>CANTUQ010000043.1:12452500-13157500 GCA_947683425.1 Excoecaria cochinchinensis
GTGTGTGTGTATATATGTATACATATATATGTATATGTATATGTAGATATATCTACATATACATATACATATATCTACATATACATATATGTATATGTATATGTAGATATATCTACATATACATATATATATATGTATATGTATATGTAGATATATATATATATATATATATATACATATATATATATGTATATATATATATATATATATATATATGTATATATATATATATATATATATATATATATAAAATAATTAATATTATAATATATTATCACACAATTAAGCATGATATCCATTTCATTTTCACGTTTTTAAGGCTTTCCACTCATAATATTATAATATGTTAAAGTACAAATACAAAGCTTAACATGAGAAATGCATAAATGGAACAACCAAATCAAAAAGAAATAAAAGGAAATGGATGGGGCTGCCATGTAACACCCCAAAACCACCCCAGTAGTTTGAGCCTGTCCGTGTCCGTGTGTGTATATTTTATGTATGTGTTAAATTGGATTATTTAATTTATTTAATTATTGTATATGTGTGTGTATTAGTGAGAAGAGGAAATTAGATTAGAGTATGTGGGAGTGTATGGAAGTAAGTGTGTGATTAAGAATTAGCTTAGTATGTATGGGCAAGTATGGGAGTAGGGTGTGTTAGATGACATGTGGCTTATTGGGGAAGTGACAAGTGGCTAGGAGGATAAGTGGGCATTTATGGGTTAGGTGAGGAGAGAGAATCAGCCAATTCCCTTTCCATTCCCGTTCTTCTTCTTTCCTCACGCCCTCTTCTTCGTTTCCTTCTTCTTCTTCCTTTGTTCTTCCTTTTCTTTGCCCAATCTTGCTCCCACTTCCTTTAATTAAGTAATTATAGTTGATTAACTTGAGGATTTTGGAAGCTTTAAGGTGAGTTGGGGTTTAGATTTCTTCTCTTCCTCTTCTCTAGGTTTTGATTTGTATGTATTTATTTATGGGTTTCTTTAGATTTGATTTTGATTGTTATGGGTTTATGGTTCAGAGGAGGCTCCTAGGCCTGATAAAGGAAAAGGAATCGCAAGCGGAAGCGGAGCTCGTGATTAGGAGCTAAGGAGAGAAGGTTTGGGAATTGTTCATATTTTTGTGTAATCTTGTGATTTGAGTTTGATAAATGTGTTTATGTGTTGATTGGGATTATGAGTTGAGTGGTTATAACTTAAATTGAAATTAAAGTGATATGTGATATAAAAGAATGATTATTGTTGAATGATCTGTGGGAGATCATGTGAATAGTTGTTAGTGTTATAGAATTTGCTGTTTTGGGATTTCTTGGAATTGGGCATGTATATGAGTTGATTTAATTGAGATAAATTATGGTAAAGCTGGGTTTTAGTCATATTATGAGTTGTGGATGAGAGTATTGCTGAATTTTGAGGTTTGGAATCAAATTTGGAAGTTTGAATGTGAAATTGGTATGAATTCTGCAGAATTTGGGCGTAAGAGCTGGAAATCCCGTGTCTGTCGCGATCGCGACACTGTCGCGAGCGCGACAGAGCGCGGAGCTTTCAACCCTCGCGCCGGCGCGAGAAGTGTCGCGCCAAGAGCTCGATAGGGAACTCTCTGTCGCGACCGCGACATATGTCGCGAGCGCGACAGAGCGCTCAACCTCCGAGTGAATGCAGGATTCCCCTCTGTCGCGAGCGCGCGGTAGTCGCGAGCGTGATAGAATGGGAAGATTGTCTTCTGTCGCGAGCGCGACGTCCGTCGCGAGCGCGACAGAGGGTGATGCCTTTGTCCCCTCGCGAGCGCGAGACCCTTCTCGCGACCGCGAGACTTGGCGGGTCGATGTGTTTGGCCTCTGTCGCGATCGCGACAACCGTCGCGAGCGCGACAGACACAGCTTCCAAATGAGATTTCTCTCCCTTTTTGCTTAATGACTTACTTTCTTTTACATGCAGTTTTCATTAAAGCTTTGACTATCTATTTACATGAATTATATGTATGAAAATGTGATAATATTTTGCATAACCTGCTAATGTCGGATAAGTGGATAGTTAGGCATGCCTAATAGAGTTATGTGCCGCTGCAGCTATGTGTACGATTTGGACCCTGATCAGGTCCCCCGACTGGATCCTCACGATCCTTCTGTCGAATCTTTCTTAAGATTCTATGTGTAACCACTTGGAATAAAATAAAAAGAATATTTGATACCCTTGGGTATCTATGTGTTTCTCTTATAGAACCGATACTCTCCAGTATCCATGTGTACTCGTTATCCACTCATTATGATTAAGCAGGTGTTATTGAGTACCTTTGTGCAAGAATGCAAATGAATGAATTGGCTATGTATGATGGTATATTTATGTATATGTGATGGTATTGTCATCATGTGTTTTCTGATACCGTCACTATGAGTGGCGGTCATGCATTCTGTGTTTTTCCCCACTAAGCGATTTCGCTTAGCACGGGTGTTTATCCGTGCAGGTGTGGAAGGTTTTGGTACGCGCGTTCTGGGTGTGTCGCATCGGGAAGGCCAACGCAGCTAGAGTTCAGAAGTGTTATAGTTTAGGCTTTCCTACTTTTGTAATAATGTAATGTTTGTAAGTGTAACACCCCCTTCCCATACGTAAGCGTTCCCATCCGATAAGGAGTGAGAAGCCGTATGAGACAAGGTGCCACCAAGCAAGTACAAAGTAAAGTATACATCCATTCATAACATACATTCAGAAATACAGAATAATTAAAAACTTTACATGCAGAAAGCAAAAGCTGAACATGCATTACTATAATTAAACTATTACAATAATGTTCTGATCAGCAAGCTGATACCAAAATAATATTACATATACAAAATATAGATACAAAAGCGGAAGCTGATACAGAGAGTTCTATACAAAAAGAATCAATAACTGATACAAAACTGAGCCCTACACTAATCCCTTCTGTGTTGGCTTGATGACGGCGACTCTCTCAAATCAAAATGCCTTCCGCACCTGCACGGGTAAAAACACCGTGCTAAGCGATAAAACGCTTAGTGGGGAAACACACATAACTTATGGACGGCCACTCACAGTGGTCGTCAAGGCATAACACATTCACAATGGCAGAATGCAAGGACAGTTGCATAAATCATATAAACATGCCTGTAATTAAATACCATACTTTCAGAATCTCACATGCATTGCAGAATCAACCAACATGTATTTCATCATTAAACTCATTCAGATATTCCATTCAAAGCCATATCAGATCAGAACATTTCCATTAACATTCAAAAATACCTGCTGACTCTAGACAGTGGATAACGAGTGTACTGAGGGTACCTTACGGGTACGAATCGAATACTGAGGGTACCTCACAGGTACAATTCAAATATTATATCATTTAACAGAACATGTTATTTATATACTGAGGGAATCTTAAACAAGATTCTATACTGTAGGGTTCGCGAGGAACCAAACGGGGACCTGATCGGGGTCCAAACTGAACTGAGGGCTGCAGCTAAAGACTCTATTAGGCATGCCTAACTATCCACTTACTCGACTCTAGCAGGTTATGCGTCAAACAGATCATATTTCAGGATACAGAATATAATTCATCAGAGAATCATGCTATCACGCATATCGAAGCATTAAACAGTAAGACATGCATCATACAACAGTAAAGTCCATTCTGAAGAAATACTAAATTCAGTTCTGAGTTAAAAACCAAGAAATTTCAGAAAAACAAGCTGAACGGAGAAATCGGGCGAGGAAAGGCTGGTCACTGGCGTGACTGGCCTTTTTAGCAGGCAGGTCACGGCGTGACCTAGGGTCACGTCTCGTGACCTGCTTGCTTCTCGCCTAACGCGTTGCGTGATCCTCGCGGATCACGCAATGCTCACGCAGGTCACGGCGTGACCGAGGGTCACGCGACGTGACGCTGCTTCTCCCTCGCAGATCACGTTGCGTGATCTTCGCAGATCACGCCACGCGATCGCCAAAGCAAGCGCAAGTCACGGCGTGACCGAGGATCACGCGACGTGACTTGCCTGCTCTTCAGCTGGTCACGCGACTGGCTTCTCAGCAGGCATGTCACGCCGTGACCAAGGGTCACGTGACGTGACTTGCCCTCCTTTGAAGCGAGTCACGCAACGAAGAACAGTACCATAATTTCCAGAATTTCCAGATTTCAATCCCAATTGATTAAAAACCAATCAAACCTGTTCTTACCTTTCAGAAATTGTCTCAAACAGTATATGCAATAAATATATAACTCAATCCATCAAATAATTAACCAAATCAAATCAAGAACACACACATCCAAATTTAGAAGAACATGAACCCTAGAATTACAGTAACTTCACAATCATTCAATTTCACAAGTAAACATTCCCAAACCTTGATTCTAAGCTTCTATCACTTAGTCCCACTGCTCCCAGCAACCTCTTTGCCTTTGGGATCGCGTGGAGCCTCAGCTAGAATACAAACACAACAAGAACATCAACATGCAACCCTAAGTTAAAACTCAACCTAAAGAAGAAGATGATGAAGATGAAACAAATGGAAACTAAGATGAGAATTACTGAGACTTACCAAATTGGAAGCAAGAGTGACTAATTTCCACTACCACAATTTGCTCTACAGCAAGTAGCAATTAGGAAAGGGAAAAGAAGAAGAAGATGGAGCTAGAGAGGAAAAACGTAAATTGATCTTCCCTTCACTCATACCTCTTTTCTGTATTCATTTCCCTAACCTAATACACATGTCAATTTCTTGGTGGTGGAATTTAATCACTCACACCCTAACTCAACACATCACACACACCAAATGCACCCTTAAATAAATGTATCCTACAATGGTATGCTCAAGTGTACACAAGTGTAACTCAATTAATTCACACCTTAATGCCATGTATGCACCCACATAATAGTTAAACCCCAAAATCATACATTTTTCTGAAATACCCTTATGAAATGCCGAACACATGCGAATGCTGACACATACGGACAGACAAATAGACAGACAAACAGACGGACAGACAGGCTCATTCTACTAGGGGGCAAATGGGGTGTGACAGTAAGCCCTTTTGAACTTCGTATGTTGGGCTTCTGTAAATTAGTTCTTTTTGGTAATCTGATGTAATATGTAAAGAACTATTTCTGTATAGTAATAAAAGTATTCATTTTGTTCTATTATCCTCCTCTTTCTATTAAAGTTTTTATTTGTACTAAATATGTGATTTTGTGAATGTGATGGTTACATGTGTGCACTAGTGGGATGTGACACTCCTATCTATCTTGGGTCCTTCTAGCTCTAATCACTGGTGGAAGTATCCATGGTATAGATTGGGGTGTGACATTAGGTGGTATCAGAGCTTTTGGTTTAGATGTTACTGGATTTCAGTGTGTTAGTCTGTCTGTTGGGGTTGTGTTGGCCTGATGCGCACTGCGTTTATGTTTTGTAGTTATGGAGTCCGCTCGTGGATCACTCGAGGGGTCAGCAGAAAGTGCAAATCCCCAAGAGCAGGATCCCTCAGTTTCTGGTCCGGCTCAACCTCCTAGGGGTTATCCTGAGGTGCCTTTGGGACCAATGGAAGCGATGCTTCAAAGCATGACAAGAGTACTTGAAAGGGTAACAGCGCCTAGTGCACCTATTGAAAGGCTAAGGAAGCATGGTGCTGAGGATTTCTTTGGTACGGGTATAGATGAATCTTCTAAAGCAGAGATGTGGTTAGAAAAGACAGCCAGAGTACTTAAGGAGATTAAGTGTCCGCCGGATCAAGCAGTGGAGTGTGCCTTGTCTCTGTTACAAGGTTCAGCTTATGATTGGTGGAAGTTGATGGCTAGTCAACCGCAAGTTCCTGAACCAATAACATGGGAGTTCTTTGAGGATGAGTTTCAGAACCGATATGTGACCAAAGCTTATAAGGATGCCAAGTGGGCGCAGTTTTTAACTCTTAAGCAAAGAACGATGTCTGTGGCTGAATATGAGGATGAGTTTACCAAGTTGAGCAAATATGCGCCGCCAAGAGTTCTCACAGAAGAGTTCAGATGTCAGCACTTTGAAGCAGGCTTGAATGAATCCTTGAAAGTGATGTTAATATCATTGATGTCGGCTCCGAATGTGAGGTATTATCAGTTAGTGCAAGCAGCTTTGAGAGCGGAACGTTCTGAGATTATATTGAGAGAAAAGGCTCAAAGAAGAAAGTCTGCAAGAGGTGGTTCTTCTTCGGGCAAGAGACCAAGAGAATCACAAGGAAACTTTGCTGATGAGTCGGTAGCTAGTCCGGCTCCTAGAGGAAGAAGACAGGGTTCTTCCAGGGGAGCGGGCTCAGGTAGAGGAGATGGTCCTCCCCGATGTACCCATTGTAATAAACCACATTGGGGTGAGTGTCGGTGGCTAACAGGAGGCTGTTTTAGATGTGGCTCTATGGACCATTTACTTGCAAATTGTCCGAACCGATTTGGAAATCCTTCGGGACAACAAGAGGGGAGCCGAGCTGGATCTAATGTACCCCAAGGAAGTCGTGATAGGGGTAGAGGAAGGGGTCGAGGTGGACGGCCTCGAGATAGAGAAGTTTCGGAAACAGTGGATCGTCCTGTGCCATCATCTGGTAGAGCTTATGCTATGAAAGCTCGAGAGGAACAGAATGCTCCTGAAGTGATTGCCGGTAAGTTTTCTTTGCTTGAGTCTGAAGTTTATGTTTTGATTGACCCGGGGTCTACCCATTCTTATGTGTGTTCTGGTAAGTTGTGGGATAGTTTGGGTAGTGAGGAGAAGATGGAGTATGAGATTTGTGTATCCAGTCCGTTGGGTCAGAGTATTATGGTTAATCGGGTTTGTCGGAACTGTCCTTTGAAGATTCAGAATATAGAGTTTGTAGTAGATCTAATTTGTTTGCCATTCCATGAGTTTGATATTATTCTGGGGATGGATTGGTTAGATAAGCATCGTGCAGTAGTAGACTGTCATAGGAAAGTAATGGTTTTAAGAGATAAAGATCATTTGCCAGTAATTGTGAAAGGCATTGGAAGTAGTTCTTTGCATAATGTGGTATCAGCTATGCAAGCCAGAAGGTTTATCAGAAAAGGATGTGAAGCTTTTCTGGCTGTGGTTTTGGATTCACGGAGAGGACAAGTAAAGATTCAAGATATTCCGATTGTAAGAGATTTTGTCGATGTTTTTCCGGAGGAGTTACCGGGGTTACCTTCCGAGAGAGAAGTTGAATTGTCAGTAGAGATTGTTCCAGGTACAGCTCCGATTTCTAAGGCCCCTTACAGAATGGCCCCAGTGGAATTGAAGGAACTGAAAAGTCAATTGCAAGAGTTGTTGGATAAAGGATTCATTCGGCCAAGTGTGTCACCGTGGGGTGCTCCAGTATTGTTTGTCAAGAAAAAGGATGGAACCCTTCGAATGTGTATCGACTATCGCCAGCTTAACAAAGTGACTATTAAGAATAAGTATCCATTGCCGAGAATTGAAGATCTTTTTGACCAGTTGAGAGGAGCTGGGGTATTTTCTAAGATAGATTTGAGGTCAGGCTATTACCAGTTAGGGGTTAAGGAAGCAGATGTAGCGAAGACGGCTTTCCGGACGCGTTATGGTCATTATGAATTTCTAGTGATGCCTTTTGGTTTGACCAACGCGCCTGCAGCCTTTATGGACCTGATGAACCGAGTTTTCCGACCGTACTTGGACAAGTTTGTTGTGGTATTTATTGATGACATTTTGGTGTATTCCAGAAATCAACAAGAGCATAAGGAACATCTGAGGCTGGTATTGCAAATGTTAAGAGATCATCAGCTGTATGCGAAGCTCAGTAAGTGTGAGTTTTGGTTAAAAGAAGTAGCCTTTCTTGGACATGTGGTGTCAGCAGAAGGTGTACGGGTTGATCCTAGCAAGATTAAAGCGATTGTTAATTGGATGCCTCCGAAGAATGTGCCAGAAGTGAGGAGTTTTCTGGGATTAGCAGGGTATTACCGACGGTTTGTTCAGGGGTTTTCAGTGTTAGCATCTCCTTTGACCAAGCTTCTGCGGAAGGATGTTAAGTTTGTATGGACCGAAAGGTGTCAAGCCAGTTTTGATCGTTTAAAGGAATTGTTGGTCAACGCTCCTGTGCTCACTCAGCCGGTTTCGGGTAAGGAGTACACTATGTATAGTGATGCTTCGGGCATTGGGCTAGGTTGTGTCCTGATGCAAGGGAACAAGGTTATAGCTTATGCATCGAGACAGTTGAAGCCTCATGAGCGGAATTACCCGACTCATGATTTAGAGTTGGCAGCGGTAGTGTTTGCGCTTAAGGTTTGGCGACACTACTTGTATGGAGAGACGTGCAGAATTTTCACTGATCACAAGAGTCTCAAGTATTTGCTAACTCAGAAGGAATTGAATTTGAGACAGCGGAGATGGTTAGAACTCTTCAAGGACTATGATTGTATTATTGATTATCATCCGGGTAAAGCTAACGTGGTAGCGGATGCTCTCAGTAGGAAATCTATGTCTGCGTTAATTGCTAGCCGAGGTAGATGGAGGTTTGATTCTGAAGGTGCTCTGATTGCTCAACTTAAGGTTAAGCCGAGTTTGAAATCAGAAATTGCAAGGGCACAGTTAGATGATCATGTACTTCAGCGTGTTTGTCAAGCAGTGAAAGAGGGTAAACGGTCTGAGTACTTGTTAGACAGTGAAGGAGTGCTGAGGCACGGTAATCGGTTATGTGTACCTAAGGTAGGTGAATTAAGAAAGAAGCTATTACAAGAAGCTCACTCCTCAGTCTTCACTATGCATCCTGGTGGGGATAAGATGTATCAAGATTTGAAGCAATACTATTGGTGGCCAGGAATGAAAAGAGAAATAACAGAATTTGTTTCTAGGTGTCTTACCTGTCAGCAAGTGAAAACCGAGCATCAAGTGCCATCGGGGTTGCTTCATCCCTTACCCATTCCTCAATGGAAGTGGGATGACATCACGATGGATTTTGTGTCTGGTCTTCCTATGACTCAGTATAAGTGTGATTCTGTATGGGTTATTGTAGACAGATTGACGAAGTCTGCACATTTTCTACCAGTGCAAGTAGATTACTCGATGGACAAGTTGGCAAAACTTTATGTGGATGAGATCGTTCGATTGCATGGAATTCCGTCATCCATTATATCAGATCGAGATCCCCGTTTTACATCCAAGTTCTGGAAGGAACTTCAGACAGCCTTGGGAACACGGTTGAATTTCAGTACTGCTTTTCACCCGCAGACCGATGGTCAGTCAGAAAGGGTTATTCAGATTTTAGAAGATATGCTCCGGGGTTGTGTCTTGGAATTTTCAGGAAGCTGGGATCGGTATGTGTCATTGATGGAATTCGCGTATAATAACAGCTATCAGGTGAGTATTGGTATGGCCCCTTATGAAGCACTATATGGACGGAAATGTAGAACACCAGTGTGTTGGACGGAACTGTCAGAAAAGGCTATGATTGGTCCGGATATAGTGCGGGATACTGAGGAGAAGGTGAAAGTGGTGCAACAGAATTTGAAAGCAGCTAAGGATCGACAGCGTTCGTATGCAAATTTGAAGCGTAGAGACATTCAGTATGAAGTAGGTGATAAAGTTTTCTTGAAAGTATCACCATGGCGAAAGGTTCTCCGTTTTGGCAAGAAAGGCAAGTTAAGTCCACGTTTTATTGGGCCATACGAGATTCTGAGAAAAGTGGGTCCAGTAGCGTATCAGTTAGCTTTGCCTTTGGAATTAGCTAGACTACATGATGTATTCCATGTGTCTATGCTTCGGAGATATCGGTCAGATCCTTCGCATGTGCTACCAGTGCAAAATGTTCGGATTCAGTCAGACTTTTCTTTTGATGAGGAACCGAAGAGGATTTTGGATAGAGAAATCAGACAGCTTCGGAACAAGCAGATACCGTTAGTCAAAGTTTTATGGCAGCATCACGGTATTGAAGAAGCTACATGGGAACCAGAGGAAGCTATGAGATTACAATACCCTCAGTTATTCGGAACAGGTATGAATTTCGAGGACGAAATTCTGTTAAGTGGGGGAGTATTGTAACACCCCAAAACCACCCCAGTAGTTTGAGCCTGTCCGTGTCCGTGTGTGTATATTTTATGTATGTGTTAAATTGGATTATTTAATTTATTTAATTATTGTATATGTGTGTGTATTAGTGAGAAGAGGAAATTAGATTAGAGTATGTGGGAGTGTATGGAAGTAAGTGTGTGATTAAGAATTAGCTTAGTATGTATGGGCAAGTATGGGAGTAGGGTGTGTTAGATGACATGTGGCTTATTGGGGAAGTGACAAGTGGCTAGGAGGATAAGTGGGCATTTATGGGTTAGGTGAGGAGAGAGAATCAGCCAATTCCCTTTCCATTCCCGTTCTTCTTCTTTCCTCACGCCCTCTTCTTCGTTTCCTTCTTCTTCTTCCTTTGTTCTTCCTTTTCTTTGCCCAATCTTGCTCCCACTTCCTTTAATTAAGTAATTATAGTTGATTAACTTGAGGATTTTGGAAGCTTTAAGGTGAGTTGGGGTTTAGATTTCTTCTCTTCCTCTTCTCTAGGTTTTGATTTGTATGTATTTATTTATGGGTTTCTTTAGATTTGATTTTGATTGTTATGGGTTTATGGTTCAGAGGAGGCTCCTAGGCCTGATAAAGGAAAAGGAATCGCAAGCGGAAGCGGAGCTCGTGATTAGGAGCTAAGGAGAGAAGGTTTGGGAATTGTTCATATTTTTGTGTAATCTTGTGATTTGAGTTTGATAAATGTGTTTATGTGTTGATTGGGATTATGAGTTGAGTGGTTATAACTTAAATTGAAATTAAAGTGATATGTGATATAAAAGAATGATTATTGTTGAATGATCTGTGGGAGATCATGTGAATAGTTGTTAGTGTTATAGAATTTGCTGTTTTGGGATTTCTTGGAATTGGGCATGTATATGAGTTGATTTAATTGAGATAAATTATGGTAAAGCTGGGTTTTAGTCATATTATGAGTTGTGGATGAGAGTATTGCTGAATTTTGAGGTTTGGAATCAAATTTGGAAGTTTGAATGTGAAATTGGTATGAATTCTGCAGAATTTGGGCGTAAGAGCTGGAAATCCCGTGTCTGTCGCGATCGCGACACTGTCGCGAGCGCGACAGAGCGCGGAGCTTTCAACCCTCGCGCCGGCGCGAGAAGTGTCGCGCCAAGAGCTCGATAGGGAACTCTCTGTCGCGACCGCGACATATGTCGCGAGCGCGACAGAGCGCTCAACCTCCGAGTGAATGCAGGATTCCCCTCTGTCGCGAGCGCGCGGTAGTCGCGAGCGTGATAGAATGGGAAGATTGTCTTCTGTCGCGAGCGCGACGTCCGTCGCGAGCGCGACAGAGGGTGATGCCTTTGTCCCCTCGCGAGCGCGAGACCCTTCTCGCGACCGCGAGACTTGGCGGGTCGATGTGTTTGGCCTCTGTCGCGATCGCGACAACCGTCGCGAGCGCGACAGACACAGCTTCCAAATGAGATTTCTCTCCCTTTTTGCTTAATGACTTACTTTCTTTTACATGCAGTTTTCATTAAAGCTTTGACTATCTATTTACATGAATTATATGTATGAAAATGTGATAATATTTTGCATAACCTGCTAATGTCGGATAAGTGGATAGTTAGGCATGCCTAATAGAGTTATGTGCCGCTGCAGCTATGTGTACGATTTGGACCCTGATCAGGTCCCCCGACTGGATCCTCACGATCCTTCTGTCGAATCTTTCTTAAGATTCTATGTGTAACCACTTGGAATAAAATAAAAAGAATATTTGATACCCTTGGGTATCTATGTGTTTCTCTTATAGAACCGATACTCTCCAGTATCCATGTGTACTCGTTATCCACTCATTATGATTAAGCAGGTGTTATTGAGTACCTTTGTGCAAGAATGCAAATGAATGAATTGGCTATGTATGATGGTATATTTATGTATATGTGATGGTATTGTCATCATGTGTTTTCTGATACCGTCACTATGAGTGGCGGTCATGCATTCTGTGTTTTTCCCCACTAAGCGATTTCGCTTAGCACGGGTGTTTATCCGTGCAGGTGTGGAAGGTTTTGGTACGCGCGTTCTGGGTGTGTCGCATCGGGAAGGCCAACGCAGCTAGAGTTCAGAAGTGTTATAGTTTAGGCTTTCCTACTTTTGTAATAATGTAATGTTTGTAAGCCCTTTTGAACTTCGTATGTTGGGCTTCTGTAAATTAGTTCTTTTTGGTAATCTGATGTAATATGTAAAGAACTATTTCTGTATAGTAATAAAAGTATTCATTTTGTTCTATTATCCTCCTCTTTCTATTAAAGTTTTTATTTGTACTAAATATGTGATTTTGTGAATGTGATGGTTACATGTGTGCACTAGTGGGATGTGACACTCCTATCTATCTTGGGTCCTTCTAGCTCTAATCACTGGTGGAAGTATCCATGGTATAGATTGGGGTGTGACATGCCACGAGTCGTGCCCCATATCACGAATCATGACAATGGCTTGTTGTGCCGACTCGAGACAAAGGACACCCGTGCCAAGTTGGCACATTTGTGCGTACTCGGCACCGAGTCTACATCAGGGCAGACTCTAATCCCTACCTTATATGACCAAAATGAGCTAGAACATGGCATTTTCAACCAAATTGATCTTCTATACTTTTTTTTCCCTATGTCTTAGTTTCCATAGACACCAAAATCAAGTCGTTTGGACATCTACAGAAAGATATATCTACAAAACACTACAGATTACTCTGATTGACGGGACCGCCACCCACACGGCACTATAACCAAAAAATGAGTTGTATTAGATGTGGAATCAAGTTCCAACCTCTTATACAAAATTTAGGTCTGTGGTTCTAGTTTATGCTCCAATTGGAATCATCCCAATTGGAGCACTCTAACTCTAGTTACCATAATTCACCCTACAAGCTTATCTCTACACTTTCCTTCTGTAATGATCACTTTACCACTTAATTCACATTCTCATGCCTTTTTTACTACACTACCATGTTCCCAGATATCAAATTCATGCACAACAAATACATAAATATGCAAACAAATACTCTCATACCTCTCAGAAGGTTGATCCTCCTTAGTCTTGCTCAAACTTTTCCTTTATCCTTATCTTTCACCTTATCCTCAGCTACCAACAAAAATAACCATCCAAAAATCATACACAAACCAATATATATAACTTAAATCACATGCAAGAAATTTAAAGAAAGAGAAGATGGCTATTTAAGCTCAAAATCATGTCCACTCACCTTGCCTAGCTTATTTTTATCTCACGAAAGCTACCTCCACCCCAAGAGTGGAAACATGAAGACTTAAACAAATGAGAATTAATAAATGAATTGGGTGATTTGTGGCCTAAGCTGGCCAGCTAGCTGTATCCCCAAAGAGGCAGATTTTCAACTTCAATTAATGCATACATATCTTGAATAATAGGTGCCAACTTTGTAATGGCCCAGATACCGGGTTAGAAGTGTACAGTGGATATTTACAGTGCCTTTAGTGTGATATCAGTGTAGAGTGATGTTATAAGTATGATTATATGGAATAATAATTAGTGTAAAGTGTGTTTGCGGTATAGAAATTTCAGGGTGGTTAACCTTGGGGCAGCTATACAGTCGGCCTGACATCCATCGGCTGAAAAATTATAATTTGATGAAAATAATTTGTGGGTCGTTAGGAGTCTAATGGTGAAATTTGGAGTGAAAACGGAGTTAAATTGGCCTCTGAAAGTCATTCTGAAGTTGGCCTCCGGTTCGGTTCAAATTGAACCGGAGTTTTACCGAGGTTTGACTGAGCATTTAAAAATAGTTAGTGAGCTTTAATGGGTTTGTAGTGGGAAGTATAAAGGTATAAAATAATTTCCTATAAGTTTTGACAGTATTAGAATTGGATTTTACGGCAGAATAAAAAGTGGTTGAATCGGACCGATTTAAGTGAATCGGGGCCCAAATGGACTCTGATTGAGTTACAAATTTTCAGGGAGGCTATTTTTCATATTTTAAGAATATAGAATTGGTTAGAAGTGAAATTAAGGTGATTAAAATATAGATACTTTGAAACAGTGGAAATGAATCGAAAAACCAAAATTTTAGTTCAAACCAGTTGGACCACTTCGGTTGGACCGATTCAGTTCATTTATGGCCTATATAAGAGAGGGGAAGGCCCAGATTTCTCTAGAGAGATCCAGCCAAAACTGCCCTCCTTCTTCTTCCTCAAAACTGAATCCATCTTTCCTCACTTTCCTCCATTTTTCTTCTTCTTTTCTCTAATTTCTCCCCAAATCTTAGCCACCTAAACAAACTTCAGCCCCTCTAGAACATAGAGATAGTGATTGGAGTCTATTTGGAGCACTGGAAGTGTGATTTTTCTTATATACAAAGTTTAGGGTCAAATTTGAGGTAAGAGATTTAGGCATTTTTAAATTGGTTTATTGGTCCCTATAGGGGTTTTCAAGGGTGTAGAGTTCATTTATGATAATTATTTTGTAAAAAGGAAGCATGAATTTGATGTTATGGTGTTGTTTGAATTCGGCCACCTTAGGTTTTCAAGGGAAGGTAGTTGATTTATGGGTTAAAAGCTATGAAAAGAAAGCTTAAGGAGTGGAGATCAAGGAAATAAGGTGAGTGGATACAATATCCTTCTTTTTCCATTGATTATGTATGTGTTTTAGGTTATGTCTAAGTGTGAACATGAGATTTAGGCATGTTTAATTAAATCTAACTTGATAAGCATGCTTAGTGGACTTAAATAAGTGCATAAATATGCTTAGAATAAATTAAAACTTTATGGTATAAAAATACACATGTAAGCCGAATGAATACTTAAGGAATTCATAATGTATATATGAGTTTTTTGGCTTATAAATGATGATTATAATGTATATAACATGTGTAGTGTATGATGGAATAGTTAAAAGGTTGAAAAGCAAACTTAATGAATTTGTATGAGCTTGGCCGAATGAATTATTAAAGGAAATGATGAGTTAAGTTGTGAAATAAGGTATAGAATTGGTAATTATGATGAGTATAATATGAAAATAGTATGATTGAATGATTAAATGAAATTAAAGTGAACATAATGAGAAGTTAGTGTGTTGTCCAAATTGAATAATGAAGAATTTAATCATGTATATTGGTAATTATGGCATGTAAAGGATGTTTATAATAAGTATAACAATCAATTGGAATAATTAAGTGGTTAAATAAATTAAAAGTGAACATAATGATATAATGATGCTTTAGCCGAATTGAGTGTAAATCAAGTGTATTTTGATGTTTTATTATGTATAATGGCATTAATATGATTAATTGATGATAAATGGGTGTGTATGCAAAATTATAAGTGATAATGAGGTGTATGCTGAAATGTGTATATTGGCATAATGTGAAATTCAAGTGAAATTATGATGATATTTTGCCCTTAGTAATAGTCTGGTAGAAAAATATAGTTCAGGATATAATTGGCTAGCCATAGGGATTCCACACCGCGATACGAGGCATGAGAACTCGATATTGATAGGCCAATGACGGTCTATCTTAGTGTACAGTGCATACAATATTTATAGTGATCAGTGTAGCACAGTGTAGTGCAGTGATGAATGGTCCCATTGGGATCATTCTATAGTGTAGTGGATCTATGGGGTTTACGTCCCGCGTATCCGGTCGGTAGATTTTCTACCGAGTTTATACTAGGGGCATTATGGTAATTATGTGATAAAATTGACTAAAATAGTGATAAAAGTGATAATGAGTGAAAATGGGACTAAATTGGTATAAATAGAAAGTTTAGGGGTAAAATGGCAAATTGATATTAATTAGGTGAAAAGTAGTAAAGTTAGTTAAAAAGTGTGAATGTAAGGGTAATTTGGTAATTTTGGCAAAATATGAGGATAAAGTGATAATTTAGTGTAAAAGTGATAAATTAGGGACCTAAATGTAACTTGGTAAATTTATAAGGCCAAAAGTGGAATTTAAGTGTAAAAAGGGTAAATTGGTAATTAAAATAATTAAGAAGGGCAAAAGTGGAAAAATAAGATTAAGTGAGGTTAAAAGTGTAAATAAAGAATAATTAAAGGCATAATGGTAATTAAATGGAAAATGAGGATATAAATGGAATTAGTGTAAAAGAAGGGACATGGTTGGTATTAAGGTAAAGGTGAGGACATATATGTAATTAAGGAAAAAGTGAAGGATAAAATAGGAAATCAAGGGAAAAGATTAGGGGCAAAAATGTAATTATTGAATAAATAAGTTTAATGAAAGGATTAAAATGTAATTAGTATATAATAAGGTTTATTGTTTAATTAGGTAATTGAATTGATGAATTAATTGGCTAATATGATTAATGATTTAATAGAAAATGATAATAATAATAATAAATTAAAAGTGAAACTTAGATCAATTAGTGGCCTAATTGTAATTATAGTAAATTGAAGTGGTAAAATTAGAATTTAAGGTAAAGTAAGGAATAAAATGTGATTCGGATTAAAATGTTATGGTAAGAGTTAAATGATAAAGTGTATGATAAAATAATGAATAAGTATAGTAATGAAATTAAATAGTGACATTTTGTAATATAAAACAACTAAGGGTAAGATTGTATGTTTGTATAAAGATTAGAGACTAAATCGTAAATTTATAGTAGTAAGACTAATTAAGATATTATGGTGTAGTTAATTCGTTGACACATATATTAAGTGCACATTTGTTAAATGGATGAGTAAGTAATCGATGAAATTTGAATATTGTAGTATAATTAATAAGTAATTGAATAATGGTTTTAAATTGACCTAAAGTATAATTGGGCATGTGTGTGTAATTTAATTGGGTTTATAAAGTGATAGTATTGTAAGTAGAATATAAACTGAGGTAAAAATGTGAATCAGTGACACTTATGTGAATAAGTGGAAAGTAAGTAAAATTAAGGTAATTATTTGAAAAACATTGATGTAGGGATCAAATAATACATTAAATAAAGAACGACTATCGATTAAAAATACTACAACATTAATTGGGGAAATTGACTAATAAGTGAAGTGATGGAAATATTGATTTGGATATACATTGGTAAATTAGGGAATGACACAGGAATTAGTAAATTAACAATTTAAATAATAAAGATAATCTTAATAGAGTGATAAAATTGTTATTGTAGTAAATACAGAGAAATAAATTGCAAATTTAATTATGGAAAGATCATTAAAGGGGCCATAGTGAATTAAGCTACAAGTGTAGGATTATTGAATAAAGGTTATAAGGATTGAAAAACTAAGTGTGTAATTTGCTAAATTAAAATATTAAGAATATCAAATTAAGATAATGAAAAATAAGGATTTTAAGGGTAATAGTGTTAAATGGTAGTGTGATTAATAGGAAGTGTCAATATAAGAGAAATTGATAAACCCATTATGATGTTAATTATATAAGTGAATAAAAATTGAAAAAAGGAATTTACATATTAATAATGAAACTACAAGAATAACAATAATGAAAAATGTGGTTTAGATGATCATTAAGATTTATTTTAAATTTATAGTATTGAATAATTGATAGGGAATTGCTAGAGTAAAGAATAGGAGTGGTAATAATGTCAGCAATAATAGGGATAGTATTGATTAAGGAAGAAATAAGGACATATCGATAAAATAACAAGTGTTTAAATAAGCTAGTGAATAAAGTATAGTGTTAACCATATAAGGATAAATGCGAGTCGAAATTAATTAAAGTAAACAAGCCAGTGAAAGAATCAACAAAGTAAAAACATGTTAACGTAAAAGAGTTAATATAGTGCAAAAAGAGTAAGGAAAGTGTTAGGAACGTAAAGAAAGTAATAGCATTAAATTAGTGTTACCAATATCGAAAGTAATGACTAATTAATAAGTGAGTTAATGAACAATTAAGTGTCCAAAATTAGATTGTTTTTGGGTATATAAGTTAAAGGAAGAATCTAGTAAGTTATTTACACAGATAAAGATAATAAAAAGAATTACATATGGAATTGATTGTAAGTGACAAACCGAACAAAATGTTAAACTATAAGGATTATTGGTGCACATAATAAAGATAGTGATAATAGTAATAAAAAGGATAAAGTAAATGATAAGGAATAGTACATAAACAAATAAATGGAGATAATTACAAGATAATTATGAAGTGGCGATACAGATAGTCCTTTAAGTAATGAAAACAATGTAATAATAATATATCGTAAACATTAACAGTGTAAGTGATAGTGAAATTGACAATAGTATAATCATGATTAATGTAATATTAGGATAGTGATAAAGGTAAAAACAATGATAAATGATAATAGTGATAGTGATAAAGGATAAGATAGTGAATGCCAAGTAAATATGTTATAAATTATTTAAAAGACTCAAGAATAACTGTTCCCGAGATCTAAATAAAAGAAAATAATTATGTGTGCATACACGTAGGATTAGTATGAAAAATTTAGGATATGTATCCACCACTGGGCATTTTTATACTCAGCGCGTAGATTGTTACTACGCGCAGGTTATAGTAGCGTTTGAGGTGGCCAAAGATGTAGCGACGACTGAACGAGGTAATCGACAACAAGGATTGATGTTTGGCATGGCATGTATACGATCGCAGTAAAGAGAAATAAAGGTATATGATATAAGTACGTAGTTTGTGGATTAGTGTTTTGTTCTGGTTTTGTATATGTATGTTGTGGTTGCTATTTCTTGGAAAAAAAATTCCTATAGAATTACCGAGTACTTGTAGTGACTGTCAGTACAGAGCTGTGACATCCGGTATCCGTATCATTTACGGGTATAAGGGTGTTACAAACTCCCCATTGGTCCAATTTTAAGTCCCTGCTTAATTTGCCTTTAGTCCCTATCTTTACTTCATTTTAATCCCTAATTAATAAATAAAGCACAAATTACACCATTACTCATATGCTCTCTAACAAATTCAAAAATACCAAATGCTCAATTTGGCCCAAATGCACTACAACTTACACATTAGCATGCATGACATGTTCCAATCCTCTTAAGGTATACTTTGGGGCCTTACAGGACATAAGTTTTCCTTTTATTTACTTTGATTCCATTTATAAGCATTTATTCCATTTTAAAATATACATGATAAAATATTTTTAATCGATAAAACAAGTTCATCTATAAATGCATTTGATATATTATAGCATTGAAACTTATATACTAACTCAATCGCTTAATACCAAAATCATCACTTTAGACTTTCCAATCTATTTGTTGGGTTTCTCTTTAATTCCCAAGCCAAGAATAATGAATCATAAATTTTAGACTTTGGGGTTGCAAGAGGCAATTATCGGCTGGTCACCAGAGCATCATCAGAGTTTTATTAGAGAAGAACGAAGGACACCAGCCTATAGCTCTCAACAAAAGGAGTTTACTAGTACTAACCATGTGCCAACCAGAGTTGTAGAACGACTGAAAAGCCAACTTAAAGTGTTGGTTTTCAAAAATCTTGATCTCCTTTTGTGGTGTGAGTTATAGTTTGTGTGACATGTCAAAACGTTCATCATGAAAAATAGAAATCTAGTTGTAGTTTCAGATTTTTTGATCACTACTGGAGTAGCTGAAAAAGTGACCAGAAACTTACTGCACTATACTTTCTCTCTTTAATGTTTTGCTCATCAGTCAAAGAGGAGGAACGGTGACTAGGACTACATTTTTGACATCTTGTAGGGACTGTAATGACTAGAGTTGATGGATAAAATTTGAGGTTTTTGTGGCAAGGAAAAGGAACAAAACAAAAAAAAATGAAGAAAAAGGAAAAATGGTTTATTCTTAGCAATATCTTCTGATTATTTAAAAACCTTAATTGTTTATCTATTATTGTTTTAATTGCTAGATTGTTGTTTTATATTAGCTTAATTCAGTTATTATTTGACTCTTTGCTTACTCCATTTTCTTTTTTTTATATATATGATTTCTTAGTTTAATTGGGTAGTTCATAGTTTTAACAATCCATCTATCCACATATTGCTCAAATAACATCCATCATCACATAATAATTTAGAAACTGGTCCCTTGGGTACGATTAATTGGGTCTAAAATATTCAACTATATATTACTTGATTTACTGCACTTCCAAAAATTTGGTCACCCTTATAGGTGGCTTTATGCATCACCGATCTAGTATCAGATTTGTCACTTCACTCTAGCTGTCTAGCATTCTCAATCCCAATGCCTTTAGCTCGAGGTCTTTCTCTTCTTTCTTCATGGCTCTAACTTTCCACTTCTATGTCCCTAATGGAGTGTTGAGGTCTTTTTTCTTTCCTGATCATGTGGAGGATCTTACCTTCCAACTTCTGTTCAAAAGCCTTTCATAAGCCATTTTAAGGCTTTCATGGTGATAAGGGTTGAATTACCTAGCTGATTTGCAACATCAAAGTTGTCCTCGTCATCGAAGACAGGAATTACATTTTTTAGCATTTTTTCTCTATTGATAGTAGATTAGAGTCAGCTGCTACCTTTGACATGTGAGTGTTACGATCATCTTAAAGAATCTCCCATTATAGGCTCTCAGCTTCTGTAAATAACAAAAGAGTAGTTCACCTAACTGGGAGTTATCCCATCGAATCCCTTCTTGGTCAGATTTGTAGAAAAAGAAAGGATAAGTCCCCTAGTTGTGCCAGGGATAAACAATCCGAAACTTAAATCAGTTATAGAGAGATGCTCTTAAATTATGCCAAAAATGTTTAACATTAGATATTTTTGGCTATTTATAGTGCTTATTATTGTACAATTGTCCTGAAGAGCATCACATCTAGATGATATAACTTAAGATGGAAGGTATGACTTCATTTAGTTTGCCAATCTACTTAGGCGTGAAGGGTGAGCTTAGTCAAGTAGGGCCATATCTATAAGTTGGGCTTACTGATCAATGGGTCCCACTCATTGGAACATTAATGATATTTGGGATCTAATTGAAAGACTAATGATATGTTAGGATTGTAAATGAAACATTTAAAATAGGAAAAAGGTACTAAAATTGTCCTATAGTTAATTTCGAAAAAAATGCCTTTGATATTAATAAAAAAAATGTACTAAATTGCTCCCGGAACAAACTTTCATTAACTCAGAGTTAACAGTATTGACATGGAATTGACACATAACAAAATATGCCACATCATTAATATGTTAATACCACATGTATTTTTAATCCAAAATAAGGTTATGGCATTTTAGTACTTTAAGGAAAATGTTAGGGCCATTTTAGTACTCTAATGAAAACATTATGAGCATTTTAGTATTGTAATAAATATGTTAGGGGCATTTTAGCACAATGGAAAAAACTTTAAGGGTATTTTTCAAAAATGTATTATATTTGAAAAAAAAAATTAAATAAAATTCTTATGTAGGAAATATTTTTTTGAATTGTTTAAACTACATTTTGCATAAGACTATATAATCTATAATTTTAGTCAATGTATAAATTAGATTAAAACATTAAGGGTTTTGAATATTTAGTTCATTTAATTTTAAATGTTGGCTTACAAATATAAATATTTATTAATTAGAATATTTTAGTTAAGTAATATTATTTAATTTAGGTTAAATATATATAAAATTTAACATATTATCTAACTTTACATCATATCATTACCTCTTTTGTTCACTTTGATATGTATATCTCTTTCTTTTATATGTATATCTCTTTCTTTTTTTCTGATTGTTTCAAATTGTAACTCACTCGAAAATCAAAATTAATTGATTAATTTTTTAATAAATACCTTTTAAGTTACAAATAAATTATATAGTTTCAAGAATACTTATTAATTAACTTTTCTTAATAAATATGATATTGAAATTTAAAAGTGTAGTTACAATGTGTAGTAAAATTATTAGCACCTGGATCAATTTGTAGTAAAAAAAAAAAAAATCATTGCACTTCTTAGATTTTTTTTTTCCAATTTTACCTCTTAAAAATTTATTTGGTGGGTGATTTCAATACTAAAAATAAAATATTATTACTATATTATTTGAGAATTTAGAAAAAAATGTCCTTACAATTTTCTCCGTAGTACAAAAATGTCCTTAACGTTTTGCTTAGATTATTATAATGCCTTTAACGTTTTCCTTAAAGTACTAAAATGTTCATAATATTTTTTTAGAGTACTAAAATTCTCTTATTGTTTTCTTTAAAGTGCTAAAATGCCCCTAACTTTAATTTTGATTTAAAACAATACATATTTTGTTGATGTGGCAATAATATGGCATATTTTGCCACGTCAATGCCACATTAGCACAATTAACTTCGAGTTGACACTGGTTAGTTAAAGGGGGCATTTTAGAATATTTAATTATATTTTTATTAACGTCAGGAGTATTTTTGTTCTAAAATTAACTGTAAAGGTATTTTTGTAGTATAGAGACAATATCATGCATATATTAGTACTTTTTCCCTTTAAAATATAATAGGTTTCAATTTGTCCACAATTAAGTTGCGACATCATATCTTTCCATTAGTTTGTGGTTTAATTCAATTATTGATAATAGATTAGAGCTTAGTTTTAATTTTAAAATAGAGGATCTAATTGAAACCTATGGAAGGTTTTTTTTTTGAATAAACCTATCGAAGGTTAATTGGTGCATAATAATACAAAACACGCACTATCAAAACACAACAATTTATAAGTAGAGAATGATGAATATGCTTTATGACCTAACATAGCAAATGATTATATATAATGTCTTAATTGAGGGAAGCATAAACTAAATATAATTAAGTAAATCTATCTTCATAACAATAGCATCATGTTTTCGCTTTTCTTGCTTGTGTTCTACGTGTGTCTGCATGTGCCTTTTGCGTGCTTTTGTTTGCCGTGATGTACAATTGGAATTTGCATTACAATATTAGGTAATTCAGGACTTGTTTATTCGTAAGGAAAAGAAAAAAAGATTAAGATTTTTTGTTTTCTTAAAGAGAAAAAGGTACTTGTTTATTAAATCATGATAAATTTAAAAAAAAAAATTATAAGCAATTTAAACGGTGATAAATGTTAAGAAAATGGAATCGGAACTAATTTAATCTCTAAAATATAAAATTTGTAGGATTGAACATTTATGAATAGCTCAACATTTCCGGACTAATAGTTCTGTTATCATATGAAGAAAATGAACTTAAACTTAACTCAATTCCAAAAGCTATTTTATAAGATTAGAATTATTCAACCTTTATAAAAAAAATATTATATTTTAATAATTAATCAATATAAGATATTTAACAAACCGTGATAAATATTATAAAAACATTATAATAGAAAAATAGATGTATTTGATCAATGCAAGAAAAATAATACAAATAAAATAATAACACGAAAATTTATAAAATACAAATGAAATACGGAAATCTGGAATCAACTTCACTCACGGTCACTCAACTTATCACTTATCTCGCAAAAATAACCAACTTTTTTTTTTCGATTTAAATGTCACTGAACTTTTAACATTTTTGCAAAAAAAGTCATGTAAATCGGAATCCGGCGAGAACTCTTGCCGGATTGATGACACGGCATATGACACGTGGCGACAAATAGTCGGTACATGACTTTTTTTGCAAAAATGATAAAAGTTCAGTGACATTTAAGTTAAAAAAAAAAGTTGGTTAGTTTTGCGCGATAAGTGATAAATTGAGTCACCGTGAGTAAAATTAACACAGATATAGCATTTGTTAGAAATACTGTTAAACGACATGTAGTTTTTGACATGACATGCCATATCATTAATCCGGCAAACGTTCTCGTCGGATTCTAGTTTACATGACTTTTTTGTAAAAATATTAGAAGTTCAGTGATATTTAAGTCCAAAAAAAAAGTCGGTTATTTTTGCGCGATAAGTAATAAGTTGAGTGACCGTAAGTGAAATTAATCCGAAAATCTGTAAGTTAAAGAACCGATGGTATGGATTTTTATTTTTTGTGTTTACCAATTTGCTCCTTATTCAGATGTATTTTCTTGCTCAACATTCTCAAAATTAAGACAAGTTTACATAGCTCAAGACCTGTAATTTCTTTTCCATGCATACTGCATTTTAATCCTATATATGATTAATGTTATTCTCGAAAATTATTTTGTTGTTATTAATTATTATTAATACTTTGAAAGCTGATCTTTTTCCTTCTTGCTGAGTCCGAATATGCATTGATCAATGTCCCTTGTAAGTATAAACGTAACGCAATCAAAAAGTTATAAAGCATTTCCACCAAAGAAAAAGAAAAGAAATATTAAAGCATCCCTACGTACCGTTGTCTGTTTTTCCTTTCTCCGTTTTGATTCACATAAAAAGTAGAAAAAAGAAAAAAAATGACACAAAGTTATAATCACCAAGAAGAGATGATCACAATAATAAAGTTTTAAGATACATACTATATCGGTTCTTTTTTAATGATTTTTTTTTATAATAATTATATTATGTCAGACATAGAGCACGTAAAATTCGAATTCTGTTTACATATAATTTTTTTTTAATAATTATATTTTATGCAACAATGGGACTGAAATCCTCATCAATTACAAAAGTTAGCATGCTTTTTAATTATTTGAACTTCATGTTATTTCCGGAGTTTTCAATTCTTCATCATGAACAATTACTAAAAAATTTCTAATACTTAATAAAATTAAAGTAATTGCCACTATTGTTAATAACTCTACAAATTCTCTACATATTATCTTTATTTTTATATTTTTTTTTATGACTTTGCAGTATTCGACTCAACATTTTTAAATTTAATCAACTTACTAATTCAGTAGAGAAACAGAAAGGAAAAGCGTTAGTTTAAGCATGACCTCTGCCGCTTGTTAATAACTTCTTTTTTTTTTTCGAGAAGTGTTAATAACTTTTTTTAAGTGTCATAATTGTGAAATTTATGATAGATAATTTTATCTAGACTAACATGAAATTACTTATATACCAGGACAATAGCATATTGCAAGAAATAAAATAAAAAAAATTAAAAGAGCAACATTTACATAACTATTTGTATGACTTTTTTTTTCTATGTAGTCCATGACTAATTTTATAGATCCGATCTAGACTATTTTATATATATATTATAACTAGGGGTGAGAATGGATTGGTCCATTAGCGAAAAAAAATAACCGGTTCTCCATTTTTTAAAATCATTAACCATTAACCAATACATTATATTTTTTAACCAGTTTATCGATTTCGATTTTTCAGTTTGGTTAACCGATATTTTTCGGTTAACCACTAAAATTTATAACATACAATTATTAAAAAAATTAAACAAGATTCAATTCAATTTCAAATATGCCAAGTAATTCAAAATAAAAATTACAAAACAAATATAATATACTAGCCAAAATTTATGTTCAACAAATTAATAGCTAATATTATAAAGTGGATTTGATATGGTTGGAAATTAGCATGATTAATTTTAAGTCAAAGAAAAATTTTAGACAAAATTGAATGTTAAAACATAAAACATAAGATAATGTAATTAAATGCTATCAAGTAAAACATAAACAACAATATAGATAATAAAAAATAACATATATAAAGGTTAATCAATTACTTCATTAGAATGACATAATTTAAATATAATTTAAAGTATTATATAAATTTTATTAACAAATACAAAAATTAAGGTATAAAAATAAAAATATGATTTAAATATATTTTAAAATATTATTTTATGTAAGTTTTAGATAGAAATAAAAATAAAACACAGGGTATACAAATAAAAATATAATATATATGAACTGATTAACCGGCATCTAAAAATCGAAACCGAAATTAAAAATTAAAAATGCTTAAAAAAAGTTAAAATTGAATTTATCGGATCGATTAACAAAAAAAATCGATTTGATTTCAAATCTATTTTAATTTTTTATGGTTAACCAAATTTTCGATTTTTATTTCACCCCAATTATAATCGCTAAAGTCAATAACTGTAGCCAGTAAAAATAAATAACTAAAGCTGTCATCCTTCTTGTTTCCTTTTTGTTTTGTATTTCAAATGAAAAAAAAAAATGTATAGCTTATGATTTTGAAAGAGAACCAATAACGTCATTGCGTACAACAATTTAAAATAATATTTAATGTTGTAAAGTAATTGATTGTAAAGATCCAACAGAATACCTTAATTTCTGCAACTACCTAACGATTTTTTATCAAGAAGCTAAGATCTTCAGAAAATTGAAAATTTGCATTTAATTCAAATTTAAAAGTTTATGTATGGGAAAGTTCTGTTTTTTTTTTTTTTTTTAAATGTTGTAAAAGTTTTTCAAACCATTATGAAAGAACATTTTATTCATGCCTCCAACAATGCAAAATTATATTTTATAATTTTTTAAAATATTAAATTAATAAATGATAATTTACATTGTATTCCAAATTTTAGATTAATTAAAAAAATAACTTCAATTTTATATCTCAAACATCAAAATTAATTAATGAAAATATAATCTCCTTATTTTTATTCAAACTAAATGAGTAATCATGCAGTGTGTGCACATATAACTAAAAAAAAAAATTAAGTTTTAACGATAAACTAAAAACCTAAAATAGTGACGGAAAATCAATAAATTTTACTATCAATCACTAAAAACTATAAAAAATTAAAAGCATTAAAAATTAATGGATTAGGACAGAAAGCAGATTCCATCGCTAATTTTTGTGGGTAAATTTGGCGCCATTATATAGTAAGTCGGTAGCTAAAAGTTTTATTATGTCTATATTATTTAGCGACAAATATAGTATTTTTTTTTTATATTTTTATTTTAGAAAATACATAGGGAGGATATATCTATCGCTATACATATTTAATTGAATTTTTCAGTTTATTTATTATATTTTTTTATTTTAAGTTAAAAAAATTATAAATTTTACTGTGATAGCTTTTATTTATTATTAGTAGCAGTAAAGTATTATGTGAACACTTAATTATTATCAATTATAATTATTTTAAAGGATAATAATAATGTTTTTTATCAATTGTCCCAAAATCTAAACTTATTTATTTAGAAAACTTATAATAATAATAATAATAATAATAATAATAATAATAATAAACTATTTGTTACAATTATTATAATTAGAATATTTATTACAACATAAAGATTTATGAAAATAAATTTTTGTAAAATAATTAATAAAATTTATTTTCTAATTTAAAATAATTATGAAAAATTCATCAAGAATTAAATTGATGGAAGTCCTAATTGTTTGATTTTACTAAATTATTCCTAATTATAAGAAATGAGAAGATATACAAGTAGAAATATTTTAGTACTTTCATTTTGTTCGCCATACACATAAAAGCCCTCAACTTTTGTCATCCCTCTTTCTCTCTTCTCCATTAGCAGCCAATGCCTACCTTATTCTGACAACCATTCTCCCTCTCTTGTGTAACACCCTCATACCCCTTAGGAGGATAAGAGAGTGCACACTACAGAACACACAACTCAGGTCATAAGCTCACATGCATTCACATAACTTATTCAAATCTCACTATAAAGTAAAATAATAATACGGAAAATGAGCATACTAGATTTTTGTTCCACTAATATATTGCAATATTCAATAATCACTAGTTTATTTATCTTTACATATTCACTTCATTATGTAATGATACAATATGACCATCACTATAAAAGCCTTTACAATTCCTATACTAGACCCCTTTGCTAATCTTGTGTTGGTCTTACTTTTTACAGGATGCCCTTGAACTTAATGCTATCATCAGTACCTGCACGGATTTCAAGCATAAAGATTAGTGGGGAACTATAATGATATGAATGACCTCTCACATAAGTCGTTTATGAATGCACACACATGTGATCAAACATATTTACACAATCATACATTTAATTATGAAAAATAAAATTGAACGAGTAAGTGCATATTTGTTTCATATTTGTTTTATATCAATTGACTACAGCTCAATTATTTACAATGCATCACTAGTCACGCTAGTAATCATTTATGTGTTCTTTATACTAATCACACACGTAACATGGCATAGATAAAATAAATATGTCTCATAATAATTAAGGTAATCAATCATGTTAATTTCAATGCATTATTACACACACTTTAATTATACATATAAATTGTCACTCAACTAAATCCCAATCACTACACTAGCATGCACTTATAGCTTTAATAACATCGAAACTCTTATATTGCTTGAATCCTCATTAATGGTGGATAACGGGAAACACTAGATGCCGACGAGCAATATCAAACACTAAGAGACATAAGTCTCGAATTACTAGATACCAATGGTATCAAACACTAGACACCTTTCGGTGTCAACACTAGGTAGCTGCAGTCACTATCCCTGATAGGTATGCCTATCTATTCACTACTATATGAAATTCAGGCTCTCATTTAAACTTTTATCACTTGATAATTGCAACTCAATCACATTTATGAACACTTCAGTGTTATTCACTTGAAAACATGTACAACACCAATATACCTTTATTAATACAAAACTTAACTACAACTAAACTTAAACACTCAAGACACACTTCATTTATATATGTCAACATTACAATTAACAAACATGTCATAAAAACCATGTATGCACTCATAGTTCACTTTACATATCATCATTCAAATTCATATCCTTAGTCATTTATGTTTTCAAGTGGTAACCATTCATATACTCATTTCATAGCCTTAGACATGTGTCGAATAAGTTCTGGTGAAGTTCATGTTCGATTCTGAGAAAAAATGTACAATATAGGCTGAAAATTGATGTCATACGACGGGCAGACATTCTTGCCCGCCGTGTGGGGCAACAAAACATAGCTACTGTATCCAAAATATTTTTATATAGTGGACAGGAATGCTTGCCAGCCGTGTAAACACATTATGTCCCACTCTGTTCAGGGCAGATTCCAACTTCTAATTTATTCTACATTTTTAAGCTAGTAAACATCATTTTCAGCCCAAATGGTCTCTAAACTTTTGTTCCTCTATGTCTTAGCTTTCTAATGATACCAACTTCATGTCATTGGGAGATATATTCTAGAAGTTATAGCATTAGAAGCACACACTGCTCCCTTGACCTGGCAAGAATTAGAACACTTCTGTTTTGGCAAATTTTAAGGCTCATGGTCATTTCTAGGAAATTTGCATGTATGGAAGTAATGGTTCAAATGAAACTAGAATAATCTAATTTGGACATTCCTAGGCCAAATTATAGCCTATAAACCAACTCGGTGTCAAATGTCACTTTACACAAAACTCCCCCTTATAAACACTACATGCCAACTTCCACACTTTCAGTCAATTCAACAACCACAACTCAAACCAAATCATCATTTAGAAGAAATATAGCATCAAAATCAGTTTACATCATCTATTTACATTCATACAAAAGAAAAACTCCCAAACCTCAAATTTCTCCTTGCTTTACCTTTGCTTTCTTTCCTCTTCTTTCTCTTTCTCTTTAGGTCCGGCTACATCTCTTTCTAATTAGGCTAGCTTTTACACTAAAATTGATGGATCTCATGAAAAGAGGCAGATTTTTGGGTGTAAATGGAAGTGGAAATGGTTGCCTTCTTCCCTCTTTCCAGCCGACCAACAATGACCCTTTTATATGGCCACTAATTCATCTTTATCTAGACTTAAAGATATCAACTTTCTATTGGTCTCCATTTAGATTTTTATGTAAATTTCCATATAGTCATGCATTAGCCTCACGATCTTTCCATAGCCATACATTTACATAATTTAGTTATCATTTTATACATTTAAATCTAATGTTTTTAAAATCAGACCGGATTGACTATTTGAACCAGTTGAATCGAAAACCGGCAGGAGGTCCAGTTTTAATAACATATAAAAATGGAAACTACTAAAACCCGGATCGAACCAGATCGACCCAAAAAAAACCGACAAGCCAGAGAACCGAGAAGAATTCGATTTTATCCCTAAAGCACCAAAATAGTGTCGTTTTGGTGGGAAAAAAAAACTTTAGATTTAGGGCAGATTTGGTGGACGACTGCATTTCTCATTTCTTCCATTCAATACACTTTTCCATTTTCTGTGACTGCTCACTCTCCACAACACGGCAACCGGATCATCTTCCCATCACCGCTCAGTCTCCACCGCACCACACCGGATCCCAAGCCGCACCACCACCAAGAGCCCCTGCAGTTCCTCCTGTGATCATCTTCCTGGAATTTTTTTTTATTAATATGCTAATGATGTTAGGAAAATATTGATGGCATTTTTAATGGCCCATGTGTTTTTTTTTTGTTAGTGTTGATAAATTATGTTGTGTTTTGGTAATTATGTATGTCTTCTTGGTGCCTTTGCATTGTGTAATCATACTATTTCTGAAGTTGCCATCCTCAGATATTGTTATTTGATCTCAGTAGCTTTTGCTGTATGTTGGAGATTTAGAAGTCTATTATTTTTGGCATTCATGTGTATAACTTGAATTTAGATCAAATGCCTTTCAAAGTCTCTTTAACTACATGCTTCAGAATTTGTTACCTCGCTGTCCCCATTCAAAATTTGCTTCCTTTCTTTTGTAGGTTTGCATTTTTTTTGTTATTACACCATTAATAAAATTCAATGATTTGGTCATACAAATATGGTTCTTAAAACTATGAAATTATATATTCTAGTTACAATTAATTGGCATATGAAACACAAATTTAACCATGTATAAGTTTGTTTGCCTTAATACATTATATTAACTATGATAGCTTAACAGAATGAACAGAATGATAGCTTTTACTTTAATTTGAGTATCATATATTATAATAATTAGAAAACGAATTAAGGTGCTACATATGGCAGTATGCTACTAATGATATTTCATACTGTGGACAATATATATATATATATATATATATATATATATCCTACTCCAGCACACTAGATTTTTTTGTGTAAAATTAGAGAAAGCATATTAATACTAATATAGGCACATCACATTCATAATGAAATGAGGTAATTTTCCTTTTTTTCTTTTTTAAATATTAATATTATTCATAAATTTATTCTTAAACTAAATCAATTATAGTTAAATATGTATCTAATTAGTTTAAAGATTATATTTTTAGACGATATTCTCTCCATCTCAAAAAGATAACCTATCTTTTTTCTTTTATTTCTCTCAAATTAATTTATTAGGAAATTATGGCGAAAAAATAATCTACAACACCAATTTCTGAAACACGATCCTCAGCACCTTCCTTGGCACATTCAGTTAGGCAAAAAAGGGATGTGGCATGGAAATATGTCACCGAGGCAACAAGTGCAAATGGTAAAAAGATATTAATATGTGAATTTTGTCAAAAATAAATTCATGGTGGAGGTATTAATAGAATGAAACAACACCTTGCCAGAGAAAAGGGGAATATTAATGGATGCAAAAAGGTTAGTGCAGAAGTTCAGTTTGAAATTAAAAGCTCATTGGATGCTAATTTGCAAAAGGCTAAGGAAAAGAAAGCGCTAATGCAAGAGGATGATGTAGAAGTTTTTTCTCCTACTAAAGAGCTTTCGAAGGGAAAAAGGATGGCATTAACTGGCATTGAATCGTATTTCAAAAAAGGTGTAAGTGATCCATCTCAACTTAGTATTAAAGCATGCATGCAAAGTAAGGATAAGTCGCATGAGATTGACTTGGCAATTGCATTGTGGTTTTACGATTCATGTATTCCATTTAATGATGTGAACTCACCTTATTTTCAATATGTTATTGATAGAATAATCAACATGGGTCATGGATATAAACATCCTTCTTATCATACTTTGAGAGTGAATTTGTTAAAAGATGCTAAATTGTATGTTAAGTTGATCATTGATGATATTAAAAATAATTGGGCTGATACCGGTTGCACGATAATGGGAGATGGATGGACAAATAATAGACAAAGGCCTTTAATTAATTTTTTGGTTTATTGTCCAAAAGGGATTTCATTTGTTAAATCGGTTGATGCTTCTGATATTTACACAAATGCTGAAAATTTGTGTAATCTATTTTCTGAAATTATTGAGTGGGTTGGCCCCCGCAATGTTGTTCACATGGTAACAGATAATGGAGCCAATTATAAAGCCGCAAGCTTTAAACTCATGGAAAAATAGCCTTTTATTTTCTGGTCACTATGTGCAACTCATTACATTAATTTAATATTGAAAGATATTGGACAAATGCCCACAGTTAAAAGTTTAACCTCTCTTGCTTCAAAAGTGATTGTTTTTGTATACAACCATAAGGTTACTTTGAATTGGTTGAGAAAAAGAGAGGGTTGGCAAGAAATTATTCGTCCTGGTGTAACTCATTTTGCAACAAACTTTATTGCTTTGCAGAGTTTGCATGAACACAAGGATGATTTGCAATCTTTGGTTGTTTGTGCTGACTATAAGAAATTTTTAAATTTGCAAAAGGCTAAGGAAGTAAAATAAATTGTGTTAGATGAAAATTTTTGGGAAAATTGTTTGATGATTGTGAGGATTATGACTCCATTGATACAATTGTTAAGGATATGTGATACTGAAGAAAAACTATCTCTAGGATATATTTATGAGGGCATGTACAGGGCACGTATGGGGATTATGAATGTATTTAAAAATAAGAAAAAATTGTATAAGCCCTACATTGAGATTATAGATAGTAGATGCAATTGCATGTTGCGCCAAGATCTTCATGCAACAGCGTATTATTTGAATCCTGCTTTTCAATAAGATCAATATTTTTTCTGTAAGGAGTCGGAGATTATGCGTGGTATCTTGAATGTGATTGATAAGTTAGAGGATAATTCTGATAGTACCAGCGTACCAATACTTGATGAGTTAAGAATTTTTTTGAGAGCGTGAGACAGGCTTTTCTCGTCTAAGGGCACTTGCTTACAGCAAAAACACTAGGCCAGGTAAACATCAATTTCATTATACTATATTTCGTGTGTGTATGTGTGTGTGTATTAAGTTCTAAAAACTAATAAAAGTTTAATATTATTTGCTTTTCATACCTAATAAAAGATGAATGGTGGAGATTATTTGGTTATGATGTTCCAAATTTGCAAAAGTTGGCTATAAGAATCCTTAGCCAAACTGCTTCTTCTTCTGGATGTAAGCGCAATTGGAATGTATTCGAACGCATCCACACTAAAAAAAGAAACAGATTGGAATATCAAAGATTGAATGATCTTGTTTATGTCCACTACAACTTGCGATTGAAAAATAAGTTAGTTGTTTTTACTTCGCAAAATTATCTTTATATTTTATATTTTGCCTCAAAATAATGTTACCATTGTTTATAATTATTAGGTTAATAAATTCAAAGAAAGCATATGATCCAATTGATTATGAATCAATTGAGAATACTGAATTTTGAATTGTGGAAAAGGAAGAAGAAGAAGGAGAGCTTAATTTTGATGAGATTGAGAGAATGGTTGAAGAACATCCAAAAGATAATGGACCTTCAAGTGTGCAAGGTTTGTTTCTTTTTATATAATATGAATTTATTTTAGAATATTGAAAATTATATATAGTTATATTTAATTATATATTTATTTTAAAAATTTTAGATGTTATGGAGCATAGTTTAGTTGAATTTAATCGAGACGGAGACGGAGACGGAGACGGAGACGAAGATGGAGATGGAGATGGAGATGGAGATGAAGATGAAGATGAAGATGAAGATGAAGATGAAGATGAAGATTGAAGATTAATAATGATTGTTTATCACTATGTCAAATGAATTTATTTAAATGCTTTTTTTTTGGTATTATGTGAACTTATTTAGATATTTGCTATTTATATTTGAAAAATTTATTTGAATTTTTATAATTAATAAGTTATTTGAATATGTTTTTTATATATCATATTTTTAATTTTTTATAAATAATTATATTTAAAAATAAATAAAAACTCCGAGTCAACCCGGTTCAATCAGTTGACTCGTGACTCAGTTGGCATGCTGAGTCAATGTCCGATCCATTTCTGAAAACATTGTTTAAATCCATAAGTGTCAAATTACCAACTTACTCTCAACTTTTCATTTAATATTGATTACCTCCTTTATTACACTTAACCATTTAAAATCAAAAAATTCTACATTTTCGGCTATCATTATGCCCTAGACATATGCGAATCCGTCTAGGGTATATTTTGGGTGCTTACATCTCGTCTCTTGGCTCGATTTCAATAGTCAAACCCTAATTAAAATAAAATTGATCCAAATAATTAAAAATTATGTGTTAATTTAGATTGAATTGATGGTTAAACTTTTAATTTTGATAAAAAGAAAAAAAGTCACAAACTTAATTTCATATATTTTATTAGGATTTAGCTGGATTGGCTGGGTGGGATTGGCTAGGAATTACAGGAGGTTAGAGATTAAAACAAGTCCTAATTTTCATTAAATAATAAGTATATATTAAAAAAAAGTTACACTTAGAGTAAGTAGATTTCCTAAGCACATCAATTTTAATATAATATCTTGAGAAATGTGTTTAAAATTAATTTGCTTGCAGTTTTAAAGGAAGAACATTATGTACAAGGGCTAAGATACTGGTAATGAGCAAGTTTATGGGGGATTGGACTCTTGAGTTTAGTAGGTTAGCTGATTATACTCTTTATATTAATTAGAAAAATCCTGGTAGTTCTATTTGGATTAGAACTGATAAGGAGACTGAGCCTAGCAGCAATATGTTTGTACACATGTATGTTTATTTTGATGCTCTTAAAAGAGGTTGGAAGGAAGGCCATATGAGAGTTATTGGGCTAGCTGGATGCTTTTTAAAGGGGATTTGCAAAGAAGAACTGCTAGTTGCATGTGGGAAGAATGGAAACTAGCAAATGTTTCCAATTGCCTGGCCTGTTGTTGATTAAGAGACCAAACATTCATGGAGTTGGTTCCTAAATTACTTGATTAATAATTTAGACATTGGTGATGGAGAGGGACTGACCCTAATTTCTGATATGCAAAAATTTTCACAATTTAATGCTATTGTTATTTACTTATTCACATTTGCATTTGAATTATTTTTTTTTCATGTTCTGATTTAATTGTTCCTTATACATTTATGAGTGACTGATTTGTTTCAATTACATATTTTAAATTTGTAGTAGGGTTTAGTTCAGTGTGTCTAAGAATTGCCTCCTCAATTTGAGGACAAAATGTGTGTTGGACATATTTGGTCTAATTAGAAAGAAAAATGGAGAGGGGGAAAAGGAGGAAGCAATTCTAGAGATGTGCCAAGGCATCTTTTGTTGTTAAATTCAAAGATGAATTGAATTCATTCAGTAAGCAAGAGGAAGGCATATGTGAGGATCTACAGTGTTAAAATAAGGAGAATTGGTCTAAGGTTTATTTTAATATTGATGTGAAGTTGTAGACACCGGGCCAAGGTTGCCCAGTGATGAAAATGATGCTAGTTCATAGGAAAAATGGTTAGAAGTGATGATTTGCTTATCGAAATCTTTTCTTTTTAAATAGAAAATATTATTATTCTTTCGGGTTTTTTTTTGGGTTTTCGGCGACGTGTCGCAGCGCGAACGGCACGGCACTCGCGAAGTAGCACCTGCTGGCAGTGCGTGCCTGCGGGCGGTACCTGCGAGCCGTGACTCCTGCGCGCAACATGTGTCCCCTGCTCGGGGGTGCATATTGCGCAGGCAACATGCGGCCCCCTGTGCGGGGCTGGGCGACATGAGGCCCTACGCGGGGGTGCATGTCACGCTGCCGATATGCGGCCCCCCTGTTCGAGGCGGGCGACATGTGTCTCCCTGCACGAGGCCACATGTCAAGCAGGTGACATGCGGCCCTGCGCAGGGGCGCATGTAGCCTGTCCCCCTGCGCGAGGGCGCATGCCGCATCTCCTACCTTCGCAAGAACTCTTTTTTTTTTCGATTTTCTCTTGTTTTTTGAATTTCAATTAAATTCAAATTCTTTTTCGATTTTTAAAAGGATAAACTTGATTTTAAAGGATAATTAGGAGTTTTAATGGGATTCAAATCATTCAAAAACCTAGTTTTCTAAGGATCATATATAAGGTAAAATAAGAATCCAGAAAAAGGGCGGATTTTTCAAAAATGGCAAAAAAAAAAAAGAAAGTTTTCTTGGGAGTTTTTTCCAAAGTTTTTGACATTGTTCTTGAGCCAAGAAAAATAATTTCTTGCTTATGAGATTCAGTCTTGATCGTTCTTTCAGCTTTGATTCAAAGTTTTCTTGATTCTGTTTCTCGTACAAGCAATCGACAAGGGAAGCTATTCCACTTTTGCTGCAAATATCAACCTCTGAGGGTAAATATTTGGGTTAAAGCCAAATCTTTCATTTTTCATATTTTGCGTCGTTAATTTATTTGCTCCGTTGTATATACTGTAAATTGATATTAATTTGTGCATTGTTATATATTGTTAGTTGTTATAATTAATTTACATGTTGTTGTTATATATTTGTGGCGTAATCACTAAGTTATTAGCTATTATATTTAATCTGAGTGTTACTGTTGTTTGTCATTTGTTGTAATTAATATGAACTTAGATTAATTTGATTAATTATTGGCATGATGCATGAAACATAGTTTATTATCTAATCAATACCAGTTTAGTTTTTATTTGATTCTGACTTTTATTATTAACTTATTTTATCAATTTTCAATGTTTACTCGATTTATTTTCTTATTGCAATTATTAGTATTGATTTTGTTTATTGTATTTATTTTATTTCATTTAATGGCGTATTTCTACTATAATGTATTTTGTCGTTTAATTTATTTAACTGATGGTTTAATTGATTGTTTAATTTGCTTAACTTATTTGTTGGTTGTTTATATTATTTAGTTGATTGCTTAATTTATTTTATTGATTTATTTAATTTGTTTAATTTCCTGTTTACATTGTTTAATTGCTGGTTTGTGTATTTGATTTAATCCACTAACATTTTATTTCATTCTTTGTTTTGTTTGTCCATAAAATTTATTCCCTTCTACCTTGAGTAATATTTCTAAGCTAGCCGGAGGATCAAGGGATTAAAGACCTTCAGAATTTGGGTTTGTATTTTTAATTGTTATATTTTCTTTACTTTATTATTTTATGTTGTATGTAAAATGTATTCTAAATTCTTCTATATTATAGAAAATCATGTATTTTATAATAATTAAAATTGGGTTTTTTATTAATAAAATAGAACCAACGTTCTGATTTTATCCAATAAAATGTCACTTTCAAAAGGAGAATTAATTTTCATAAAATGAAATCACTCATCCCGGTTTTCTTAATAAATGCTCAAAAATAATTCTCCAATTTTTTAGCGAATTAAAGGAACCAATGTTCCTAAATTCTAATAAATGTCCCGATTTATGTATGATGTATTTTCATTCCCTTTGCGTATTTATTTGTTCATTTTGGGCCCTTGATATTAATTTTGGGGCAAAGTTTTATTCATTTTATTTATTTGTGCTTTTTATTTTGGGGGATTGTTCTGTCCTATCTTTTTACTTATAATTTATTGCTTTCTTTACTGCTTTCTAAAATATTTAAAATGCGCTATAAATTTATTGCATGATCGCATGAGATGAGATGGAATTTCGATTGTTAAAAACTCATTTATAACTTAACTTAAGACATTAATAAAAGTGAAGTTCCGAACATCTTCTCTGGTTTAGGACCCCTGAGGTTAGATGACCTTTTCCAGTTTCATGTAAATTGGGTGGTGACTCTAAGATACCTCAAAGGTGTCTAAAGGTTTCATGAGGTTAGATGAACTTCTCAATATTCTATTGGGTAAGGAATTCCAAAATATCTCATGTTACCCAAAATCTAGATGCCAACCCTTCTCAGACCCTTAAAGCAGGCCGGGATTCGGGTTGCGCACATCACAATGGTGACTCTGCTGGGAATCATTGAAACTTTGCTTCGAAAGTGGATTAAGTTAAAATTATAATTGAGCTGTTAAGAATCGAAAATTCCATTTCTATTAAAAATTGCATTGCATCCATTAGAGCCTTAGAACTATGCTAGTTGGTCCCTTATTTTACCCCGGTGCATTCCTAAAACACGACCCTACTTTCACTCATTATAGGAAAGTGTTCGGGATAATCACCAGCCCAATCCTTGTACCATCAAAGGTATATCAAATGGAGATCCAATTGGTTGTTATGCTCGCGATGAGCTAGACCTATTGGCAGGGACCATCCTTAGGTAGACCTAAAGTAACACCACCCTTGACCAAAGCTCATGTAATGGCAATAGAAACTCCCACTAGGTAATATGCTCCCTAATACGATGCTTGTTACGTGGACCCTTATATATCAAACCAATTCAAACATATTAATTAGACACTCATCAAGGCTCTCATGCCCCGGTGGGACCATTTCTAGTTTGTTTGAAATGTCCAAATATATAATGGCCAAAACCCATACGCATGTGCTTTTAAATTAAGAGTGTTATGTTGTTGGTTTCTTGCCACGCACCATATGCACCCATTGGGTTCCCCGTTGACCCATGGGTCAGCCCACCTATGAAAGAGACTGTACGACCTCCTGTGTGGGAGTAATAAGGTTTGAGGGATCTATTTGCTTGCATGTGGTTGTTTTTGCTGCATCAATAAGACCATGCATCTTTAATGTCATTCAAGTATCATGCTAACAATTTGAATCTTTCAGCCATCATAGGTATGAATTAGTGGTCTAGGGGTCCTGACGACCGATTAGTAAGGAAAAATCCATTCTTCGAGTCGCTAGAGTGAGTGTCATATTGGGGTTCAGAGTCACTTTCAGATAGCACCGAATCCTTGCCTTCAGAATTATCACTAGACATGGCCAACCCAGAATCAAATGCCACCCGGGCTATGGTCACCAAAGAGATGGACCGAAGGGCCCAAGAAATGGAGCGCAGATTTGAGGAGTTCGAACGTAGCATGATGGCAATGATGGGCAACTTAATTGCTGCTCTAGCACTGCCAGCAGGCCAACAAACTGGTGCTCCTACTGGAGAACAGGCCGGACAGATTTTGATCAAGGAGGCACCCCTGGCAGCAGTTATAGAGCCACCTTCTGCTGTTGAGCATAGACCTCTTACAAATGTTGAGCCTAGAAGAATTGGGGAGCATAGGCCTGAAGAGGATTTTGTGGAGGATGAGCATGAGGAATCCATGTCAGTAAGAGCTAGACCTCCTAAGGAGGATGCCGCCCTAAAAAAGATAGAAGAGAGGGTTGAGGCAATGGCCCGTTTATTATCTGCCGGAAAGGGGATAAGCCCCGAAGATAGGGATTTGGATGACAAAGAGATGCTTTCTCAGAGGTTTAAAATGCCCGACCTGCCCAAGTTTGATGGCACCTCAGATCCATCTGCTCACATTAAGCAGTATACGCTTGTGATGAAAGGGACTATGCTAACCAAAAGGCGAAAGGTGGAATATTTCTGCCTCAGCTTGACTGGGCCTGCTGTAGAATGGTACCATGGTTTAGATCGAAGGCCAAGAGAAGATTGGGACCTGTTAATTGAAAAGTTCCTTAAATAATATGATTGTAGTACCCAGATGGAGGTTACTTTGAAAGATTTGGTGAGTCATTCCATAAGTATCTTACTCGATGGAGAAATCGAGTAATGGAGATGAGGAGGAAGCCGGATACCCCAGATCATATTCGGTTATTCATCTGAAATGCGAGTCCATATCTAAAAGAGGGGTTAAAGATGAAGGGGCTCAAAGATTGGGAGTCTCTAAAGGATATAGCTATCGAAGCAGAAGGGGAGTATTTAGCAAAGAAGGCAAGCCAAGATAGCTTTGTTAAGAAAAATTTTTGGAACCAATCAGGGAATAGACTGGCTAGCACTAGGAGTAGTAGCAATAGCAAGGGTGGCAGAATAGCTGAGGTCTCAGCCACAGAATCTAACCAAGGCCAAATGTATTTCTCGAATTTGGGCTAACCCCTATCTTGGGTTATGGAGAGGTTAACGAAGGAAGGGCAGCTAAGACCTTTAGAGCTGAGGCCAGCTAGAAACCAAGGTCAACTAGGACATAGGGGGGATCAGTTTTGTGCTTATTATCAACACGCAAGGCATCTGACTGAATTCTGTAGAACTTTGAGAAATAAGATCCAGGATCTCATTGATAATAAGCAGATCACGGATCCGGAGAAAAGGGAGAAGAAGAAGAAGTCTGGTAACCATGCAATTCCCCCACCTGTGTACATGATTGGGTCTAGCTTGCCCGAATGGTACGTATTGCAAGATTTATATGGAAATGAATATGTCGCTATCACCCGTAAAATGAGTGAAGAAGGGATTCTAGTGGCGGCAATAGACTGTTGGTCCACTAGTGAGAGTGGGGAAGATGATGAAGATTGTGAAGAAATTGCAAACCCTTGGGATTCAGAGGATGAAGAAAAGAGAAAGGTTAGGGCCACGACCCGAAGTGGCAGGGTAGTTCCAGAGGTAGAGAGGCCTCAAGATCCAGTGCCTATACGTGCAGGAAAGGAGCCCAAGGAGGATGGGCTAATGAAACAGTTAAAGAAAATAATAGCTCAAATATCCAGTTGGGATTTGCTAAGGCAATCCCCACCACATAGGAAGAAGTTAGTCGAAGCCTTATGTGAGTCCACTGTTGCTACCACTATCTCGCCATCTGAGTTGTTGGAGCTAGTAAAAGGGGGTTCACGGTTACCAGCTGAAGGCCGCAAGCACAATCGTCCATTGTATATCAGAGCACAGAGTAATGGCAAGCACACTGCTTGTGTAAAGGTTGATGACAGCTCTTCTATCAATGTATGCCCTTTGGTCGCTCTTTCAGCTTTTGGTTTGGATGAAAACATGTTAAGTGGATCGGATCTAACTATCACGGCTTATCATAACTCCTAAAGACAGGTCTCAGGGACTTTTAAGGCAATAGTCAAAACTGGACCCATTGAAATAGAAGCAGAGTTTGTAGTCTTATCAATCCCTGCTAATTTCTCAGCTTTACTCAGAAGACCTTGGTTTCACAAGTTGGGAGGAGTACCATCTACCCTACATCAGATGATTAAAATACTGCATGAAGGGGAATTGGTAACCATCAGAGCCGCAAGAGAAAATCAGGTTTCTGCACTAGAAATCTCCAAACAGCCATTCAGTTGTTTCCATGTGTCAGTAATCGGTAAAGAAGGGGGTTCAGAGGGTAGCTCCCGAGCGATAAATATGATGAAGCGAATGCACTTTCTTCCAGGAGACGGTCTGGGTAGGAATTCACAAGGGCCACAGTCACCCGTCACAAAAAAAGGTCAGAAAGACCGAATGGGGTTAGGCTATAAAGGTGTGAGTGATAAAGGAAGAGAGAATTTAGCAGATGTTCCTTATATTCTGAAAAGTCTCATGCCAGCAATGCCTCTTTGTGCTTATTGTGGAGAGGCTGAACCTCAGATTATCAATAAACGGGTTGTCCCAGGCTTTGAAGTTTTTAATGATGTGTTTGACTGGGCCAATGGGACCATCAAGTTAGTTGAGGACTTTTGGGATGAGGAAATTATGACCCAAAGCACTATCGAAGACAGGAATGAGTCGGAAGTGGTTTATACTGATATGTTGCTTGCCACCAGGGTGAAGGGGAAGGAAAAAATAGGGGTTGAAGCACCAATGCAGAACTTAAAGATCCAAAACCCAGAAGCTCCACTGAAAGTAGTCGGAAAGCACCCCCAAGTCAAGACAACAGTGACCCGTTGGCTACAACATCTGCATCGGCGGATGAAGAAAACCATAGTTATTTAGATGTTCTTTTTATTCCAGAACTTTTTAATGATGACAATGTGTGCAATTCCAATTTCATTAATGATATAAACAATTTTGCTTACTTGTGCGATATTTCTGATGATTTCATTTCACATGATTATACACATGATGCATTCATTTTTTACATTAATTCAACTAATAAAACTCCATTTAATCTCGGAACTTTGGAAAACCCAAAGCAAATATTGATTGTGTCCAATATAACTCCTGAAGAGAGGTTAGAATTTGAGAGAATCTTAAAAAAATATGAAAAAGTCTTTGCCTAGACCTATGAAGACATGCCAGGGATTGACAGAAACATCGCTAAACATGCAATTTCGATTTATTTGGAGTCTAAACCGATCAGGCAAAATCTTAGAAGACTTAGGCCAGAATGGGCACAGACGGTAAAAGAGGAATTGCATAAGCAGATTGAGGCTAAATTCCTAGTTGAGGTTCAGTACCCGATGTGGCTAGCTAATATAGTCCCTATAGCTAAAAAGGATGGGAAAGTTCGTGTATATGTGGATTATCGGGATATGAACAAAGCCTGTCCAAAAGACGATTTCCCTCTAACCCCATATTGATGTTTTAATAGATAGTACAACTTCTTGCATGATGTACAACTTTGTAGACAGCTATGTTGGATATAATCAAATTCTTAATAGAATTATAGATCGGATTAAGACGACCTTCATCACGGAGTGGGGTACATTCACTTATCGAGTTATGCCTTTTGGGTTAAAAAATGCAGGCGTGACTTATCAAAGGATGGCTACTAAGATTCTTGATAACTTGATTCACAAGGAGGTGGAGGTGTATGTAGATGATATGATGATTCAGTCAGCTACTAGGGAAGGTCACTTTGAGGCATTGGAGAAGTTCTTTCAAAGAATTGACAAGTAAAACCTTCGCCTTAACCCTAAGAAGTGCATTTTTGGAGTCACCTCTGGAAAACTTCTTGGCCATGTGGTAAGTCAAAGGGGAATCGAAATAGATTCCGACAAGGTCAAGGCCATTAGAGAAATGCCAATGCCCCAAAAGGAGAAAGATGTTAGAAGCTTTCTGGAAAAACTTCAATACATTAGTCGGTTCATAGCCAAACTATCTTCGATTTGCGAGCCAGTACTCAAGCTTCTCAGAAAGGACCAGCCTGTTGAATGGAATGACAATTATCAGAAGGCTTTTAATACTATTAAGGAATATCTCTTAAATCCACCAGTCTTGAGGCTGCCTTAGTCGATCAAGCTGCTAATCCTTTACTTAGCAATTGAAAGCAGCTCAGTAGGCTCCTTGATGGCTCAAGAAGATGAGTTCGGTGTAGAATATGCAGTCTACTATCTCAGTAAAAATTTCCTCCCTTATGAGGTCGGGTATGTTGAAGTCGAAAAGATATTTTTGGCAATAATTTGGGCCTCGAAAAAATTGAGACACTATTTCCACTAATTCAGGGTTCAGGCGGTTGCTAAACAAAATCCTTTGAGATATTTTCAGGAAGTGCCTTGTTTGCTTGGAAAGATGGGCAGGTGGTTAATACTGCTCCAAGAATTCGATATAGAATACATCACTAGGAAAACCATTAAAGGGAGAGCCGTAGCTGAATTCCTAGCTGATCACCCTATTGAAGGAGAACAGGTTGAGTATAGCTTCTTAGACGAAGATGTCATGGCCATTGCAGTTCAAGGATGGCAAATGTATTTTGACGGAGCAGTTAATAACAAGGGGGCAGGTGTAGGGATCATTCTGATAACCCCGGATGGCGAAAAGTTACCACTGGCTAAGAAGCTGAGATACAAAGCCACTAACAATGAATCTAACTACGAAGCATGCGTTTTTGGTCTAGAGGCTCTTTTCGCCTTAGAGGTAAAGTCTGTAGAATTTTTTGGAGATTCATCTTTGGTGATCCGTCAGATTCGAGGAGAATGGTCCATTAAAGAAGAAAAACTGGTACCATATGTAAAGAACCTCCGCACGCTAAGTGGTCAGTTTAAAACTTGTACTTTCCATTTCATCCCTAGAGATGATAATCAATTAGACGATGCCCTCACAACTCTTGTGTCCATGTGGGGTAACCCGAAAGGGAGGATCATGAAGCCCGTGTTGATCTCAAGTTCGCAAAAGCCTTGCTTTGAACATGAACAGGTGGTGGATGTCGAGTTCACTGATGGAAAACCATGGTACTATGATGTTCAGAATTACCTAGAGAGGTCGGTATTCCCAGAAGAAGCTTCTGAAAAGGATTGAAGAATGATTAGAAAGTTGTCCAATTAGTTCCTTAGTATACATGGTATACTATACAAGAGACAAGCAGACGACATTCAGTTAAGATGCATAGCAGAAAAAGAAGCTAAGAGGATTATGGAAGAAGTCCATGCCGGTATTTGTGGAACGCATATGAATGGCTTGTTCTTAGCAAAGAAAATCATGCGCCAAGGGTTCTATTGGATCACCATGGATACATACTATTTAAAGTTTGTGAAACAATGTCATCTATGCCAACAGTATGCAGATTCGAGGCATGTGCCAGTGTCAGAACTACATAGTTTATCCTCACCATTGCTATTCGTAGCTTGGGAGATAGACATTATAGGGGAGATACGCCCTACCGCCTCTAATGGGCACAGGTTCATCATAGTCGCCATCGATTACTTTACTAAATGGGTCGAGACTGAATCTTTTAAGAAGGCAGATGCCCGAGACATGGCTAGATTTATTGAGTGAAATTTGGTATGTAGATACGGCCTCCCCCATCATATCGTGTCTGATAATGGGGTACAGTTCTTAGCTGAGACTAAGCGGGTACTACAGAAGTATGGAATACAACACCATAAGTCCTCCCCTTATCGACCTCAAGCTAACGGAGCAGCTAAAGCAGCCAACAAAAATGTCAAGAAAATTTTGGCTAAAATGGTACAGAATTATAAAGACTGGGCCGAAAAATTACCTTTTGCATTATGGGGCTACCGAACTACCATTAGAACATCAACAGGCGCAACACCATTTTCTTTAGTATATGGAACAGAGGCAGTTCTGCCAGTTAAAATTGAGCTCAAGTCTCTGAGAGTGGTTATGGAAACCGAAATTCCAGAAACAGAATGGGCCCAATAGAGATTACAGCAGTTGAACTTGCTGGATGAGAGTAGGTTGCGATCTTACTATCACAACCACGTCTACCAAAAGAGGTTAGCCCGGTCATTCGGTAAGAAGGTTAGAAAGCATCCGCTGAAAGAAGGAGATCTGGTCTTCAAATAGATGAGGCCAAGAGTACCAGACATTCAGGGAAAATTTAGGCCAACAAGGGAAGGTCCGTTTATTCTAAAGAAGCTGTTGTCAAAGGGGGCAGCAATTTTAATAGACAGCGATGGGAACGAGTTCAAAGAGCCGGTCAATGTAGATAGATTAAAGAGGTTCCATGGCTAAAGACTAAAAATTAAAAGAAGAGAATAAATGCCATGTGGGTCGAAAACCGAAAAAAGGCGGCCTTGCTAAAATTGGGCACGCTGCCAGGGTGAATACCGAAAAAAGGCACTCTGGGCAAAAATTAAGGGCTGAGAGAAAATATTCAATCATGAAAACCCGAGAGGGCTGATTGATGATAGGAGTTTGACGCTCGCAAGACCCACCCTGAGATTAAGTGTAGGCTTGTGTTTTTGAATTTTTTTATCAATAAACGATCATATGTGATGAAATCATATAGAAATGTTCATAAATTTGCAATAAAAGACTCAGTTTGCACTTTTCCTAATTGTTTAGTTCTTTTATAAAAAGCAAATTGTCATTTGCAATCTAAAAAACTATTCTTTACTACATTCATTCAGTCAGATATTTAAGCCAAGTGATCATGTTGTTAACGGTGGGGCTAGTTACCCATTATTTGTACTTTAGCGAGTTGGTAAAATCAGAATCTTCAGCCCTCGAAATAGTTGTACTCAAGGGTAGCTGCGCCCAAAGTCCGCAGTAGCTAGTAATGAATGCCAAAGACAGGAGCCCACCATGAAAAGCTAGCGGCAGAGTCACAATAGTCTGACACCCTCCAAACTGACGAACACAACGGACTGTGATGCAAAAGGAGGCCCTGTGAAGTCCGTATAATGGGACACATCCTGAAAGCCCGTCCTGAGCCACATAGTCAAGACGCATCTAGAGGCTCATAAAGTTGATATCTCCGTCCGCCAAGGTGGCTATCCATATAAAGCCTTCATAAGGAGAGTCGAACTGATATGTCCTCTGTCTAAGGAAAAAGTGCACAAGCGAGTATGCACTGATCACCCTAGGGGGGGTTCTGTCAATAACCTCAACTTCTCCAGCTGCCACACCTGAAAAAAAAAGCCGTTGGAATGAGTTGGGTCCATTTTAGGCAAAAATAAGGCATAGGGATATGTGAAAATCCCTAACGGGACGCATTTCCCAAATAAGAAAAGTTAGTGTGAAAACCCATAAAGGGGCGCACTACCTTTAAAAATAATGACATAGATTACCTGGAGTAACAGGGGACTCCCGGTCATAAAAGCAGTAGAGTTAGCGCAGAGGGCATCCAAGCCAATGATCATCTCGACTAGAATGACTGGGAAAGGGGTCAGCCTGTGATGAATACCATCTACAATGCTAAACAATCGATAGTCTCCAACTGCTTCATCTGAGGTTACTAGCAGGTATCTGGATAAGCAGATCAATAAAACTACGCTAGCTCGATAAGCAGGCACATCTGGAAAGTTACCGAGTGCATCGAATAAGGGTTCCAGGGAAAAGAAATCTCCTCTGGGAACTAGTCGAGCGGCCTCGGAGGGTGGTATGACCAAGGCAAAGGCCACATCCCCAAGCTGATATAACTTGGGACACAAGGAAGGGTACCAGAAGAAAGCATTATATCAGTAAATGCAGTGAATTCTTCAGCCAAGGGGATCCAAATAGCGGGTGGCAGCCAGTAAAAGGTCCCTCTCGAACTTGATCCTCCTCAAAAGCCTCAGACTTGAATAAGGAGCTAAAGTGCTATTTTCCCAAGTCATGGGATCATCCAGTAGCCGTTGATGTTTATTGAAGACATACGTTGACATTTTCAGATAACTGTACAAAGAGTAAATGAGTTGGATTAGTGAAAAGGAAAAAACAGAAGTGACATGAAAAAGAAAAAAAGAGGAACTAGTCTGGCCCATCTTAAAAAAATTAGACCACTTTTTTCGTGCATTTCCAGACTCATGCATTTCCACCAGTATAGTTTACTTTTTTCTTGCTGTTGTTTTTTGGCATATATAATTTATTTGTAGGAAAATGCTCAATAAACGGTGTCAACCGCAAGAATGGAACCCAAGAAAATATTCAGGGAGTAAAGTAAGAATATATATATATATATATATATATATATATATATATATATATAAATTTTGTGGCCAAGGTGCGGCCATGTGGCTGTATTTTGAGTAGCCAAGATCGGCGTGGCACTCGCAAAGTTACACCGGCTGGCAGCGCACACCTGCGGGCGGTACCCGCGAGCCGTGATGCCTGCACGCAGCATGTGTCCCCTTCTCGGCGGCGCATGTCACCTGCTCGACATGCGCCCCTGCACGGGGGTGCATGTCGCGTAGGTGACATGCGGCCCCCCTGCGCGAGGCGGGCGACATATGTCTCCCTGCACAAGGCCACATGTCACGCCGGTGACATGCGGCCCTGCACAGGGGCGCATGTAGCCCGTCCCCTACGCGAGGGCGCATGTCGCCTCTCCTACCTTCGCCAGAACTCATTATTTTTTCGATTTTCTCTTGTTTTTTGAATTTCAATTAAATTCAAATTCTTTTTCGATTTTTAAAAGGATAAACTTGATTTTAAAGGATAATTAGGAGTTTTAACGGGATTTAAATCTTTCAAAAACCTAGTTTTTCTAAGGATTATATATAAGGTAAAATAAGAATCCAGAAAAAGGGAGGATTTTTCAAAAACGGCAAAAAAAAAAGGAAAGTTTTTTTGGGAGTTTTTTTCCAAAGTTTTCGAAATTGTTCTTGAGCCAAGAAAAATAATTTCTTGCATTTGAGATTTAGTCTTGATCGTACTTTCAGCTTTGATTCAAAGTTTTCTTGATTCTGTTTCTCGTACAAGCAATCGACAAGGGAAGCTATTCCACTTTTGCTGCAAATATCAACCTCTGAGGGTAAATATCTGGGTTAAAGCCAAATCTTTCTTTTTTCTTATTTTGCGTCGTTAATTTATTTGCTCCGTTGTATATACTGTAAATTGATATTAATTTGTGCGTTGTTATATATTGTTAGTTGTTATAATTAATTTGCATGTTGCTGTTATATATTTGTGGCATAATCACTAAGTTATTAGCTATTATATTTAATCTGAGTGTTACTATTGTTTGTCATTTGTTGTAATTAATATGAACTTAGATTAATTTGATTAATTATTGGCATGATGCATGAAACATAGTTTATTATGTAATCAATACCAATTTAGTTTTTATTTGATTTTGACTTTTATTATTAACTTATTTTATCAATTTTCAGTGTTTACTCGATTTATTTTCTTATTGCAACTATTAGTATTGATTTTGTTTATTGTATTTATTTTATTTCATTTAATGGGTTGTTTAATTTATTTAATTTATTTAACTGATGGTTTAATTGATTGTTTAATTTGCTTAACTTATTTGTTGGTTGTTTATATTATTTAGTTGATTGCTTAATTTATTTTACTGATTTATTTAATTTGTTTAATTGCTTGTTTACATTGTTTAATTGCTCGTTTGTGTATTTGATTTAATCCACTAACATTTTATTTCATTCTTTGTTTGGTTTGTCCATAAAATTTATTCCCTTCTACCTTGAGTAATATTTCTAAGCTAGCCGGAGGATCAAGGGATTAAAGACCTTCAGAATTTGGGTTTGTATTTTTAATTGTTGTATTTTCTTTACTTTATTATTTTATGTTGTATGTAAAATGTATTCTAAATTCGTCTATATTATAGAAAATCATGTATTTTACAATAATTAAAATTGGAATTTTTAATAATAAAATGGAACCAACATTCTGATTTTATCCAATAAAATGTCACTTTCAAAAGGAGAATTAATTTTCATAAAATGAGATCACTCATCCCGGTTTTCTCAATAAATGCTCAAAAATAATTCTCCATTTTTTAGCGAATGAAAGGAACCAATGTTTCTAAACTCTAATAAATGTCTCGATTTATGTATGATGTATTTTCATTCCCTTTGCGTATTTATTTGTTCATTTTGGGCCCTTGAAATTAATTTTGGGGCAAGGTTTTATTCATTTTATTTATTTGTGCTTTTTATTTTGGGGGATTGTTCTATCCCATCTTTTTACTTTTAATTTATTGCTTTATTTACTTTTTCTTTACTGCTTTTTAAAATGTTTAAAATGTGCTTTAAATTTATTGTATGATCGCGTGAGATGAGAGATGAAATTTCGGTTGTTAAAAACTCATTTATAACTTAACTTAAGATATTAATAAGAGTGAAGTTTCGAACACCTTCTCTGGTTTAAGACCCCCGAGGTTAGATGACATTTCCCAGTTTCTTGTAAATTGGATGGCGACTCTAAGATACCTCAAAGGTAAAGGTTTCATGAGGTTAGATGAACTTCCTAATGTTCTATTGGGTAAGGAATTCCAAAATATCTCATGTTACCCAAAATTTAAATGCTAACCCTTCTCGGACCCTTAAAGCGGGCCGGTATCCAGGCCACGCGCGTCACAGAAGTGTGACTCTATATGTGATTATACCACTCCTGTTGTTAGAGAAAGAGCATCACAGAGGCAGAGGAAGAGGAAGAGCGGTTAGTTCTGTGGGTAAAGGTGGTAGGCAATTCACTGAAAGAGGAAAGAGAAAAGGAAGAGCAAGAGCAAGAGGTTCACATACACGACCCACTAGAACTTTAGCTCATTAAAATGTTCACACTTGCACCAACATCTGTTAAAGGGAGAGGATTGTCAAGCGATAAAAGACCTAGGGAAGTTAGACGTGGAGTTTTTGTTGAAGAGGAGACTAGAATTACTTTCATGAATTTAAGCAGTTGCAAAATTTTTGTTATAATATGACCGACTTATATAAGTAATTTTGATTTTATGAATTTAATTTTTTTATTTTACTTCAATAGCTTGGCAGACAATCAGAGAGAGTAATTAATGTTGAAGCTCATGTTCAAAACTCAAATGTCACAAGCATTGACTTGGGCTTTACAACTAATAGGCTAAGGTGGAAAGGCATAAATGTTGTCACAACTTCACAACTCCAACAACAGAGGGCTGTTGTTGCAGCAAAAATGAGGTTAAGAGTGTTGTGCTAAATCCGCAAGTGCACGGTTTACCAATTATAGTACTTAAGATGTCGTTCCCACGAGAAATGCATGCTGATTACTACTCACTATTACTACTTGATTTTATCTTATTTACAATGTCCAATAATTTGATGATTAATTCTATACTACTAGTGTAATGCAAGTTAAACCTAATTAATGATGATCAAAAAAGACAATTAAGATGATGAAGAAATAATGATTATGAAACTTGATTCCATCTTTTAAATATAAATATAATCTCATAACCAAGCCAAATTGGAGTAATGTTCTAATCCACTCTCTCGACATGAACTGGAATGCCTAAAACATGCAATTACAATACTAATCCTTTATTCTCATTAATGAACTAGTTAATTGCAATTACATATTCTAAGATTAGTTACCAATTTATAGCAATTATCTTAACATACTAATATCTCAAGCAATGTTTTGATAATGAAGTTCTATTAGTTGTAAGGTAAAGTGAATCTCTGAATTCTACTTTAACTTATAATGATCATGCAATAATACCAATAGACAATTCTACATTAAAAGACTATTAACATTGATGGAAATAAAAAATACCAATAATATCATTCAAGTTCCCTAAATATAATTCATTTAATTATAGAGAAGAAAGAAATGAAATAAAGAGAAAGTAGAAAGAAATCTCTCAACCCTTTCCCAAACTCTTAAAGGATGTGTTCTTCTCTTTACGTCTTCTTCTTCAAAAGATAAAAACTAACTTATAAACTTTAACTACTGAAAATTATTCTTCTCAAACTTACAGAAAAATATACTTTAGTTAAAATTCCATCATCCTAAAACTTACAACTGAAATTAATATATATAATATTCCAAAGTTCATGTCCCTTAAAATGCCTCTTCAAAGGGTTGCAAAAGTTGGTGAGAAGACTTGACTTTTCAAATGGCTTTTCAAAATAACTGCCCCAACAGATCTCTCTGTTGTACTCATGACGTTTGTCGCGCTCGCGACAGAACACGAACTCCTCTTCCTTGGTTTTCTTCAGCTGCGTTGACTACTTTGTCTTTCCTGTGCTTTGTCGTGCTCGTGACTCATTCACGCTCGCGACAGTATTCGACATTCCTCTATGGAGACATCCTAATAGGTGTTTTAAAAGCAGTACGGTATGCTCAAAGTGCATCATCTAATTTATGTGCCCAATCTTTCCTAGAGCTAGAAATTATTTTTTCAAGTATCCGTTTAAGCTCTCTATTGGAAACCTCTACTTGACCACTAGTTTGTGGATGGTAAGGAGCAGCAACCCTATGATGAACACCACATTTATGCAATAATGAAGTAAAATATCGATTTATAAAATGCGTACCTCGATCACTTATGATAGCCTGTGGAACTCCAAATCTTGAAAAGAGCTTCTTTAAGAACTTCACAACTACCTTTGAGTCATTGGTCCATGTAGCTTTAGCTTCAACCCATTTTGATGAATAATCCACCCTAACCAAGATATAGCTTTGCCCAAAAGATGTAGGAAAAGGACCCATGAAGTCTATCCCCCACACATCAAATATTTCTACCTCTAAAATGCTATTCAAAGGCATCTCATCTCTTTTTCCTATATTGCCAACCCTTTGACATCTATCACATTGAGCTACAAAACTCCTAGCATCATGAAATAATGTAAGCCAATAGAAACCACATTCAAGCACACGAGGTGCAGATTTTATACTACCATTATGACCTGAATATAAAGATGAATGGCAATGTTGCAAGATGATCACATACTCATCCTCACTAACACACCTACGAATCACACTATCCCCTCCTATCTTAAACAAATAAGGCTCCTCCCAAAAGTAATTCTTAACATCACTAAAGAACTTTTTCCTTTGTTGCCATGTTAAACCATGAGGCATAATTCCTACAGCAAGAAAGTTAGTAAAATCTGCATACCATGGCACATGCACTTGTTCAATGGACATTAAAGACTTATCCGGAAAGGATTCGTTTATTTCATTGCCATCCCGTATAGATCCTTCATCATTTTCTAATCTTGACAAATGGTCAGCCACTAAGTTTTTAGAACCTTTCTTATCCCTAATCTCAAGGTCAAATTCTTATAACAAAAGAACCCAACGAATAAGACGAGGCTTAGCATCTTTTTTAGCAAACAAATACCTAAGGGCTACATGATTCGTATAGATTATGACTTTAGATCCTAACAAATAAGATCTAAACTTATAACATGCAAAAACAACAGCCAACATTTCTTTTTTAGTTATGGTATAATTTAATTGAGGTGCCGATAATGTATGGCTAGCATAATAAATGACATGCAAATGTTACCTTGTCGTTGACCTAGCACACAACCTACCGCAAGGTCACTTGCATCACACATGATTTCAAAAGGTAAATTCCAATTAGGATAAGTGATTATAGGTGCACTCACAAAAGGTTTCTTTAATTGCTCAAAAGCATCCATACATGCATTAGAAAAATCAAAAGGCACATCTTCAACTAACAAGTTAGTTAAAGGCTTAGCAATCAAAGAAAAATCCTTTATAATCCTTCTATAGAATCCCACATGACCTAAAAAGGATCTTACACCCTTAAGTGTAGTAGGTGGATGTAATTTCTCAATTAATTTAGTTTTAGCTCGATATACCTCTATACCTCTACTTGAGATCTTGTGGCCTAGAACTATTCTTTCTTTACCCATGAAATGGCACTTTTCCCAATTAAGTACTAGGTTGGTCTCCTCACATCTAGCTAAGACTCTATCTAGGTTATTCAAACATAACTCAAATGAATCTCCATAGAATAAAAAATCATCCATGAAAACTTCCATTATCTCTTCGATTAGATCCCCAAAAATCGAAGTCATGCACCTTTGAAAAGTGGCTGGTGCATTACATAGCCTAAAAGGCATTCTCCTATAGGCAAAAGTCCTATAAGGACAAGTAAATGTGGTCTTCTCTTGGCCACTAGGGTATATAAATATTTGAAAGAACCTCGAAAACCCATCTAAAAAATAATAATGAGAATGGCCAGCTATCCTTTTTAACATTTGATCTATGAATGGCAAAGGAAGTGATCTTTCCTAGTAACTGAATTCAACTTCCAATAGTCAATACAAACCCTCCAACCCGTGGTGGTTCTTGTAGGAATCAAATCCCCATTCTAATTTCTAACCACAGTCATTCCCCCTTTTTTTGGTACACAATGGATAAGACTTACCAATGCACTATCTGAAATCGGATAGATAATCCCAGCATCTAACAACTTAATAACCTCCTTTTTAACTACCTCCTTCATATTTGGGTTAAGTCCACTTTGTCTATCAGCCTTAGGCTGACACTCATCTTCCATGTTAATCTTATGCATCACTACATTAGAACTAATTCCCTTTAAATCAGAAATTTGCCAACCTATACTTTTGATTCTCTTTCTAACCACTTCTAACAACAAAAACTTTTCCTTATTAGTTAGCTTATTAGAGACAATGATAGGAAAAGTACTATTGTTACCAAGAAATGTATATCTAAAATGGCTTGGTAGTTCTTTTAACTCCACATTAGGAGGACTTACAATGGATGGTGGCAAAGGTGCATCATTTCTATACAAAAGTTCTGGCTTTGAGCACTCTTGCTCCTCCTCCTAATGACCTTCTCCATCAAGAATAGCCTCCTTGTGACCTGCATCATCCAACACTTCCAAGACACAAGCATCAATAACATCAATTTTCATGCACACATTTTTATCCATGGGGTATTTAAGTGTTTTGTCCATATGATACTCTCTCCTACTCTTAAAACCAAAGTGCCCTCATAAACATCAACTAATGCCCTACCAGTTCTCATAAAAGGTCTTCCTAATATCAAGGGACATTTAACATTATAAGCAAAGTCCAAAATCACAAAATCAGCTGGCAAAATGAATTTATCCACTTTAACTTGCACATCTTCTACTATGCCATATGGTCTTTTAATTGATTGGTCAGCCAATTACAAAACCATTAAAGTAGACTTAATATCTTCCAATCCTAACTTTTTAAAGATTGACAATGGCATAAGATTGATACTAGCTCCTAAATCACACAAACACTTAGGAAACTCAATATCCCCCAAAGTACAAGGAATAGTAAAACTACCATTATCTTTAAGCTTAGTAGGCACATTATTAGTGATTACTAAACTACATGCTTCAGTCAATTCAATAGTAGATAAGTCTTCCCAACTCTTTTTCTTAGAAATTAAATCCTTTAGAAACTTAGCATAGTTAGGAATTTGAGTTATAGCCTCAATAAAATTTAAATTAATATGTAAATGCTTCAATTTATAAAGGAAAGTTTGAAATTGCTTATCATGGTGTTGCTGCTTGAGATGTTACGAAAACAGTGGATGAGATTGGAAAATTTTTGGAACATTTGCCTTGGATGCCCCTTCGGTCATGCCCGCGATAGGTGTCGCGCTCGCGACAGGAGGCTCTTTCTCCTCTAGCGCGCTCACGAAACTTCCATGTTTCCCCTCTATCGCGCTCATGACAATTGTCACGCTCGTGACAGAAGACTCATCTTCCTTCTTCATCTCCTTTTCCTTCAAAACCTCATCTTTGTTAGAAGAAACAAATTCATGGGTGTAAGATTTACCTAATCTCAATGTGATTGCCTTCAAGTGCTCCCTAGGATTATCCTCCGTATTACTTGGAAGGCATCCTTGTAATCTTGATGGTAATGCATTTGCAATTTGCCCCGATTGAACCTCAAGGTTGTGAATGGATGAAGCTTGATTCTTAGCTATTTAATCAAACTTAAATTCCAACCTCTTATGATTCTTCTCTTGTGAGCTGAACTTCAAATTTATTCCCTCCAAGAATCTATCCATTTTAACCTCTAAAGTGCCAAATCTATCTTGTGGTGGTTAAAATCCTACACCTCCTCTATTCTGATTATTGTTGTTATTCCCTTATGAGAAATTTGGATAGTTCCTCCATCTAGGGTTATAAGTATTAGAATAGGGATTTCCGCTTCCTTGTCCTTGAATAAAACTCACTTGCTCCTCCATACTTGCCATACCTAAATTATAACCGTCACTTGCATGACCTTATTGTCCACAAATTGTACATGCATTTAATGAAGTTCCTCCCATGTTTAAGTTGTCTATCTTATGTGTCAAAGCTGGTGCTTGTGCTTGCAAAGTAACAACCGAGTCAATAGAATGTAAACCTTTAATAGGGGAAGAATTTGGTACCTTAGCCCTTTCGGTTGGCCACATGCAATTGTTTATTGACATCTCTTCAAGCAACTCAAATGCAGCATTTGTTGTCTTCCTCATAAGAGAACCTCTCGCAGCTGCATCTATAGTTCCTCTTATGGTAGGATTGACTCCATTATAGAACATTTGCATGAGCAGTTCCCTTGGAATATTGTGAAGTGGACAACTTCTTTGCAATTCCTTAAATCTTTCCCAAGCCTCATACAAAGATTCATTGTCATATTGCACAAAGGTAGTGATACCCTTAATAATATTGGCAGTTTTGGCTAGGGGAAAATACTTAGATAAAAATGCTTGAGCCAATTGGTCTCAAGTTGTAATAGATCCTCTAGCAAGTGAATTCAACCAAGCATTTGCTTTGTCCTTTAATGTAAAAAGAAATAGCCTAAGTTTGATTGCATCCGCTGAAACTCCATTGATTTTAAAGGTATCACAAATTTCTAAGAAATTTGCCAAATGAGCATTTGGATCCTCATTTGCCAAACCATAGAATTAAATGCTATTTTGAATCATTTGTAAAAGAAATGGTTTAATTTCGAATTAATTTGCATTTACCGTAGGCCTCACTACTCCTTGTTGAGTCCCGCTCAATGCTGGCGTAGCAAAATCCATCAATCTAGGTGGATTCTCATCATCATTCATAATTGGTCTCCTATTTTTATTTTTCTTTTTATTGTATTTACGGTTACTAAAAAAAATCTTTCTATCTTCGGATTCAATTGTTCAAGTTCTTCTTGAGAACTCCTTGTATTAGGCATAAACTTGAACTATCCAATCCTGTAAAACAAAAACAAACAACAAAACAAACAAATTAAATATTGTAATCCAAAATCATAAATTAAGATTTATAATGGCAATAATATCAAACATAACACATTCCCCGGCAACGGCACCAAAAACTTGTTGTGCTAAATACGCAAGCACACGGTTTACCGATTATAGCACTTAAGATATCGTTCCCACGAGAAATGTATGCTGATTACTACTCACTATTACTACTTGATTTTATCTTGTTTACAATGTTCAATAATTTGATGATTAATTCTATACTACTAGTGTAATGCAAATTAATTAAACCTAATTAATGATTATCAAAGAAGACAATTAAGATGATGAAGAAATAATGATTTTAAAACTTGATTCCATCTTTTAAATATAAATATAATCTCATAAGCAAGCCAAATTGGAGTAATGTTCTAATCCACTCTCTCGACATGAACTAGAATGCCTAAAACATGCAATTACAATACTAATCCTTAATTCTCATTAATGAACTACTTAATTTCAATTACATATTCTAAGATTAGTTACCAATTTATAGCAATTATCTTAACATACTTATCTCTCAAGCAATGTTTTGATAATAAAGTTCTATTAGTTGTAAGGTAAAGTGAATCTCTGAATTCTACTTTAACTTATAATGATCATGTAATAATACCAATAGACAATTCTGCATTAAAAGACTATTAACATTGATGAAAATAGAAAATACCAATAATATCATTTTAATTCATTTAATTATAGAGAACAAAGAAATGAAATAAAGAGAAAGTAGAAAGAAATCTCTCAACCCTTTCCCAAACTCTTAAAGGATGTCTTCTTCTCTTTATGCCTTCTTCTTCAAAAGATAAAAACTAACTTAAAAACTTTAACTACTGAAAATTATTCTTCTCAAACTTACAGAAAAATATACTTTAGTTAAAATCCCATCATCCTAAAACTTACAACTGAAATTAATATATGTAATATTCCAAAGTTCATGTCCCTTAAAATGCCTCTTCAAAGGGATGTAAAAGTTGGTGAGAAGACTTGATTTTTCAAGTGGCTTTCAAAATAACTGCCCCAATGGATCTCTCTGTTATGCTCGCGATGTCTGTCACGCTCGCGATAGAACACGGGCTCCTCTTCCTTGGTTTTCTTCAGTTGCATTGACTACCTTGTCTTTCCTATGCTTTGTCGCGCTCGCGACAGTATGAGGCATTCCTCTTTTGCTCTTTCTTCGTCTCTTCTCTTCCTTGCAATTAGGCACCTTCTGTCGCGCTCGCGACACCTATCACGATCGCGACAGTAGCATCCTTTCCTTGATCAATTCTGCTCCTTTCTCCATATTTACTCCATTTTCTCCTGCAAACACAAAACCTAACACAAAAACATAAAACACACCTAATTCTAACACAATTAACCATAACTAAACATAACTTTATCGCGACAGTAGCATCCTTTCCTTGCTCAATTTTGCTCCTTTCTCCATATTTACTCCCTTTTCTCCTGCAAACACAAAACCTAACACAAAAACATAAAACACACCTAATTCTAACACAATTAACCATAACCAAACATAACTTTTATCACAAAACATCAACAAAATATGAGCTATTTAGTCTCATGTCAAAGAGTAAGCTCATCTAATGCAACTTTTACATCAAATTCAGTCCAAAATTAGTCTAGCAGCTATCACAATAGAATTCTCCACATTAACTATTGAAGCACTTATTTTCATTAACAAAATTATCTATCATAACATTATGTATTAATACTATTTTGTTTAGGATAAGCAGTTGGAACGATGTATTTAGCAACACTTTTTTTTGTTTAAGAATAATTATGCAGTCTGTTACTGCATTTTGTTGAAGTATTACATATTATGCAGTCTATTACTGCATTTTGTTGAACAATTAAATATTTTGTGGCAATATTACATGGAGTTATACATTTTGTGTCAATGGATTTAATAGGTTATGAATGCTACAATTAACATTGCAGTATATTACCAGGAATTATACATTTTGCTTGGATGAATTATATGCTTTCAATATCAACATGAGAGCAATCTCCTTTTTTACATTACATGACCAACAAAAAACCTTACATCAAATTTCAAAAAGGTCCAAGTGTTTGCATTACACAACCAACACCCACAGAACTATAAATAAAATCACAAATATTAACCAACAAAAATATTTCTTTCTGCCTTTGCTTTTCTTTTCCTCCCCTACCTTCTCATATTGCTTCATCATGTTAAGTAATCCTCATATAACCTTTTTTTCCTGATCAAGAATTTCTTCATCAACCCATCTAAAGTATCCACAACCTCCTCCTTCTTATCAGAAATCACAAAATAGGGGGATTCAATTTAACACAAGAAATCAAAAAATAAAACAGTCCATTACTAATTAGCTTTCTAAGCCTACATGTAATAAACCTTCTTCCAGGATTCAATTGCATCCATCCAATATTTATCACCGCATACTCAACACAATAACATAGGTGCACTTGCTTATATATGGCATTAAGAACTGGAGAACTGTGAGAAGAAGAAAAAGACTAAGAAGGCGATAACACACTTGGATTAATCAGAATAAGAAGAATTAGATTAGGAAAACAATGATGAACCTTCTAAAATTCTTACGGTTGGATAATAGGGAGAAGGAAACTAAGAAAAAAAATCAAGAACACAGAGGGAGATTTGGGAGAAAGAGAAAAAGATTGATATTTATAATCTGAATTTGTTACAGTTGACAAATGGTAACAAATAAGTTCACGTGCTCTATTTCAATCCAAAATCACAGAAGCTTCCATGTCATCAACTTGTGTTTAAAAATATCGCAATTTTAAAGTTTAAAATGTTTATTCTGACATCTTAAGAGTTCGAGCATTAAAATAAACTTTTTGGACAAGTTAGAATGTTTTTAGATGGCTTTACCCTTTTATTTTCTATAATGTTCATTTTATCCTATTTAGAATTCATTATTAGAATTCCAATGATTATGTGTAATCAGATAACGCATTTAAGCATCTTTAAATTAGCATGACTTATTGAAAGAAGAATTTAATACAAATGATACTGCTCATTGTTAATTATTATGCATGTGTGTCATCATGCCTAATTTGCTAGATAAGTTTATATAAGTTTTCAGCCTTAGTTAGCTTCTTCTTTCTTGTACTAAAGAATGGGGACATAGTGGTGCAATATGTAAATATTTATTTAATTTAGGGGACTTGAACTTATGGCATATTAAACAAGGATATAAAAATGAGCAGGTATAAAAAATTAAATTTAACCCTCACACGAGTACGTTGAAGTAACTTTACTTGATGTTATTTTTTTCACAGTATATGAGGTTGCTCATTTACTTGCACAAAACTTGAATTCTAATGGTGAAGGGAGAGGTGTTCTGCAATTCAATACTGATTGGATTAATGTTTTTTCTTTGATGTTGTAAGTATTGCATTTATGACAAAGTATGTGCGGATGTGTTTTGCTTCATCATGTGTACATAATATTTATTTTCTTAGAAAATATTTTCTCACTGAATTTGTGTATATTGCATCATGTGTATGTTGAAGAATGTTTGGATCTTGAAAAGGTGATTTTTTGCGATATATGAATTGTATGTTGGTAGAGAATCCTTAGTAAAATTAGCAAGTTATTAATTTGTAAATAGTTTTCGTATACTCATTTTTACTTGTTTTTACTTTATTTTTAAAAACTGGTTAATTTTTTTTTTTTGTGTGTTTCATAAGTGTTGCAGATTTAAGTTTAGAAATAAATTTTCTTAAAATTTACTAATTTAATAATTTAGGTATATTTTACATTTTGTAAAATATGCCCAACCGGTAATTTGTTTTTGCTATTTTGAAATATTTACAATAGACAAGCATAGAAATTTTTGTCGCTAAACCTCTAAAACTACAAGTCTCAAGAAGACACAGTACAAAAAAACAGGGAATTAGCGACGGAAATTTCCATTGCTAATCCCTCAAATTTAGTCGCTAAATAATTTTATCGACGAAACGACTAATCGCCGCTATTTCGACCATCGGAAACATATTTGCGACTAAACCACTTTTTCGTCGCTTTTTACATAAATTCCGTCGCTAATTAACCTCTGAAATTAGTCACGAAAAATATTAAAAAAATATTAGCAATAGATATTCCGTCGCTAAAAATATTAATTTTTTTATTATTATAAATTTTATTATTATTATTACATCAGATTTAATAGTGCACATATCGTCGCTAATTTAGTTTTAATATTATTATTATTATTATTATTATTATTATTATTTACAATTTAATTTTGTTGTTATTATAATTATTATTATTGTAACATCCAAAATTTAATTTATATACATAACAATAAAACAATACTATTATTTTAAAAAATATAATATCATAAAAATACATTAAATTGTATTTTACTTAAAAAGTACTTAGAAAAATAAAAACTCAAAATCGCTGATCATACAAATTAGCAATTCAATTGATCTTTTTCTTATATTTCTTATATGCTTCTATCCCTTTCCTAAAAGAGATTGACTTTCTGCAGACTCCTTTTAGACTGACAACTAAACAAATCCTGCAGCCAATAAAACAAGTGTAAATAAACACTAAGACACTAGACTGAACTAATTATCACACCAAAAGATGTTTTTTAGCAGACAAATGAACAATTATACAATGAAGGTTAAAAATATAGAATAAAAAGGAAAGATCATATTATTATTTTTCATTTCTTGTACCATTTGTTTAGGTAAATTCACATACCACATCTCATTCTATTTTTTGATTAGGTGCATCTTTCTCACATCTAAGGCAATAAAGTAGTTTGACAAAAATAAACACATTTAGTTGAGAATATCACAAGCATCATTGTATACCTTTAACAATATAACATTATGACCGGATACATTATGACAATATGACAATAATAACAATGCCACCAGTAACATAAGATAGCTGAATTTAATGATATACTGAAAATATTTGATCATTGCAAATGCAGGTAAATTTTTTTTTCGACATTACTTCACATTTGTAAATCCTTATTAGAATACTTAAGCTAACAACTTAATGATCATAACAATTCTTTAACGATTGATCTATATGCAATTACTTTCAATTAATCTCATATTACCTACCTATATATATATAAATACATACCTACCTATATATGAGCATAAAGAATAGGAAAATACTAGTATGATCATTTAATAGCATTAAATCAAATCTTTCTTTAAAATGTTAATCACATCACATATTCACATTCATCGCAACATCATTATATGCCATGAAAAGTTTTTAGGTGCCGAATTGCATCTTCTACAACCACATACATTGCTTTTTATTCTAATACCCATAATTCAACTAATTATTAACTAATTTTCCAATGAATTCATCAATTTAACTCTCCACACTATTTACATGCAAAATCCTCTATTTCCCTACCTAGTTCACAGATACTCAAACGTACATAATATGAATTCCACATGCAATAAACAAGTTTAAGTGTCAATAAATATACTCTATTAACATTTAATTAAATACCGATAAATAACTAACCTCAATTTTTATATTATCACAACAGAACACCAACACAACAGAATACAAAGCCAAGTACAGGAGATTTCTTTTAAACAATTTAATTTATCAAGAATCACAAGGCAAAGCAAGTTTGGCAGTCACATACTTAATTAAACATTCCACTGTACAATTAATGTTCCAAATTTTTTGTTAAGTTACACAATATCCTGTCTAACTCTATTACATTTCATCATTTAAATGCCAACAATTAACTTAATTCAGTGTAGATAAAGCCAATTCATCAAGCAACACAACCAATTTCTCAATTAATTTTGCAACCACAAGATACACACAAACTGTATTTATCAATCATCCTTGACAGGTCAAATTTTATACAAAATTTGTAAAGAAAAGCAATTTTGGTAGATACATACCAGTTGAAGTAGAGATTCCCACAATATTTCATCTTATTTCTGTCTGTGCCCTTCGCCGGAGACTTGCTAGAGTGCCTCCACTCCGATCTAACTGCTGCCAACGAGTGGGGACGATCGGCTAGTACCGGAAGACTCGTCCCATCCTCCTCTGTCGTCCGGTGATGTGTGTGTGGTAGTCCGATGTCGGAGCTGACCGATGAACCAGAAAGAATGTTCGACTCCTCTCTCCAAAACAGGGTAGAAACGGCAGAGATGGGCGGCAGAACGGAGGGTGAAGAAGATGGGCTGGCCATTGCGGCAGAGCGCGGGTTCATCGCAGACGCAGGGCTCCCGTCGCCGTGCGCTCTCTCTCTCTCTTTCTTTCTCTCGGTTTGCTCTCCCCTGTTATTTCGCGTTTCTGTCTTTCCCTCTCTCTAACTTTTTCTAAAATACAACTTCAATTTCTAAAAATTATTTTAATAATTAAAAAATTTGAAAATTTTTTAGCGACGAAATTATCCGTCGCTAATTCGTCAGTAAAATTTACACCAAATTGAAAATTTGGATTTTCGCTACGGACTTGAAAAACCATCGCTAATTAGCAATTGAAAGTTTTTAGTCACTAAATTCTGTCGCAAAAAAAAGGCGCCATCAATTATCACAAAAAATTAGCGGGTGTTTCTTTATTTCTGTCGCTAAAATTGAAAAAATAGATTTTCGCGATAAAATTGAAAAACCGTTACTAATTAGCAACTAAAAATCGTCTGTTGCTAATTTTAGTCGCTAATTTCGATTTTTTTTGTAGTGACATAAGATATTGCAATTACATTTAGCGACGGAAGCAATCCATCGCTAAGATTTAGCTAGGACAGAAATCTGTCATTAAAAGTTATCTGATCCTAATATATGGATTGATTTTTGTCGCTAAGTCCATACAACTAAGAGATTTACTAACGGGATTTGCTAAATTGCAATATTTTTCTTTTTATGCTTGATTGACGGCATCTCCTCGATTGGACGGTTTAGATGCCTATACACATTATCACATTCCAAAATTAAAAAAAAAAAAATTAATATAATAATTTTTTTCTTAATATTTAATTCAAATAATATCATAACTAAATTAACAGTACAATTTTTTTAAAAAGATCATTTAAACAATTATAAATTATAAATTAATGAACAATTAAATTAATGTAGCAATTATAAATTGATAAAAAAAATTAAATTAAAATACAAAAAGTCGGATTAACCCAAAATTTAAATTTTTCATATATTTTTAATTCGAATCAATCTGTATAATGCAAATGTTCCGTTTCAAATTACATTTTTAAATTTGAATTTTTAGATTTTTCAAATTCGAATTTTGCTCACTGCTGTGAAACGTATATATTGGAGAAAAACTTAGCTTGGCTTTTATTTTTTTTACATCATTTCAAAATAAGGATGCGAATTGAATTACTATTTCAACCAAAGCTGATTTCCAACTTGGCTCGCTTCTAGTATTTTCCAGAAACATTTTAATATATCCTAAGTTACATCCACTAGGAGCAATGATTGATGATTGTTTACAGCTAGCTCAATCTTTGCCTTCATGTATTTGGAGTTTTGTCCAAGGATAGGTAATACGGTAGCTCACAAATTAGCTAAGTTTGCTTTGAATTCTTCTGAGTTTTCTGTTTGGATTGAAGCGTTCCCTTCTTGTCTTTTTCCTCTCCTTATAATTAATGATGTAAAACTCTGTTTCAGGTTTATAATATGGAGTTTACAGTTTAAAGAAAAAAACGTTCCATCTACTAAAAACTCTAAGATATGATCATCTGGCGGATAAATGTGAGGGCCACGTGTTTTTTAAGAATTGCCACGTGTCATCCAAGACACGTAAATAGAAAGAGAAATATAAAAAAATGGATCTGAGAATCTACTGACGTATCAGTTATATTGCTGCATGTCGACATTGTGAGGCCTTGATAAGCTCGCAATTAGAAGAAAGGTGGCCAAATGAGATAGTGGGTTTTACTTTTATCTTTCCTTTTTTGTTTTTAACCTTTTTTTTTTATCTTCCAATTTAACACTCAAAATATTAGTACAACAAGAAAGAAAGTAAGGTTAGTGATTTGTCGAGTGTGACCCATTTATTGCTATAAAAACAAAGCACATTTACGTTTTTTAAAGGAAAATAATTAATTGTGCAATTAAAGGAGTGGTTGTTTCTTTGGCCTGAAAGTGCATAAAATGTTGAGCTGAATGCAAACAGATGGATGTGGTAGTTTTTGCTATTTTTCAGGCGAGATTTTCATTCAAATTGGCTTTACTATATCCTTAGAAATAGGCTATTTTGCTCATCATTTCTCATGGCTGGACCTCACAGACTTAAAGGACTCAACAAATCATGTTTTCTTCTCATAGGTAATTCCTGTCTTGCTCTTTTTTTTTTTTTTCTTTTCTTTTTGTTCAAGAAAAAGAACGTAAATTTTTCATTAAAAAATTGATAATTGCAAAGTTATGCTTGGTGGGGGGGACCAAATTATAGTGTTTCTAATTAGGTTAGAATGAGAGTTGTTTGTTTTTCATTTGGATTTTGGGTCAATGAGGATGCTAATGGAATTAATTTTTTATTTTTATTTTAGAAAACAAAAATGAAAAATTGGTGGAATCTATTATTGACTTTTTTAATTTTCGAATTTCGGATAATTGTAAACTTATGCTTTAGGTGTGAGATGTTCATGAAATTAGGTTATAATGAGAGTTAATTGTTTTATGTTATATGGATTTTGGGTGAATCTAATGGAATTGTTTATTTTTGAATAGTGTTAGCTGGAATGGAAAGGTTTGCATTCAAAGGGGTGGCATCAAATTTGGTAACATATCTAACAGATGTAGTTAAAATGAGCAATTCAGCAGCAGCTAAGACTGTTAATAATTGGTGTGGATTCACTTCCTTGTTACCACTTTTAGTTGCATCTATTGCTGATTCTTGTTGGGATAAACATCCTACCATTTTGGCCTCTTCTTTTCTCTATTTTGTGGTGAGTTTTTCATTAGTTCCTCTTCTCCAATTTTCTTTATATTTCTCTCTTTTTGCTTTATTTCTTACCCACATACTACTAATGAACTTGTTTCATTTTTATAATTAATTGAGGCTGCAAAATTTGGTGATTTGGGTTCCTATTGTTTGAGAAAAACTATTATACATATTGACAATGATGCAATCCACATTACATTATATGTATATTTTTTGTTCTTATTACAAAAGAGTAAGTTTTCAACAAATAATTTACTTTTTTATATATACAATTAAAGAGCTTCTCTGCAATTAAGGGAAAATTCAATCATGAATCTTCAAGAATCAATTAATTAGATTAGGTATCTCTGTACTTAGTGATATTGTACTAGCTATCTTCTGTTTTACTTTTATTGTAAATCTACAATTTTATTTTTTGTTATCTTTTTTTTTACTCGTTTAAAGGGACTTGTGGCATTGACATCAACAGCATTGACCTGGGCATGGTATCCTAACAACAACCTAAGCTCTTCATTCCTGTTTTGGTCTCTCTGCCTGATATCATTAGGCCAAGGTGGTTATAACCCATCTTTACAAGCCTTTGGAGCCGATCAACTCGAAACAGATGATGAACTTCCCTGCTCCAAAGATGACCCGAAATCGAACAAAAAGAGTCTGTTCTTTCAATGGTGGTATTTTGGTGTTTGTGGTGGAAGCCTATTGGGTGTTACTGTCATGTCATATATCCAAGACACATTTGGATGGGTTCTTGGATTTGCTATCCCAACACTTGCAATGATCATTTCTATTGCACTTTTCTGCTGCGGCAGCAGAATTTATGTCTATAAACTCGCCGAGAAGCCTTTTCGAAACACAGTTAAAGCTATTAAGGAATTAGCTTCAAAATTATTCAACTGTACAGTCACCTTATCAAGCGACAACCCGGAAGTTGTTGAGCTAGAGTAAGTTTTCTTATTCAAATTCGAGGCAGTTCAATTGCGAAATAGCGAGTGATCATTTTGATTGTTGCAGGCTTCAAGAGAAACCTCTTTGTGCCGAGAATTTAAATACTATCAAGAACTTGAATGGAAACTCAAGAAGTGGCATGTATCTTCTTGAAAATGCCAAAGTAGTACTCCGGCTCGTACCCATGTGGACAATGCTACTGATGTTTGCTGTCATATTTCAACAACCGGCTACATTCTTCACCAAACAAGGCGTAACGATGAAGAGAAATATCGGTAGCAACTTCAAGATTCCTCCAGCTACACTGCAGAGTGCTATTACATTGTCTATAATCCTCTTAATGCCTTTATATGACTCGATCTTTATCCCAATCACACGGATAATAACTCGAAATGAAAAGGGTATCAATGTGCTGCAGAGAATGGGAGTAGGAATGGTTCTATCGATAATAGCTATGGTAATTGCTGCATTGGTTGAAAGGAAAAGGCTCGAGATCAGCCGAGAAATACTTGATAGCGAAACAGCTTCACTGAGCATCTTTTGGCTGCTGCCTCAATATATTCTGCTCGGGATTTCGGATGTTTTTACGGTTGTGGGTATGCAAGAGTTTTTCTATAGTGAAGTTCCTGTAAGAATGAAGACAATGGGGATTGCTTTATATACAAGTGTTTTTGGGGTTGGGAGTTTCTTGAGTGCCTTGTTGATTTCTCTAGTGGAAATTTTCAGCAGTTCAATAGAAGGCCAGAGCTGGTTCATTGATGATATGAGTAAAGCTCACCTTGACAAATATTATTGGCTTCTAGCTTTTTTGAGTGCTTTGAGCTTGCTTTTTTATATCATTTTGTGCAAATTTTACACAAATGATTTGGATAATGACCGCTGTAAATGACCACTTCATTTATCCTTTTTTTTTTTTTTTAAATTAATCAATAGTTTGATAGATTGTGGAAAAGTAGTAATGCTATAAATTTTCATATTGAAGAATTAGTTAGCCTGGGAAATTTGCTGTAAATGAAGCATCAGTTAGGAAATATAGTTTAAGAGAAAAAGTACCAATTTTTAGAGCTCAAAATTCCATCTTTTGTAAAAGAAATTGAAAATAATCTACTAATACGAGGTTTGCTAGCTAAAAGCAGAGGAAAATTGCAGCACCACTTCTTTTTATCTCTAATTTGCTAGTTAATAAAAAATATTAAAATTAAAAGCACAAAACTGTTCATTTTGGAAGCAGTAAGAGATAAAACTTGTAAAAAGCAGCATTAATTTTCATTCCATAATTTGAAGAAATAGTATTAGCAATACAAAATTGACCTGATATAGGAATATTTATATTTAGTCACTTATTACTTGCAACTAGCACAACACGAACATAGTGTAGCAGAAAAAAAAAAGTGATGTGACTAATTAGGGTACAGAGCTTGTATTCCATCAATGTCATCCTGAGTAAGATCCCTTTTGATAGTTCCTGGTGGAATTCCTGCATACATAATGGCTGTAGGAACCTGGCTATGCCCAAGCCCAAGAACATGACCAATTTCATGCACAGCAACAGATTGCAAGTCTATTTGACGATTATCAGGATTAGTACTCCAGTTCTCATCACCATCATAATGTGATCTTCCGTCTTCAGGGAAATAAGAATGAGCCAGGACCCTTCCAGGGCCATCGAAAGGATTGCCGTCCCCGTGATAAGCCCTGTAAAATCCAAGCACAATATTTGCTGCAGAACCATCAGGAACTTCCTGGAATTTGAACTGGGATACACTTTCCCAACTCTGAAAGGCATTGGAGAAAGCTGACCTTATTTCTTCCTTGCTCAGGATTTCCTCTTCGGGAATTCCGGACTTGAAATTATAGGTCAATTGGTACTTGGAAGGTGGCCATCGTCGCATCTGTCTAGGGAAACTGTATTCTGAAACACTAATGAGCATATTAGTTTTACCATTAATTGGTTTTGTGTATGTGAAATTGGCGATATCAGGCAACCCGCACCGCGGAGTTGTCAAACTTTTTATTGTATCAGAGTCGAGTTTTCCTGTAATTTTGAGATTGTAATAGTTTTGATATGTTTTGAGGGAAGACTCTAACACATCATCAAAAACATTGTTCAGATTTCTATCACCAGGATAGTATCCAAATTTATTGAGGTATTTTTTCACCTCATTAAGGCCAGCAACAGTTTGGCCCTTTTGAACTTGCTCCATATTTTGAAGGAATTTGAAGGGCTGGTCCTTGGATTTGGTGACTCTTGATTGGGATATAAACGGTTGGATGGAGAAGAAGAGGAAGGCTAGCAAAAGAGAGGGGAATTTAGGAGCCATTGTTAGTGGTATACCAAGAATGGCCTATTAAGTGATTGGTGAAGAGGTTTGTTCATGCTGTCCATCTATTTATAAAGAAGAACTTGTTCATAGACCTAGGCCAAATGGTATAGTATTCTATGATGTACGCAAGATCCTATTGTCATTTTTCTTTGTAGTTGTAAACGGAAATTTTATTCACTGTGTCAAAAATTACATTCAAAAATTTATCTAATTTTTTTTTATCCATCCATATTGATAGACACATTTTTTTTATATGTCCCAAATTATAGGAATTAATTTCATTTATAATAACTGAACTTATATCATTATATTAACTCGGTTATAAAATAAATTTTTATTTTATAAAATAATTCGGCTTTTAAAATATTATCATTAAAATTACTTTAAAAAAAATAATGAGTATAATACCAAAGTGTTGATGTGGTATATCACATCAGCTTAAAATATTAAAAAAAATGCCACATATAACCTTTCAAAAAATATTATATGGATGTTGCAGGCTAACGTAATTTGTCACGTTAGCACTCCAGTGTCGGAATCATGATTTTTAGATTAAAGTAAGTTTAGTGATAATATTTCAAAAGTTAAATTATTTTTGTGAAATAATTATTTTTTTTGTGATCAAAGCATTATAATGATATAAATGTAGTGATCATTGATGAAATTAATTAAAATTATAGCCCAGTTTTTTTTTATATACTATAATTAATTGTTTAATTCTCTAACTTATCCTTAGTTAATATTTATTGTAATTAACAAATATTAAATATTATTTCATATACTTCTCGCATATAATTTTAATAAATATAAGAATAACAAAAATTTAAGTAAATTATTTAATTTCAAGAAAATTAATTGTATTTTTTTTATTTTTGTAAAATAGAAAGTGTGCATATTAATATAAAAAAAGAGTAGATTTATCGGAGATGTTTTTAATTTTTTCCTTAGTTGACCGGGTCAATGGACCCCACTACTCCTAGTCTTCTCCTAGTCTTCTCTCATAAAATTCATAGAGGCAACTTACAATTGGATTAGAAAAAGAATTTATTTTTTTTACCAAAAAATCAAACTGAAATTAAATCAGATTTAGATTAATCAAATTAAAAATTTAGACTTATAGTTTTCATTTTTAAAAGAGTTATAGTTTTTATTTTTAAAAGTCGATAGTTAATTATTGACTAATAGTTAACCAATTTATATACCTTTTATATATTATATTTTAATTTTTACATTTAAATTTAAAATTTTTATAATTTTTATAATTTATAAATAGTAAATAAATATTTAAATTATTTTTTATTACAATTATTTATTCATTACATGTGCATAATTAGCACTATATTGTTAATTTTATATTGAAAATTAATATATTAAATATATTCAATTCTTATAATTAATTATGAATATTTTGTTTTTCTTTTGACTTTTTAATGGACACTATATTTGATTTGTATTTTTCATTTTTGAAATATTTTTAATTATTAAAAACAACATTACAAATTGTATAATTTATTAAATTTTTATTTTAAAATTTTTTAATTGTTAACTAATAAATCAATTCAAAACAATCAGTTAAAAACATAAATAGATATAGCGTTTAACAGAAGTTAATAGACTTGTTAATAAAATTATTAATGGACCGGCTAATGGATACATGCTCACCCCTACCTTATATCCATGTTTGTAAGCTTGGAGTATACTAATTAAGGAATTTCCCGCAGACTCAAAGTCTTTTTCTTTTATTTTTCCTTTTGACACAAAACTATATGAAAGTTTATTGGAATGAGATAGCATGCGTGTGCACATATAGTTCGCATGCATCAATACTGATCATTAATTACATAATCCAAATGCATATGCAATAAATATGAACGCATTAAATTACTATTCAAATTTATTTCCTTACACCTTCCCTCCAAACAGGAGCGTAGTCAAGAATTGAATTCAGTGGTATCAAAAATTATTGTCGATAAAAAAATTTATTCGCATAAAAAAAATAAAAAATTGATATGTAAATCTATTGAAAACAATTTATGTATTTTGGTATTATTTCATTAATGCTTCACATTTTCTCAAAACTACATTATGAGCAATATTAGAACCTCCTACATGAATATCTAATCTTTCATTTTTATTCCAAGTATTGAAACCTTCTGTAATAAATGAATCACTTCTTCTTTACTTTCCAATCTTAATTCTAAAAAGATAACAACATAAGTAAAATATTACATTTTTTTTTTATACTATACTTCAACTAATTAGAATATTTCTTATACCACTTAAGATTAAAACGACGAAAAACATATTCTCAATATTTTGTTATTTGAAAATATGCTCTTCTTACTTTATCCTGATCATTAGGAAGATATTCTGACATTTTAATTTTCAATCCAGGATCAACAAGAAGATTATCTGAATTAATCTCATAACTAGCTTTTCTTGGACTATCTTTATTTTCAATTCATTGGTCAATTGTTTGCTCAAATGGTGATTTTTTCTTAATCACAAATTTATCCATAACTATTTCAAAAATATAAAAATGTCAATTTTAACTACAAATCTACAATCCTACCTATTTCATATATTGAAAATTTTGAACTCAACTCCAATTAAAATTGAACCTAATTCCTATTTACCCAATATCACACTACAATAAAATCAAATTACTCATCTACTTTTATAAAACAAATTATAACTTATATAAACTAATTCACAATGCTCAATTCAATCTAAAAATTGCAAATAATTAGGATTTTCATATATTGAGGTTTGAGAATAAAACTATAATAAAAGGAGAAAAAAAATATATAATATTATGTACTTTTATAAAATTGAAGTGAAAAATTTGTAATGAAACTTTATTTTTCTCTTTTAATTGTGGCGTTTTCACTTCCCGCCTATCCACCTCTTTTGCTGTTGAACTCTACTTTTGCTGTTGGTTTTTTAACTTCTCTTTTAATCTTGTTGCTTTTCTTTTATAACTGCGTTCTTTTACATTTTATTTTTGACATTTTGCTTACTTTTGGCATAGCCTGTGCAACAGTCAAGTGATTTTTTAGATTTTTCTTTTATTTTTTTTTTTATAAAATATATTATTCAATTATCCACCTTACTACCAATTGTCCCATTTATTTCTATTATTATTATTGTAAAATATAAATAATAATTTTAAAATTTTCAAATATTTTACTGTTATTAATTTTTAATAAAAATATTTAAATATATTAGTGGGGTCAAATTTTAATGGGATCAATTGCTAGTGGGGTCATTTAGTGAGATTAATTTTGAAAAAAAAAATTATTAAGAATATTTTAAAATTTTTTCTCAATTCTCAATTGAAGCACCCTACGCCCCTGGCTCCAACAAAGAGAACATATATATATATATATATATATATATATATATATATATATATATATATATATATATATATATATATATTTTATTTGCCATGATTATCTAGAGGCCCATATATCTCAATTAATTCAGTTCTAACTAGATCGGTTCACTATTGGCGGGGTTGAAGTCAAAAAAATTTATTTCGTGGGTCCAAGGAAAATTTTTGTTTGAATGTTATATATATATATATATATATATATATATATATATATATATATAATTTGATTTAGCTAAATAGTTCTAAAATTAACTTTTAGGCCAAATTAAAACATATTTTTTAATTTACTTCTGCTTTTGCTATTAGGAGAAGCATGCTTTTGCTAGTAGGAGAAGTATAAATTTATTTTGGTGAATTTTTTTATGTACCATAAATTCATGTTACAATATTATGAATTTTTATTACAAATATACAGTAACTTATGTAAAATTAAAAAATATAGTGTTATTTAGATGATATGGAGCAAATTAACCATACACCAAAAGTTATATGCAAATTTGGTTCAAACTTCTATATATTTTGAAAAAAATTGACATATACTAAAATGTTAAGGGTCAAATTGAAGGGTTGATTTCACCCATGGTCACTCAACTTATCACTTATCGCGCAAAAGTAACCGACTTTTTTTTTCTTACTTAAATATCACTGAACTTTTAATATTATTGCATAAAAGTCATGTTAACCGGAATCCGGCGACGACTCTTGCCGCATTGATAAGTTCAACAAATGTTACATTTAAATTAATTTCACTCACGGTCACAAGACTTATCATTTATCTCGCAAAAGTAATTAACTTTTTTTTTTCAACTTAAATGTTATTGAACTTTTAAAATTTTTGCAAAAAAGTCATCAATCCGGCAAGGGTCGTCACCGGATTCCGGTCAATATGACTTTTGTGCAATAATTTTAAAAGTTCAGTGACATTTAAGTAAGAAAAAAAAATCGGTTACTTTTGCGCGATAAGTGATAAGTTGAGTGATCATGAGTGAAATTGACCCTCAAATTGAACCTTTAACTAGATTTATAAGACACAAGAATATTAGAATTATGAAGGAGATAAGATATTTATTTTGATACGATCAATTAGATATTTTTTTTTTAATAATCACTAATTGATTTTATATTGTAAATATAAAGGATTAGTTTGTTACTTATTTGTTCACTTTTTGTATTATTTAGTAAATGAAAAATGTGATTTTAACATTTTCGAGAGCCAATTAGTAAAATCTAAACATTTAGGAATCAAAATAAGAGTATAATTTTAATTTTTAGAGTTATAAATTTCTAATATATCCTCCATTTATCCTATGTATAAAATTTGAGCAAGTATTCAAGCACTCGATACCAACAAAAATGGTTAGTTCTACTCGATACCAACTATAACATAAATTAATGGTTAGTTCTTTAATAGACTCCTGTTAATATATTTTGTCACCCAATATAAGTAACATCTCTTACTTTTCAAATATACACTTACATAATTTTATAATTTCAACAATATTTAATTATATTATTGTTATTATGTGTACATAAAAGTATATCGATTTTTCGGGAAAGAAGTATAATGTCACTGCGGAAGTATTTGGCATGATGGTTCATACTTCATACTTTACACGTTAAGCCTTAGCAAATCAACTCTTGTTGAGAAGCATTTGGATCAGCACCATGTATATATATGAGGATCAAAATCCTCTCTTATTCAAAGTGAAAACAACGTCAACAAAAATAAATACTTGAGATTTCATATCCAATAATCATTCATCCTTCTTGTAACTTCAGCAATTGAAGTTAATTATATCGATAACGATCTATAATTTAATTGGGTCATAGAATAAGAATAATCTTAACTTAAATGGGAGTCAAATTTTCTATATAGGAAATATATATAGTCCTAATAAGAGATAAAAATGCAAATCATATTCTAACAATGATACTTGACTAATAAAAAATTCACTCTATGCATTAAAAAAAAAACAAAATTCTCTCTATAAATATGCAGTCCAATTACCATATTCGAGTTACAAATTCTCCTTTTAATATTTACATCTTTATCTTAAAACATATTTACTAAATTAAAATATTTTTACTACTTTAGCCATTTTTTCGTTTTAGAGATTTTAACTTTAACATTATGGTTATAGTGGCAATGGCACATCATTTTAATTTACAAACAGGAAATATATACTAATTCATATGTAACTAAAGGGTGTTAGTCTTAAAGAATTATCTAGAGTTCAAATATTTACAAATCAAATTACTTTTTTAATTGACCAAAATTTAAATTTCACTCTTTCTGGGATTTTTTTTTTTATGAATAATGTGTTTGGAAAGAATATTTGGGTTTTTGGGGTGTGTTGAAAAGTATTTGGGGGAATGGGGTCTTTTACGATTCTAGTTGCGGAATTTGTTTCTATTCCCGCAACAAGTACATGCGGAAATAGATAAGCAAGCCCACTGCACAGTGAAATGAGAAGGGAAGGGGGTGAATTAAAGCCTCTGAGTCCACAACAATTGGCTGTGGAATCAGAGTCTGATTCTACAGCTCATTCTGATTTCGCGCTGCTTTATTGCAGAATCAGTGCTTTTCTCTTTCCCCGAGATAATGAACAACAATAACAAATTATTGACTTACCGACTTTATATAATTGAAGCTCGTAAGTTCGTTGTCTAAAGAAATTCATTTACAAAGTGAGGGTGCTTTTGCGAGAAGAGAGAAAAAAATTGTGTTGGAAATTATAGTGCTATGTTTGATTTTTTGAAAGTATTATTATCAGTAGTTGGTAAGTTTTTCATATTTGAATATTTATAATTTGACGTATTTAACTTTAAAGTGTATTATTGTATTAGCATGAATTTAATTTTTTTATTTAATTTGGTAAATTGTAGATATCAATTGAAGAATAAAGTGATCAAAGGCAAAAAAAAAAAAAAAAAGCGTACAAATCCTAATCTTCGAAGTAAAGTGTTACTTAAATTATACTGTATTTATTTATTTTTGATTTTGTAATTTTAATCATGAAAAAGTAAAAAATAGATATCTTATATTGTTAAACAGTAGTATTTTAAAATTTTAATAAAATAAAATGAAAAAATTTAATTTTATAAAATAACATGATAAATAAAAAAATACAAATTAATTTATTTTTTAATATAATATTTATTGTTATTATTTTTATACAATAGATGGTATGCAAATACTTAGCTCCGAAAGTCATGATGTAACACCCCGTTCCCACCCTAGTAGTTTGAGCCTTCTGTTGTGTGTAAGAGGTATGTATGTATTTTTGTTAATTTAAGTTATTGGCTAATTCATGGGTTGTGCTTGGGTGTGGATGTGTACATGGGAGTAGGGTGTGTTTAATAAGGTTAGCCTTAGGTGTATGTGTGTAGAGGATGGTATTTGGGTGTGTGATGGTGGAGTCTACCTATAGGAGGCTGCAATGTGGCAAGAGAGAAGATAAGTATTGAGAGAGAGGGAGAGTGGGTCAACTGTTCTTTCTTTCCTCTTTCCCGTTTCTTCTTCTTCTTTCCCCTTCAAGCCACTCTTCTCTTCGTCTTTCTTTTTCCATTTGTTTCCCTTAATTTCCCTTTTTGGCTGGAAGGTTGGTGTGATTTTAGTAGTCTAAGTTGGGCTGAGATCTCTCCCATAGAGCCCAAAGGCAAGGATATAGCAAGTGGAAGTGGAGCCCTTGGCTAGACTTTGAAAAATTGAGGTTTGGGATTCTTTGATTTCTTGGGCATACTATGTGATTTCCATGTCCGGTGCTGAATTGATGAGTTATATTATGTGTTTTAGCATTTAAATGATATGGGTATTGTTTTGTTATGAGTTGAGATAGGTAATTGTAAATGATTGAATGAAAACAGTTTTGCATGAATTTCTTAAGGAATTTTCTGGTTTATGGGTTTTGGAAGTTTAACTATGTTAATTGGGTAATTTGATGGTAATAAATGGATTTAGAGCCGAGTTTTGAGTTGTTTAAGATGTTGTGTATGGCCAATTTGTGTTAGTTTGGATATTGGAGGTTTAAGTGTTGGGTTTAGGCGTTTAGCAGTTTGAATTTTTGGGTTTTTGCAGGGTTCATACGGCGGTATGAAGTAGTCATACCACCGTGTGAAAGTATTCTGGATTTGGTGTTCATGTCCGTGTTTTTACACGGTGGTAAGGAGCACACCATACCGCCGTGTGCCTTTTACACGGGGGTAAGGCCTTTGCCATACCGCCGTGTAAATGTATTCTGCCCTCTTGTGATTTTGGAGCTCGGCATACCACACGGCAGTATAAATTTTCCTTACCACCGTGTGGAATGCTTTACACGGCTGTATGGGTGTAGACACCGGATCCTGAAGCAGCCCAGATCGAAGTTACTCAATAATGATAAGATGCCTGTTCACAGGCAAAAAAGGTTAAAAGTGATGATTTCCTAGTCAAATTTGCATTTCAGAGTAAAAAAATAAAAATAATAAAAAATATTTTGAAAATTAGATTTGAAAAATGGGGTTTAGAAATTATAGCATTTTTTAGTTAAATTTTAAAAAAAAATTCGCGAATGTCGACGCGCTGCTCAGTGCACTGGGCGTGCGACCGACGCCCATTGCGCGTGCTGCTCAGTGCGACCGACGCCCATCGCGCGCGCTGACGGGCGTCGGTTGCCCCTGTTCCGCCGCAAAACGCCCAATTTCACCGAAAATGCATTTTTCGGCCTTTTTCATGATTTTTTTCCCAAAATTAATTTTTTATCCCTTTTTTTGTATTTTTAAATATTTTCCAGTTTTTAAAATTAATAAATTAATTTTTTTAATTTAATTTAATTTTATTTATCCTTAAGATAAATGTCAAGGATTTAATTTTATCTTTTAAATTCTAATTTGAATTCAAAAGTATTTGATTTTATCCTTAAATCTAATTTGAATTTAAAAATATTTGATTTTATTTTCTAAAATCAGGTTTGAATTCAAATGGATTTGATATATATATCTTTAAAGGATTTAAATTTTAAGAAGGATTTTGTTTTTAAATTCAAAATTTAAAAAGGATTTTGTTTTTAAATTCAAATTTTGAAAAGGATTTGATTTTTAAATTTAAATTTTAAAAATATTTGTTTTTGAATTTTCAATTTCAAAAAGATTTAAGTTTTTTTTTTCTTCATCCTCATTTACCTATAAATAGGAGGTTAAGGATCGAGGGAAGGGGTTGGATTCCTTACTTTTCATTCTTTATTTTTCAACAGAATTCTCTCTACTTTTTTTTTTTTATGAAATTTCTTCTTCAAATAAATTTCTCAAATCAGTTTTCAATAAAATAAATCATTCTTGAGACAAAGAAAATAATTTTTTGTTGTTGAGTTGTTATTTTCTTTTTTCCTTCATTTTTAAGTAGTTTTCTTTCTTGGAATAAAACTTTGACTTTTTCATTTTTAACTTTAATTTTGCGGATTAAACCAAGGAAATCAATCATATTTTCCCTTCATCGAGCACGAATTCTGAGGGTAAATATTCTTGGCCCAATCTTACTTTTCTTTTATTTTCTTATTTTATTTATTAACAATTATTTCATCAACATATAGATATTTATATCTATTGCTTATTTATTTTATTTCTAATATTTCCTTTTATTTCCATTATTTTATTTCATTATCCCACTCATATGTTGTTGTTTTTTTTGTGAGCTAATTTATTTTCACTAAATATGGGGCGCTGAGAAGGGGAGCCCGCTAGGATAATTTGGGGACACCAATTTGGTTCATTTTCTTTACCCTATCTCCTTTTAGTTTATTTTCATTTCCAATTTGTTGAAAATATTATTTTAATCCTTCTAATATAAAAATGGGTAAATGTTTTTTATTAATTAAATTGGGATCTTTTGTAAATTGAGGACCAATGTCCTATTTTTTCAGCAAATAAAATCGACACTTCAAAAAATTATTTTATAATAAATATATATGCGAGGACCAATGTCCTCACCCTTAATATATATCCAGTTTTATGCATGCTTTATATTTTATTTACAATGGGGATTGTATTCCACCCCTAGTTTTATTGTAATCTATCTTTAGATGCTTTATTTTAATATTGCTTTTATTTATTGTTTCCCTTGAATGGATAATTTGCGCTTTAATTTAATTGCACCGAATTGAATGAGAAATGAGATGAAACGCTAAATTCAAAACTCAATTATAAACCTAATCAAGGTATGAATAAATGGGAAGTCCCGAACTTTCTCTGGTCTTTGGGCTCAACGAGGCGAGAGGGCCATCTTAATATTCTATTGGGATGGGGCCTCCAAGACACCTCTTGTGTCCCATAAAAGGCTCAAAATTGCACAGTTCTACGCGCCACGAGGTGAGAGGGCCATCTCAATGTTCTATTGGGGTGGATGCCTCCAAGACGCCTCTGTTTTTCCCAAGCGTGAGGCTAGAGGACCATCCTATCGTTAGGATGGAAGCCTCCAAGACACCTCCGGCTTGCCTATAATGGACATAGCAGCGCTGTCTTAGGCTCACTGAGGCTAGATGACCTTTCTCAATATTCTATTGGGTGGCGACTCCAAGAAACCTCCTTGTTGCCCAAAATGGACGCACTTGTAATTTCTTACAAGTTTTCATGAACCTCATCCCGAAGGCCCTAAAAGCGAGCGATTCGGGGCGCCTCGGGGTTCGGTGCGCGTCACAATGGGCATATCATACCGCCGTGTAAACGCCCTCTGTCTTGAATTTTCTTAAGTTTTAAATTGTGGCTTTGTTGGGTTTCTCTCATATTTATTGGCATATAAATCTTATTAATGTCTTCTTAGTTAATGAATAATGACAAATTACATTTCATTTCATCCAAATATATATATATTTATATTGAATATCATGGGTGAATGTGAACTTATTTTATGCATGACCTACTTTAGTCGAATAAGTGGATAGTTAGGCATGCCTAATAAAGTCTCCGTAGCTGCAGCCTTATGTGATTTTGGACCCTGATCAGGTCCTCGATCGGATCTTCGTGATCCTTCTGTATTGGATCTTGTTTAAGATCCCATGTGAAAATGTTTTTGAACAAAATGAAAAGAATGGTTTTGATACCTCCGGGTATCCATGTGTTATGAAAAGTATTACCGATACCCTCGGGTATCTATGCATACTCATTATTCACTGATTTGTTTAAGCAGGTTCAACATTGTTAATATGTGAATTTTAGAATAATGTGTATTGTGATGACTTTTAATATAGTATGTGGATATATGAAATGATGTTGCTATGGTACTTGCATATGTTGAATCACTCTTATAAGATTTTAATACTTATTTGTGCCATGAGCATGTGATAATTTATTGACGCCACTGTGAGTGGTCGTTTTGCATTTGTTTTCCCTACTAAGCGATGTCGCTTAGCACGGGTGTTTCATCCGTGCAGGTGTGGAAGATGTTGGAGATTTTGGTTAGAGTGATCCGCTTCAGAAGGGCCAACACAACCAGAGAGAGTTGAGTAGTATAGGATTGTACTCTTTTTGTTATAGTTAATAGTTTTGAGGGCTTTGTAACAATGCAAATTTTCCTTTTGTATCTTGGTTATGACATCAAATATGTATAGCGTATCTTTTGTGCTGAGGCACCTTTGTAAGTTTGGTTATGTAAAGATACTTGTTATATATTAATAAATGCAGTATTTTTGTATCATAATCTTTCCTCTTGTTATTTGAAGAGATTTAAATTTTATTCTATTCTGTTGTATGATTAGAGATTTTGGTTGTACTTGTTTGTTTTTTTTGTAACATCATCTATTGGGGTCCCTCTTCCTCCTTGAGGGATGAGGTACCCTACGTATAGGTAAGGGGTGTTACACATGATGAGTGATATTTCAAAGGAAATTGTCACTAAAAAATGGGATGATCTGTACAACTACCGAATTGGGAATGGCATAACAATATTCGATCATATTATTGCAATAAATAAAAAATTGCAAGAAATTATAATGAGAGGATATCTCATGATGGAAGCAAAGATGGTGGAAACGCTTTGTATGACAGAACCAATAATTTATTTGAAGTCAGTAATGAAAATTTGGTATAGTGAGCATGTAACAAAATATGATGAATTAATTATTATATTTGTAAAAGATGTAATAAAAATTAATGGAGAAAATTTTTTAAAAATTAGGCATACAATGCCAGTTAAGCAAAAAATTTATTATAAACGGCACAATTACAATAAATGGCCTAAATATTATGTTTATTAGAGTATAATTAGAAAATTTATGGGCCTATGTTAGTTAAATGTAAACATATTTTGTATCAATATTGCTTTACTGTTTATAATTATGAAAATTTTATTATTATTATTATAGTTATTTTAGCATTCTAATGGGATAAATTATTATTTAGAAATAAGTTTTACTTGCTTTATTTCATGAATACAACATATCATTATGAAATAAGTATCAATAAAAAATAATATAATTGTATTATGACATATAGATAATTTCAAGATGTCAGCATATACTGACTTTTACTTACTGGTGGGCAAATAAGTTATGGGGTTGCAGGTTTTTAATATGGTATATCGGGTGCAAATGCCATTACAGGAAGACTTAAACTTAGAAATAAGCCAACTCTCCTGAATTGATATATAAAATTCATGTTAAATTGAGTTTAGGTATTAACGACGTGATTTCAAGAATTTTATATAAAAGTCCAATGTACAACAGAGGATCGTTATTTTGGACGTTGGTTAATTTGGTAGATGATAGTGACATAGATATGATTTAAGAAAAATTAAGAAAAATTGATGATTTTACGATCGTGGAATTAATTATTATAGTGGCCGAAGGGGGTCTTGGAGCTAATATGGCTATATATGGGATCGGTGATCAGGATAGAAATGTTGCATCGTACATGGAAAATATTGAAGCAGGTTAACAATTATTTGTAAATGATATTGGTCCAAGTCAGCCCAGGCATTCCGTAAGTGTAGAAGATAATGAAATTTGGCCTGAAGCAAATATTTGTCAATTTATTAGAGATGAAGTACAAAATGTCGATCAAATTCGACAACGACGATCAGTGTGCCAAGAGAGATACCGGTCCTAGTTAGCCTATGCAGTTTGTAAGTCAACGCGATGGTGACTTGCTTGTAAGAGAGGGCAATGTCAACTCAGGACATGGCCTTCTGCATCGATCACTTAGCCATATGCTAGATGCTTCAATGAGTCGGCCTGGAGGGCCAGTTAGACATGTGCCTGATGCTTCAATGAGTCAGGATAGACGATCAGTGAGCTAGATGCATGATCATTATATAAGTCAGCCTAGGCGGTCATTAAGTTGAAGGGTTGGTGATTTTTTTAGTAAATCCTTATTTGGCAACATATCAAGCAGTCTTTGAGATGATAGAAATTTTAAAAGTAGTAGGTGCTGATGCAAGTCAAAGTACAAAACATAACTATCATCGACAATCAGTTGGACATAGGTTAGATTCAGGTCCTAGTTAGTCACGGCTGTGTGTTAGTCGATGGGATGCTAATTTACTTGCCAATTCCTTATCTGGCAACAATCCAAACATTTCGGCAAATGAGGGTCCTTCTTATAATGATGTTGGTGCAGATGTCAAAATTGAACCTAAAATAGATTTTAGAGGCATGGATCATTTTGAAGTTGGGGTTCTGAACAATGATTATATTTCATCTCATGAGGTTGATGAGGCTAACACTGCAAATATGAGTCCGGGAAGTGATGACTCTGAATTTGGTGACGGTCAGGATTCTTCTAATACACAATATGTCAGTACGTTAGCATCTATCCATGTCAGTGGGGAGTCAAATGAGGCGATATTTAACTTTCCATCTGAACACTATACCACCATTGACTTTGATGCCTCACAAGTTAATATGTCTGACGTTGAGCGATTTGAGACTTGGGATGGTACCTCTGAGTTATCAATAGGTTTGGTTTTCGATAGTAAGGATGAGGTCAAATCTTGTGTGAAGAAATACTCAATAATGAGAAATGTTCACTTCAAAGTTGTTGAATCCAAGCCGAAATACTGGGTTCTTAGGTGCGCTAAGGGTGAAATTGGGTGCGAATGGTGGTTAAGAGTAGCGAAAAAAGAGACAAGTCCTTTCTAGAAGATCACAAGGTTCAAGGGACAACATTCATGCCTCTTTGCTGGTAATATGTCAAATGATCATAAACAATTGGGATCGTAAATTATTAGCAATTACATCAGAGGGATGGCAAGTAAAAATCGAACCTTACCTATTTATGTGATTATTGCTGCTATTAAGAAGCGATTTCACTATGAGGTATCCTGCTATAAGGCTTGGTATGCCAAAATGAGTGCACTCAAGTCTATATTTGGAAATTATGTTGAATCATTTGAGAGGTTACCGGGTTTTTTATATGCTTTACAAAATTATAATCCTGGTATTGTTTATGAGTTTTTGCTGCAAGACAACTATATCCCTACTGTGAAGCAATTTCAAAGGTTTTTTGGAGTTCCAAACCAGCCATTGATGGGTTGAACCACTGTAAGCCAATTCTTTTGATCGATGGAACATTCCTTATAGGACCATGTGATTCATTGAAACCTACATTGTGTATCGGTTAATCCAAAAAAACTTGACTTTGCATCATATTTGTATCGGATAAAAGTTCATCCAAAAAATCATCTTGCTGAACATTTTTACCCATTCCCTCATGTATATCTCCATGTATATTAAATTGCGGAATTGTGCTGGTGCAATGTGCTTGATCGGGTTTAAAGACACTAACATTCAAATCAATGTTCAATCTTGATGGATCCGCTTGATAGTCATAACATATGGATGGACTAGCTTTAGTATCACAAAATGCAGGCTAACTAATTCCATGCATTCTGAATGAACTTGAACTACCCTGATAATGATATTGCCATGATATAGGTGGCAAAACCTGGTTGACCCCCGATGGAATAGGAATAGAAGCTACAGATGTCCGTCTTTTAGCCATGCCTCTTCTGTTCCTCCTAAATTGACGAAAATCTTTATATGGCATGGACATTGGTGGTATGCGTAAGGGACTAGGGACAGGCTGACGTGGATAGTCAATGGATGTTATATCAAATGCCCCAATAACACCTAAAATGCCTTCGGATGCCAATCGAACCTCACCACCTTGAATTGATGATGCCGATGATGCCATATCACTATGGTAGATACGTTCAGTAGCATCGGCCTGCGTGCATTTAAGTTAAATAGTTACTATAAATAAATATTCATGTTCAATTTTAATATGATTTATATTAATTAAACAATAAAAATGTAATATGTCATTCATATCGCTGCTCCTATTAACGCTCCAATAGGGGTTATCCACCGTCTCGTTCCCAATAGGTACCACTGCATGTATTGTGACCTTATATGCAGTGGTGCCATGAGTAAAGAGGTACTGACTACTAGATTCTGTCGCTTATTCCAATCAAAAATGAAATTTGAAAAAGTAATTTCAGAATTTTTGTCATTTGTCCCCCTCAAATATACTAAATGCCCTCTCTTATCGGTCAACGGTTGACTCAGAATGGGTTGGTCCATTCCAAATTGCCAGAGACAATGATCCGGTTATTATATGAAAAAATATCAAAGGCACAATTGCTCTCCAAATGCGTTGTCCATTTGTACAAAATGACAGCAAAAGATGCATTGTGCCTCTGTATGGCTGCCAATCCATCTGATTAAAAAAAGCAGGACAGTAAAAAAATTAAACAATGATTATATTTTACAAAATGCACTATAACTATTAGAAATAATAGTACATTGAATTAATTACCTCATCATCAAGCTGAATGTCTAAATCTACTCGGTATGCATGTACATCTTTACTATTATTATTGCTCAAATTGATTGGAGATCGCCACCTAATGTATAATATTTCCTTGTGTTAACATAATATCATATAAACACTTAAAAAAAAAAATCTGAACTTGATAAAAAATAAATACGTAAATAAAACAAATTACCTATATCTATAGGGCATACTCTGATCTAGCATAAATCCATGTATAAAAGGATGTTGAAATTGAGGCAGTCTTTCCCATGCCCACATCTGCAATAACTGTTGATAACCACCAACCCTATGAGCAGTAGGACGTGTAGCACGACAAAGCTCCCTATACAACCAAGCGAAATAAGCCGATCCAATTGTAACTTTCAACTTCTTCTAAATTCTCCAGTAGTGAAAGCCACATCAAATGGATATAATTGTTTACTTGGGAAGGACACAACAACCCACCGATGCAACGCAATAGCCATGCACAAGTGAAGCATTAAATTTGGTAGTCAGTAGCATCAGCAGGTAAAGAATTAAAAGTTATTGACAACCAAGTCATTTTAATCGCGTGTCCCTTTATAACATTTTCTGATGGCATTTGTCATAAAAGCTGGTTGCATAGAATTTCTCAATTATACTGCAAATGACCATTTACGGACGCCCTTCAATGGGTAAACTGGTCAGTATCTCAATATCTTGCAGTGAGGTGAAAAGTGTGTGTCTTCGGCATCCATCTCTCTACAAGTGCAGTCATAAAATTTGGATCTACACGCATTGCACCAATTTGAGACACTCCATAAAACCCTGCCAACCTCAAATATGTTATAATTCTCTGATCAATGTTTTCGTAGTGAGCCTCCACACTGGCTCTCCGAACAAATAATACGTTATGTGAAACCTGACAAATACCAAATAACCGTCGTACAAATGTTTTTGTATTTTGACTTCCGTCTATATGTAGACGCGTATAAATAAATATATATTAATTAAATAGTAAAATATAATTACATTGTTGCACGAGACTACTTCTGATCGATGTTTTCCTTTCAGTGTTAGAATATCATCTACGCATGGTCCTGGATTTACATATTGTTGATTCTGAAAGTGATCCATTTTTTTAAATAACCTATATTTCATTATGATAACAAATAATAAATTAAATCATTCATACACATATGTATATACTTCTATCTATTTTAAATACCTAAAAAATAATGAGAGTAACTATTCAAAATTCTTAATCACATTGCATGCAAATATCATATTGAAAAATAGGTTATTTAAAAATGGAAATTTGTAACAAAATCAAAAGTACTTCTATAAAAAATATAGGCCCTCCGAATAAAAAAATTTGCATAATTAAATGCCTCAAAAATACCTCAAAATTCATGTCATAACTCATATATATGCATATAATTATTGCTATTTTATATATTTTAAACTTGTGAATATATTAAAACTTCTGCGTTGGTTGCGAGAAGAGTGAACAAAATTGCATTTATAAATTTGGTGTGTATGGTAACAAACAAACAAAAAATTTAACTACATAAAATATTAATTTAACTATATCATATGTATAAAGTATTTTGCTAAATTAAATATTAAACAAAAATATAACAAACAAAAAATTAACAACATAAAAATTTTCCTATATATGTACTAATATGTATCAAAATAATAATTTAGCTACGTAAAATATTAAATTAATTATTTTAACAACATTTACATAAAAATTATAATTAAAAAATTTACCTTAATTTCCTCAAGTCATCGAATTACTGAACAAATAAATTCTACGAATGCATAATAATGCATGAAAATGTTATCACAATATTATTTTGATATAATAACAATAAATTTATTCATTGATGTCAAAAAATAAAATAAATTTGCTATACATATATAATTTTTTCGCTAACTATTACTTAATTTTAGTAACTAATAAATTATTACCTATAACTTACAATTTCTTACTAACACTTGCACAGGTTAAGAGAAGCAAAAATGGAATGCTAGAAAATTTACTAAGGGAAAAGAGGGTAAGATGCTGAGAGGAGAAGGTAAAAGAATGAATGAAAATGGGGAAAGTAGGATAGGATGCTGAGAGGATAAGGTAAAAGAATGAATGAAAATGGGGAAAGTAGGATATGATGCTGAGAGGATAAGGTAAAAGAATAAATGAAAATGGGGTATAAATACCCGAATACGCGTGCGAGGGAGTGCTGCTGGGAGTCACGAAACTGGCTAATTCCACATCAGTCCTCTGCGGAATCAGTCTCTGATTTCGAAAAGGACTGTTGCGGAATCAAATGGTCTTTTGGACCCAGCATTCCCTCTTCCGTCGTGCTTTCTCTTCTTGTCCGTCATGCCTTCTCCACCTGCAACGCCTAGAGTATTGTGCTACCAATTCCGTAGATATTTCTTGCGAAAATGAATAAACACACCACTTTCCCATTTACGTCTCAAAACACCCCAAAATTCAATTTTTTTTCCCTAAACATATTATTCATAAAAAAAAAAGTCCCCTCTTTCTGCTCCTGATAATGTAATTTTCAAAAACAAAAAATATCAGTCTCATGTTTGGTAAAATGCACAACTCCCTAAAGATACCTTTTGCTAGGGCCCATATATGGATATAACATAGATCTTTCCTAAGAAAGACATTAAATTCAAGGAATAAGTGTCAATTTTATTTTTAAATTATTAAAAATGGTATAAATTTATTTTGAAGTTTACTTTTTAAATGTCTCCTAAAATATTAAAAATAGTATAAATTTACTCTTATTCAATACTTTAAGCGACGAATATTGATCATTTTAAATACTCTAAGAATAAATAGGAATTATTTTTGCATATTTGCTAACAATAGAAAAAAAAAAGATCATATTTACTCTTAAAGTGTTAATTATTATGTATATTTATTTTGTAAGGATAAATCTGTACTATTTTTAACACTTTAAGGGTATTTTAAAAAATAAATATATTTTAAGGATAAATTTATAATATTTTCAATACTTTATATTAAATTTAACCCTTATTCCTAAATTGTACTCCATTTGTTCATAAATAAGTGTCCACGTTTTTATTTTGGTCTATTCATAAATCAATATCCACTTTCCAAAAATGTAGTATATTTAAATACTCTCTCCATTCCATTTTAAGATACAACTTTCTTTTTTTCACGAAAATTAAGAAAATTATTAAAATGCCCCATTTTCTTTAAAAAAACTATAGCAATTGCCAAAAATACCTTTCTTTATTTTCAAGTACTTCATTTAAATATAGTTAAAAAAAAGTGATAACATATAGAAATATTTAATAAAGTGTATAATAAACAAGAGCAGACATATAAACTTTTTCCTCAAATTCCAAAAAAAAAGACATTTAAAGTGGACAAAACAAAATAGGAAAAATGGCCTTTTAAAGTTGGATGGAGGGAGTATGTTTTTTAAAATGTCCTCAAATATTAGTTTATTTTTAAAATACAATTAATAATTAATTGTTTATTTTTAAAAAGAGCAAATTAATAAAAACATATGATACCTTTCCTTAAGAATAGATCAATTTCATTAAAAAACTATAACAATTGACAAAAATAACCTTTTTTTTTTATTTTCAAGTACTTCATTTAATTCTAATTAAAAATAGGAAAGTGATAAAAATAAATAAATAATTAATGAAGTGTATAATAAATAGAGACAGACATGTAAACTTTTCCCTCAAATTTCAAAAATGACATTTAAAGTGGACAAACAAAATATGAAAAGTGACCTCTCGGAGTGAGATGGATTGAGTATTTTTTTCCAAATATCCTCTATATAATAAATATTAGTTCAATTTTTAAAATACAATTAATAATTAATTGTTTATTTTTAAAAAGAACAAATTAATAAAAATATATAATAATAAATGAGTTTATTAATTTTTGTTTAAAAAAAAGTGAGCATTTATTTGTGAATGGATTACTCTTTTACTAAGAAACAATGCTTCTCAGCTACTTAATTAAAATTGGAAAAAGGTACTAAAATACTTTTTATGTTTTTTCAAAAGAGCTAAAATGGCCCTGAAGTTTTTTTTAAAACAAACATGCCCTAAGCTACTGTCCACTTCAAGGGTAATGGTGCGACGTGTCACATTAGTAGGAGTGATTATTGATGGCATGGCAGACATGCAAGCAGTTTGAAGCCACGTAGGCACCATATAAGCATGAGACCTACAATAAAAAAAATTTCACCGTGTTTTCCCATTTCTCCCTCTTCTCACTCTTCTCCCAAGCACAATCTATGCTTTCTCTCAAGGAAAACCCAGAAAATCCCTAAATCTTTCCAAGCTCAAAAAGATGTAATTTGAAATCCCTAATCTCATTCTCATTCTTTTCTTTCAATTTCTTGTAAACACTAGACTTGGCATCTGTGAATTTAGCTCAACAAAGCGTAAATCGAAGAAGTCGATTACTCAATGGGGGCTTTCCACAGTACTTGTGTAGATGTGGGAAAAGGGCAGCCTTACTTGAACCTTAGAGTGTTACGAATCTAGGATGATTTTTATCACTCCCCTGATTTTCTTATTAATTTATGTTATAATGGTTATTTTTAAGTCTGGTTTAACTTGTGCTAATATGATTAAATGGTTTTTTTTTTGGTTTTCTTTGTTTTTATTTTTTTATTTTTTACATAGGATATGGATTGCAAATTCTTTCGATAAGAAGATGGTGAAATGCCTCCAAGAGCAATTGAAGTAATAAATTAACTGAAGAGGATGAATAGGTATCTCAAAATAGTGTGCATTATGGGTGGAAATTATGATCTTGAATTGTATGAAATACAAAGGCAAATACAACGTATGAGGAATAATGAAATGGCTTTTGAAAGAGACAATAAGAACATGAAGTGGAAGATTAGAGTTTGCTTCATATTAATGTGTATTACTTGGTTTGTAGTAGTTCCAATTCTATTGTAAGAGGAGTTATCAGTGATAATGTGAACCAAAATGTTGGTTGTAAATTACTTGTTTTAATGAATTGAATGGTATGTTATGGTGAAATGATTTGATGAAATGTTTTGATACCAGATTTTGCAGTAATTAGTGAATTATGTTGTATTTATTTTGCATATGAGTTGATGATGTTGGGTTTTTAGGATCAAAATCAATATAAAAAGCAGCAAAATATAAATCAAAACCCATCAGGATTCATGCGATCCAATTGATTCAAAAAAGAAGTTCAACAAATACTAACCTGTTGGTGTGCAAAAACAATCATTTAATGCCTTAACTCCGATCGTATTGAATATTTCTTGCATCATTGCAAACTCTTTGCTCTAAAAGTTGAATCGAACTATAGGTGTTGCTCCAAGGGATGAACACTTTCTAATGGTATCCACACACAAACGAGATGAACGGGTCTACAAGGGGTTTTAGCTCCCTTTCCTGTGCAATTTGGGTTTTTTTCTTTTTCTTCTCTGTATCTGTTCTTTCTCAAAGAATGGCGGCCAAGAGAAGGAATTAATTTTCTGCCCTTTTTGTTAAAAGGCAGCAGAAAATCAAAGTCTAATGATTAGGGCTACACACACACACACACACATATATATAGCCACATGTGTAAAATAAAATATCTATAGATATTTTAGTAATAGATAATTCCTTATTCATATAATAAGGGATATTACATTAACTCTAAGATATTATTTCGAATTTAAATATCTAACATATTTCGAAACGCCCAAATAAATCACAATCCGTTCATTATGTTTTAGATATGCAACCCAATAGGTTCATATTATGTTGGCAGTGGGCCCAATCCAATTATAAGCCCACAAGTGATAAGCGGCCTCTAGTAAGACATTATGACTACCCAAATAATATAAATATCGATAGTCCGGTTAACCAGTAGAATATATTATAATCCTTTTGTCACTCAATATCTTATTTGAACATAAGTCATGGTCCATGTCACACTTATATTGTTCAAACATATAATTTCTCAATCATTAAATAGACTGATAAATTTAATGACATTGATCACACTATCAATTCATTTGAGCACGACCATGCTTTTCTCAGTCCTACTTATCGAGGGGCCAAATAGATATCTCTCTCATAAGAGAGGGGCAAATTTTATCTTGATTATTCACTTTTCTCTGCATATTCTCATCATGCCCAATCATAACCTTTATGATTATCCGATTAAATATAACATTTGATTATGTCAAAACATGATGTTCCTTATTTAGGAAACTGTGATAATCTCAGGTCTAAAGATTCGATAACATAACTATTATGAGATCACTTATGACACTAACCCATGCAGTGATCTCACAGCGGGTCTATCCAGTACCTTATTCTCAAATAAGTGACTACAAGTTTGATTTATATCATCATATATAATCATCTCATAATTATCAATCAAACTCATACTAGTCTTAATTTATCATTATACTTAAAGTGATAAACGACTAGGGATATTTAGAATAACATTAAATAGTTATTCATAAATATTTTTATAATGTAACATGCCAAATTATCAAATCTACCAAAACTTTCACAACAACTCAACACAAATATTTCATGTATACTTCAAAACAAGAAGTTAAACATCAAAAATACAAAAATACACAAATTTCCCAAACCTCAATTTCTTTAGCTCCAATGTGCTCACTTTGCACCTTGATCAACAATCTTCCTCTTTCCCTTTTATTTTCTCATTGCCACAACCACATGCACAATCAAATTCCAGAATTGGAACAAAGGAAATCAATTTCCATAGCAACTAAGAAATGAAAAGGAAGTAGAAGAAGATAAAGAACAATCCAGATTTAACCACCTACCATGATCATCCGAAAACTCAATTCAATCAATCAACTAATAAGCCAACCATATCCTTGAAGAATTTAGTCTAAGAATGAAGGAGAACAAGAAGAGTTGAAAAGAGAAAGAGGAGCCGAAGTAGACACACAGAAAGTGGGAGTTCTCTCTCATCCAAACTATTTATTGCATGCTTTAGGGTGAGGTGGCAAAACCTCAATAAGCCACTCGGAAATCCACTCACAACTCCTCTAATCATAATTAGCTTCACTAATCATACTTAATGTTAATTAATCCCACTTTTAATTAATCATGCATATTTACCCATTAGTCACTTAAACTTATTTATTCTCTTTAATTGAGTCCTCAATTTCTCAATTACACTTAAGTCCAAATTAGAAATCCCATTCAAGCTCATCCAATTACCCTAGTTATGCCAACATACTACTAGGGTAAATTTCGGGTCATTACAGTATTAGTTAGTTTATAATATGATAAAGTATATAAATGTAATAGTTAATATGTTTTATGGGACAATATGTAGTTTAGAGGGGAATATGTATATGTAATTATAACATGGAACTATATATGTTGAAATGTGTATGAAAGACATAAAATGAAAGAAAACTTTTGGTACCTTATGTATATGCATATGTATGAATGTGGTTTATACAACCGGAAATAATATGTTCGGAACAGGTAAATGCATATATTTGTGTGACACCCCACCCTTTTAGCAGTCATGTATTATAAGTGGCAAGATTTATAGGTATCATATAGGGGTGTTACATTAATTGTATAATACACTTGGTTTATATATAGCAATCATAATTCACTTATATGGTATGTAGAAGTACTAACTTCAGGATTATAGAAATAACCAAAACCATGACCACCATTCTAGTTCTCACATAATTTATCAAAATTCAATGTGTTTCCTTAGAAATTCAATACTTTTGACCTCTGGGAGCTTTAAGTCTGCAAGTGATCACTCCCAGTATGAACTTCAGTTACTGTTGGATGTGCTAAGCTTTATTTTCATTATCGGAGCAAAACTTGAGGTTGTATCTTGTAAACAATTTTTTTTTTTAGAATTCATTTATATAATTTGGAGCAGAACTTGTAGTTGTATCCTTACCTTTTCACAATTTCTTCTTTTGTATACAAATTCTTTGCAATTTTAACATCTTTGCTTGAAGACTATTTTGGACATTTTTTGTATAGATCCAACTCTTTTAGGTTCGTTTATCTCCCTCTTTCTTTCCTTTTTAGGTCTGTCGGCTTGCTTAACATCTAGAGGAGGTTCAATTGGTTTAAAATCATCCACTCTCCAAAACTGTTGTGCTATAACTGGCTCTAATTTGTGCTTATAAATCTCAATTTATGTTTTCTTGCTATAATAGTGTGGAATGTACTTCATTGGATTCAGCTTGCTGAGGTTCATGGCAGTTAAGGCATGAGGACATGAGATTCCTGTGAGATCCTATTCTTTACATGTACAAGTTTGCAAATAAAGCTTAATAGTATGTCCATCAACTCCTTCACTAAATTCATACCCATTTGCACCATTGAATTCAACCCTACACTTTTGGGCTATGTTTCTATTGTCCTTGTAAGCCTTTAGACAAGCTGGTTGATAAGTTACAATTATATTTATATTTTGGGGATATTTTTTGGCATAATTTTGTGTTTTCTTTGTTAGTTTTAATATTTATTAGTTTATTTTAAGTTTTTTATTAGCTTATTATGTTTTTATAGTTTTTAATAAGTTTAGGAATGTTTACATGCATTTTTTAACACTTCGGACCTAAATTAGAAATTTAGGTTTCAAATCTGCAGTCGCCAAAACTCGCACACAAAGCAACCCTAATAATGCACATTTTTGCCCAGAACACAGCTCTATTTTCTAAAACACAGCTATGCTTTTCTGTAGATTTATATAAAGCACCATTTTATCTTCAAAACAGTAGCAAATATTTTTTTATTTTTTTAGGTTTTATTTTTCTCGCCCTAGGCACTGTGAGAGACAATTTTTCTTAATTTCATTTTTATTTGCAATTAGCTTAAATTAAATTAGTTTAGATCTTGAAATTTTAGATTTAAGGAAGATTTCAAGGTTGAAGAAGAAGGAGCTTCAAGATCCATTTTCTCTCTCATCAACGGTGTTTCTAAACTCTAAATTTATTTATTTAATGATTATATTCTTGATGTTTTATTTGATTTCTTTTGATCCTGTTCTTTGCATTTATAATGGTTGCTGGATTTAATTTTGATTTAATTCGGAATGATGATTGAAATTAAATCTAATGATTGTTGTTATTTTTATATGCGTTGTTCTTCTAAGATTTGTATTTATTTGTCTAGCTAGATCCGAAATGGTAGGCTTGATTTATAGTTGTTAATTTTATTAGGTTTAAATTAATGAGGAATATATGGGTTTTTAGATAGTTGAATCCAAAATGGTAAGTTATTTTAGACCTAGGATCTGGTAACCTACACTTATGCTTATCAATGTGTTGAATCCAAAATGATAAGCTTATTGATTAGAATAGCTGGATCCCAAATGAAAGGCTTAAGTTTAAAGGGGTTGTCCAGAATTTCATGTTTGTATTGTTTTACCCATCTAATTCCAATTATGAGGACAGAATTTCCTAAGCATTCAATTCATCCTTGATTTATTTCTTGATGATTATTTTTATATTTAATTGTTAGTTTATAGTTTTAATTTCTTGCTTAGCTTAGACATCCCTTTAAATAATCTTGGGGACATCTCAAATTAGGACCACTCAACTATAGATATTTAGCATAATAATCCATTTTTCCCTTGGGTTCGATATTCGCGGTTCTTTAATTATACTCGCTATATTACTTATCGATTTAGTGCACTTGCTGAGCACCGAACACTGGTGACCATTCTTTAACCCACTTAAAATACTTGATACCTAACTTAGTAATCCTAGTCATTGTCTTAATGATTATCTCCTCAAGCATTCTTATAACTGGTTTGTTTCTTGCTTTTAAGATCTAGCTGTTAAAACTCTCCACCATATTATTATCTACACTTAATGATTTGATTTTAAAAAAGAAGTATGCTCTACACCAGTTCTCAGGATTGTGTGTCAATAAATCTTCAATAACCTTCTTCTCAATTCTACCAAGTATTTTCCAATTATCAACAAACTCCTCATGATAAGTACTGTAAGCACAAATCCAGAAGTTTTTCTTCATCTCATCACCTTTCCAAGTTTGACATCAATTAAAGTAAATATGCCTTGCACACCATCTATGGTCACTTTCAGGCAGAATTTCTTTGACTGTTGGAATTAGACCCCAAAAGAATACAAAATAAATAAGATATCTATAATTAACAGCAATAAAAGCACCATAAAGTAGATTTTCCATTTTCCAACCACCTCTGATGTTGGGTGGCAACATGAACAACATAGGAGGATTGCTGAAGAGGAGGTAATCCTTCCGGTGTCATTCTATCTTTCTCACTCACTAGCATATGGAAGATCAAAACTAAAAAGGGTGAGATATTTTAGCTTCGATTTCGCCTAGACCATGTTACGTCATGTTGCATTATGGCACATGATTACTCCCAGGAGATTGCCTACGGTCCCAGATCTATTTTGACAATAGCAGTGTGTCATGGCTGGATTTGTACCCTAAGAGAATTAACTTAAATTGGCATGTGTGTGAGAATTGAATGTGTAGGATTGGACTTAATTGAAAGAAAGAAGTATTGTTAAGGGTTTTAATGGTAATTATGAATGTTTGTGCTAAGCATGAGTTAAAGGCTGATTGGCTAGTTAATAAAGGATTAATTAAGGAAATAATAACTTGATTTAATGGAAAGTGGAGACAGATTTGAGGAAGTGGTTTCCATGTGGCTTCTTGAGAGGATGCCACCTACACTTTTGCATGCAAGAATGAGTTAAGGGAAGGGAAGAGTTTCATTTGGTAACCTAGCAATTTTCTGTGTTCTTCTATTTTCTTTCTTGCGTGGGAGTGAGTTTAGAGAGGCTTTATGAAGTGTTAGCAAATTGATGTTAAGTTGCTCAAGAATTAAGGGTTAAACCTAAGAGGTAAGTGAATAAGTGCATAATCTCATCTTCTACTCTTTCTTCTTGGTTGAGCTGGTTTGGATGGGATGTTATTGGTTTGAGTTTGAGCTTGAGCATCTGTGTTGTTTTTGCTAGCTGAAGAAGTGAAGAGAGATAAGGGAAAGGCTGTAATCGGCGAGCCGAGCGTCCGTCGAAATTAGGAGCTAAGGCGGCAAGGTTTGGGAACAAACCCTAATTGTGTGATTGTGTGATTAGTGCTGATTAAATAGAGATTTGAACTGAATATATGATATGTGAAATTGAAGTTTGAGCATGAATTATGTGATGCTAGATAGTATGGTTGTAGGAGCAATATGCTTGTGATAAAGTGCTTGAGAATGATTATGATTTGTGCTATTATTGAATGTCAAACAAGAAGGGAAAAACCAGGTATGTGCTAATGGGTGAGTAGTTGATGTTTTGGGTTTATTGTTAAGCATGAGAATGAGATTTGAAGTCTAAATGAGAAGGTAGAAACGAGCTGAAAAACATAACTATGTTATGGTGATTTTGCATGGGTCATGGTGACAATGAAAATGATTGTGACCGTGACGTATGCTGAGTTCAATTCTGCCTAGTGGATTTTGGTATGTCACGGTGACAATGAAATTCATTGTGACCGTGAGGTACCCAGGAAGGCATTCTGTTTTGCAAAGTGAGAATATGTCATGGTGACAATGAGATTCATTGTGACCATGACATACCCTCAAGTTGCATTCTGTCGAGAGTTGGGAACATATCACGGTGATGACGAAATTGATTGTGACCGTGACATGCCCCCAGTTTGCATTCTGTTTTGGACTTCAATATGTCACGGTGATAATGAAATTCATTGTGACCGTGACCAACCCTGTTTTGGCAATATGATCCTAATGTGTGTGGCCATTCAAATGGCAAAGCTTTGAGTTGAAATGAAGGACAACCTGAGTAAGTATTATATGTGTGTTAAGTGATCCACAAATGTATACAATCATGGTGATTTTTGAATGCGACCAGTTATGTGAATATTAAATGTGAAAATTGTATTTGAAAGCATACTGGGTATGCAAATGAAATGTTTAGCTATGTGCTAATGCAAATGTGAAAAGTGAAAAGTGAATTGAATAATTATTTAACAACTTAAGACTGCGAGTCAAGTAGTGGATAGTTAGGCATGCCTATAGGGTCAAGTGCTGCAGCCCCATGCGTTAAACATGTCTGATTCCATGGGAATCACAATGCGAATAATCCTTGCTGGATTTTATTATATGTGGAATAATGTGAAGTACCAGAAGGTACTAATGTGATGTGAAGCACCAGAAGGTGCTAATGTGAAAAAGTAGTCTCGATGAGATTACTGGTACCAGAGAGGTACCGATGCGATACCCGTTATCCGCGTTATTGAATTGCAGGCTAATGGACTAAAAGGCTAATCAGTTAATTAAATAATAAATAGAGGTGATTGTGATACAAGAAAGTATGGATATGTGAATAAGTGATTGATGCTTTATGATTGAACATAGTAATGAACAAAGCTATGCTTGAAATGGTACATGCTTTAATAATGATTGTTCTGGCATGTCTACTAATGCGTAATGTATGATGTTTCTGATGGTGTGATAAATTATCTGCTATATATGAGTTCCCCACTAAGCGTTATCGCTTAGCATGGATTTACTCTAATCCGTGCAGGTACGGACGAGAGGTGACTGAAGGACGTCCCCCGCATTTTGGTACGGTCAACAATAGGAAGTGAATAACATAGGTTTGGGGGCTGTTATTTTGGGATTTTGTATATGCTTTTGTATAGTTAACATGTGTAATGGAAGTGTAAAGGCATGTAATTATTGTATGATCATGAATGTAACCTCTCATATGTATGTATGTCCTATGAATAGCTTGGCATGTGATGCTTGAGATAAGATACTATGTGATGAAATTTTATTGTTCAGATTTCGCATGTGTTCTGTTGTGTGTGTGCGACCTTCTCTAACCAAGATTAGCTGAGCTAGTCTGTCGTTAGGGAAAGGGGCGTCACAAGTTGTGGTATCAGAGCCCAGGTTGAGTCTTTTCTTGGAATTGGGTAGACAAGATGTGTGTAGTTTGTTGACCTAATGCGGAAGTCCTTGTTTAATTTGTGTAGTAAGATGGATTCTGGAAGGTATACCGGAGAGGAATCTGCCGAAAGTGTGAATCCTCGTGAAGCTGAGGTGACAGGATCTGGGCAGTCTGGATCGGTTGGTTATAGGAATGAGATTCCGTTTGGGCTTATGGAAGCTATGATGAAAATGACACAAGATATGACAAGAGTGATGGAACGTATGATGGCGCCTAGAGCCCCAATAGAATCTTTGAGAAAGCATGGTTTTGAGGAATTCCATGGAACAAGGTTAGATGAGTCAGAAAAAGCAGAGTACTGGATTGAGAAGGTGGAGAGGATTCTTAAGGAGATACGGTGTCCTCTTGACCAGTGGGTTGAATGTGTGGAGTCACTACTCCAAGGCCCTGCATATGATTGGTGGAAGCTGGTTCTGCAGAATCCGATGCTTCCTGAACCATTAGGCTGGGAGTTCTTTGAAAGGGAATTCAAGAACAAGTATATCACTAAAGCACATCGAGAGGCAAACTGGAAGAAGTTTCTGAGTTTAAGACAGAGAACCATGACGGTAGCAGAGTATGAAGCGAAATTCTGCCGCTTAAGTAAGTATGCGCCAAAAGGTGTTTTGACTGATATGTTGCGATGTCAACAGTTTGAGGAAGGGTTGATTGAGGAAATTAAAGCATTACTAATTTCTCTAACAACAGAACAGAATATAAGTTATTATCGAATTGTACAAGCAACTTTGAGAGCTGAAAGAACGTTAGTAGCTCAAAGAGAATGGAGACAAAGGAAGAATGCAAGTAGAGGTGGTTCCCAATCGGGGAAAAGACCAAGAGATTCTCATGTGGCACCACCCGCGGAATCAGGGTTCAGTTCTGCAGCAAGAGGTAAGAAGCGTGGCGCTCCCTCAGCATCTGGTTCGGGAAGAGGGACATCTGGTAACAGAAGTGAGGTTCATGAGTGTCCTCATTGTGGTAAGAGGCATAGAGGAGAATGCTGGAGAGTGACAGGTGCTTGTTTTAGATGTGGAAGCACTGAGCATTTCCTTGCTAATTACCCGAATACTTATGAGATGTCAGAAAATCAACAAGAGCAGAGTAGGGGTGGTTCAAATTTACCTTCTTCTAACAGAGGAAGAGGAAGAGGACGTGGCAGAGGTAGTCAGTCCAGAGGTGCAGTCGATTTTAAGGTTGTGGATAGGCCTGATGCGACACCAGTGCGGGCTTATGCTATGAAGGCACAAGAGGATCAGGATGCGCCTGAGGTGATAGCAGGTACTATTCTACTTTGTGGTGTGGAAATGTTTGCACTTATTGATCCTGGTTCAACTCATTCATATGTGTGTGATAAAAAGATATGTTAAAAGATGCCTAAAGTTGAATATTTAAAATATGATATATGTGTGTCTAGCCCTTTGGGAGGTAATGTTAATGTGAACAGAGTGTATAGAAACTGTGCATTAGAAGTTCAGGGTATAATGTTTCCAGCGGATTTGATTGAGTTACCGTTTGATGAGTTTGATTTGATTTTGGGTATAGATTGGTTAACCAAATATGATGCGGATGTTAAGTGTAAGAGGAAGATGGTTGTACTCTTTGATGGTAAGGGAAACAAAGCGACAGTGAGGGGAGTGTGCACTAACCCTCTTGTGAATGTGATATCTGCTATGCAAGCCTGTCGGTGTATGAGAAAAGGATGTGAAGGTTATCTAGCTTTGGTGATAGACAGTAAGAGAGAACATGTGAAGATACAAGGGATACCGATAGTTAGAGAGTTTCCTGATGTGTTTCCTGAAGAATTGAGCGGTGTACCACCGATAAGAGAGGTTGAGCTATCGATTGATGTGGCGCCAGGAACAGTACCTGTATCTAAGGCACCATACAGAATGGCTCCAACTGAGTTGAAGGAATTAAAAGAACAGCTGCAAGAATTGCTAAACAGGGGTTTTATTAGGCCTAGTGTTTCACCTTGGGGAGCACCTGTGCTATTTGTCAAGAAGAAAGATGGTACAATGAGAATGTGCATCGATTATCGGCAGTTGAATAAAGTGACAGTAAAGAATCGGTACCCTTTACCTCGGATTGAAGATTTGTTTGATCAGTTGAGAGGAGCCGGTGTATTTTCAAAAATTGATTTGCGTTCAGGGTATTATCAGTTGCAAGTGAAGAAAGAAGATATACCTAAGACTGCATTTAGAACTCGATATGGGCACTATGAGTTTTTGGTGATGCCTTTTGGGTTGACTAATGCGCCAGCTGCATTTATGGATTTGATGAATCGGGTATTCAGACCGTATTTGGATCAATTTGTGGTAGTATTCATAGATGATATCCTGGTTTACTCAAGGGATGAAAAGGAGCACGAGCAGCATTTGAGAATTGTTCTCCAGACATTGCGAGAGCATCAGTTGTATGCCAAACTAAGTAAGTGTGAGTTCTGGCTCAAAGAGGTGTCATTCCTGGGTCATGTGATTTCATCTGAAGGGATTAAAGTAGACCCAACAAAGATAGAAGCAATTGTGAATTGGAAACCGCCTAAGAATGTGCTGGAGGTTCGCAGTTTCTAAGGGTTGGCTAGATACTACAGAAGGTTTGTAAAAGGATTTTCAGTGATAGCTTCACCGTTGACAAAGTTGTTACGAAAAGGAGTGAAGTATGAGTGGTCTGAAAGATGTCAAGCGAGTTTCGATCAGTTGAGGAAGATGTTAGTTGAAGCACTGATTCTTACACAGCCTATGACTGGTAAAGAGTATGTGTTGTATACCGATGCTTCGGGTGTCGGGTTGGGTTGTGTGTTGATACAAGAGGGGAAGGCAATAGCATATGCGTCGAGGCAATTGAAGCCGCATGAACAGAATTATCCGACTCATGATTTGGAATTGGCAGCAGTAGTGTTTGCTTTAAAGATTTGGCGACATTACTTGTATGGTGAGAAATGTAGAATTTACACCGATCACAAAAGTTTGAAATATCTGCTTATACAGAAGGAATTGAATCTGAGACAGCGGAGATGGCTCGAGTTATTTAAGGATTATGATTGTATTGTGGATTATCACCTGGGAAAAGCTAATGTAGTGGCGGATGCTTTGAGCAGGAAATCAATTTCAGCATTACAGTTAAAGCGGATCAAGTGGAGGTTTTCTGCAGACGGAGCTTTATTGGCACAGTTGAAAGCAAGACCGGTTCTGAAAGATGAGTTAATGGTTGCTCAGAAAAATGATGTGAGGTTGCAACAAGTTTTGCAGTCAGTTAGTGATATGGATAAGACTGACTATTCAGTGAATGAAGACGGGGACCTGCTGTATAAGAATAGAATGTGTGTGGCAAGTGATAAAGAATTAAAGAAAAGATTAATGCATGAGGCTCATAATACGATTTTCACTATGCATCCAGGTGGAAACAAGATGTATCAAGATATGAAATAGTTGTACTGGTGGCCTGGGATGAAGAAAGATATAGTGGAATATGTGTCTAAGTGCCTTGTCTGTCAACAAGTTAAAGCGGAACATCAAGTGCCTCAGGGGATGTTGCATCCACTCCCTATCCCACAATGGAAATGGGATAATATTACGATGGATTTCGTATCTGGATTACCTCTGACCTCAAGACAACAGGATGCAGTATGGGTTATTGTGGACAGATTTTCGAAATCAGCTCACTTTATACCAGTTCGGATGGATTATTCTATGGAAAGGTTAGCTGAATTGTATGTAAGAGAAATTGTCCAATTGCATGGGATACCCTTGTCTATTATTTCTGATAGAGATCCCAGATTCACTTCTAAGTTTTGGAAGAGCTTACAAGCGGCTTTGGGTACGAAATTGAACTTCAGCACTGCTTTCCATCTGCAAACTGATGGACAATCGGAAAGAATTATTCAGGTCTTGGAAGATCTGATGCGAGCATGTGTTTTGGATTTCTCTAAGAGTTGGGATAGGTATCTTCCACTTATGGAATTTGCTTATAACAACAGTTATCAGACCAGTATTGGTATGGCACCGTATGAAGTCTTGTATGGAAGGAAATGTCGTTCACCGATTTGTTGGACAGAATTGAATGAGAGCAGAATCATTGGACCTGATCTAGTGAGGGATACAGAAGAGAAAGCTAAGATCATACAGCAAAGATTGAAAGCAGCAAGTGACAGATAGAAATTGTATGCTGATTTGAAGAGAAGGGACATTGAGTTCAGTGTAGGCGATAAAGTGTTTCTGAAAGTGTCTCCTTGGAGGAAGGTACTGCGATTTGGTAAGAAGGGGAAGTTGAGTCCAAGGTTTATCGGGCCTTATGAAGTGCTTGAAAGAGTAGGTTCAGTAGCTTATCGGTTGGCTTTGCCTCCGGCTTTGGCTAAGCTACATGATGTGCTCCATGTGTCTATGTTAAGAAGATATAGGTCAGATGATTCCCATGTGTTACCTCTACCAGAAGTGGAAGTGCAGTCAGATTTCACTTATGATGAGAAACCAATAGTGATTTTAGCAAGAGAAGTAAGACAACTTCGGAACAAGCAGGTACCACTTGTAAAAGTACTCTGGCAGCACCATGGTGTTGAAAAGCAACTTGGGAACCAGAAGCGGCTATGCGAGAACAGCATCCACAATTATTTCACTCAGGTATGAATTTCGAGGACGAAATTCTTTAAGGAGGGGAGAGTTGTCATGGCCGGATTTGTACCCTAAGAGAATTAACTTAAATTGGCATGTGTGTGAGAATTGAATGTGTAGGATTGGACTTAATTGAAAGAAAGAAGTATTGTTAAGGGTTTTAATGGTAATTATGAATGTTTGTGCTAAGCATGAGTTAAAGGCTGATTGGCTAGTTAATAAAGGATTAATTAAGGAAATAATAACTTGATTTAATGGAAAGTGGAGACAGATTTGAGGAAGTGGTTTCCGTGTGGCTTCTTGAGAGGATGCCACCTACACTTTTGCATGCAAGAATGAGTTAAGGGAAGGGAAGAGTTTCATTTGGTAACCTAGCAATTTTCTGTGTTCTTCTCTTTTCTTTCTTGCATGGGAGTGAGTTTAGAGAGGCTTTATGAAGTGTTAGCAAATTGATGTTAAGTTGCTCAAGAATTAAGGGTTAAACTTAAGAGGTAAGTGAATAAGTGCATAATCTCATCTTCTACTCTTTCTTCTTGGTTGAGCTGGTTTGGATGGGATATTATTGGTTTGAGTTTGAGCTTGAGCATCTGTGTTGTTTTTGCTAGCTGAAGAAGTGAAGAGAGATAAGGGAAAGGCTGTAATCGGCGAGCCTAGCGTCCGTCGAAATTAGGAGCTAAGGCGGCAAGGTTTGGGAACAAACCCTAATTGTGTGATTGTGTGATTAGTGCTGATTAAATAGAGATTTGAACTGAATATATGATATGTGAAATTGAAGTTTGAGCATGAATTATGTGATGCTAGATAGTATGATTGTAGGAGCAATATGCTTGTGATAAAGTGCTTGAGAATGATTATGATTTGTGCTATTATTGAATGTCAAACAAGAAGGGAAAAACCAGGTATGTGCTAATGGGTGAGTAGTTGATGTTTTGGGTTTATTGTCAAGCATGAGAATGAGATTTGAAGTCTAAATGAGAAGGTAGAAACGAGCTGAAAAACATAACTATGTTATGGTGATTTTGCATGGGTCACGGTGACAATGAAAATGATTGTGACCGTGACGTATGCTGAGTTCAATTCTGCCTAGTGGATTTTGGTATGTCACGGTGACAATGAAATTCATTGTGACCGTGAGGTACCCAGGAAGGCATTCTGTTTTGCAAAGTGAGAATATGTCACGGTGACAATGAGATTCATTGTGACCGTGACATACCCTCAAGTTGCATTCTGTCGAGAGTTGGGAACATGTCACGGTGACAACGAAATTGATTGTGACCATGACATGCCCCCAGTTTGCATTTTGTTTTGGACTTCAATATGTCACGGTGACAATGAAATTCATTGTGACCGTGACCAACCCTGTTTTGGCAATATGATCCTAATGTGTTTGGCCATTCAAATGGCAAAGCTTTGAGTTGAAATGAAGGACAACCTGAGTAAGTATTATATGTGTGTTAAGTGATCCACAAATGTATACAATCATGGTGATTTTTGAATGCGACCAGTTATGTGAATATTAAATGTGAAAATTGTATTTGAAAGCATACTGGGTATGCAAATGAAATGTTTAGCTATGTGCTAATGCAAATGTGAAAAGTGAAAAGTGAATTGAATAATTGTTTAACAACTTAAGCCTGCGAGTCAAGTAGTGGATAGTTAGGCATGCCTATAGGGTCAAGTGCTGCAGCCCCATGCGTTAAATGTGTCTGATTCCATGGGAATCATAATGCGAATAATCCTTGCTGGATTTTATTATATGTGGAATAATGTGAAGTACCAGAAGGTACTAATGTGATGTGAAGCACCAGAAGGTGCAAATGTGAAAAAGTAGTCTCGATGAGATTACTGGTACCAGAGAGGTACCGATGCGATACCCGTTATCCGCGTCATTGAATTGCAGGCTAATGGACTAAAAGGCTAATCGGCTAATCAGTTAATTAAATAATAAACAGAGGTGATTGTGATACAAGAAAGTACGGATATGTGAATAAGTGATTGATGCTTTATGATTGAACATAGTAATGAACAAAGCTATGCTTGAAATGGTACATGCTTTAATAATGATTGTTCTGGCATGTCTACTAATGCGTAATGTATGATGTTTCTGATGGTGTGATAAATTATCTGCTATATATGAGTTCCCTACTAAGCGTTATCGCTTAGCATGGATTTACTCTAATCCGTGCAGGTACAGACGAGAGGTGACTGAAGGACGTCCCCCGCATTTTGGTACAGTCAACAATAGGAAGTGAATAGCATAGGTTTGGGGGCTGTTATTTTGGGATTTTGTATAAGCTTTTGTATAGTTAACATGTGTAATGGAAGTGTAAAGTCATGTAATATTGTATGATCATGAATGTAACCTCTCATATGTATGTATGTCCTATGAATAGCTTGGCATGTGATGCTTGAGATAAGATACTATGTGATGAAATTTTATTGTTCAGATTCCGCATGTGTTCTGTTGTGTGTGTGCAACCTTCTCTAACCAAGATTAGCTTAGCTAGTCTGTCGTTAGGGAAAGGGGCGTCACACAGTGCTTCTCTGACGATACTTCAGTGACCATTGACTAGCAGTATAGGTTTGATTACAAATTAAATGAGCTGGAGTTTGTAGAAATTCGACTCCAAATGGTAATTACACTGCCAAAATTGCTTTTCCTTAATTCTTTTAAGTAAAATTATGCATATTATAGGTTTTAGTTAAGCATAAAGTTTATGCAATTTAGGGTATTAAGGGATGATTTCGTGTTTTTCATAGATTAGTAAAGGTTTAATATGAAATTGGATTTGAAATTTCATGTTCTCCCTAAAATTTATTGGTGTTATGTATTATGTCTAAATGTGTAACTTTCTTTTGAATTAGTTAATATTATGTTAAACAAGCATGTATCTGTTGTAATGTTGTAACGTGATATAATTAGGCATAAATTGAATATTAACCTTTCTTAATTTGGTTGAATGTGTGTGTTATGTTTAGGTTAGGATTTATTGTAAGTTTTGGTGCAACTAAAGTACTTGACGATGAATTAATGATATTTTGATCTTTTATTTGATAATTGAGTATGATTTAATGAATTTTTTTGTGACTTTTAGTTGTGGAAGCTCTTGGGTTTTGGTGGAATTCAAGTGGAGATATATGATTTTATGGAGAATGTACCTTATAGAAGTGTAATTCAGGAAATTGATAAATTGCATGAGACTGATAATGGAAATTCTTTGTGTTTGCTCACTCGTAAAAATGCTCAAGTGGGAGTTTTGCTCATTTATTATTCATTTATCTAATAATTTGGGTTAAATAATAGAAATGTGGACATAAGACTGTCTTATTTAATACAAAAGAAAGAAAGAAAGAAAGAAAGGAAAAGAGAAAGAAGTTATGCTTTTGATAATTATACATATTTAATTACATTATTTGATCTGCACATAACAATTTTAGATAGCCTGTTCAAATCATGGCATAATTTATGCTCTGATGGTTCTAGAAAAAAAACATGAAATTAGTCCCTATAGAAAGTCAACTCATAAACCCATGTTTTTTTTTGTGAGGAGCATTAAGCTTAAACCAACCTCTAACTAGTTAAAAAAAAAATGACATTAAACTTATAGTTCCAAAACTGTCAAAATCTGGAATAGCCTATGGTAAATTGGCAATAATCTCTTCCTTTGAGCTCATATTCGTTTGTTTTAACTTCCTATTAGAAAGCTAAAACATAGGACAACATTTTTCATGAAGTTGTTAAATTTGGGTCTAAATCTAGGGACATAAATCTATCCAAAATAGTTGGTAATAAATTCAATTATGATGAATTTTTTTTTTTTTTTTGTGATGGAACTTTAAATTTTAAATTGATACAATAGTGATATATGTAGTGAGAAATTGGACAAAAAGTATGAATATTTTTATGCATCTATGACTTATTGTTTAATCGTGTACAGCATTTAAAAGTAATTAAGCTCATGAATTCATATACAGATGACATGTATAAATGAGACTTATGGTGGACATAAATGATAAAGAAAGGCAGAATTGTGGTATTATCTATTTATATAATTGTGTGAAAAGATTATTGATGCCCATAGTAAATGGTAGGAATCATGGGTAGGATATAATTGGCTGACCATAAGGATGGAAACTTAGTGGATGAGTTGGGTTAATGGAAACCCGTACTGTAGGTTAATGAGAACCTACGTAAGGAAGTGAGAGCAGTGTTCAGTTGTGGCCCCTCATAATTTGGTGTAAAAAGAGTAGTGTAATTCTACACATGGTTGGAGTGCACTGTCAGGTTTTAAAAACTCCAATTCAAACGGGCCTATAAGGGCTCAGTCCTACATATCCCCTTTGATGAATTCCTTCGAGTTACTTTGGGCAATAAAAATCTTAGTTAAATAAAAGATAATAATAAATGATTTTATAAAATTAATGGCTTAATGGAAATGACATTATGTATGCGCATGAACTAAATGTTCATAATTATGTGTAATGTATTTGCATATATGTCAGTAACTTAATTATTGCATATAGTATGACATTAAATAATTCATGAAATGCAAATGGAAGTTTATATGCATCTTATAACTACATTGAGTTGCTTATGAATTCTATAAAATTAAGTAGATGAAAAAAAACTAAGTAGTATATTGTCTATGAAAGATAATATCATTTGAGTTGTTTAATGTGAAATGGGTGTAATTGGATAAGTATGTGTACTAAATGAAAGTTTGAGTATAGTATCTGGAACTTTATTATATGTTGTGTGTGTGCACTTAGAGATAGAAAATTGGCAGCCTTTATATGATTTTATGATTCCGTATGTTTATGTTTAAATTTTATGTGTATAATTTTATATTTTAACAATAAAAAATTAAATTTGGTACTCACCACTAAACTTCTAACTTAATGAGCGGTTATTTTTGCATGTAGGTAAAAAGAAAGTATCCTTGAGGTCAGAGGAATAGTTCAAAAAATCTGCTAATATTTGAAGTCATATCAAAGTTTGGGCGAGAAATGATATGAGCTTAAATAGCTCATATTTAGTCCATGATTTATATTTAAAATAATGTTTATTTGTAATTAATTGTATTAGAATTAATTATGTTTTATGTGTTGTTCTATGTTTTGTGAGTATAGGAGAAATTGGAGAAAACAATGGAAAAAGGAGCAAAATTGTCCAAGAGAAGAGGAATCTATCACGAGCGCGACAAGCATCGTGAGCGTGACAGAAGGTGCTAAAGAAAAGGAAGAAAGAGAAGAACCAAAGGAGAAGCCGCATGCTGTCATGAGCGTGACGAGAAGCAGAGGAAAGCAAAGCAGCCAGTACGAAGGAAGAGAAGCAAGGGAAAGAAGGCTGTGCTCTGTCGCGAGCGCGACAGTTGTTGCGATCGCGACAAAGAAGACCGTTGGGCAGTTTATCTTGAAAAGTCACTTGAACAATTGAGACTTTCCACCAACTTTTGCAACTCTTTGAAGAAGCTTATCAAGGGACATGACTTTTAGAACAATATAAATATTAATTTCAACTGTAATTTTAAATGTATGGAATTTTAACTAATTATTTTTCTATAAGTTAGAGAGAACAATTTCTTTAGTTAAAGTTCTAAGTTAGATTTTATGTTTTGAAGAAGAATACCAAGGAGAAGAAAATTTCTTATAAGGGTTTGGGAAAAGGGTTGAGAGATTTCTTTCTACTTACTCTTATCTATTACTTTCTTCTCTGTAATTAAATGAATGTTATTTAAGGATCTTGAATGATATTATTGTTATTTTCTACTTCCATTTATGTTATTAGTCTTTTAATGCAAAATTGTCTATTAGTATTATTGCATTATCATTATAAGTTAACGTAGAATTGAGAGGTTCACTTTATCTTACATCTAATAGAATTTCAGTATCAAAATATAACTTGAGAGATCAGTATGTCAAGAAAATTGCTATAGGTTGGTGATTAATCTTAGAATATGTAATTAGAATTAACTAGTTCATTAATGAGAGTTAAGGATTAGTATTGTAATTGCATGTTTTGGGTACTCTAGTTCATGTCCAGAGAGTGAATTAGAAATTTTTTCTAATTTGGCTTGCTTATAAGATTATAATTTTAATTAAAAGATGGAATCAAGTTTCGTAACTATTAGTTCTTCATCATCTACGTTGTCTTCTTTGATCATTTTTAACTAGATTTAATTAATTTGTATGACACGAGTAGTATAGAATTAATTTACAAATTATTGAACATTGTAAACAAGATAAAATGAAGTAATAATAGTGAGTGAAATGTAATCTACATTCTCTGTGGGATCGATATCTTAAGTACTATGAGCGATTAACTGTGCACTTGCGGAGTTAGCATTTTTAGCACCTAACAAGTTTTTGGCGCCGTTGCCGGGAAATGTTATGATTAAATTTATTGCCATTATGAATCTTGATTTATGATTTTGGATTACAATACTTAATTAGTTTTGTGTTTGTTTTGTTTTGTTTTTACAGGATTGGATAGTTCAAGTATATGCCTAATATAAGGAGTTCTCAAGAAGAACTTGAACCATTGAATCCAGAATAGAAAGATTTATTCAAGTAACCGTAAATCCAATAAGAAGAAGAATAAAACTAGGAGACTAATCATGGCTGAAGAAGAGAATCCACCAAGATTGATGGACTTTGCTACGCCAGCATTGAGCGGGGCTCAATAAGGGGTGGTAAGGCCAACGGTAAATGCAAATCAATTTGAAATTAAGCTATCTCTTTTACAAATGATTCAAAATAGTATTCAATTTTATGGTTGGTAAATGAGGATCCCAATGCTCAATTGGCAAATTTTTTAGAAATTTGTGATACCTTCAAAATTAATGGAGTTTCTGCAGATGCAATCAAGCTTAGGTTGTTTCCTTTTACTTTAAAGGATAAGGCAAAGGCTTGGTTGAATTCACTTGCTAAAGGATCTATTACAACTTGGGACCAATTGGCTCAAGCATTTTTATCTAAATATTTTCCTCTAGCCAAAACTGCAAAAATTATTAAGGATATCACTACTTTTGTTCAACATGATAATGAATCTTTGTATGAAGCATGGGAAAGGTTTAAAGAATTGCAGAGAAGTTGTCCACATCACAACCTTCCAAGGGAGTTGCTAATGCAAGCATTTTACAATGGAGTGAATTCCACAACTAGAGGGATGATAGATGCTGCAACCAGTGGTTCTCTTACGAGGAAAACAACGAAAGCTGCATTTGAGTTGCTAAAAGAGATGTCCATGAACAATTGCATGTGGCCAACCGAAAGAGTAAGGGAATCATATTCTACTAATGCTAGGGGGGTACATTCAATTGATTCGGTGGTAGCATTTCAAGCCCAAGTTGAGGCTTTGACTCATAAGCTTAATAGCCTAGGTATGGGAGGAAGTCCACCAAATGCATGCACTATTTGTGTGGTCAACAAGGTCATACTAGTGAAGTGTGTAACTTGGGAATAGCTAGTATGGATGAACAAGTGAGCTTTATCCAAGGACAAGGATGTGGAAATGCATATTCAAATACCTATAACCCTGGTTGGAGAAGCCATCCAAATTTTTCATGGGGAAATAGTTGCAATCAAAATAGGGGTGTAGGATTTCAACAACCTCAAGATAGGTTTGGAGCTTTAAAGGTTAAGATGGATAGGTTCTTAGAGGGGATTAATTTGAACTTTAGTTCACAAGAAGAGAACCAAAAGAGGTTGGAGACAAAGTTTGATCAAATCACTAAAAATCATGCCTCATCTATCCATAACCTAGAGGTGCAATTAGGGCAAATTGCTAAGGCTTTACATTCACGATTACAAGGGAATTTACCAAGTAATATGGAGGAGAATCCAAGGGAACATCTCAAGGCAATTAAATTGAGTCAGGTAAATCCTATACTAATGAATTTTTTTCTACTAACAAAGATGAAGATGTGCAAGAAAAAAATTTTCAGAAGGATGAGTCTTCTATTGCGAGCACGGCAGAGGAGAGACCGGCCAACATCGCGAGCGCGCAAACGAAGAGTCCACCTTCTATCACGAGCACGACAGAAGGGGCTACCAAGGCAAATTCTTCAAAAGTTTTCCAACCTCGTCCACCATTTTCGCAACGTCTTTAGCAACAAAATGAAGATAAGCAATTTCAAACTTTTATTGATAAATTAAAGCATTTACATATCAATTTGAATTTTATTTAGACTATAACTCAAATTCTAAACTATGCAAAGTTTCTTAAAGACTTAATTTCTAAGAAAAGAAGTTGGGAAGACCTATCTACTGTTGAGTTGACTGAGGCATGTAGTTCAATAATCACTAATAATTTGCCCACTAAGCTTAAAGATAATGGGAGTTTTACTATTCCTTATACTTTGGGTGATGTTGAATTTCCTAAGTGTTTATGTGATTTGGGGGCAAGCATTAATCTTATGCCATTGTCTATCTTTAAGAAGTTAGGTTTAGATTATGTTAGACCTACCTATATGGTCTTGCAATTGGCTGACCAATCTATTAAGAAATCATATGGCATAGTGGAAGATGTGCTAGTTAAAGTGGATAAATTCATTTTGCCTGCTGACTTTGTTATTTTAGACTTTGCTTATGATCTTAAATGCCCATTGAAATTAGGGAGACCTTTCATGAGAACTGGTAGGGCTTTAGTTGATGTCTATAAAGGAACTTTGGTTTTAAGAGTGGGGGAAGATAGTGTAGAGTATCACATGGATAAAGCACTCAAATACCCCATGGATGAGAATGTATGCATGAGAATTGATATTATTGATGCTTGTGTTTTGGAAGTATTGGATGATGCAGGTCAAGAGGAGGTTAATTTTGAGGAAGAAGTTCATGATGAGGTGGAGCAAGAAAGCTCAAAGCCAGAACTTTTGTATAGAAATGAAGCACCTTTGCCACCTTCTATTGTAAGTCCTCCTAATGTGAAATTGAAAGAACTACTAGTCCATTTGAGGTATGCATTTCTTGGTTTAAATAATACTTTACCTATCATTGTTTCTAACAAGCTAACGAGTAAGAAAGAGTCTTTATTATTAGAGGTTGTTAGAAAGATGATTAAGAATATAGGTTGGCAAATTTATGATTTGAAGGGAATTAGTCCAAACATTGTCATGCATAGAATTAACATGGTAAATGAGTGTCAACCTAAGGATGATAGACAAAGAAGGCTTGATCCCAATATGAAGGAAGTAGTAAAAAAGGAAGTCATTAAGTTGTTAGATGCTGGGATTATCTATCCGATTTCGGATAGTACATGGGTGAGCCCAATTCATTGTGTACCTAAAAAAGGGGGAATGACTGTAATTAAAAATGAGAATAGAGAATTGATTCCTACTAGAACCACCACGGGTTGGAGGTTTGTATTGACTATAGAAGTTGAATTCAACTAATTCAACTACTAGGAAGGATCACTTTCCTTTGCCATTCATTGATTAAATGTTAGAGAGGATAGTTGGACATTCTCATTATTGTTTTCTAGATGGTTATTCGGGGTATTTCCAAATATTCATATACCCTAGTGATCAAGAAAAAGACCACCTTTACTTGTCCATATGGGACTTTGGCCTATAGAAGGATGCCTTTTGGGCTATGTAATGCACTAGCAACTTTTCAAAGGTGTATGACTTCTATTTTTGGGGATATGATAGAAGAAATCATGGAAGTTTTCATGGATGATTTTTCTGTTTATGGTGATTCATTTGAGTTGTGTTTGAGAAATTTGGATAGAGTATTGGCTAGATGTGAGGAAACCAACTTGGTACTAAATTGGAAAAATGCCACTTTATGGTAGAAGAAGGGATAGTTCTAGGCCATAAGATCTCAAATAGGGGTGTCTAGGTGGATAGAGCAAAAACTGAATTGATAGAGAAATTACCTCCACCAACTACAATTAAGGGTGTAAGATCCTTTTTAGGACATACGGGATTCTATAGAAGGTTTATAAAAGATTTTTCATTAATTGCTAAGCCTTTAACTAACTTGTTGGTAAAAGATGTACCTTTTGAATTTTCTGATGCATGTAAAGCTTTTAACACATTAAAGACAGCTCTTGTAAGTGCACCCATAATAACTTCACCTAATTGGAGTTTACCTTTTAAAATCATGTGTGATGCAAGTGACCTCGTTGTAGGATGTGTGCTAGGTCAACGTCAAGGTAAACATTTGAATGTCATTTATTATGCTAGCCATACATTGTCACCACCTCAAGTGAATTACACAACAACTGAAAAGAAAATGTTAGCTGTTGTTTATGCATGTGATAAATTTAGGTCTTACTTGTTAGGATCTAAAGTCATAATCTATACGGATTATGCAACACTTAGGTATTTATTTGCTAAAAAAGATGCTAACCCTCGTTTAATTCGTTGGGTTCTCTTGTTACAAGAATTTGACCTTGAGATTAGAGATAAGAAAGGTTCTGAAAACTTAGTGGCTGATCACTTATCAAGGTTAGAAAATTAGGAAGGACCTATAGGGGATATCAATGAAATTAATGAATCTTTTCTGAATGAATCTCTAATGTCAATTGACCAAGTGCTTGTACTATGGTTTGCGAATTTTGCTAATTTTCTTGCTGCAGGGATTGTACCTCATGGATTGACACAGCAACAAAAGAAAATTTTCTTTAGTGATGTCAAGAATTACCTTTTGGAGGAACCCTATTTGTTTAAGATAAGTGGGGATGGTGTAATTCGTAGGTGTGTAAGTAAGGATGAGTTTGTGAATATTTTGACACATTGCCATTCATCTTTGTATTAAGGTCATAATGATAGTACAAAAACTGCCTCTCGTGTGCTTGAATGTGGTTTTTATTGGCCTACCCTATTTCATGATCCTAGGAATTTTGTAGCTAAATGTGATAGGTGTTAAAGGATTGGTAATATTGGGAAGAGAGATGAGATGCCTTTGAATAGTATTTTGGAAGTAAAGATATTTGATGTGCGGGGGATAGACTTCATGGGTCCTTTTTCTTCATCTTTTGGGCAAAACTATATATTGGTTGGGGTGGACTATGACTTAAAATGGGTTTAAGCCAAAGCAACACCAACCAATGATTCAAAGGTGGTGATAAAGTTTTTAAAAAAACTATTTTCAAGATTTGGAGTGCCAAGAGCCATAAATGATGGAGGTACGCATTTCATTAATCGATCTTTTGCTTCACTATTGCATAAATATGGTGTGCATCATAGGGTAGCTACTCCTTACCATCTACAAACTAGTGGTCAAGTAGAGGTTTCAAATAGAGAGCTAAAGTGGATACTAGAAAAAACAGTTTCTAACTCTAGGAAAGATTGGGCACATAAACTTGATGATGCACTATGGGCATATCGCACTGCATTAAAAATGCCTATTGGGATGTCACCATATAGGTTAGTGTATGGGAAAGCATGCCATTTGCCTATTGAATTAAAGCATAAAGCCTATTGGGCCATTAGGACTTTGAATTATGACATTAAGGAGGCTAATGTAAAAAGATGTTTACAATTAAATGAACTTGATGAATTACGCCTTATCTCTTATGAAAATGCAAGAATATATAAAGAACGATCAAAGAAATGGCATGATGCTCACATTCGTTATAAAAGCTTTAAGGTTGGGGATAAAGTTCTTCTATTCAATTCTAGGTTAAAATTATTTCCTGGAAAATTAAGGTCTAGGTGGAGTGGACCTTATGAGGTAACACAAGTATTTGACCATGGTTATTTAGAGCTTAAAAATGATAAAGGGGAATTGTTTAAAGCTAATGGTCAAAGATGTAAGGTGTATTTGGATGGAACATTTCAAGGAAGAGAGGTCTCAAGTATCTCTTTGAAGTTAGGTTGAAGGTTGTTTGCACATTCGTTTTATTTTTATTTATGTATTGCATTATTTTTATGTTGATTTTGTATATTAATATAGTTTATGTTTGATTCTACAGGTTACATTAATTAGTAAGTCCTCAGAGTTATTCAAATATTTAGCATTTTCTTGAAAAAGCAAATTTTTCGTTGAGATTTTCCTTACTGTCGCGAGCACGACAGATCGGGAAGAAGACATTCTATCGTGAGCGCACTGGGTGTCGCGAGTGGTCAAGTGCGAGATTTCGTTTCTGTCGTGAGCTCGCGAAAGCACACGGAATTTCAAATTTTGGGGAGTTTTTGCCCGTTGGAAGCCCCCTATATATACTTTTATGCCTAATTCTTCATTTCACTTTGTTTTTTAACTTTCTTTCTCCATTTACGTTGGGTTTATTTCGAAACTTCTTCTTCCCCTTTGTTTTCTCTTGGTTTTTCTTTGTTTTTTGCATTTTAGTCTAGGATTTTTGTTGTATTGCTGCAAATTTCAGGATGGTGCGAACCAAAACTTTGGCAAACAAGGGAAAAGGTAAGAAGGCCAGCGTAGAGTCCAGAGCTCCAGCCCAAGATTCTAACTCTATGTCTCTCTGACTCAAGTACGATTGCCCATTTCGTATTTACACAGAGGAAGAAGGTGAGAAATTTTTATATTTTTCTAAGAAAACCTATGTGGGTATGTGACATATGCATTTTCCTTTGTTGGATGATTTAAGCATCACTGAGCAATTTGAGAAATATTTGAAATATATGCATTGGGGTTAATTTGTTCATTTAATTTTGCCTATTAGGAAGGATTGGGCTGTAGAATTTTTTGTCACTCTTGACTATGTGGACAAGAGGAAAATTAGTTTCAAATTTAGGCACCAAGGAATAGAATATGTTTTTGGTTTTGATGAGATGCATGACTGGTTTGATTTTCCCTTAAATGGCAAATGATTTGATTCTCATATTTTCGATCCTACACCTGTTTTGAAAAAATTAACTGGTTTGGATACTTTTAATAATAAGAATTTCATAAATCGTCAATTTAAAGATGATGTATTGTTATTGTTTCATAAATATATTTATCATGCTTTATTTGGGCGAGTGGAAAGTAATAAAGTACAAACCAAGGATTTATTTGTTTTAGACCTCTATAATCCAAAAAGACACCATGTTCCATTGATTTCATTTTTGATGCTTTATATCATGCTTCCATTGCTCGAACTAAAATAGTCGGTATATGCCACATGTTGACTGGGATTCTCTTAGGATGTTTAGGGGAATTGCATAATTTTGTCATGGATGAGCATGAACATGTTGCCTTGCTTGATGCCAAATATTTGAGAAATGCTAACATGTTAACAAGAGGCAGATGGCCTCCAAGTTTTGTTGACCGTGGTGTGCAGATTAAAGGTTCAAATGTAGACAAAGGCAAAGGCAAAGCACCTGAAACCTCTATTGCAGCTGCTCAAGAAGAGGATTCCGAGGACAAAGAATCTGATGAAGAAGGAACTGGAGTGTCTGCTGGTAGAGGGGATGCTTCTGTTAGTTGGCAGCTGCTTATCACACGCTTGGATGGTGTGGAGGCTGTCAACCAAATCATGGCAGCAAGATTGGATTCCATAGAGGCCACCATGAAGGAAATGCACAAGAGCCAAAAGAGCATGAGTCGCAAACTTCTCTCTTTCTTTCGCAAGAAGAATATCGAATTTACACCTTCTCCGCCAAGTTCCCCAAGTGGGAATTGAGATCAATTTTTCTCCTAACTCTTTTACTTTTTATTTTTATTTTTATTTTTTATTTCTTTTTTTTTGTCTTGTGTTTTGTATTTTGATTATTTTTATTGTGTGTATTTATTTGTGTTTGATTTTCTTACACAATGAGGACATTGTGTCCTTTTAGTGTGGGGGAATACATGTTAGGTATATTTTTGTGTTTGTTTAGCATAGCCTATGGATAGGCGTGAGATGCTAGTTTTTAGGCTTTATTTTTGTATATTTATTGTTTGTCTATTTGTGTTGTAGGTTTTTTTTTGTGTAGATTGTTTGTGAGTTTGTTTAATTTTGGAGCTTGTATATTTGGGGCCTATTTGGAAATATATGCATGCTATAGCTTGAATTTCTTTTAATTTAGTCTAGTTAGGCAAATTCTTGAGAAATCTCATTTTTATTTTACTTTTACAATTAAATGTACATAGTGAAGGTCATGACTTGGCAAAGCACTTTAGTGTAGGTTCTTTTTAAGTTGTTTATCTTTTCACATGTAAAAAAGGATTATTTTGGCAATTCATTGCTTAGGGTAGTTTGACCTATAGCTAAAGTGAGCTTTTGAGCCTTGTGCATTGAAATTTTTCTTGTATGAGAGCCTTAATATGCCATATCCTCTAGAACTTGTTTTATGTAAATTTTGAGACTACATTTAGTATGAGATGTGTATGAAAAATGATAAGGGCATTTATAATAAACTATTTTGACCTGCTTACATAACTTACCCTTTTTGACTCTAGGTAGCCAATTTTGAGCCTTTAACCTATTTTTGTTGTGAAGCATATAATTAGCCAAATTCCTTTGCTAAACAATTAACTATTCCTTTTTGTTACCCTTTTTGTGGAGAGAATTAGGATTGCTATATCATTGGAGATACATTTTATGAAGAGTAAGCATGATATTAGTTATGAGTTTAATTCCCTGATTCTTAAAGTTTAATATTAGAAAAATGCTAGTTTCATATAAAAAAAAAAAAGAAGAAGAACAAAGTGGGATGGAGCATAAAATGCACCCACAATATTCAAAAAAAAAAAGAAGAAAAGAAAGAAGAACAAGAAACTAGTAGGAAAAATGAGGACAGTAAGAAGGGAGTTAGAAAAGTAAGTTAGAATGTCATAAGATCATGCATTGCGAGCGCGACAGAAGGTGCTAAAGAAAAGGAAGAAAGAGGAGAACCAAAGGAGAAGCCGCACGTTGTCGCGAGCGCGACGAGATGCAGAGGAAAGCAAAGCAGCCAGCGTGAAGGAAGAGAAGCAAGGGAGAGAAGGCCGTGCTCTGTCGCAGGTGCGACAAAGAAGGCCACTAGGCAGTTTATCTTGAAAAGTCACTTCAATAATTGGGACTTTCCACCAACTTTTGCAACTCTTTGAAGAAACTTATCAAGGGACACGAATTTTAGAACAATATAAATATTAATTTCAACTGTAATTTTAAATGTATGGAATTTTAACTAATTATTTTTCTGCAAGTTAGAGAGAACAATTTCTTTAGTTAAAGTTCTAAGTTAGTTTTTATGTTTTGAAGAAGAAGACCAAGGAGAAGAAAATTTCTTACAAGGGTTTGGGAAAAGGGTTGAGAGTTTTCTTTCTACTTACTCTTATCTATTACTTTCTTCTCTGTAATTAAATGAATGTTATTTAAGGATCTTGAATGATATTATTGTTATTTTCTACTTCCATTTATGTTATTAGTTTTTAATACAGAATTGTCTATTAGTATTATTGCAATGATCATTATAAGTTAAGGTAGAATTGAGAGGTTCACTTTATCTTACATCTAATAAAATTTCATTATCAAAACATAACTTGAGAGATCAGTATGTCAAGATAATTGCTATAGGTTGGTAATTAATCTTAGAATATGTAATTAGAATTAACTAGTTCATTAATGAGAATTAAGGATTAGTATTGTAATTGCATGTTTTGGGCACTCTAGTTCATGTCGAGAGAGTGAATTAGAATTTTTTTCTAATTTGGCTTGCTTATAAGATTATAATTTTAATTAAAAGATGGAATCAAGTTTCGTAACTATTAGTTCTTCATCATCTACATTGTCTTCTTTGATCATGTTTAACTAGATTTAATTAATTTGTATGACACGAGTAGTATAGAATTAATTTACAAATTATTGAACATTGTAAATAAGATAAAATCAAGTAGTAATAGTGAGTGAAATTTAATCTACATTCTCTGTGGGATCGACATCTTAAGTACTATGAGTGATTAACCGTGCACTTGCGGAGTTAGCGTTTTTAGCACCTAACAGGAAGGCTCTCCTGTTATGCATTTTGGAATTTCTATATTGGCATGGCATGTACAGTCAATAGACAGTTTTGGAGTGTTATTGTAATAGGAGTTTTGTATCGAATAGTTGTTGATATGAGCTTAAATAGCTTATATTTAACCTATGTTTTAGGATTAAAATAGTATTCATGTGTGTTTATTTGTATTAGAATTAGGAGTGTTTTATGTTTTTGTTTGAGTTTTGGGTGTGTAGGAGAAAAATGGAGAAAGATGGAAAAAGATGGAGAAAATGGAGAAAAGCAGCCAAAATAAGCAAAGGAGAAAGAGGTTCTGTCGCGAGCGCGATAGCACATGCTAAAGGAGAGCCAAGGAAGAAGGAAGAAAAGTGAAGAAGAGAGGCTGTCGCGACCAAGGAACTCATCGCGAGGTCGGGACAGGGCACGGAGAAGGCAAACGCGAGGAAGGTGGAGCGATGAAAGAGGCGCGCTCTGTCGCGAGCGCGACAGAGAGATCCATTAGAGACAAAAGTTCAAATTTCACTTTGAAGAGTTATGCCTTTCCACCAACATTTGTAATCCTTGCCAAGAGACATCTGAGGAGACACAATTAGAACATTATAGATATTATTATTAACTGTAATTTTAGGTGTTGAACATTTAATTAAGTAAAAATTCTGTAAGTTAGAATAGTTCTTTCATTTTTTAAGTCTAATTTTCTCAAGTAGAGTTTATGCATTGAAGAGAAGATAGTATACAAAGAAGAAGACTACCTTTGGTGACTTGAAAAGGGTTGAGAAATCTCCTTCTTCATTTCTCATCTCTTTAATCTTCTTTGTAAATTTTGTGATGTAAATTCTGAACTTGAATTCCTAATATTAAATATTTTATTGTTCATATTAATTCATGTGTTCATGCTTGTAGAATTTCCTATTGGGATACTATGTATGATCATTATAAGTATGAGTTTAATTGAAAAATGAATTCATATTTACAATCTAATGGGAAATCATCATTGAGGCATTATTTGAGAAATCATACTATTAAAATGGTTGCAATAGGTTGTGACTTCACTTAAGATTTGCATGTTTAATCTTCTAATCCATTAATGAAAATTGTGAATTGGAATTATATATGCATGTTTTAGGCAATCCTATTTATGTCGAAAGAGTAAGTAGGAAATTTATTCAACTTTGCTTGCATGATAAGAATATTTAAATCATTAAGAATAATCAATTCAAGTTCCATTTTTATACTCATCATCATTAATCATTATATCTTCTTTGACCATCAATAATTAGGTTTAGTTAATTTAGATGTTAGATTAGTTTAAAATTAACTTTACCATTAATTGATCATTGTAAACAAAGTTAAAATTGAGTAGTAATAGTGTGTAATCACTTTCCTCGTGGGATCGACATCTTAAGTACTATTTCGATACACTGTATACTTGCGGTAATTAGCATCTATAGAAAATGCTCAACAGTTGTAATATAGTTATTAGTTTATGATGTTTTAATGTTGTTTAAGTAAAAGATCTAATTTGATGTAATTAATTATGAAATAAGTGTATTATGCTATAGACACGTATGATATTGCAGTTTATGTATTTATATAGTTGAGATAAACTATTGAATGCTGATAGATATGTGAATTACTTGGAAATGTATGGTTTGATATATATAATGGAGGATGAAAAATTTTGTGTTGGAGTTTGTTTTAGAGTTTAAGAGTTTATTGAGGAGTTTTGGAGTAGATATGTGATTTTAGAAGTGTCAAAAGAATTTTTCTTTACAGGAGGATAGGCAATATTATGGGGAGATTCTGCCAAAATTTTAACAAAAATATATTGTAACAAATTTGGAGTAATCCGAATATAAAAGAAATTTTACTATTCGTATATTTATGGATCATAGAATAGTTTGTAATATTTTTATTTGGTTCGCTCATCGGACCGAGTGTTGGGTGTTACAACTTATCCATCAAATGTAAAATATGTGCACTCACGCATTTCTAGGCACAAAATCAGTTCCTAGGTGGAAAATCTTTCTTATTTGAAACCATTTCTTACCAATTCCAAAGCAAATTCCTTTTCGATCTCTTAAACCAAATAACCACTTAAATCCTTTGAGCCTCTTACTCTCTTGAAGGATTGTTTTATCATTGGATTCATTTGATAATAGAGCCCTAAAAATGAGTGTCTATAGTGAAGAACCGAGCAAGAATTACGGCCTTTTGAAAAACCGTATAACCAATCATGATAACACCTCTTGATTAATCGACCAGTAACAACACTATGAGGATTACTTATAAAAAATGCATTTGTGTTGATCTTAAATTTATGATCAATCATTGGTTTTGACCCACCAATCAAGTGATGTTATTTGCTGGTACCATATTGGAAGCCTCTTTATTGTGAAGAGCAATCTCATCCATAAATTTTAAAGAGCATAATAGTCCCTAACAAGATTCCTAACTTAGGCATTTTATCCCTTAAATATAAAATTGTTTCGCGCCTTCTAAATGAGCTAGCAAGTAATGCTAAACAAGGTCGCCTAGTTCACTACTTCATTTGCCAATATTCCTTTTGACTGTAGATAACCTAGGTTATAGCGTCCGAGTTCGGAATCACCTGATGATGAAAGGTCTTCTATAAAATGAAAAAGGCTCTCCTTGGTTTAAATTTTATAAAAAAAAAAAAAAAGAAAAAATAGTAAAATAAAATAGGTTTTTAGGAATTGCCCTTCTTTGGGGGCCTAAAAACCCCCCCCAACGAGCCTATACCAGATTTGAGAAAGGATCTGAGGCCTAAAAAAAGGCCAATATGTTGTAAGAGGTAAAACACGGCCATGGTAAGATCATCCACTACCATAGAATTGTTTCTTAGTAAATTACGGCAGTGGAGATGTCATCCACGGCCGTGGAATTCCCTTTTATCCATTTTTGTATCTCTGTGTTTGAAAACACAACAATGTTTTAAGGGAGAGCCAAAACACGGACATAAAAGATGTTTCTATGGCCGTGTTTTAGCCCAATGTTGCCCTATTCTCATTTTCTCTATCTATAAATTGAGAGAGAAACCTAGTGCTTAAGGATCTGAATTTTTTGAATAACATTTCCAGCAACCAAAACACTATTTTCTCCAAATATTTTTTTTTCTAAAACTCTTGAACTAGGACTAGCTTTGATTCTTGCAATCTAAAAAATCACAATTTTGAAGGTGATTAAACTAGGTTTTTCATAGTTCTTTCTTCATTCTTTTTCGTCTTAATTCTATAATTTTCATATATATTTTATTAAAATTGTCTTTATGCTATATTTTCTCTCTTTTGGTGATTAAATAATGATCCCGAGGATCAATCAATTTTATATTCCATTTTTTGTATTTAATTTCAGTTCTTTAATTTTTTTTATTTATTTTTCTAAATTTTATTTATATTGTCATCTTTTGAATCCGCCAATTGTGTCTTGAAATTCACACAAATCTCAATGATTGAATTTATCCATTAGAGATTGAACTTTTAAGATCCGTTATAAACGATGTAAAATAAGGTGATTCATTTAGTTCTTTCCTCTATTATTTTTATTTACTGTTGTTTTTATTTTTTTTCATAATCCTCATAGATGCAGGATCGAATTTAATCTGTAGAAATTAGTCACTTGATTCGTATTGTGGATTGATATTTAATGGTGTTTTGAGGCGTCAGTGGCGCTTAAAGCTGCCTCTAGTAAATTTGGCACCAACTTCCATATTGTGCCAATTTTTGCATTGTATTAGCAGTTAAAAAACTGGGATAATGGTCAAATTTGTTTATAAAGCATTGAAAATAATAGAAATTTTCCCTAAGAGCTTTCTTTTTTTAAAAAAAATATGCCGTTAAAGTACTGATGGAAAATATGAACCTTCTTATCGACAAAAAATATGAAAAAAGTTCCATATTTGTCAATCAAAGTATTAAAGTGGCGAAATTATATACTATTTTTAATACTTTAGGGGCATTTTTTTGAAAATAATAAAATTTAAAAATTTGCACTTTTTTCAATATTTTAGAAGCAAATTTGACAATCATCCCTTGAAAAAGCCCTAAAAATTTGGCACCAAAAACAATTTCCATTGTTGTGAAAGTTTGTGCATTTTAAAGACAGGTAAAAGTTAACATCGTCTTTAAAAAATTTGGTGTCGATTGAGTTTCTTCTTAAATATTTGTTGTTTTTGGAGGATACTATTACTTAACAATGTTCACCAATTGAGTTTCTTCTTAATAAGTTATGAGATGTCAAAACCTAAATGAGGCCGGTTGGCAGTTAGTGTGTGAGCCAATTGGATTTGCAAGGCTTTGTTCCTACAATAAGACGTGCCCGATCGAACTAGGCATAACTACTCTAAAGCTTAAGTTAGTAGAGCTTTTAGAGAGAGAAAGTAGTGAGAGAGAGTCTTGAGATTTCTCATGTTACTTGGGTCTATAGTTACTAGGGGTACTTATAAAAGATTGTAAAATCCACTTGAGTGGTCTCCTATGGTGTCAGGTAGGTAGGCGGTGTTATGATAGGGAGCAGGTAGGAGTGGGCTGTGGCGTGTATTAGTGGACTAACAGGGGGAGCGCCCTGTTAGTCCGATTGTACGTGTAGTGCCGCTAGCTCCTTGGTGCCTTGGGCGTCCACTTGCTATACAATGGGCTTTTGGCCTTTGTTTGGGCCCTTGGCCTTTATTGGTCTTTGGGTTGGGATTTACTCAGGCCCAGTTTGATAATGGGTATTATCATTTGTACCCCTCAAAGGATCCCATCGGATCAGAAGGGAAAGAGTTTGTCTTTTTGCTTTCTAAACCGTTGAGTTGATTCATTGAATCTGGACGTTTCGTCCACTGCGCTCATTAATGGCGTCACTTCATCTTCGGATCGGTCAGCAGTCAGTGCATTTAATAGCAGACATTTTGTCAAATGCGCTCATTACTGCAATGCTTCATTCTTTTGGTTAAAAAATGCTTCGGTTCTTAGGTCAATTGTTCATGGGTTGCCATGTGGCTATCTCGGATTTAATGCTTGACTTGATGAGGAAGTTTTATTTTTCTATAAATAGGTAACTTTCCTCTTTTTCCTATTTCTTCAAAGCTCAGAGCCTTTGTTTCTCTTGAACTTCTTATTCATCTTCTATTTTTCTTTTCCCATTCTTTAAAATTTTGAGATTTCTTCGAATTTCTTTTCATTCTTAGCAATTAAGTGAATTCTTGATAGTGTTTGTCCACTTCTGACTTGGAATCCTGACTTTGAACAAGGGTCGCGAGGGCAATATGTTTAACATCCCTTATACCCCTTTCGGAGAATAAGAGAGTGCAGCAGAATAAAGCACAAGTCCAACAATCAGAGATATAAAATTTTATCATTTCTTTAAACTATACAAATAGCTTTAACAGAAGTCATATTAATTTACATTACCAAAAGATATTTCAGTAATGTACATGTTTGGATATATATATATATATAATTACAAGCCAAAAGATATTAGATACAAAGCTTATATCAAAAGTAAATCCTACATATGAGTTCTTCTACGGGTGTCTTGGCCTTGGCTAATGCAAGATGTCCTTGGCACTAGCTTTATCTTCAGTACCTACACAGATAGAACACTCGTGCTAAGCGTAAAGCTTAGTGGGAAAATAGCATGAAATGGACAATTACTCACAGCAGTCATCAAAACCATGCACACATGATGAATAAGCAAACACAGATCATAAACAGATACTTAATGCATAATCATAACCTCAATATAAACAGGATAGAACATAAAAACGTATATATATATTTTGCGAGCGCATCACATATAATACCCCAAAGTATACCCTAGTCGGATTAAGTGTCAATTGCATGTTAGGGTGTTAATGAGATTGGATTAAGTGAGTAATTAATGGGCCAAGGGTGTAATTGAAAAAGGAAAAGTTGCAATTAAAGGACAGAATTATTATGAGGGACTAAATGGATAAATGTCATGGAGTGAGGTGCAAATTTGGAGTGGCTGGAAAGTGGAATCCACGTGTGGCTTCTTCCTTGAGACAGCCAACCCACTTGCATGCAATTTAAGAATATGAAAAGGCAGAATTGGGTTTGGTAATTCATTTTTGGGAAATCCGGCCATCTCTCTCTCCATTTTCTGAAATTCATCTCTCTCTTTTCATTGAGTTTAACTTGGTTTCTTAATGCTTGAATCTGGAATTTGATTGCATGTGTATTGGTTTGAAGAGTTGAACCAAGAAGGTAAGTGGATTGTTAGTTTATGAGTATCTCTTCTTCTACTCCCTTTCTTTGAGTTGGATTTGGATTGAATTTTGAGTATGGACTAAGAGAGAGTTTATGTTTGAATTTTGTGTAAGATTTGGACAATAGGAAAGAAAAAGGAAAGGAGAAACTTTAGTTGGGTAAATAGTGGCCAGCACCTGCATTTTGAGGTTTGGGATATATGTGTTCTTACGTGTTCTTATGTTGATTTTATTTGAGTATATGTGATGGATAGTTGACTTTGATGTGTAATTGATGCATGATTATGTGTTAATTGATAGAGGTGTACTTGAAGTGTACACATGATGTGGGATGAGTATTGAACAAAATCCATGAGCATATTAAGTGAATAAGCATGAAAAGTATGAACCCTAGTGTTAGGGAAAATTCTGCTTATAGCTTACTAGACCTCCGTATAGTATTTCAGGCATAACTGGAGTTTAAGAACTCCAAATTGAGTTTTTATTGCTTCATTGGAACCATGACTTCCATACCTATAAATTTTACAGAAATGACTATGAGCTAATTCTAGCTCTAAGACCCCTAAAAATAGCACAAACAGACGTGTCTCTACCTTGTAGGGTTCACAGGAACAGTCTATATTGTTTAATTCATATCTGATGTTTTACAAATCCAATTGACCTAAAACGTGTCCCATTTGAAAGATAATATATATAGGAACAAATGTTGTGAAGGGATCTTTCCCTAAAATTTAGTGTAAGACATCCGTTTGGGCTGTACAAAATTGTGGTGTGGACCAGTCTTGAAAGTTAGCTTCTGTTTTGCTTAATTTAGTATGTCACGGTGGCAACCAATTCATTACCACCATGACCAATGCCTAGAGAGGGCATAATTTCATGTAAATGGACCTCACGGTGACAACCAAGTGGTTACCACCGTGACCCCTCCCTGTTTTGTCTATTTAGGGTGTTTTTCTTCCCGAAATGCACCCAAACTTCACCATGAGTTCCCATGACTTGTCCAATACATATTTATCAATGTAAGATGAGTATCTTAAGCATGATGAATTATGCATACTAATATATATATAAATATGTATGAGCTATAGGTATTCTAAGTGTGATGAATTAAGTATGTGAATGCGAATATGATAAATCATGAATGCGAATATGATAAATCGTGAATGCGAATGCTATAGTTTTGAATGCGAATATGTATAGTCTTGATTATGAATGCGTACAACAAGAATGTGAAGGTGTATAAGTGTAAATGTGAATGCGTATAACCATGAACGTGCTAATGAGTATATATGAGTATATCCATGTGTAAATTAAGTATGATAAATCATGAATGATGATGCGTATTAACAAGCATATATTTTAAATATCTTGAGCACGGTGAACCATGTATGCAATGATATGCATATAGAGTTACATGTGAATGAGTTTAGAATGACATGTATGTATGCATAGTAAGATATGAAGTAGATTACATGACTAGCATGGGTTTAAGTAAATGTATATGAATGACCATACATGTTTTGATATGGGATAATGGTTATAAGCCTTAGATGCTCATACAAGTGGATAGATAGGCATGCTTATAAAGGGTTAGATGATTTGTAGCTGCTAGATGTTTAGCACTGACGGGTGTCTATATGTTTGGCATCGACGGATGTCTAGATGTTGATACTTAAAGTATCTAGATGTTTGGGACTACGGTCTCTAGATGGCTTGAGACTATGGTCTCTAGATGTTTTGGTACCAATACTTGGTATCTACATGTACCCGTATCCACTTATGTTATGACAATGGGCTAAATGTAAAATGTAAAAGTATATGAATTGATGTTAAATGTACAAGAGATGATATTGTTATATGTATAAGAAATGATGTCTATATGTACAAGAGATGTATAAATGTTAAAAAGCTATAGTACATGGCTAGAGAAGTATATGGCTATCGTATATCTGAAACGTTTATATGAGCTTACATGTATATGAGAAGTTACTATTTGTACAAGATATGCTACAAGTATGCTTTTACGCTTATATGTATATAAATGGACATGATATGCAATGACATGACATTATATGTTACATGAGCTGATAATTAGAGTTAGAAGAACATGAACATGATATAGGTTACATGAGATTAGTAGATATGTTATATAGCAAAATGACTATATGTTTGGTATGTTACAAGTATGATAAATGCTTATATCCTTATATGCTCATAGATGATTGGCATATCGTCTAATGATATGCTTGATGATTATGCTTGTGACTTCGTTAGAAGTCTTTTATTTTTGATATCCCCACTAAGCGTTATCGCTTAGCACGGGTGTTTTCCCGTGTAGGTTTACAGGTTCGGAGGGTTACACATCTGCAAGGTCAAGGCCACTAGGTGTATAAGATGGAGTTTTGTATATGGCATAGTTTTGTATACATGTTCTAGAGTTTTTGGTATAGCTTGGCATATGTAAATGTAAAGCGACTTTTGTATAGGACATGTATATGGCAAAGCAAAGTGTATTTTGTATACGGTATATAAATGTAAAGTAAATGTTATAATGTAAAAGAACATATTCATTTTGAATATATAAATGAATATTGTTATATTAAAGACCATTTTTTCGCTGCTTGTGATTGTATGATTTTATTTTGGCTTTTGCATGACTGTTTGTATGTGTATGAGTGCGTAGCGACTCCGATATCCTCCTAAGGGGTATTGGGGCGCTACATCTCAGATTATAGATAACTTGTACTTAATAACATAAAGTTGCTGCATTATTTCTAAGGAAGGGGATAATGGGAAAATACTGAACAGGGGCACCCAAAGGTATAATATATTTTAATTATAGTATTTCTCTCTTTTGCAATGAATGATGACCCAAACGGGGTCTATAGGACATAACGGGGGTTGCAGCAATTAGAGTCCCCATAGGCATGTCTATCTATCCATAATTCCAGTCTAAAGCAGGCAGGAGGGCATATATACGGATTTTAGTCACTTATATGTTTATCATGCCATGACATTAAGTAAAGATTTGCATAGCACATTTATTCCTCATATGGACAACTCACAGAATAATACAGAAGCATAGTAAGTATTATTTATTATTATTAAATAATCATTATATTTAACTTGGTTCCATTTGGAAGCCATTTGATAGCAAAACTCGCAAATAAATTTTGGAAAATAGGGGTCACATGTCTTTAAGGAAAACCTGCCCGCCGTGTGAAATACTAGAATTTGGGCCTTGATAAACAAAATGCTTTTACATAGTGGTAAGAATAATCCTGACCGTCATGTAAGAGACTCCACACGGTAGGCAGAAGATCCTGACCGCCGTGTGGGATACTAGAATTTAAATATTATCAAACATAATGCTTTTACACGGCGGTAAGGACACTCCTGACCGCTGTGTGACATGCCACACGGTGGGTAAAAATGTCCTAACCACTGTGTGGGATGCCAAAATTCAAATTTTATTGGAAAGAATGCATTTATATGGCGGTAAGGATATTCTTGTCCACCGTGTGGATCGATGGAACATTAAAGTCCTTCAAGTCTGGCATGATCACACGGTGGTAAGGATTTTCTAACTGCCGTGTAACTCAATAAAAATGCACTATTATATTGAAACACAACTGTGTTTTTCCAGAGTACAACTGTGCTTTTCTGGAAAAACACACTCCAATGCTCTATTTTACAATTTCTACCCCAAATCACACATCCAAACACAATCCTTTCACAAGTAACCACTTCCAAAATTATTATTTCATATCCATCTAATTCTCATACATCTCAACAATAATTACAACTACAAAATAACATCAACCACTCAAATTATACACAAATTAAACACAAGGGAAGAGAAATTCCCAAACCTCAAAATCACTTCTTCCTTCAACTCTATCACCTTCTTTCTTCCTCTTGCTCCTTTTTCTTCCCTTCAGCAGCTACTTCTTCAAGTTCAAGTAGCAAAACCATATTAACTTCATATAAACACAAAACTTGCACTCTAAATATTCAAGAGGAAGAAGATGAATAGTGATAAATTCTTACCTTACGTGCTTCAAAACCACTCTTAAATTAATCTATTGCTTAAAATTTATCTTGAACAAACTCACATGAATTTATGGGTGCAACTAAAAAGAGAGAGCTATCTTGGGGAGGAAGAGAATTCGGCTGGTTCTTTCTTTCTAAGGCCAGCCAATTTCATGTCTTATAAAGCCATGAATTCCAACTTTTAAAACAACACATGTCTATAGAGGATTGGTGCACATTTCCTCTTTTGCCATTTAATCCTTTTCCTTTTATTAATTTCTTACATTGAACTCTTAATTTGTAATAATCATACATTAGCACACCCAACTAATTCAATTGATGCAATTACATCCATACACTTATGCAACTAAGTCATTATATGTGAAATTATTAAATTAACCTCTTCAATTAGATTAATTTCTAACAAACAAATTAATTCCAAATTATGTATTAACTTATAAACACAATTATTCCCATTTACCCTAGAATATATTTTCGAACATGTCTAAAACTACTAGTGTACAAATTGGGGCATTATAATATGACTCCATACTGAAAGCCTGAACACCAAGAAGGTGTTGAATGAGAAGATCGGATCGAAGCAGGAGGCTGATGATGAGCTAAAATTCCTAACAAAGGATGATGTGAGCTTCTAATCAGAGAGCTTGCATCATGTTTCACAGGTATCTCAGCTCTTTGCAGATAGTCGAATTTCCTCAAGTCATTCTTGCACCTTAATAGAAATGGAGGGATTTTTGGCGAAGATGCTTCCTGATGAACTACTGGATTAGGAGGATAAAGTATTTGCGAATGGGGAATGGCTAGGAATCTCTTTGTTGTGCATCTCTTTTGATTTAAACCTGCTCATCTCTTTTAGACAAGGGAATTATTGAACTGGTTAGAACTGCATAGCTTACTTCTTATCAATCCTAGCTCTACTTCGAAAACTTTATGTCTGATCGAATGAAGAACATCAATTATAAATTGCTTCCTGGAGAAAATTCAGACACAAGATTAGATAAGAATTTTCCTTTTCGATTGTATCCAATGTTTCTATCTTATATTTACTTGGAATTTAAATTAATGAAATGAGATTTCTTTAATTCCAATTTTCTATTTTTAATCCTTTTAATTTATTGTATTGCAACAGTAATACGAGTGAAATATTTTTTATAGTGAACGTTAAAATTTAAGACTTCACTTGTCTTAAAAGAATTGCATTTCAGGTGTAGTAAGCAAAATGTCTTATCGGATAATGTGGTTAGTTATGCAAACTACCTAAGTTATGATCCTCAATCAAAGCAGATAATCTTGTTTAGCTATAATTTTGCTAATTATATTGGGAACAAGAATTAAAGTTGTGATGCAGATAATTAGATCAGATGCGACTTTTGCAAATTAACTTAGGAATGATCATCAAGTTTTATGAAGCGGGTAAGTCCATCGAGTTGATTTTGTGACAGCTTCAGAAAAAGCCTATAACTCATATATTCAATGATCAATCCAATCAAAATATGATGTTACATTAAGCACTTTTAATTTGGGTGCGAGCTTCCCTATTCCATCACTCTTTCTACCGAATGGTGATAAGATAGCCTATATTTTTTATAGTTTCATTTGTTAGGAGTTTGTCGACTTATTGTGAACTTTTTTCGTTCGACAGCAAGTATCAAGTAGAGTAGATAGTCATATTGTGACTTTGCAGATTACTTTAGGAACGTCAATTACAACAAATAATCATGTTAAGTATGACTTTGAGTGTTTAATTGGGAATTGTCATTAAAGTTGTGATGCAAATGGTCCGATCAAATGAGAATTTTATGAATTAACTTAGGATGATGTCAAGTTTATTTGAGCAAATAAGTACATAGGGTTAGTTTAGCACTAACTTTAGGAATAATCATCAAGAATTGCAAATGATTATTTTGAATTCATTTTGCAAAAGTTTGGGAAGAATTTACAACTTGTATGTTTAGTAATCAATTTGGTTGGAATACAATGTTGCAATAGATATTTTTGCTAAGGACCTTAGAAAGTTCTTAAGGTCTTTTTTTGTTAGGCATGAGCTTTTAGAATAGTTTCAGCTTCCGGGAGTCTATCAACTTCTCTGAAGTGAATTTTTTTTATCAAGAGCTACAGCTTTTAGGAGTTTGTTGACTGCTCTGAAGTGATTTTTTCTGATCGGGTATCATCAAGAAATGCAAATAATTAGTTTTGCAATAACTTGGGAAAATTTTGTAACTTGTATATTCAGTAATCATTTCGATCGAAATACAATGTTACGAGAAGTATTTTTGCTATTGGAAGTTGCAGCTTTCAGGAGTCTATTGACTGCTCTAAAATGCATGTCTTCATAGCTTTTGTTTGATTCAGATTGGCATCGAGTTTGTGCGTGATAACTTTTGGGTCAATGCTAGAGATATCTTTCGGTTTCTTTTTTTTCTTTGATAGTTTCCTTTCAATTAGCTCTTTTTATGTATTGGTATTTTAGCTCTGAGCTGAGGGGAAAGTTCTACTGATCTTACCACTATAATGGTAGCATTACAAAGCTCGACCAGTAGGGTGGTATTTAGTCTTGGTGGATAGTGTTATCCCTACTCATATTGATGCTTAGCTTTTATTTTTTCTTTTTTGACACATTTCTTCTGCTGTGAGTATAATTGGCCCCTCAAAATGCTTGGGGTTTCCTTTTGACCAGTTTGTCGTTAGCATGGAGCATGGGTCATTTCGTATTAACTTGGAACGAGAGGAGGTTCTGAGGTTCTATTGGCTTTCTTATGCAGAGTGTATCCCTGAGCCTTTAGGACTTAAAGGGAGTTTTTGTTGGTCATCCTGTATATATTAGTTTAGATTTTATCTATACTTAGAAATTTATGAACAAGTACTTATCTGTGGACTTTGAATTTTGGAGTTTTCATGAATCCCCAAGGAATATCGAGGAGAGTGGTCAAAATCGCCGAGCGAAGGTGAGACGCCGGAATAAATAAGAGATCGACCTCGAGAGGTGAAGAGTCTGTTCAGAACAGTAGATATTAGTGGGTGAAGAGAACCCATCAACTACGGGTCGACCGGCTCCATGTAGTTGCTTGAAGAGCAAGCTTCTCCTACTATTTTTTCTCTAATACCATCAGTTGTTTCTGAGTGGATGGAGGAGATGGCAACATTTTTTCCTTTCATGAGTGTTTCCTTAGATCGAAAAGTATTCATGGAGCCCGAGGGCTTTTCAGTTCAAGCTTTTGTGCAGAGATAATTCCTTCTTCTAAAATCTTCACGATTTAAGGAGAAGTGTTCCGACAGGCTTTTGTGCAAAGAAAATTCCTCCCTCTAAAAGGATTCTTTATGATTTGAGGAGAGGTGTTCTAAAAAGTTATCAATTGGGATCCTTGACCCTGAGAAGTTATCAACTGCCATTTGATATCTTTAAGATGAGATTTCGGGTCGTCTGCCCCTTTCAGGGATATAGTCACAGTGCCTTCGGGGGAAATAGCCATATGTAGTCTCTTCCCAAATTTATTTGAGGAATGTGTGCTGCTGCTATTCTCTTCTCCTCCGTGCAATGGTCTCTTGGCGATTGTACCGATTGTTTCAGCTCTTAGAGTCCGATCTGGCCATTTTCAGTAGAGGACCCAAAGGGATTTTTCTGCATTGGCCCCGTAAATCTTTTCAGGAACCCGACTTGTAGGAGTCCTTCTATCTCCTCCATCAATAAGTTACATTCATTGATCTCATGACCAACGTCCTTGTGGAACTCGTAGCATTTACTCTTGCCCATCGGAGCATACGTCTGGTTGGATAATATCTTTAGCCAATTTATTCTGCTATGGTTTTCCTTAATCCACATCAAGATGCTATCAAGGTTAGAATTGAACAGGGTATAGGTTCTAGCCGGATTATTAACATAGCATTCATAGCTTCCTTGCTCAGACTCTTTTCACTTACCTGACCTCTTAGTCGTCGATATTCTTTCATGGGCCTTAAATTTCTTCTCTGTCCATCATGTTGGACATTGTAGCCTGTAACCATACTTTGTAGGAACTTTATACGATCGACCATGCTCAATGGAGGCTACAGCCTATAGGTCATGCTCGACCTTATCCTATCGGCTCCGATGGCTTCGTCCAGTGGGATGAACTGCTTAGCTCTGTCCATTAGGTAGGCGAGGTCTGCGGCGACTTAGTTCAGATGGACTCAAACAGGGGCTAGCTCCTAATGCTTCTGCTTAGGGCATCCGCTACAGCCTCAAGATGCAAGTTTCTAATTTCTAATGCCGTTGCTCAGAACCCATCAATGTAGTCTCGAAGACTTTCATTAGGCCTTTGAGTCAAGTTGTGCATATCTCTGTTCGTCTTCGATGTTCGGGTTCGAGCAAATCTCATTATGAAAAGATCGCAAATTTCCTCAAAGGAAGAGATTGATTCCAGAGGAAGAATGTGGAGCCAATCTAAAGCGTCATCTATCGAGGTTGTAGGGAAAACTCTATAGAAGATTCGATCATCATAAGAGTACATTTGGAATTATGCTATGTGGGTCTTCGGATAGAATTTGTCCGTGTATTTGGGCATCCTCATTTTCCTGAATCTGATAAGCAGTTCAACTTCTCTAATCTGCGGGTAAAAAGGGGAGGCAGTGTTGCTACTGAACAAAGGCCTTCTAGTTGGGGCATACGCACATGATAATTCATTTCCCATAAGGACCAAAGGTACTTACGACTGCTTTGGAGCTTAAGAGGGATCATATGAGCAGAAGGCGGGGTCCTTACTTGCAGGGAACTCTTTTCTTTTCCTTTATTCTTTTTGCTCATTTTGCAGACGTCGAGGCGAGTGCCGAATTGATCATGGCCTCTATCCTTCAAGTCCGTTATCATAGTCCCTTTATTTCCCTGCTTTTCTCCTCTTTTTTCACCATCAACCTTGAAGTCCCTCGTTGAGGTCTGAGGTTGCTTACCCTTTTGGACGGTTTGCATAATAGTTTTGCTGAAGTCTCCAAGAATTGCTCTTAGATCCTCCATGATTATGGGAGTGTCATCTAGTTGTGCCATGAACTCGCTGAGTCAGGGAATTAGATGGTCAGAAGTAGCGGATCCCTGGGGTTCATCATGTCTGGTGGTAGACCTTAGTTCACCTTGATTGTTGTTAGATTGGTCATCTTGCTCTGATCCGGAGTGTCCGATGCGTCGTCTTGAATTTGCCGTGGTCTCTCAATGAAAGCACCAAATGATAAGTTTTGAGATGTTAGAACTGAGGCTGGTTGGTAGTTGGTGTGTGATCCGATCAGATCTACAAGGCTTTGTTCCTATAATAAGATGTGTCCGGTCAAACTAGGCATAAGCACTCTGATGCTTAAGTTAGTAGAGCTTTTAAAGAGAGAAAGTAGTGAGAGAGAGTCTTAAGATTTCTCATGGTACTCGGGTCTACAGTTACCATGGGTATTTATAGAGGATTGGAGAATCCACTTGAGTGGTCTACTCTAGTGTTAGGGTAGGTAGGCAGTAACGTGATGGGAAGCAGGCAGGAGGAGTGGGCTGTGGCGTGTGTCAATGGACTGATAAAGGGCGTGCCCTATCAATTTGATCGGATGTGTAACGCCGCCAACTCCTTGGTGCCTTAGGTGTCCGCTTGCCACGCACTAGGTCTTTTGGTCGACTGGGTTGCATTATGGGATTTTGATCTTTGTTTGAGCCCTTGACCTTTGTTGGTTTTTGGACTAAGATTTCTTCAAACCCAATTTGATAATAGGTATTATCACATCTTAAATCATTCACATTACTCATTTATCGCTTTTAATAAATTTTAAATTTAAGTTTTATTTTTAATTTACTCAAATAACCCATATCAAAATACGGATTTCTCAAATAATGGTTAACAAGAGAAAAATAACTGAGGTTACATTTGACCTCTATGAAACGATGTCCGAATATTTTTATATTTACTTTACTACTTGATGAGTGCATTTTCTATCTTAAGTTCACATGTATTGATTTACCAATGTTATTAAAATCGGACCGGACAGCCCGGTTGGATCGGTTTAACCACGAATCGGTAACCTAACCGATTGGTTTGACTACAAAAAATCGGATTGAACCTAAAAAAATCAAAAAGAACTGGAGCAAATAGAGTTTTTGGCTAAATTGGAAAAACGTTGTTGTTTAGCTAAAGTTATAAATTTAAAAAAAAAAAAAAAAAAAAAAAAAAGAGGAAATTAGAGTCTTGAGGGTCAGCCTTTTTCATTTTTTCACTTCACCTGCTCTCTTCATTTTCCTTCAGTGGCCGCCACCCACTGCAACTCCCAAGTCTCATCGTCGCCGCACGCCGCCACTTACATCCTACTACCGGAATCCTATACTAGATATTGAAAATCGGTGAGTCTTTCTCTCATTGTTATTCCTCTGCTTTTTTTTTCCTCTTGAGTTTCTTCCATTATTGTTATTAGGGATTTTGCATATTATGTTTAGTTAATGCTTTTATAAACCGTGTCAAGCTTGAATTTTTGTATCCGCGTTACACTGTTATTTGAAAATAATATCGAATAATTCTCGGTTAAGCTGTTGGGTTTTGATCTTTTGGTGAAAAAGTGATAATTATTTTGATTATCAGGTGAGATTTAGATCTAGACTGGTGGCACACGGATTTGGTGTGGAGTTCTCTTTAACTTTTGGTATCTTCGAAGTTTTGGTGTCTTCGAAGTTTTGGTGATTTATTTTTGTATTTTCACTGGTTGTTGCTGTTTGTTAGTGTTTTTGTTTGTTGTCCTTTCTGTAAAACTATGGATTTTTATAAATCAGTACGGTGGAATTCAATTCCTTATATAAAGCTCCAAGATTTCAGCTCCATGCCCCATTGCAAAAATTGAGAATTTCTTTTGAGATTTTTTTAATTAAAAAAAAGCATTAATTAATTATTAGGTATTTGATTTGATTTGATTTTTTTTCCTGAATTTTAACTTTTGCTGGTTTGAGATTTGATGTGCTAATAATTTGTGGGTTATGCGTGATTTTCAAATTATGTTATTTTTTATTTTATCATCTGCCCATTATTAAATTTTATTATAATATATTTGTTCTAAATAATTTTTTTTGGTATATATCTATACAATTCGAGCGATGTTACCATCAAAAGTTGCTTTTTATTTTTAATTTTATTGTTTTTTTACTTGAAATTGCGATCTATTTTTTTATGTCGACATGTTTTTTATAATTTTTTTACCTATTTTTTTTACTTATAACGTTATTATAGGAAACAATGGCTGAATTGAATACATCTTCTACTAGAACTGGAGCACAAGCTTCTACAACTCCTTCAGAACGTTCAATTAGGCAAAAAAGGGATGTTGCATGGAAATATGTCACTGAGGGAACAAATGCACAAGGTAGAAGGATATATATTTGTTCGTTTTGTCAAAAGGTTGTTTTTGGTGGAGGGATAAACAGGATGAAGCAACACCTTGCTGGGATTAAAGGCAGCATTGATTCATGCAAAAAAGCTCCTGCAGATGTTAAATATGAAGTCAAAAACGTATTAGATGCCAATTTACAAAAACCTAAGGAGAAAAGGGGATTAATTGAGGATTTGACAGTGGTTGAAGACGATGGTAGTCAATCTCTTAATAATGTCACGAAGGGAAAGAGAAAAGTTGTTGCTAGAATTGAATCATATTTTAAAAGAGGTGAGTGATCCTTCTCAACCTTCTATTAAGGCATGTATGCAAAGTACAGAAAAATGGAAAGACACTGACTTGGCAGTTGCCTTATGGTTTTATGATGCTTGCGTTCCCTTTAATGTTGTTGATTCGCCATATTTTCAACTTGCTATTGATAAAATTATTAGCATGGGTCATGGATATAAGCATCCTTCATTTCATGCTTTGCGAATGACTTTATTGAATGATGCTAAGATGCATGTAAGCTTGCTTGTTGATCAAATTAGAAATACTTGGGCTAACACTAGTTGCACTATAATGGGAGATGGGTGGACTGATAATAGGCAGAGGTCTTTAATCATTTTTTTAGTTTATAGTCCAAAGGGGATTTCGTTTGTCAAATCTGTTAATGCTTCTGATATTTGCACAAATGCAGAAAATTTGTGTAATCTCTTTAGTGAAATAGTGGAATGGGTTGGTCCTCGCAATGTTGTTCATATGGTAACAGATAATAGGGCTAATTATAAAGCTGCAGGTTTTAAACTTATGGAGAAATACCCTTTTATTGATTGGTCACCATGTGCAGCTCATTGTATTAATTTGATATTGAAAGATGTTGGAGATATGCCCACAGTTCAGAGTTTTGTTATTCTTGCTTCTCAAGTTACTATTTTTATGTATAATCATAAGGTGACTTTGAATTGGCTAAGAAAGAGACCTGGTTGGCGAGAAATTATTCGTCCTGGTGCAACTCATTTTGCTACTACCTTTATTGCTTTGCAGAGATTGTTTGAACATAAAGATGATTCAAGCATTAGTTATTAGTGCTGAATATAAAAAATTCTTGAAGCAACAAAAAGGTAAAGAAGTGAAACAAATAGTGTTGGATGAAAATTTTTCGAATAATTGTTTGATGATTGTGAGGGTTATGACTCCAATAATACGCTTGTTGCGAGTTTGTGACACTGATGAAAAGCCATTTTTGGGTTATGTTTATGAGGGCATGCATAGGGCACGTTTGGGAATTATGAATATTTTTAAGAATAAGAAGAAATTGTACAAGTCCTACATTGATATCATAGACAATAGATGGGATCGCGTGTTGCGACAAGATCTTCATGCAGCAGCATATTTCTTTGCATTTCAATATGATCAGTCTTCATTTTGTACGGAGTCTGAAATTATGCGTGGCATGTTGAACTTGGTGGATAAGATTCTGGATGAGTCGACCGGTATATCGATGTTAGATGAGTTAAAAATCTTTCGAGAGCGTCAAATGGGCTTTTCTCGTCCTAAAGCAATTGCTTGCAGTAAAATCACTCAACCGGGTAAGAATCATTCTCTTATTACTGCTATTATTATTTTTACTTTAAATTGTTTTGTATCTAATTTAAATTATATTATTTTTCTTTTTATATTCAATGAAAGATGAATGGTGGAGATTATTTGGTTATGATGTTCCAAATTTACAAAAGTTGGCAATCAGAATTCTTAGTCAAACTGCTTCTTCTTCTGGATGTGAATGCAATTGGAATGTGTTTGAACGCATACATACAAAGTAGAGAAATAGGTTGAAGCATGAGCGATTAAATAACCTAGTTTATATTTATAATAATTTGCGATTGAAAAATAGGTATGTTATTTCTAATTCATATATTTAATTATATTTAAATCTTATTCTTTGCATCAAATATTGTTCATAGTTATTAGGTTATCGTCCAAGAAATCTTTTGATCCGATTGATTACAACTCAATTGATAAAACTGAATTTTGGATCATGGAAAAAGAAGGAGAACTTGATTATGATGAGATTGAGAATATGCTAGTAGAATTTCCAAACGATGCTGCAGGATCAACTATGACTAGTTTGTTTTTTTTATATAATTTGTTAATATTAGTTATATTTTATTATATGCTTTTAGTTTAAAATGTTGAATGAATGTGTGAAATTGAATCAAATTGTATGTTCTCTTTTTTTTTTAGATTTTGATGAGCAGCATGAGTTTAATGCAAAAGAATCTCAAGAAAGTAGTATTGGTAATAGTGATGGAGATGACGACAACGATGATGAGAATGACGATGATGATGAGTGATGAAGATGACTTTTTTTTTTAAAAATATGTATAATGTAAAATGAATTTGTTTGAATGTTTAAAACTTATGTTTGGTGAATATTTAATATGTTTTGTAACTTATTATTAGTATATTTGCGGCATACGTTAAATATTTTGATAGATTTTTTTGTTGCTTGAATGTTTATACAGTATTATTTATAAAAATTATACTAATTAATAATATTTTAAAAAATAAAAAATAATCCGGTTGAACCACGGACCCTCAGTCTTGCAAGTTTTTTATCCGGTCGGGTTTCAATAACATTGTGATTTACCATCGTAATGAACAGTCAAACAGACATTTCTTCACCCATACCAAGAAAAAGTACAAAGAAAAGAAAAAAGAAAAAGAGGAAGAGCCTAAATTTATACATACACAATTTCTCCTTTTAATTTCTTAAAAAACAAAAAAAGAAGTTAATACAATTCAACTTTCTTTTAATCACCTCAATTAATTCAAAATCCATTCATTATTCACTTAACACGTCAAATTAGGAGTGTTAAAAAAATTGATTAGACTGGTTAAATGGATCACGATTAGACCTTTTTTTTAAACAAAATAAAATTAACTATATATAATTTCACAAATTATATTCAAATTTTTTTATAATCCATTCAACCTATTTTTTAACACTCCTACGTCAAATGTTCTATTAAATACCTAAAATTTATCTATAGTAGGGACAAGTTTATCGGTACATTTTGAACAAGTTAATTAAGGTGTGCAAGTAAATAATTGAAAGCTAAAGTGTATAAGAGTCTTTTTTTTTTTTTAAAAACAAGTGCATTTTTAGAGTAGTAATTTGGTACGCACACATGTGAGGTACGCGTACTTCTAAACCGTTAAATCGATAAAATTTCAAACATACGTGTATTAAAAGTCAAGTAACATTTTGCTAGGCATGTATGAAACAAAAAAAAATGAGAAGGCCAGCAGCTGAGCCCCTGCAATCAGCAAAAAAATGTAACATCAACTTATCAATAAATATATATATACACACATTCAACATCAACGTCATCCAATAAAGTCGGTTTATGTGGAATTTGAGTGTTGTGAATTGACATTGGGTGGATCAGTGTGTTGGGGATATGAGACTTAAATTTATAAGTGATGAATGATTTTTAATAATTAAATTGGATCATTTTTTTTTTTAAGTTATTGCCTGCTGATAATTAAATAATAATTAATGAATATTGAATTCAAATATTAAATTAAAAAATGTAGAAAATATTTCTAGAATTTGTTTAAATATTTTATATTATATTCTGTTGCATTTAAATATAAAAATAAAACAACCTCATATATATTTTATTGCCTCAATTTGAATCTCATATTACATTTTTTTTAAATAAATTAATATTTAAAATCTATTATTTTTATTTAAAATTTAAATTTAATATTTTTAATTATAATTTTATTTTTGATTTTTTATTAAAAAATAATTTTATTTTTAATTTAATTTTTTTGGTTGGATAAGATACTATTTAAAAAAAATATTAATTTTATCCAAAAATTATTTTTAAAAAATTTTGATATTTATTTTTTAATTTATTGTTTATTGCCTTTTAAAGATAATAATTATTTTTATTTTTTAAAATTGATTTCTCTTAAAAAAAATTTCAACATGATTAAAAATAAATATCATTTTTATTATCTATTTGACAAGAAAATGATCCAATTGAGTTATTAATAATAAAAAATTATTATTAATTTTAATTATACTAAATATTAAAAAATAAATATTTAGTTTTTCTAAGCAAAAAATTGTAATTTAATTAGTTTTAGCCGAATTAATTATGACCAAGGATTTATTAAATGTTCAACAAACGTTAGGAATCTAGTAGTTACATTTTAAATAATAAGATTTTAATTATAAATTTACTTGAATATTACGGGTTTTTTCATAGTTATTCCTTATAGTCTGAGAAATTTATTAAAATGTTCAATAAATATTGAGGGTCTAATTATTCCAATTTAAACAATTGAGTTGTAATTATAAATTAGCCAACATATATATATATATATATATATATATATATATATATATATATATTCTAGCCTAGTTCAAGTGTGGGAAGGATGCATTAAGTTCTGGGCGGGGCCCCATGTAAACTTTTCTCCAACTTATGATGCGTGAAAGTCGGATTAACTTGTTAGAATAGTCGATAATATATACAATTAAAGACAGAGTCCTTTGTTAATTTATTGGTTCCGGAAATGGCAGAGAGTCATTGCCATGTCTGATGTCCTCAAACTATATTTGACGAAACTCACTGATTCCAATTCAAACATTGTAGTTTTAAAGCAAAATCAAAATCAAAGGCGTAACGGGTAAGTTACAATTTTATCTTTAATATTTCATAAAAATAAAGTGTAATTTTGTGTTTAAAAAATGAGCAAAATTCTTCAAATTTATACTTTTTACTTAAATTAGATTTGTTGAAATATTTTAGCACTTGTTTTCTTTAATAAGATTTTGAATTGAAGTCTTCTACATGGAGAAAATCAATACTAAAAAATTTTTACCACACAGTGAACTTATCCAATATGAATTGAATTAGTTAAAATCAATTATGAACTTTCAAATAATAGTAATCACAAAAAAAATTAAATTAACTTTGTTTAACATTTACTAATTCAAATCTCATTTAAACTAAATAGAAATTTGATAGTTTCATCATACATGAATATCTAGAATTAGCCACAAAATATCATCTAGAATTAGCCAATTTTTTGAATTTAGAAGATATCTGAAAAAACAATTCTATGTACATACAATCAGGTCAAAATATTTGTTCATATGTCAATAAAGTAGTGAAAAAAAAAAGCGAACTAGCAAGTAGAAGTAGCAAATTTTGACCTGATATGTGATTCGATTCAATTTATTTATAAAAATGTGATCCAAACTTGATCTGATCTATTTGACCCACAAAGTGATACTTATATGATTCACTTGAGATATGTTTATAACTTATTTATATTATTTGTGATATCATAACATTAATTTTTATATGACGTGGATACAAAAATAATTATTTTTTATATGTTATATACATGCATATTTTTTTAATCGAATTTTTTTAAAAAATAATGTCATAAAACTTGACCTATTTATAACTCATAAATTTTTTTTATCAATTTATAGCTTTAACTCATTTATAATCCATTTAACAATAATCCATTTGGATCATGATTTAATCCAACTCGACCAATTTTATTTATAATCTATAAAATTTGATCCATTTTATAATCCAATTTATTTAATAATGACTCATTTTAGATTATGCCAAATTCATCGAGGAAATGAGCAACTCAGCCATCTAAGACACTGACCAAAAAGCAAAAAAAAAAAAAAAGAAACAAATAGAGAGAAATACATAGACATTTTTTAAAGATAATACTAAATTTGACGTTATAAATCTAAAATTTAATTTGATAATCACCCGAAATTGGTTTAATAGTCAGCATTCGATTAGAAGGGTAACAAATTTTATATTTGATGGAAAAATTATACATATATAATTAACATGCGGAGGTAACATTAAATAAATGTACCTACCTCTTGTAGCGTAGAAACTAGTTGCGGAAGCGTCTACCAAGATCTCGTTTGTTTTGGTCACTGGTCTGGCTTTTACCTACTCGGGGTAAGAGCAGCTAGATCACAATCTAAATGCCCCTGAAAATAAGACAGAAAACTGTGAGTGGGAACGAGCAGCCTTGCGGCATGTACGTTTTCTCGTTACTAAATTATGAGGACCTCACCTCTATTTATAGAGATCCTAATGGCTAGAGACCTAACTATAGTTTAACTCAGACTATTTCTGAGATAATATTTGGTAATTTAATTTAGATTAAATAACTCAATTTAATCTGGATAGGAACTCAATCCTTTATAGAGTCATGGGCGTATCCCAACTCTATCATCTCCTACTCGCACATGACGGAACGCATTCCAGTCTTAATCTTCAGTTATACTGGCAAATAGATTGTGTGACCAGCATACCTCGAGAGCACTAGTGTTATACACCTGTTAGGGATATATAGCGTCTCGGAAAACAAGATCCTCTTCTTCACGTATGCCTAACCCTAGATTGCCTTCTCACATTCACTGTTTTAACTCATGATCTCATAAAACAATTTTCGTGTTCACTATTATATTTCTACTCATAGAAACTATAATAGACCGGCCAGTGAACCACGAAACCTTATGAAAGTGATCAGAAGGCTATCTTCCCCTCTTACTGTATGCCATCCATCATGATTCAACTCGCTTTTCTAGTTAGATCCGTCAGGCCTAAATTTTTCCCGAACCTCTTGGAAACTAACTAAGCTAGCCATATTGAATCATATTTCAGGGATAAGTTAAGGGTTCTGAGGGTCGAAATATAAATAGGGTCTCACAATAGGGAAAGTTGAGATCAGTAATATTATTAAATTCCCATCCCTGTGGTCACATAAGCACACACGGTATAAAACATGTGTTATGGTGTTCTTTCCTTCCCTTAAAGGAGCGCATGTCTCACATTTTGATAATGTGTATATTAAACACCATACAGAAGCGTAAGGTTGCGATGCACCGAAACACCCAACTTTAGTCCGCTTACTTAAGGACTACTTCTGGCTTTTTAGACAGAATATGGTAGTTACATTTAACTTACCATCGGATTTCGTACAATCCTTATTTGGATCTCAATTCAAAGCATACAACTTTATGTATGTCTTTATCTCGCACCTTAATAAGACACATCTTATATTTTCTGCAAGACGGCACTTTTATTTTGAACAGGCTCTCGAGCATTCTCATATGTTCAAAAATCGCCTCATCTTAGTTTTTGCCAACTCATTGACAAAACTAAGGTAAACACCCTTGTGAGTGGGCTACTTCTCTGTCCGACATGTTCAATCTCATATCAATAACAATAAATGTTTACACATAAACATTCACACTCATGTATTGCCAACAATGAACTTTAGTTATTATTCGCAAATAATAACGTTAAGGGATTATATAAAGTATAACAGTACCAATTAAATTCTACGCAAACCTCGAGATCTAATGTGTCTCTCAAAACACATCTCTCATCATAGGTTTACTCAACGGATCTGCGTGCGTAGAAACGTACTGTAAGTTCACTTCTCCTCGTGCAACAATATTTCTCATGTATTAATACTTAATGCCGATACGCTTAGCTCCACTATAAGCTATCAATGACTGACTGTCACTAAAGACTGTCATTAATACCTCTAAGACAATTACTCTTAAATGGCTCACAAACCATTTCAGCCAAACTGTCTCTTGTACTGCAATTGAGGAAGTGACAAATTCAACTTCCACTATTGATAGGGCTACACGGGTTTAATTCTTGTTACTCCTCGAGATGGCACTCTTGCCAAACAAGAATATAAACTTAAGGCGGATTTCCTCTCATCCTTACCTCCTACCCAATCAACATCTCTGTATTCTCTCAATGCAGATCATTTTCTTAATAATAGAGAGAATAGGCTGCAGTACCTCTAAGGTATATAAGTATCCTTTCAATTGCTTCCAATGTGCTTTGCCTGGGTTAGATTGATATCTATTTACCATGCCCACTGCATAGCATATATCATGTCTTGTATACAACACCGCATACATAAGACTACCCATGGCACTGTCATATATAAAACGTTCCTCATACGTTCAATTTTCCTGACCTCATAGGACACACATCTTTGCTAAGAAACTGATTCTTGGCAATGGGGTAATCTATGAGTTTGCAGTTTTGCATATTAAATCGCTCAAGATCTTTGTTGATATATTTCTCTCAAGAAATAGACAACAATCTTCTTGAATGATCTCTTGAAATCTTAACTTCAAGAATGTAATATGCACAACTCATATTCTTTGTCTCAAAGTTGGACGTTAACCAATCTTTGATTTTATTTACGTACCATTTATCATTTTCAGCTTTGAGTATGTCGTATACATACAATGCCAAAATGATAAATTCATTTTCAGAGCTTTTACTATAAACACAATGATCTTCATCAATCATGCTGAACACGTTCGACATGATTCTATGATGAAGTCTCAAGCACCATTGTGTTGAAAACTGTTCAAGGCAATAGATTGAACACATCAATCAGCAAACCTTATGTTTGCTACCTTTTCCGATGAAACGTGTAGATTGTTTCATCCATTTCTCCATTGAGAAAAGCAGTCTATTCATCCACTTGATGAAGCTCTACATTCAAACTCGCCACTGTGGCTAGAATGAACCTTATGGACGTAAATTTTACAACAGATGAGAAAGTCTACTCATAGTCAATCTCTTTCTATTGTATGAACCCCTTAGCGACTAGCCGAGCCTTATATCTTTCGATACCTCTTTCAGCCTTTCACTTTACTTTGAGAATACATTTATTCTCAATTTGTGTCCTTCCAGTAGATCAACTAGTTCTCAAACATGGTTTGATCTCATGGATGCCAATTTCCTTTTCCATTGCTTTAGTCCATTTTTCTCTTAAATGGGCATAAAAGAGACTTTTGAATAGGTTTTATGCTCTTTCTAGTCTTGTGGGATAACCAAAAGGGCTTCGTTCAGGCCTTCAATTTTAAATTGTCGACATGAAACACTTATCCTTTTAAATTTTTGCAGTTCTGAATCTTGATAAACATGTCTCATATATTTATCGTGATTCACAATGCTCCCACTGGGATCATGTTCCATACTCTCACTGGAATTAGGAATACTATATTCTTTGACTCCCACTGAAGTTAAGAATGCTCCCACTCGAATCAGGTCTCAAACATCCGGATTGTTTGGAGGATGAAGGTCTTAACCTTCTTCCTCTAACTCCCTCCCACTCGGATGGAGTGATCCTGATCGTTCCTCTACCTGAAATTAATAGAAAGTGAAATCTCAATTCACTTCGCCCAACTTAGAAAATTCATTCTCTTAAGAATGTGACGTCTAGTGATTCAAATTTTATCATTATGCCATTTTCTTACTTACCCACAAAAATGTATCCTTTTGGTACTTCAGAATATCTCACATAGATACTCTTCTGCCTCTTGGTCTCAAATTTACCAAATTGAGGTATCATGGACGTAAGCATTATAACGCAAAAGTTATAAATGGCTTAGGTCAACTTGTCGACCATTTCACAACTCATAAGTTGTGGTAATGACAGATTTAGAGGGCATATAGTTCAGAACATATGTGACAGTCAATAAAATATCTCCCCAATAGGAGATAGGCAATTTGCCTCTGTCATCATAGATCTAACCATATATAGGAGAGTCTTATTTCTCCTTTCCTCAACACTGTTTTGTTGTGAATTTCAAGGAATGAACAACTGATATTCAATCCTTTTTCATCACATGAAACTTTAAGTTTATCTCTAAGATATTACTGACCTCTGTCAGTTCTTAAGGTTTTGATCTTTTTATCTAATTGACTCTCAGCTATACTCATATAAGTCGTGAAGCAACACAATGCTTCTGACTTGTGAGAATTCAAATAGACATGACCATACCTAGTATAGTCATATATTAATGTGATGAAATAGTAGGCCCCATGCCTTGCCCTCACATTCATTTGACCACATTCGTCAGAATGAACTAACTACAATGGAAATTCGCTTTAGTTCCTTATTCGAATGATTTTCTAACTAGTTTTTCCTTTTAGGCAATGCTTACATGTAGGTAATTTAACCTTATTTAAATCGCCTACTAAACCTTCTTTGACTAACCGACTCATTCGATTTTGTCCAATATGGTTTAATTTAGCATGCCATAATTTCACATTGTCCTCATAACTATGTGAAGAATAAGAATCAATTAAAGGAAAAATTAGTTTTACTCAAATAGTTATGGTCCACATCCATAACAATAAAATCATTCAAGCATAAATATACACTGTTATCCTCAAAAATAAATTGAAAACAGATTTCAATAAATCAAGAACAGAACCTAAATTTTATAACAAAGGTATCTCGATCCCTTGTTATATGGTCCATTGGTTCTGAATTTATCACCCACAAAGGATAAAATTCAGAACTAGATACATAAATTTTTGCTCACTCTTGAGTCAAAATAGTGTATCTTCTTAGCCACAATGCAGTCTCTTTGCATAGTATCCTTTTAGGCAATTAAAACATTTCACTCTTGAATTGTTTACCACCCATTTGCCTTTGGACCTTTTGTGATTCTATTCCTTTTGCTTTTCAGGCTCTCAAGCCTTTTTCTTAGCTCTATTGTTGAAGCTTATTTTATTGTTCTAATGAGAACTCATTCTATTAGAACATGACTGTGCCATATGCACTATGACATTGACCTTAATCATTGTCAGACAGTCCCTTCTAAGCTTCAAATGACAAGCGACATCCTCAAATGTCTTTTTGCTTATCTATGTGAATTAGTTGCATCCTCACATGCTACCAACTCTTGGGTAAAGAACGGATAACAGTTTGGACCTTCTACTTATCAGTCACTTATGACTACTAAGCTCACTTTGCTCACTTTTCTTTTTCATCTCTCTTAGATATTTTCGCATCGAATGATCAGACTTTTCTGATATGTATCAAATTTGATCTACAATGATCGGAGTTTATTCAGAGTCACATCTCTGAATTTCTCCTGCAAACCGATCCACAGATCTATTGCATTTTGATACTTGCGAAATTGCTTAGTGATGTGATACGACATAGGCATCTTGGTCCTGCTTATGCTGGGATATAGCGTCATCCTCAGGTTCAGCCATAACCGAACTTGAGGATTTAAGAGCCTCTTGCTCTTCAAGCACATACTGGATCTTTGTATTCCAGATTTCATAATTATAACTTGGAAGCAGCATCCATTAAAATCCTCTGATCTCAAATGGAACAATGTCGCACATATTTAAAAGAGATAAAGTAATACATGCAATTTACTATACACCTGAAATAATAACCTAATAAAGTTTTCTATTAGACTCAAATTCAAAAAGTATACTTAGAGTACCAATTACCTTCTAAGTTCTAATGTCCAACTTTATAGGTTAAGATTTCATGTATAATAAATCTGAATTATTGGATTATCAAGTTCTCAAACTTATGAGGGGATCTTTATTAAGCCTTTACTTAATAAGCATGCAATCATTTTACTCATAAAATATCGCAAGGCAATTAACAATTAAAATAAACTCATTTATTATAAAGTTAAATGCCATCATGATAAGTAAATAAACACATTTATTTAACCAAAAATCCAATAATCCCAAAATAAGACACTCATGTCAAATATTAATAGGAAACATAAATCCTATTTAACAAAAATAAACGCTAACACAAATTGACACTTATGTCAACTATTTTAGAAGACCAGATTTCATAAAATCTTTTTAGTTATTAGGATTATATCTTTGACCGATTTAATCAATTTATTAAGTGACTCATAAGTCCATTGATGAAGTCATGGACAATGCACGCTCTGTCCATTTCTCAACACCATCACAGAATTTTAGTGTTACTTTTCAACACTTGCCCTTTTGGTAACTCGAACCAAAATTTTATTTTCATACTCAGACCACCAGTTCAAATGCACTCTTGCATTTGTTCTCACACATGTAATTTATGATGCACTGTTGCATCAATGTCATCAGCTCAAAACTTCCTTCGCATTTTCATGTTACTTATTGATTGCACCCTTGCAATTCTTAAAATAACCTATGCGTTTCATAAGGAAGTACCAGTGCCCTTATTTAACTTTTCTGTAACATATTACAGGTAAAATTTATACACTCATGTATAAATACACATAATTGAAACGCATTTCAATCAATAAATAAGGACAGCATCTCAAAAAAATTTTCAAAATACTTTCAAAAATTAATCGAATGCAGAAAACACATTTTCTACAATTTTTAATATTTTATTTTGAAATTAAACACATTTAAATTTCAAAAATTACAAAGTATATTTTCTGGTCATTAAAAAATTTTGAAAACATAACCAAAAAATCAGAAATAATTTTTAAAAATTATTTGACAAAAATCGGAGCTGAAATGGTGGTCGAAAAACAACGCACGCGCCGACCAGAGGGAGATAGACGCGCCCACGCGCCCCACGCGCGGCCTCCCACTCGACCAGACACGTGTCACAACCACAGCGTGCCACGTGTCTTCATCCAGTCATGCCACGTGTCTGAAAGCTATTGGTCCAGCTGGTGCCACGTGGCGGTGTCTCATTTGTCCACGTGTCACGCATGACACGCCAGCATTGCCACGTGGCAGACCTCGGTCTGACACATGGCGACCCCTGATTGGGCCACGTGTAATTGATGCCACGTCATCAATAACACACGGCATAACACGTGGCACCGCCTCATTGGTCCACGTGTCTCTCCTTGGTTGGGCCACGTGTCAGCTGTATGACACGTCATCATGACACGTGGCACGACCTCGGTCAGCCACGTGTCGTCCTCTAATTTGCCCACGTGTCCGCCCCACGTTGTACCACGTGGCATGGCCTCTGCCATCCACGTGGCGCTCGGCCATTGGGCCATGTGCCAGCAGTGACGCAATACTGCTGACATGTGGCACGCACGTGTGGGTCACCGCCCACGCGCACGCGCCGAATGAGTTGGAGCGCGTGTGCTCCACGCGCCGCCTTACCGACCATTTCTGACTCTCCGGTTCCGGCCGGTGGGGGGTTTTCAGGGTCTGTGAATCCAATAGTGAGGTCAAAAATAAAAAATCCCGACTTCTAGTTATCCGTTTAGAACCCTCATGTTCATCCCCTCGGGTTTCAGTGTACACATACACGGAATCGAGCCGAAATATACACGCATATATATTTTTCACACAAAAATTGAATTTTTATTGTGTTCTATGCATCCCAGATCTAATAATTTTACACATAAAATTTTAGATCTGTTTAGCCATATACCAGGACGCAAAAACGACGGCTCTGATACCAATGATGGAAAAATTATACATATATAATTAACATGCGGAGGTAACATTAAATAAATGTACCTACCTCTTGTAGCGCAGAAACTAGTTGCGGAAGCGTCTACCAAGATCTCGTTTGTTTTGGTCACTGGTCTGGCTTTTACCCACTCGGGGTAAGAGCAGCTAGATCACAATCTAAATGCCCTTGAAAATAAGACAGAAAACTGTGAGTGGGAACGAGCAGCCTTGCGGCATGTACGTTTTCTCGTTACCAAATTATGAGGACCTCACCTCTATTTATAGAGATCCTAATGGCTAGAGACCTAATTCTAGTTTAACTCAGACTCTTTCTGAGATAATATTTGGTAATTTAATTTAGATTAAATAACTCAATTTAATCTGGATAGGAACTCAATCCTTTATAGAGTCATGGGCGTATCCCAACTCTATCAATATTTAATTTTTTTTAGTGAAATTTAGAATTATAATTGCAAATGATTTATCTCTCTCATAATTTAAAAAATATTTGATCCCCATGTTTGTTCTCTTTAATTAATACAATCCTTAATTTCCTTTTCCAAGAAGAATTAGGGACAAGGTTAAAACTTAATTTTCATTGGCTATGTGCACTAGCGGAGCTAGGACCCTATGATCAGCAAAGCACATTTTATAATTTTATCATAAAAAATTAAAAATTAAAAATACATATAAATTATACCATAAAAATATATTTCATTTAAAATTAAAAAAGGATAATGATTAAAATAAAATAAAAATATAACTTCCACAATTGTTCTTGACGCAATTTCATATTTTGAAACAGTTGAATAATTAGCTCATTGTCAATACTATCAAATACATATCTTTCTATATAAGTGATTAAACAATCATTCATCCAGGCATCTCTTATTCGGTTACGAAACTGATTTTTGACAATCTTCATTGCAGAAAATACTCTCTTTACGGTCGTTGTGGCAACTGTAAGTCCCAAATATATGATTTAGAGGGGAGGTAAATAGATCATTTCATAATTTTGGCCAAATTAAAAACATGAGCAGCTTGATATACTAATCATAACTTGATTTCAAGCATTTGATAAATCTTTTGTTAAAATATATATATGAACAAAATATTTAGTAAGAAAAGATTATGGGTTAATTTAATAAATCAATTTGCAAAATTAATATTCAGCACGGTATGACTTATGAATTCTTTTCTACTGAATATGAAACAGTCAATTTTAGAATAAAAATTATAGAGCATAAGATAAAAAGAGAGTAAGCGATAGATAAATTTAATACCGCGATTTATAGACGTTCGGATATTGCCTACACCTTCTCTTTAAGACAACCCATCTTAAAAGTTTCTCTCTTTCTAATGTGATTTTATTTACGGGCAAGAGTCAAAATTATGTTACAAGTAACTACCCAAGTTTTTCTTTCGAAGTGAAAAACTCAAAAACACTTGATCATTTTTCCCAAATAAAATGATCAAAATACTTAGCCCTCTTTACAAAATAAAAGAACATAAACACTTGCTAGTTTATTTTTCTGAGTTCCAGTAACCTAGCCTCACAAATTTATCTCACAAATTTGAATAGTCTCACTAACATGATTACAATAGAAACTATAATCATATTGAGAAGATGTGATCATGAATGCTCATGATGGAATGAAAACTTAGAACCAGATTAAAACCTCAATAGAAATGTGTTTTCGCTCTCATCTTTATCATTTTAACAAAAACCCATTTTATAGTTCATGAAAATATGGCCGTTGGTTGTGAATCAATATTTCAAAAATATTTGAAGAGTTTTTAGACAAAGAAATCTGTTTAAAGAAATATCCCCATATTTTTTTGATTCCATAGTTAACAAATTTAGATTGAGGAGATTTTATTTCCGTTGGGTGTGAACTAAATTTGAAAAATTGTTTCTAGCTTAGAAGAGATCAGATTTGCATATTTGTGTTTTATTTAATAAGAGAAAATTATTTGAAAATGATTTTCTGTCTCTTTAGTTAACAAAATCAGCTTGGGATGATAATCATGATTTTTCCAAAGTCAAAAAAATATGTTTGAAAAGATAATTGAGATATTTTCTAGATTTATGTTTCCTTAGAAAAAATCAATTTAAAAAATATAATCTAGAAATTCTCTTTTCTTGGATAAAAAATTCAATCTGAAAATATTCTAGATTTTATTTATTTCCTTTTGCCAATAATCATGTATATGGAAAATTTTATTTTTTTTTTGGAAAGAAATAATTTTAAATAAGTTAAAATATGATTTTAGAAACATTTTAAATGCAGAAAATGATTGTGAGTGTGTGAATCTTTAAAATTGATTTTACAAAATTTTCTAAAGAAAATTGATCAACAGATCATGTTTAAACTATTTCGTTCTAGATAGAGCACCTGATTATTCTGTTTTGGATAGAGCACCTTGTCAGTGATTATGCTCTAAGCCAACTATTTGGACCTTATTGTAATGATTATATTTTATTTATATAATACTTTTCTCCACATTAATATTAATGGCATATTATATTATAGTAATTTTTTAATAATATTTAATATTATTCTTATTATTCACTAGTCATTTATCATTAAAGGGCATAAAAATAAATTAAAACTAGTATGAGTTTGATTGATAATCCTGAGAAGATTATATATATATATATATATATATGTATGGTGATATAAATCAAACTTGTAGATACTTTTAACACCCCAAATATTGTAAAATATTTAACTGTGTTGAAATTTTATAAGAAATTTAACTTAAATGGATATAAAAAAGTAAAAGAGAGGTGTAATAAATTAATTAGGGATTGAAATGAGGTTAAGAGGGACTGTTTGGGAATTTGAGCCAAAACTACCCTAATCTAGCCAAAACTATGTCGTTTTGGCTTTCCTTTTCTGTTCTTCTTTTTCTTTTCTTTCTCCCTTCCCATTGCAGCCGCCTCCTTCTTTCCCCGATCAGCCCCTTCGTTTTTCCAGCCCCGTCTGCTCCTCTCTTTCGTCACCATCTCTGCCCTTCCGTCCATCGTGAGCCGTCGGTCTCTTTCTCCCCTTCCGACACGCACAATGGTAGCCACCCTCTTTTCTTTTTTCCCTTGCAATTATGCCCCGATTTCAGCCCCTCTCTTTGTCGTTTCTGTCGCTGCAGCTCCCCGAAACGCCGCCACTCCCTCCTCTTCAAACGGTGACTTCAATGTGAGTTTAAGCTGAATTTTTAGGTGATTTAGAGGGTAGCAGATTTAGAAAGTTAGGGATTTCGGATTTAAGGTTAATTTTCTTAAGTCAATAGATTGGGTAAACTAAATTGATCTTTAAATGTCTTTAAAATTTTCATTTAGGTGGCTTTAATTCTGAATTTTTGTTCGATATATGTGTGAAATGGTTCCTGTAAATGTAGAAGAAGAGGTAAACTTGAAGGAAAAGGAAAAAGGAAAGGGCATAGAAGCTTGAGTTAATTTCAGTGAGATTCAAGTTACAGAAGTTGGACCATTTCGCTGTGAATTGAGGTTTGCAACCACTAAATTCAACTTTTCTTATTTTATATATATTATGTTGAGACTGAATTATCTTTGATACGAGTTTTGATGGAAATTAGTTGAGTTCTTAAAGATAAATGGACATAATATAACTTAATGAAGTGGTTGACTTAGTAGAAATATTTTATTAATGTTGAAGTGCTAATTTCTTGAGGCATAATTGTGATAGTAAAGATTGGATTTTAGAATGTAAATGGTAGATGATTTAAATGATAAGAGTTGAAATGAAAGTATGAGTTTATTTATGTTAGTAAAGTTAGAGTTAAATTTATTAAATAATATGCAGGATTGCTCATGATATTCTAGAGAATATTATAACTAATAAAATGGTAGAATATAAATAATAAGTAAGCTAATCTAAAAATTCATTCAAGTAAGTTTGTTATTTATACAAAATAAGAATTTGAAGTATAATGTTATAATTTGAATGATTGTGTAGTAATGATGCTTTAAGGCCATATGGTGCCATAGAGCAAATTGAGAATTAAAATATAGACTGTAAATTGAGGTATTATTATTGCCCTTGGTAATCGATAGGAAACATGGGTAAGAGTATAGTTGGCTAGCCATAGGGAGTAGAGAACTGCATTGTTAATTGGGACGTTCGCGAGTTATTGAGAACCTGCGAAATTTAATACTACTGCTGCTGTTACTACAATTGTTACTTCTACTGCTACTGTGCCGTTACTGTTGCTCATCCCGCATACTTAACTCACGTAATCCCATTGGTTTACTTAGGGCAATAGACCATAAAATATACACATATGTATACATTAACTTTAATTATATTATGGGTACATTGTGGATGAATTTAATTGTTGGCTTGCATGTTAATATCTTTAAACTGCTAATGTGCTTAGTGACTCAATTAAATAAAATCTCTTATAAGGAATATGATGAAAATTTATCTTCTTGGAATTTGGTCTCGTACATGTCTATTATTATTACCATTATTATTGTTATTACTTTTTTTTATTAAATTCTGTTATAATTTTAATTAAAATTATTATTTGTGAAAAGTGAAATTAGTGGTTGCCACTAAGCAATGTGTTTAGCACGTGGACTTTTATTTCTGCGCGTAGGTGTACAGGTTCTTGAACAATAAGGCAAGCCAGGATCTATCAGGAAGTATGGAAGAGTTCTTTTACTTCAGAATAGATGCTTAGGCTTAGTATTTCTCTTTGGACATTTTCTTTTAGAATATTAGATCTGAGCTATCTAATGGCTTGTTATAAGCTATTTTAGAATTTTATTTGTAGTTCACTGTGAATGATGATTTATGGACGTTGAAGTTTATTGTAAATATATGCATGGATTAAGGAAGATGGATGTTATTTGTTTTTTTTTTTTTTATGTTGGACAATGTATGAATTGGAATTGGTAAATTCACAACTGTTGGTGAATTTACCTTTTATTTGAATAATTGAGGTGGATGGGAGAAATTGATGTTGTATTGGCTTGGTTATGGAGTTGGGATGTGTGGATATTTCATAAAAGTGTAAATTTGCAATTGTTAATAGGAGGACAAGGACCTGTTTAGGGGAAACTATGTCCGTTTTCCCGCAAAATTTTAGGCTTTTTAATTAATAAGAGTAATAAAAGTTATTAAGTGAGAACTCAATTTTAAAATACAAGGTGGATCTAATTGTGTAACATTCGGTGCTTGGCTCTTATTAGCCAGGTATGGGTGTTACAGTACTTGTTAGATAACAAGTCACTGGATAGACCCGCTATAAAATCACTACATGTGTTAGTGTCATAAGTGATCTTATAATAGATATGTTATTGAATCCTTTGACCTGAGGTTATCATAGTTTCCTACATAAGAAACATTATATTTTGACATAGTCAAACATTATCTTTAGTCGAATAATTATAAAGTTTATGATTGGACATGATGAGAAATATGCAGAGAAAAGTAAATAATTAAAATGGAATTTGTCCCTCTTTTATGAGAGAGATATCTATTGGGCCTCTCGATAAGTAGAACTGTAAAATGCATGACCTTACTCAAATGAATTAATAGTGTGATTAATGTCATTTGAATTTATTAGTCTACTTAGTGATCGAAAAATTATATGTTTGAACAATATAAGTTTGACATGGACCATGACTTATGTTCAAACAAAATATCATGTGAAAAAAGGATAATAACATATTCTGTTGTTTGGTTAAAATCAGACTAACGATATTTATATTATTTGTGTAATCATAATGACTTGTGGGCTTATTATGGAATTAAGCCCACTGACAACTTAATATAAATCTATCGGGTCACACATAAAGAACATAATGAACAGACTGGATTTTAATTAGGGTATTTCGAATTTAAATATAACAGATATTTTATTTGAATTAGATAAATATATATACATATAATATTTTTTATTATTTTGAATATATATATTTCTTATTTTTGAATAAGAGATAATATCCCTAATTCGTTTCTCTTTAGGGTTTTAATAAGCTATATATAAGAGAAAGATATATACATGTTAAACCCTAAGAAAATAGTTAGTGGCTGCCATTTTAAGAAAGACAAGAAACCCTAGCCGCCTTTTTCTTTGTGAAAGAAAAAAAAAATCAGTTGCATAGAAAGGGAGCTAGCACTCCTGCGATTATCTATTCACTGATTCGTGCGTGTGGATACCATGGAGGGTATTCATTTTTTGGAGCAGCGCCTACAATCTGATTAAAGAGTTTATTTCGACTTTTCTGCGCTACAAAAAAGTTGGTAAATCTTTCAGTTTCTTTTGAATCAATTGGATCGCTTGGATCCTATTTGGGTTTCATTTTATATTTCGCTGCGTTTAATTTTGAATTACTGCGATGAAACTCAACACACCTGACTTCAGATTTGTCTGTTTTTTTGACCTGCACAATTTTAAACTATAAACGTCCAAATCTTAATTGATAGAAATGTTTTGTTAATAATCAAAATTCAAAATTGAGTTTTAGCCTTTCAAGGCAACATTAACAAGTAAAACTAAAACCAATTTGATAAATAAATAAACCAATGCATAAACAATGTGCTTTTTAATTTCAACTAATTTTTGAAAAATGCTACCAATTGCTTTTAAATTCTTTCATACCATATCTTTTATTGCATAAAAATTTTAATGGCTTTATCATTGTTACTTTATTTTAGTCATTAATATTTTAAATTTTTAACACTTAATATATTTCCTTATAAATAAATTTTAAATTTTATTTATATGCTCAAAAATGTCGAGATACACAAAATTTGACCGGAGCAGTTAAAATAAATTAGGAAATTCGCATTTAAATTTATATATATATTTAAAAAAAATAAAAATGAGGGTGTGCATAGTTATACGTGGCTCCGGCCATGGCCATGTGTGAAGCCAATGACAAATACTCCGTATTATTACATTAGATTGAGACATGTGTGGCAAATGCGATATCTTATTATTACATGATTGACTAGTTTATGCATCCGTCCATCCTTAATTTCCTTTTCCAAGAAGAATTATGGACAAGATTAAAACTTAATTTTTATTGGCTATGTGTGAAGCCAATGACAAATAGCTATTATGCGCAATAGATTGAGACATATCTGGCAAATGCGAGATCTTATCATTACATGGAAAAAAAAAGGATGTTGCTAGGATTGACTAGTTTATGCATCCGTCCGACGCCAACAACGCAACTTGGCATTCCGTTGCTTCTTGTTTATGCTTTCCTTATCGTGTGCGACAAGAAATGTGAATGGAATGATTAATCATATTATTGACAAATTTATTAAATCATTAATTAATATCAATTTTTAAAAATTATTAATTTTAAACTAATCATTCACTTCAGTTAATTAGTTTTTCGATTTCATTTTTTACGATTTGGTTAATCATAATTTAAGTTTTAAATTAAAATAATAAAATATTAACAAAATTTTAAGATCTTTATTTTAATTATGCAAAGTACAATTCAATATACAAAATAAAATATACAAATTAACTAAACTATAAATATTTATTTTTAAGTAAAATATTAAAGTTATTTTGGCCAAAAAATATTTCTAATCTTATGAAAATTCAATATAGCATGCCACATAAACTTCAGCCGTTCCAGAATATGACACATGACAATCAATATGTTAGCGAGTATTCATATAAATTTTCCTTAAACTGACAATTTATAGACTATTAACACAAAAAAAGAATTCAAAGAGAAACAATAAAAACGATTCATTACTACATCAGCTACATTACATGAATTTTCGTTGATATGTAATGTTGGCATGTTATATTGGATTTCTGATAGCATTTGAAGTGTATAAAAATTACTTTCCATGCAAAAATTACAAGTATTGCCACATCAGCTACATTATTGGGTTTTCGTTGATATGCATTGTCACGTGTCATTTTAAAAGGTTTAGAGTTCAGGTGTCACCTTCTAAAAGATTTAGAGTTCATGTGGAATTTTTGGCAGCATTTGAAGTATTTTCTAATCAAAATTACTTTCTATGCAAACATTACACACTTTGGGTATTTTTTTTGTTACAAAAAATTCTTTATTCACTATTTAGTAATAGGACACAAGTCCAATGGCTTTTAATGCAATTAATTAATCCTTAATTGATCCATCGATTTTGATTTTGGATTATATTTTTTACATTTTCAATTAATGATTAGAGTTACAGTTACGATTATGATTTATGAGTTGCAGTTAATTGTTAAATCTAGTAATTTTTGGTACAATTAACCCATGAGTTGCTGTAAATATCAATTTGATTTTGAAACAATTTTGAGATTAACTATTCTATTTACTATATTTTGGCCATCGAGCTTAATGATAACCAAAGCCTATCCTAACATGCAGAATTAGTGCCACAATCCTTGAGTATCTTGCTTGAAATGATCCGACTCAATACTATAGGATCTCTAGATTTTCAGCCGTGATAGGAAAATTTTGTCTAAATTCGACTCATAAATTTTTTACGCAAATATATTTTGATACATAAAATTAATACTTATTATCTATTTACTACTTTTTTTTAACTTCTTTATGCTACTTATTATTTTTCTGTTGGCTTAATTTATAAATTTGTTCATTGATCTAGTTTAGATAATCTTTTGCTGACACTTTAATACAAATTCATCTTTTAAGTTTTTGAACCTTTTTTTTTTCTATTGGTTCCGCAAATTTTTATTGTGTTCAATCAAATTTTAAATTTTTATCATATTAAACATGATATAATTTTGTTTTATAAGTTTAATATAAAAGAAATCCCATTCAATTTAAATTGAACCGTTGAACAATGTTTGGGGTTATATCAGAACTTTGCCGAACTTATAATGAAACGGCCCAAACATATATATGTCCAGCCCAATCCTTTTGACATTAATTTGTATTCAAAAGTTATTTTTTTAATAGATCTTTATTTTTGTGAACTTGTAAAGAAAAAAAAATCGTAATTATTCAATGTTAATTTTTTACCGTTCAATTTGTATTAATTATAAATTTTAAACACTTAATTATTGACTAAGAAAAGAATTTGTACTACATGCTACTAGAGAGCGTGAAACAGGACCTCTTTCAGTATCTACTCCTCCCCCCTTTTTGCAACTCCTAATTTTGATGGGCTATTGGATCCTTCTTCCTCACCTCTTCAATTCACATTTTCCATTTTATTAATTATCTATCAACTTAGAGTTATGCAATTATCAAACTTATTTTTAAAATTAATATTGATTATATTCTAATTACTTATTTATAGTCTATGCCCATTGTAATTACCCAAAACTCATCGACTGCCAATAAATTAAGAACAAGCCACTAAGTATAATCGACCACATAATTAAAATTCCTAATTTGAAGATTTCTCGAGAGAAACTAATTGATAATATAAATTATATATTACTAGGCTTGATCCACTCTCAGCCAAAGTCCAAGACAAGATAGAGCTTAAGATGTGACACGTGGTAGGTGGCTAGCCAAGCAATTGTCCGATCAGATTGATAGGGAACACCTCACGTCAAAGTCCACCGACACATTATAGTATCCACGCCTCCTACCTATTATATTTTAGGTTGTTACATGCATCAAATACATAAGCGGAATTTAAAATTTTTAACTAACCTAACTTAGATCTAGCCATGAAATTATAATAGCTAACTAAATATTAGAAAAATCACCTTGTGGAATTTTATTGATCAATTGATTTTTTTTCGCACTGAATTATTGCAAACCATAGTATCCAACTTTCGAACACCTCCAATAATTGTCTGTACCAGAAAAGAGAAAAATGAACCAAGAAGAAATTACAGAGAAAATCGAAAATCCAATGGGACTAGTGATGAATTTCGGCCAAGGATAGGGATTGGAAGAAATCTTATTATCTTCTATTCCTATTAAGATACTACTTTTATACTCTAAGTTAAAAGAAGAAATCTAATAGGATTAGAACTTTAAAATAGTTGGAGTATTAACTTATAATTAATTCTTAATTAATTAATTAAATTTATTTAATTGAATCTAGTCAGGGCCTCCACTGTAAGGCCCATGTGCAAAAGCCTGTAGACTTGGCTTTTCTGTGTGGACTTAGATTTAATTACTCAGAATAAAGCGTCCGTAATGAAGACACTTATTGTAGTTTCTTGATTCAACACATTTTCACTGCAGTGTCTGAGTAGATATTGTTATGTGATACAAGTAATTCCCAAAATCTGATAGGTATAAAAAAAATAGAAAAAAAGAAAAGAGTTTTTCACAATTTTTCTTTAATTACCAACCATAAATTCTAAATTCAACCAAATTAAATATGTGAGGTCCATAACACTTATAGATCATATTTGATTTAACTTGGCCCAAGAAATAGGCTATTAAGGCCTTATATTCTCATTTCTGCAAAGAATGCACTCCCAGAGTGGTTTTGCGCAGAGCAATTTTCATCTGGGCCTATAATTAATTCTCCAATTAATCCAATATTATTATTTTAGTCACATAATATTTATAGTCTAACAATATTTTATTTTGAATCAAAGGTCAATTATTTCAGACTGATGGGTGTCGAAGCCACCAAAAATAAATACCTCAATTATCCTACTAAATAAATTGCAAATAGGGTAAGAAAGGGTCGAATCCACAGAGACTAGCACTGAAATAATTTTAAATAACCAGATTTTTAACAATAAAAATATAAAAGGGGGGATTTTCATGAAACAAAAGCAATCAAATACTGAAATTGAAGAAATAAATAAATAAACAATAAATTGATTAAAAGAGAACTCAATATGCAATAAATTCCAGTTAAAGATATTCGCAACACAGGCTTAATTCAACTGATCATTGACGAAAGAGGGGATCTAAAAATCAAATAATGGGCCAGTTATAGCCGTCGGCTTCGCGCTCCCGACCTAATCTTTCCGTATTATTGAATTAATCAAGTAAGACTATAATTAATTCCTAACCAATAACTAACCCTAAACACGCGCAAGGATTTAATTTATTGACAGCATTAATGAAATAGAGAGACCTGACCTAAGCCAACCACCCTCACGCGAGATTGATTTAGACTCAATTATGCATCTACTCAACATAACAGCCCTTGTGAGGAAGCTACACTGATTGCCACTTGTTGTTGACTTCACTAAACAATTACGGATCTAGTAAATTCAACTAGCAATATATTATTTAATTAAATGAACAACGGCGCCTCATTGAACATAAAATAAATGATAATCAAGATATGGTTTCTCTAAACTTCAGTAGATAACATGAACATTATATGAAATTAAGAACAATAAATAAGAATAACAATCTCACAGTGAATTAAAACCTGGCTTTGAATTTATCTTTAACTGAAACAAGAGTATTTAGCCACACATAATTGAAATAAAACCAAAATAAAATTAAATTGAGAAAATAAACTCCCTGTTACAGCCTTGAGAAAAACCTAGATGAAGAAGAAATAGAGAGGATGTTACTGTTCACGTTTTCTCTAGGTGATATAGGAGTAAAAACCTAGATAAGTTAGGAAAGAGATAAAATCCTATCTAAACTTGGAAAATAAATTACAAATATTAAATGTAATATTATCCTACTAAAACTACTGCATAATATCCCCTTAATTACAGCATAATTATCCCTAAAAATCAGACTGAGAAAAGGTGGCGGCTAGGTCAACTTCGGATTAAAAAAAATATGAAAACTGCATTCTGCTCGTGTCTTGGCTGTTAGCCTTGGGCAAGGCAGCTCCTTAGCCTTGCCCCTTAGCCTTGGGCAAGGCTAAGCCCAAAATCAGTTTCATGCTTCAAAATTCTTTAATTTTTCTTAGCTGTTCCATATTCACTCCATTTGGCTTCAATTACTTCATTTTCATCACTTTGACCCTAAAATGAAAAAAATCATAAAACAAGTGAAAAGTACTAATTTAAGCCAAAATAAAATACAATAAAGTGATGAAAAAAAAAATAAAAAATGCAACTTTAGGCACACATCAAATTTCCCCACACTTATCCAATGCTTGTCCTCAAGCATAAATTAAATCTCAAGCACAATCCTTTCAAAAGTTCATTCACCCAAATATCAAATTGCAATCCCATAAGTTCCCAATAAATCAAAATGCAAGGCAAGATAGAGATAGAAATCCAAAAATAATTTACCACAAAATCATATCAAGACATGGGTATCTCAACTACCTTTTCAAATTAGATACAATAAGGTTCATAATCATTAAACACACACAAATTTATATCCCAATTTAAGATTAAATCAATGTATAAAAGAAAACTTGTCAAACCAAATTAGACACTTTAGTTTTTCACAATTATCAATAGAAAAGGGAACAAGGAAAACCAGGAAATTCATTTCAATCTCTCTTTTTCTTTTTTTTTTTCTTTTTTTTTCTTCATTTTCTTGGACTGTAGTGGACTCGAGGGCACCCGGTTCTGACCCGCATACACCCGGTCTTTCTAGTCAAAGAAAATATTAAAATGCTTATAAGAAATGTAGAGATCCTTTTTACGCGAGGGTACCCGGTTCTGACCCGCATACACCCGGTTAGTCAGATCACACAGTTTCAAGTGGCTACTAACTCTACTCTTAACCGCTTTTTTTTTTTTTAGCGGACAGTGGAGTAAAATTTATTTTATTATTTTTCCTGATAACCAAATTCCTCAATCCATAAGCAAACATACCAAACAAGTGTCCAAAATAGTTTTAACAAGTTTCTAAAATACAAAGAATCCAATTTCAACACATGCAAAAGTTTATGTTTCACCTTAAGAATTGAACCTTGATATTTCTAATTCAAAAGATAATTAAGATCACCATAAATTGTATGAAAATGGATAAATAATCATGAATACTATTCAAACTTTGCCTAACAAACTGATTCATCAAAAACTAAATAATTTTGGAACTGATTTAGGCAAACACTTTTCCCTAGGATCGTGAATGAAACTTAACAGATATTCAAGGACAAGATGAATGCTACATTGAATAAGGGAACAAGTTCTAAGAGCCTAATAAGAATGACAGTGGCACAGAAGTCATGGGCAAAACATCAAACTAGCAAACCAGAATAATCCAAGTTAAATGCCACTCAAAATTTATATGCAATTTTGTTCAAAATAGCCACCCAAAAATACGCCATAGAAGCATATGCATCTAGAGTTTGCATAAATCAACCAATTGCAACATAAAAATTCAACATTAGAGCATTAAAACAAGGAGGGCAAAATCATTCAAATTGATTAACAAAATTTTCTTTCACAAATTTTGAACAATTCAGATTTGTTTTCACTTGTCTAAAAATTAGCACAAAATTCAGAAAATTCTTGCATAAGTGCAGCCAATTAAACACAATTTTAGCAACAAATTTTTGTTCAAAATTTGCCTAAATCATTAACAACAAAGCATCATCAATGCATGTCAAAAATTCAGCAGAAATTTGTTACTCCAGCAACAACCAAACTGACATTCAGAGCAGCACCATACCAACAATCATCAGCACAGACTCCAAAATCAATATAAACATACAACCACATAAACACACAGCACTTCTAATTCAATCCCTCCCCCACATTTTCTCCTCGCATTGTCCCCAATGCGGAATTTCACACAACCGTGGGGCGAAGGGCAACAAAAAGTAAAAGAAAAGAGAGGTATACTGCCCTGGGGGAGGAGTATAGCATCGACATCATTGGGGTGCGAGGTGGGGTGGTATGAACCCCACATGTCTGAAATAAGCCAGTTGATTCTCGTACATGTGCTGTACTGTGGTCTCCAATCGCTGCAATCGTCCCCTATCATCCGAGGACATTGTGGAGGGCGGTGCTGCTGAAAGTGCGCGAGATGTGGAGGCACCAGGTGTAGGCTTGCTCTGTTTCCTAAACACTCGCTCCTCAAAATTAGCTAGCCGACCTGCATCCACAAATAAAATAACTCCACCCTGCCCGCACTTAAGCAGGCGTAATTTATCAAGAAAAAGTAAGTCCATGAGGTGCATATCACAGGATTTGTGCATATTAGTGGTGCCTAGGTCAACCAAATTGTGGTTAACAGCTAATGATGTCATCAAAGACCCTAAAAACAATTTTTTGGGTGTTCTGGTTAATTTCTCAAATTTAATGGCAAACCAATAACCTAAATTTACCTTTTTCTGGTGAATCATGCACCACATAAAAAACAATTCAGCCTTGGTGACCACTGTGGTGTCATCATTTCTTGCAGAATAATTAAATGCTAAAAATCTATGAATGAAATGCAAGGCTGGATTCTGAATCAAATATGCTTTGGACTTACCCGGTGAAAATGTAATGTCAGATATGCCCGTTAGAGTGCGATAAACTTCAATATCATCAAAATCGGGTGGATAGTCACACAGCAGGTCAAAATATTCATGAGTTTTAGAATACTCCTCATCAATAAATCCTAACTGGATGTTAAATCCAGTCACAGAACAAAATTTAAACTCACCCATCAAAGAATAAGATATGGCAAAAGGCTTAGTTAAATTAAATGTAGCCCCTTGGTGCTCAAACTCAAAAGTGCTATAGAATTCACGAACTAATGCATCATAAGCTGGGTAATTCAGCAAGAAAAATTTTCGCCAACCAATTCCATCAATTAAGTCAAAAACCTCATCGTGAATATTTAAAGCATGCAAGGTTGGTTCATCAATACATCTACCAGGGACAATCTCAGTATGCTCAAGCAAGTGAAAATGAGTCCGATGTATGTCTTTATCAAAAGCCAAATTACCTTCTAAGTCATGCATTATAGGTGGAAACTGGCTTTTACCTTCTTCCATTCGGGCTCATTTTTGTCGGCGAATAGGGGAGCCATCTGCTTCATCTTGGCCTTGTGGCGTTGGTTCAGGTATCTTGTGAGTATTGTCGTCATCCTCGTCTTCACTGCTTGGTTCAGGAGTTTGAATTTGTCGAGATTGATACGTGATCGGGTCTTTGCGCTTTCGAGCAGCTAAAGAAGATCGTTGATAGTAACGTGAGGCCATTGTTGGTGTTGGATCCTCGTCCGGTAGCTGGTGTGTGCGTGGTTGCTCGTTATTGTGCTCGAGATCTGCGTTTTGCGGTGAAGCATCGTCGTGGGTGGTTGAGCTAGCAGATCAGCCACGTCTTGGCTTCTGGGGAGTGGCGTGCTTCAATCGGACCATGGTGGGCTCGCGGTGAAGGAATATGTCATGGTATGTGTATGTAGATAACGCAGCGGAAAAATATCGAAAAACGATCAGACACATCAAACAAATCCACGACAAGAATCGAAACATGCACTTTTAGGGTTTTTAAAAACTTACAACTTTAGATGCCTATTCCGAAATGAATTTGATGATGACCAGCAACTAAGATGATATTGTCCACCTTTGATCTTCACCACCAATGCCAAGGAATAGCCTTTGCGCCAATCCTCTCTATGCTCACACACACACTTTCAAGCAAGGCTTAAAACCGAGAATGCTAGCTCTCAATATAAGTATTTTGTAATGGCATGGGTTATAGCTACAAGATTTTTGATCTTGCACTTTCTTTTGGTGCTATTAATGCCTAATCACACAAGAAAGCAAGAAAGAATTCTTCTCCTTATGTATTTCGGCCAAGAAAAGATTTTTGAGAGAGAGAGAGGGAAGTTCACGCCTACTATCTCTTTCCACTAGGGTTTTTCTTTTCAATTTTTATCCTCATCTTATGGCAAGTGTTTATTCCGAATTTTACCACCTAAAAGTAGTTTATTCAACCTTAAACACTTCCTATAGATAAGTAACAAACATTAATTTAAACCCTTTTGAATTTAAAATTCAATTAGGATTTAATACTCAATTAACTTAATCAATATTATTAAATTAATTGACATTAAACCATGTGGGCCGAAATCTTCCTCTCTCATGGACCAAGGTCCAATAGCAATTTAATACCCATTACATACATTAGCTTGACTTTTATTAAAAGCCCAAATTAATGCTCAATCCCTTATTTAAATATTTTAAGCCCAATGCTTTGTGTGCGATCCTATAGGTCCATTTAATATTGGCAATTGAATTAATGAATTAATTCAAAGGCTATATATATTCTCTAGCAAGATATTTATAGCATTCCAAATTAAATGAAAATGCAAATGGCATTTGGTGACCTAATGCAATTTTGTATAGTCCCTTACCCATAAATATCAGAATTAACATAAGGCATGGAACAAGTCATCCTCATGTGTAAGTTAATTCCTTTCTTGATATTCCAGTGACACTGAACTCTCAGATAAATAATGATTGCACATTATTACATCTCGGTATGGCCATACACTTCTCAGTTCACTGATCAAGTGGCCGATGATATTTTTCTCTCTTATAGAGAGGGGTAATCCCTTCACTTCTCTCATGCTCTCTAACATGAATCAATGCATACCCAAGCATACCCATACTTGTCACTCAGTTACGAGCACGTTAGGTGTATGTCAAAGTACACAGTAATTCATAAAGAGTTTCATAGAGATTTTAGGTCTAAGAACTCCGATACAAAACTTGCATATGAGGAACACTTATGACTTGTACCATGTAGTGTTCTCATGTGTGGATCGTATCCAAATACCATGTTATAAACATGTATCTATGATCTCTGATTGACACTTTTGTCCTTATGATCCGTAAGACAGAACTCAACTAATCAGAGAGAGCATACTAGTCTTAATTCATTTGTTATTCCCATAACAATGACTGACTAGGGATATTTAGAATGAAGTCTCATTTGTTTCAAGGTCTTACAACCATGTGCCTCACACATGATAACTTAAACTGAAACGACATTATTGGACAGTTCTATCAATTGATATGCACAGGAATACAATTGGTAAAACAAATGCCTCATTTATTAACTAAAGTGTTTTATTACAATGTATTGGGGCTAGGGCTTACACTAACAATCTCCCACTAGCACTAGTCCCAATTGGGCATAGCCCTAAGACCGAATGCTCTCAAATGAGCTTCGTGCAGATTTGGGCGCAACTATTTCGTCAAAGGATCTGCTACATTGTCTTCACTTGCTATCTTGCTGACCTTGACGTCCCCACGATCAATGATTTCTCTGATCAGGTGGTACCTCCTGAGTATGTGTTTGGATTTCTGGTGTGACCGGGGTTCTTTTGCCTGTGCAATGGCCCCGTTGTTGTCACAAAAAATTTCTAATGGATCTAGGATGCTTGGGACCACTCCTAATCCAGAAATGAAATTTCTAATCCAAACAGCCTCTTTTGCAGCCTCACTTGCTGCAATATACTCAGATTCTGTAGTTGAGTCGGCAACGGTCTCTTGCTTTGAGCTTTTCCAGCTGACAGCAGCACCGTTTAAAACAAAAACGAATCCAGATTGCGATCTTGAGTCCTGAGTGCTGGTTTGAAAAGCAGCATCGGCATAGCCTTGTATGACGAGCTCTTCCTGACCACCATACACCAATAAGTGATCCTTAGTCCTTCGCAGGTACTTTAGAATCCCTTTTACAGCAGACCAATGCTTTTCACCAGGGTCTTGCTGAAACCTACTGGTTATACTCAGTGCATGAGCAACATCCATCCTAGTACATAACATAGCGTACATGATAGATCCAATAGCAGATGCATATGGGATTCTACTCATGTTGTCCCTTTCCTCTTTGGTTTTAGGGCACTGTTCTTTAGTTAAAGGAACTCCCAAAGCCAAAGGTATGTACCCTTTCTTTGAGTCTCCCATACTAAAACGCTTTAGTACCTTGTCTATGTACTTTTCTTGACTTAGTCCCAATAGCCGATTCGATCTATTTCTGTAGATCCGAATGCCAAGTATTGTCTCAGCTTCACCTAAGTCTTTCATTGAGAAACATTTCCCCAACCATTGCTTAACCTTTTGCAATGTTGGAATATCATTCCCAATGAGAAGGATGTCATCCACATACAGGACTAGAAATACTACTATGCTCCCACTAACCTTCTTGTATACACAAGGCTCATCTTCGTTCTTGACGAAGTCAAATTCTTTGACTGCCTCATCAAAACGAAGATTCCAACTTCGGGATGCTTGCTTTAATCCATAAATGGATTTCTGAAGCTTGCAAACCTTCTTAGGATGCTTGGGATTGACAAAACCTTCAGGTTGTGTCATATACACATCCTCAAGTAAATTTCCGTTAAGGAAAGCAGTTTTGACATCCATTTGCCATATCTCATAATCATGATATGCAGCTATGGCAAGCAAGATCCTAATGGACTTGAGCATGACTACAGGCGAAAAGGTTTCATCATAGTCTACACCATGTGTTTATCGAAAACCTTTCGCTACTAGTCTACCTTTGTAGGTCTTATCAGCTTTGAGTTTAAATAGCCACTTGCATTCAATTACTTTAGCACCTTCTGGTGGATCAACCAAGGTCCAAACCTGGTTATCGTACATTGATTGCATCTCGGATTTCATGGCTTCAAGCCAATTTTTCGAGTCTGGGCTTTCAATAGCTTCTCGGTAGGTAGTAGGATCCTCACGATCTACTAACTCAATAGTGTCACTGTCAGTGATTAGAAATCCATATCTCTGAATCTCCTGACGTACCCTACCAGACCTTCTAGGTACTTGTGTAATGGGTTCTTGTTCCACAAGTGGTTGTGAACTTGATCCCATTTCCAACTCATCCTCTATAGGAATTTGTGGCACTTGAATTTCTCCAAGTTCTACTTTACTCCCACTATCTTTCTTGAGAAGGAACTCCTTTTCCAAGAAGACAGCCTTGCGAGCAACAAATACTTTGTTCTCGGCTTGTGAGTAAAAGTAGTATCCCTTTGTTTCTTTGGGATAACCCACAAATAAGCAGACAGTGGATTTGGACTCTAGTTTGTCAGATGTTAATTTCTTAACATGTGCTTCACAGCCCCAAATCCTAAGAAATGACATATTGGGTTCTTTCCCAGTCCATACCTCGTATGGTGTCTTCTCAACTGCTTTAGTTGGAGTACGGTTTAGTAGAAACGCAGCAGTTTCTAATGCATAGCCCCAAAAAGAGATAGGAAGATTTGCTTGACTCATCATAGATCGAACCATGTCCAATAGAGTTCGATTTCTCCTTTCGGACACACCATTCCATTGTGGTGTTCCAGGAGGAGTGAGCTGTGAAATAATACCACACTCCTTTAGATGACAGTCAAACTCTTGGCTTAAGTATTTGCCACCTCGATCTGACCGAATGGCTTTTATACTTTTGCCAAGTTGGTTTTCTACTTCGGTTTTAAACACTTTGAATTTCTCAAAAGTTTCAGATTTATGCTTCATCAGATAGACATATCCATATCTACTGAAGTCATCTGTGAATGTCACGAAGTAGCTAAAACCACCTCTGGCTTGTGTACTTAATGGTCCACATACATCGGTATGTATTAGCTCCAATAAGCCATTAGTCCTCTCACCTTTCTTGTTAAAAGGACTCTTTGTCATTTTTCCATGCAAACATGGCTCGCATGTATCATAAGATTCTAAGTCGAATGACCCAAGCACTCCAGTTTTGTGGAGTCTTGAAATGCGTTTTTCGTTTGCATGTCCTAAACGACAATGCCAGAAGTAAGTAGGGTTTAACTCGTTTGCTTTAACCCTCTTTGTATTAATGTTGTATATGGACTCTTTGTTTGATAGATCAAGGATATAAAGGCCATTTTGCAACATGGCATTGCCATATGAAATGCCTTGGCGACGAATATGAGCATTGCCATTTTTAATAACAAAATCAAATTCATCCAAATCCAATAATGAAACTGAAATAATGTTTCTGCTCATAGCAGGTACATAATAGCAATTTTTCAAAACTAAACAAAGTCCGGAAGGTAAAGTGAGTTGATAGTCGCCTATCTCCATGGCAGCAACTCGTGCTCCATTCCCCACACGGAGGTCCACTTCATTCTTCCCAAGTAACCTCCTATTTCTTAGCCCTTGCACATTTGAACAAATGTGAGAACCACAACCGGTATCTAGTACCCAAGTGGTAGAAATAGAAAGGTTAATTTCAACAACAAAAATACCTGAACTGGACGCCTTGGCTCCATTCTTTTTTTTGTTCTTCCTTGAAGAGAGCACAGTTCTTCCTCCAATGCCCTATTTTGTTGCAGTGGAAGCAAGTGCTCTCGCTCTCCTTGAGCTTTTGTGCCTTGGGCTTGGATTGGGCCTGAGGTGTACTCCCATTTGACTTGAGCCGAGTCAGGTCATTCTTGGGTTTTGCCTTTCCCTTTCCTTTTCCATTAGCGGGTCCCTTCTTGATGCCCCCTTGAACCATCAGTACGGGATTGGTCTTTCGAATGTTTTCTTCAGCATTCTTAAGCATCCCATGAAGCTCAGTAACTGACTTGTTCATCGCATGCATGCTATAATTCATTACAAATGGATCATAATCATCAGCCAATGATCCTAAAATCAAGTCAGTGGCCAATTCCTTTGGTACTTGTACCTCAAGCTTCTCAAGAGTATCAAGATACCCTTTCATCTTGAGTACATGCGTACTAACAGGAGTACCTGCAGCCATCTTACAGGAAATTAAGGCCTTAGTTGTCACAAACCTCTCGTGACGAGCTTGCTCTTGGAACATCTCCTTTAAGTGCACCATGATCGCATAAGCCTCTTGGTCCATAAATTGCTTTTGCAAGTCAGGCACCATAGTGGCTAGCATCAAACAGGTCACGTCATTGGAGTCGCTCTTCTTGGTCTCAAAAGTTTCCCTTTGAACCGCAGAGGCGTTCCTACCAGGTTCTTGAGGCAAGGGTGCATCCAAAACATACGACTTTTTCTCTTGCTTAAGAACTATCCTTAAGTTTCGAGACCAGTCTATGAAATTGGTGCCATTCAATTTTTCCTTTTCAAGGACCGATCGCAATGAGAAATTGTTGTTTGAAGATGCCATTTTTCAATCTACAATAAAATTTAGCAAGATTAAATGAGGTCTTATTAATAATCCCACAAACCGAATTAATATCCCTTTAAATAATTCGCGTTAGTGATTTAATGTGGGCCAAGATCCACTTTTCACAACAACCTTATTAGTCAAGCTGAGCTTGTACACCTAACAAGTTAAGTTACTTAGGTAGGATAACTCCAATCATGACTCGTACATGACTCTTGGATCAAATGGGCTAACATCTTAAGATGTTATAGCACAAACCCATTTATTAGTTGCCTAGGTCCGGGCATCCCTTTCCATGTTAAGTCCAACCTACATTCACAACTCATGCCTCACAAAGATAATCGGGCGCATCTAGGACTCCTAGTCTACGTTATCGATGATCGATGCCTTGACATGTTTCGAATTAGGAAGGCAACTTTGTGACTTACTATTTTAGGGATTCATTTTATTACGGCTTACATGGCATACGCTTTGTCATCCATTCATAGCATGCATATATAAATAATTGCATAAAGTAAAGCGTGACAAACATGGGCCCATAAAACCTACAACTAGGATTCTATACTATTACACAAGAATCTTCGAGTTGGGCTTCATCACTCCGGTGGGCTTCATCTTGATTTACAAAGTCTTCAAGTAAATTCTATTCTAAGAAATAAATGAAACTTTTACAATAATACATGATGGCTCGCAGGCCATAATTAATTACAAAAACCCAGGGCCCATGAATGCACCATGCATATCCATTCATCATACCAAACAAGCAAATAAATATGCATAACATTCATGGATTAAACAAAGTCCAATTTTAATTAATTTAGCCAAGCCCATTAATGGAAATTGTGTACTTGAACCTTTAAGAGATGACCCCATGATGGGCCTGGGCCGAGGCCCAATGGACTAAATCCTCTTATTGAATAAGTTCTCTTAAAAGCCCAAAACACAAACTAGTTAGATTTGTGCTATAAATCAACTCTAGTATAATTTCCAATTTTTTCATTTTTAATTTTATGTCATATTGCCCATAAACATTAAAAAAAAACATATATAATATATACCGACATGAATTAAAACATGAAGAACATATATATGATACACGGCATACATATAAAAACAAACAAACAACAAAACTAGTTGTTTAATGCTTATGTGATGCCACAAAAAAATTGCACAAACCCTTAAATCAATTTTATGAGTCAATTAATAATTCAAATAAGGTCATAAAAATGATTTAATATATTGTACCAATCTGATCTAAATGTGTTTTTACCATTTTAATCAAATCAAAACAAACAATGTTGATTAAACATGTAACAAACACAAACTAGTCATTGTTTTAAGTGATATTAAAATTAATCAATTAAATTGTCATGGACCAGAATTAAAACCAAATTTTAAAAATGTCCAGACCTGATATTTAATCATTAAAAACCACTTACAAACATGCCAAAAACGTTTTTACATTTAATATTCAAAACTAGTTGTTAAACTAACAATTAACATGCCAAAAAGCACCTAGTTTTAATATTAACATATACCATCAGGTATTACCAATTAAATCTGACCAATAACAGCTCCTAGAACATCTTAGGACAGTATATTAACATGTCATATTAATTATAATACCTATCTAATCAATTAAAATCGTTTTTACACCAAAACAATGCAAAAAACTCAAAACATAAAATTTCAGCATTGCATGTATTAAAAGTAACGATTTTTAATTAATTATTTCATGCATCTAAAGCACTAAAATAAGCATGTTTAGGCTCTGATACCACTGAAGGAATATGTCATGGTATGTGTATGTAGATAACGCAACGGAAAAATATCGAAAAACGATCATACACATCAAACAAATCCACGACAAGAATCGAAACATGCACTTTTAGGGTTTTTAAAAACTTACAACTTTAGATGCCTATTCCGAAATGAATTTGATGATGACCAGCAACTAAGATGATATTGTCCACCTTTGATCTTCACCACCAATGCCAAGGAATAGCCTTTGCGCTAATCCTCTCTATGCTCACACACACACTTTCAAGCAAGGCTTAAAACCGAGAATGCTAGCTCTCAATATAAGTATTTTGTAATGGCATGGGTTATAGCTACAAGATTTTTGATCTTGCACTTTCTTTTGGTGCTATTAATGCCTAATCACACAAGAAAGCAAGAAAGAATTCTTCTCCTTATGTATTTCGGCCAAGAAAAGATTTTTGAGAGAGAGAGAGGGAAGTTCACGCCTACTATCTCTTTCCACTAGGGTTTTTCTTTTCAATTTTTATCCTCATCTTATGGCAAGTGTTTATTCTGAATTTTACCACCTAAAAGTAGTTTATTCAACCTTAAACACTTCCTATAGATAAGTAACAAACATTAATTTAAACCCTTTTGAATTTAAAATTCAATTAGGATTTAATACTCAATTAACTTAATCAATATTATTAAATTAATTGACATTAAACCATGTGGGCCGAAATCTTCCTCTCTCATGGACCAAGGTCCAATAGCAATTTAATACCCATTACATACATTAGCTTGACTTTTATTAAAAGCCCAAATTAATGCTCAATCCCTTATTTAAATATTTTAAGCCCAATGCTTTGTGTGCGATCCTATAGGTCCATTTAATATTGGCAATTGAATTAATGAATTAATTCAAAGGCTATATATATTCTCTAGCAAGATATTTATAGCATTCCAAATTAAATGAAAATGCAAATGGCATTTGGTGACCTAATGCAATTTTGTATAGTCCATTACCCATAAATATCAGAATTAACATAAGGCATGGAACAAGTCATCCTTATGTGTAAGTTAATTCCTTTCTTGATATTCCAGTGACACTGAACTCTCAGATAAATAATGATTGCACATTATTACATCTCGGTATGGCCATACACTTCTCAGTTCACTGATCAAGTGGCCGATGATATTTTTCTCTCTTATAGAGAGGGGTAATCCCTTCACTTCTCTCATGCTCTCTAACATGAATCAATGCATACCCAAGCATACCCATACTTGTCACTCAGTTACGAGCACGTTAGGTGTATGTCAAAGTACACAGTAATTCATAAAGAGTTTCATAGAGATTTTAGGTCTAAGAACTCCGATACAAAACTTGCATATGAGGAACACTTATGACTTGTACCATGTAGTGTTCTCATGTGTGGATCGTATCCAAATACCATGTTATAAACATGTATCTATGATCTCTGATTGACACTTTTGTCCTTATGATCCGTAAGACAGAACTCAACTAATCAGAGAGAGCATACTAGTCTTAATTCATTTGTTATTCCCATAACAATGACTGACTAGGGATATTTAGAATGAAGTCTCATTTGTTTCAAGGTCTTACAACCATGTGCCTCACACATGATAACTTAAACTGAAACGACATTCTTGGACAGTTCTATTAATTGATATGCACAGGAATACAATTGGTAAAACAAATGCCTCATTTATTAACTAAAGTGTTTTATTACAATGTATTGGGGCTAGGGCTTACACTAACACGCGGTATGTGGTGGAGATCGGCGTTGGGACTGCGACGGTGAGACTATGGGTGGTGTTGATTGGCGTTGTGGATCGGGGTGGTGTGTGGGTCTGTGTTTGTGAGTTGGATGGTTGAGGTTCAGTTTGAGATCGGGGTTATGGTGGTGGTTGTTTGAGTCGTCGGAGATCGGCATCGGGAGCTGCTCGCGATGGGAGTGTACGAGGGGTGGGGAAAGGAGATTGGGTGGCTCTTGGGCGGTGAGGGATCTTCGTGGCTCGGGGCGGTGAGAGCTGAAGACCGGCGACTGCTGGTGACGTGCGGTGGTGGCCGGAGTTGATGATCGGCGGTGGAGAGCTTGGGTCGTCGAAGATCGGTGGGTTGTTGGGTCGGCGGCGGCTTGTTGTGGTGATCTGTGTAGTGAAAGTAAAACAAATGGAGGAGTAATTAATTCTATTGGGGTAAAAGATGAAAACTTAAAATTGCAGAAACCACAAAATAATAGAAAATGGGTTAAAATAAATTAACACAATAAAATTTACCAATTACAAATAAAACAATTCAATTGAATTTACCAATTGTAATCGAATTAAAAGCAAAAAGTAAAACCCATTGGAGGATAAAGGCCCAAAAATTAAAACTCCATAACCCAACAAACCTATTAAACCCAGAATAATATGAAAGTACCCTGTAATTTGAAAGATTAAGTCAAGACCCATCTAAAATTCCATTAAAACCACCCTTAACTACTTATTCCTCAGAAACATGGCATTAGTTTGCTTGAACCATTAAATATTATGTGCCCAAAATAAATGTCCAACGCCATCATTCTGAATTTCCCACTTGTTACCAACATACCTGTGAAGAAAGATAATTGAAGTGAATCATGAGAGTGTAATCAGGGAGAAGAAGGCAGTAAACTAAAATAAAATGAATCAAATTGCAATTAAATGTAAATAATGTCTGTTTAGCCTTGAACAAGGCTAAGAAATGGGTTGCCTCCCAAAAGCGCCTTTCTTTAACGTCTTTGGCTAGACGTTCCTGAGTCAATTCTTTTCCTCTGGCAAAGCCAGCTGAGTTTCTTCATTGCCTTCAGCTACAAATCCATCATAGAAAGGTTTGAGACGATGACTGTTAACTTTAAAAAAATTTCCATTCTCCATACTCTGTATTTCAACTGCACCATGAGCAAAAATGTTAATAACAACAAAAGGTCCTATCCATCTGGACCTTAATTTCCTGGAAATAATTTGAAACGTGAATGAAATAATAAAACTTTCTGTCCTATTTGAAATTCTTTCCTAGAGATCATCTTGTCATGGAACCTTTTTGTTTTCTCCTTGTAAATTTTGGAACTTTCATAAGCTTCATTCCTTAATTCTTCAAGTTCCTGGAGCTCTAATTTACGGTTCTCTCCTGCTGCTTTTAGCTCCATGTTGCATCGCTTTATAGCCCAATATGCTCTGTGCTCCAGCTCTACAGGTAAATGACATGGTTTGCCATACACCAATCGATATGGGGACATACCGATAGGTGTCTTGTAAGCAGTCCTCTAAGCCCAAAGAGCATCTTCTAGCCTCAAACTCCAATCCTTTCTATTTGGATGCACTATCTTCTCTAGTATAGACTTGACTTCCCGGTTGGAGATTTCAGCTTCTCCACTAGCTGGGGGTGGTAGGCAGTTGACAAGCAATGTGTAACTCCACACTTCTTCAACAATACATCCATGATTTTGTTACAGAAATGTGTCCCTCTGTCACTTATGAGCACTCTTGGGGTGCCAAACCTGCAAAATATATTATTTTTTATAAAATTCACCACAGTTTTGGCATCATCAGTTCTTGTGGCCTTAGCTTCAACCCATTTAGAAACATAATCTACTGCAAGTAAAATATAAGTATTCCCAAAAGAAGATGGAAAAGGCCCCATGAAATCAATACCCCACACATCAAATATTTCACATACTAATATAGGTGTGAGTGGCATTTGATCTCGGTGTCCAAGATTACCTGTTCTCTGGCATTTGTCACAAGACTTACAGTATAAATATGCATCTTTAAATAATTGAGGCCAAAACAAACCACATTCTAACACCTTCCTGGCTGTCCTTTTGGGACCAAAATGTCCTCCACATGCCTCAGAGTGACAGAATTGCAAGATGGACTGCACTTCACTATCAGGGACACATCGTCGAATAATTTGATCGGAGCAGTATTTCCACAAGTACGGTTCATCCCAAGCATAGTATCTGGCATCTCTCTTCAACTTGTCCTTCTCAAATCTAGAAAAGTCTTCAGGGACAACACCTGTAACCAAGAAATTCACAATGTCAGCATACCAGGGGCTGTTAGTTACTATAGCAAATAAATGTTCATCTGGAAAATCATCATTGATAGGCAATGCATCATCATTCAACAACAGTCTACTGAGATGATCAGCCACCAAATTCCCAGACCCCTTTTTATCTCTAATTTCAAGATTAAATTCCTGTAGTAAGAGAATCCATCGGATTAAACGAGGCTTAGCTTCCTTCTTCTTCAACAAATATCTTAAAGCTGCATGATCAGAGAAATAATTACTTTAGTACCCAACAAATACTGTCAAAATTTTTCTAAAGCAAAAACAATAGCTAAAAGTTCTTTCTCTGTTGTTGAGTAGTTGTTTTGAGCACTATCCAATGTTCTTAAAGCATAATAGATCACATGAGGATTTTTTTCAATTCTTTGGCCAAGAATAGCACCTACTGCATGATTACTGGCGTCGCACATTATTTCAAAGGGGAAATCCTAGCTGGGGGGTTGGATAATTGGAGCAGAGATCAGTCTCTTTTTGAGTGCATCAAAGGCATCCTTACAGGCTTGATCAAACTCGAAAGTCACATCTTTTTGCAACAATTTACACAGCGGTTGGGTGATTTTGGAGAAATCCTTGATGAAACGTCTATAAAAACCTGCATGTCCAAGAAAAGAACGAACCTCCCGCACACTTGCAGGGTAAGGAAGAGATTGTATAACATCTATTTTAGCCTTGTCTACCTCTATACCCTTTGAAGATACAATGTGACCCAAAATCAACCATTGATCTACCATAAAATGGCATTTCTCATAATTAAGGACCAGATTAGACTCTAAACATCTTTTCAAAATCTTGATTAAGTTAGACAGACATTCATGAAATGAATTTCCATAAACCGTAAAATCATCCATAAATACTTCTATTATTTTCTCAACATAATTTGAAAAGATGCTTACCATACATCGTTGGAAAGTCGCTGGAGCGTTGCAAAGTCCGAATGGCATCCTACGGTAGGCGAATGTGCCAAAGGGGCAGGTGAATGTGGTTTTCTCCTGGTCTTCGGGTGCCACCGGTATTTGATAAAAACCTGTATAACCATCAAGACAACAGTAAAAATATTTTCCAGCAAGTCTTTCTAGCATTTGATCAATAAAAGGAAGTGGAAAATGATCTTTTCTGGTAGAGGCATTTAATTTTCGGTAGTCTATACAAACCCTCCACCCGTTTTGGACACGGGTGGGCACCATCTCTCCATTTTCATTCTCCACAACTGTAATTCCTGTCTTTTTGGGCACAACTTGGACTGGACTCACCCAATTACTGTCTGAAATTGGGTAGATCACCCCTGCATCCAGCATCTTTTGTATTTCCTTCTTTACTACCTCCATCATTGGTGGGTTCAATCTCCTTTGTGCTTGCTTGCTAGGCTTTATGTCCTCTTTCAAATGGATCCTATGCATGCAAGTAGAGGGACTTATACCTTTTATATCAGTAATGGTCCATCCAATTGCCTCCTTATGCTCTCTTAAAGCTTGAATCAGTAGCTCTTCCTCCTTAGGGTGCAGTTTATTAGAAATTATCACTGGGAGTGTTTTCTCTTCACCCAAGTAAACATACTTCAAATGGTCAGGCAACACCTTAAGCTCCAATTCTGGTGCCTGCAACACAGATGGCAAAAGCGTTTTGTTAGTGCTGGTTAATTCCAAATGATTAGAATCACTTACCATTGGTTTCAAAGCTTCTAACTCCATCACTACTTCCTGCAACTCATCCCCAATACCAAGTTCTTCTTCCACTGCATCAAACCTGTCCCTATGAACATTTTCAGTCAAAGCAACCTACAACTTGTCAGTCCCACTCATTTCAAACATTTTTCGAGTTAATGGTTCAATAACATCTATTCCACATACATAAGCCATTTCACAAGGATATTTCATAGCATCATACATATTGAATTGAACTATCTCACCATCAAATTCCATTGTAAGAGTACCTTTGTATACATCAATTTTAGTTCTAGCTGTTTGAAGAAATGGCCTACCTAACAAAATGTCAGCTGAATCACCTGAATTTTCTTCATCATCCATGTCGATCACATAAAAATCAGCAGGAAAAATTAAACCATTCACCTGAACTAACACATCCTCTAACAATCCCTCAGGATAGACTATAGATCTGTTTGCCAATTGGATAACTATTCCTGTTTCTTCTAAGGGTCCAACATTCAAAGAGGTATAAATAGACTTAGGCATGACATTGATAGACGCACCTAAATCACACATAGCTCTTTTAATAATTAAATCACCAATTTTACAGGAAATAGCAAACATACCTTTATCCTTGCATTTTTTTTGGCATTTTTCTTTGAATAACAGCTGAAACATTTTCATTCACAGTAATTTTCTCATAGCCAACCTGTTTTTTCTTGTTAGTACAAAGATCTTTAAGAAATTTCGCATATTTTGGTATTTGTTTAATTGCGTCAATCAAAGGAATATTTACCTCAACCTTACGAAATGTCTCAAAGATTTCTGTTTCCTCCTTCTCCTTTTTAGATTTAGCTAACCTTTCAGGAAATGGGGGTTGCACAACTAAAACACGGGGCTGTTTTGAATTTTCTCCTATGGGCTGTACTTTTTGCTCAATTTCTGCTCCTTTCTCTGCTCCTTTTTGCTTTTTCTGACTTTCTCCTTTAGGTAGGGGTTGTTCCAGCTCTTTTTCACTCCTTAGAACGATAGCACTCGCATTTTGCCTCGGATTTTCTATGGTTTGTGAGGGCAAACGTCCTTGGGACTCAATTCTACTCAAGGATTGTGCCATTTGGCTCATTTGAGTCTTCAAATTCTGAAACCGTGATTCTGATTTCTTTGCATGCTGCTAGAGATCCTGCATATTATTAGCTAAAGAATGGACAATATCTTCAAGGCTCCTACCTTGTTTAGGAGCTGGTTGAGCAGGCTGCTGTGGTTGTCTAGGTGGAAATTATTGCTGTGGATTTTGTTGCCTGGCTCCATAGCTGAAATTGGGATGATCCCGCCATCCTGGATTGAATGTGTTGGAATACGGATCATACTTCCTACAGGGTTGTCCAGAATATCCTCCCATTGCATTTACTTGCTCTTGTGAGTCATCTTGAAGTGTTGGGCACATGTCTGTGGGATGTCCAGTATATGCACATATTCCACACACCATTGCTTGTGAAGATATACCTGAAGCCATATTTTGCACAAAACAGTTAGAGCATTCAATTTATCTTCAATGGAAGAAGAGCTTACCTCATGTACTCTTCTTGGAGGGTCCTGATATCTTCCAAACTGTTGGGAAGTGGCTGCCATATTCTGTATCAACTCACGTGCTTGGGTAGGGGTTTTATTGTTGAGGCTTTCCCCACTTGCTGCATCTATCATCCTTCTCTCCATACTCAACATACCCTCATAAAAATACTGAATAAGGGACTGATCGGTGATTCTGTGTTGGGGACAGCTTGCACATCATTTCTTGAATCTTTCCCAATAATCATGAAGTGATTCCATATCCTTTTGCCTGATTCCACTAATTTCTCTCCTAATTACAGCAACTCTGGAGGCTGGAAAAAATTTATCCAGGAACATTCTTAACATATCAGTCCACGTTGTGATCGTTCCTGATGGTAAGTTCAACAACCACTCTTTTGCGGAATCAGCCAATGAGAATGGAAAGGCCCTTAATTTCACTTGCTCTTCAGTAACTCCTTGTGGCCTCATACCAGAACAAACCACATGAAATTCCTTCAAATGTTTGTGAGGGTCTTCATTCTCTGAGCCACGAAATGTGGGTAAGAAATGAATTAACCCCGATTTTAGTTCAAAAGCGGTGTCTAAGGCTGGATAAGTTATGCACAGGGGCTGTTGGTTTAAAGGGGGTGCATTCAATTCTCTCAACGTCCTTTCTGCCATTCTTTCCTCTTCTATTTCTGCTGGAAAGTCAGTAAAATCAGTTTTCTCCTCTTCTTGCTGTTGTCGAGAAGAATTTCCAGCAAGTTCCTTGCATATCCTTGTTTCTTTTCTCAATCTCCGGGCTGTTTTTTCAATCTCTGAATCAAACAAAATTTCTCCCAAAATTTCAGACCTGGTCATTAACAAATTAAATCAAGTTAGACTAGTCCCCGGCAACGGCGCCAAAATTTGATGGGTGTCGAAACCACCAAAAATAAATACCTCAATTATCCTACTAAATAAATTGTAAATAGGGTAAGAAAGGGTCGAATCCACAGAGACTAGCACTGAAATAATTTTAAATAACCAGATTTTTAACAATAAAAATATAAAAGGGGGGATTTTCATGAAACAAAAGCAATCAAATACTGAAATTGAAGAAATAAATAAATAAACAATAAATTGATTAAAAGAGAACTCAATATGCAATAAATTCCAGTTAAAGATATTCGCAACACAGGCTTAATTCTACTGATCATTGACGAAAGAGGGGATCTAAAAATCAAATAATGGGCCAGTTATAGCAGTCGGCTTCGCGCTCCCGACCTAATCTTTCCGTATTATTGAATTAATCAAGTAAGACTATAATTAATTCCTAACCAATAAATAACCCTAAACACGCGCAAGGATTTAATTTATTGACAGCATTAATGAAATAGAGAGACTTGACCTAAGCCAACCACCCTCACGCAAGATTGATTTAGACTCAATCATGCATCTACTCAACATAACAACCCTTGTGAGGAAGCTACACTGATTGCCACTTGTTGTTGACTTCACTAAACAATTACGGATCTAGTAAATTCAACTAGCAATATATTATTTAATTAAATGAACAACGGTGCCTCATTGAACATAAAATAAATAATAATCGAGATATGATTTCTCTAAACTTCAGTAGATAACATGAATATTATATGAAATTAAGAACAATAAATAAGAATAACAATCTCACAGTGAATTAAAACCTGGCTTTGAATTTATCTTTAACTGAAACAAGAGTATTTAGCCACACATAATTGAAATAAAACCAAAATAAAATTAAATTGAGAAAATAAACTCCCTGTTACAGCCTTGAGAAAAACCTAGATGAAGAAGAAATAGAGAGGATGTTACTGTTCACGTTTTCTCTAGGTGATATAGGAGTAAAAACCTAGATAAGTTAGGAAAGAGATAAAATCCTATCTAAACTTGGAAAATAAATTACAAATATTAAATGTAATATTATCCTACTAAAAATACTGCCTAATATCCCCTTAATTACAGCATAATTATCCCTAAAAATCAGACTGAGAAAAGGTGGCGGCTAGGTCAACTTCGGATTAAAAAAAATATGAAAACTGCATTCTGCTCGCGTCTTGGCTGTTAGCCTTGGGTAAGGCAGCTCCTTAGCCTTGCCCCTTAGCCCAAAATCAGCTTCATGCTTCAAAATTCTTTAATTTTTCTTGGCTGTTCCATATTCACTCCATTTGGCTTCAATTACTTCATTTTCATCACTTTGACCCTAAAATGACAAAAATCATAAAACAAGTGAAAAGTACTAATTTAAGCCAAAATAAAGTACAATAAAGTGATGAAAAACAAACTAAAATACGCAACTTTAGGCACACATCACAGACCATACACAAAAAGTTCCACGTACTTTTCTGTAGATTTTTTCTAAGTATGCATAATTAATCAAACTCTTTTAATTAATCATTCCCATCATAATCTCCTCTATCCATAATAATATCAAATATTATTGCATCTCTATGTGACGTGCGCCGAACCTGATCGCTTCCCTTGGTGCCCGCTTTTAGGGCCCGAGAGGGTTCGCGTCTTTTGATCTTGGGCAATCATGAGATATTTTAAAATCACTACCCAATAGAATATTGGAGAAGTTCATCTAATTTCATGAAAGTTTTGAGGTATTTTGGAGTCACCATCCAATTTACAAGAAATTGAGAAAATTTGTCTAATTTCGGGGTCTAAATTAGAGAAAGATTCAGAATTTTACTCTTATTAATGCTTTGGTTAATTATAAATGAATTTTTAATCTTAAAATTCCATCTCTGTTCTCACACGGACATGCATTTAAATTAAAATGCAAATCAAGAACTAAAAGTAAACAGTAAAAAAAGCGATAAAATAATAAAGCAAACAACAACAAATAAAAAGATAAAATTGGGACAAAATACAATCCCCTAAATAAAAGGTATTAAAATCTAGGACAAAAATACAATCCCCCAAATAAAATCAAACAAAACATAAATGCATAATAAAATCAAATGAATAAATAAATATTCATAAATCGGGATATTTAATTAGGGTAGGAACATTGGTTCCTTCATATTCACTTTAGAAAATCGAAGAGTCATTTTTATGCATTTATTGAAAAAATCGGGATGAGTGATCCCATTTTGAGAAAATTAACTATTCTTTTTAAAAGTGAGTTTTTATTGGTTGAAATTAGTACATTGGTCCCATTTTATTAGAAAAAATCCAAATTTATTAATATAAAATTTTTAGTGATTTTTAATTAAAGTGCATGAAATAAACTAAATCTATTACATATTACATAATAAAAACAAATAAAGGCAAAATAAGAAAAAATAATAAAGATCCTAAAGGTGACAAATCTGCCCAAAATGGTTTCTTCAAATTTTCATGGGCTCCCATTTGGTATTGAAAAATACTCACACATAATAAAAATATTGAAATAAAAACACAAATAAAAGTGATGTTAGTAACTAGTACATAAAATAATAAAAATGAATTAAAACAAATAAAATAAGATGCATTATGAGTGGCAACCCAATTAAATGACATAATAAAATAAATAAATATATTAATAATTCAACATACATAAAAACATAAATAATAACAATAGTAATAATAGCAATGATAATAATAACAATAAATAAAAGATGATGATAATAATAATAATAATAATAATAATAATAATAATAATAATAATAATAATAATAATAATAATAATAATAATAATAATAAAATGATATTAACATACAACAACAACAACAACAACAACAACAACAACAACAACAATAATAATAATAATAATAATAATAATAATAATAATAATAATAAAGATGAACAATCAAGTAAGCAAAAATAAAAAGAAATAAAATAAATAAAACATGTTAAAGCATGTTAAATAACCATAATAATAATAATAATAATAATAATAACAACAACAACAATAATAATAATAATAATAATAATAATAATAATAATAATAAAATGTGAACATTCAAACAAATAAACAAGAATAAAAAATAAAATATGTTAAGAAAAATATTAAATCTATAACTAAATCACATAAAATATAAAAAATAATAGATTTAAAAATCTACATGATTGCTAATTAATTATAAACAAAAATTATAACAAAAATTAAATTCGAAATTGAACCCAGAATACTTATTATCAGAATTTGATTTAATGAATGAAAGCAAATGATCAATTTTCTTGTCTTGATTTATAAAAATAAGATTGGAAAAATCAAAATAAAATAAAATAAAATTTATATCTCAAAAACAAATAATTAAATTTTTTATCTCAAGAAAAAATTGTTAAAAAAGAAGAAGAAGAAGAAGAAGAAGAAAAAGAAGAAGAAAATTTTTAAGAACAAAGAATTGTTCTTTTTATCTCAAGAATTAGCTTAGAAAAATACTTAGAATATGAGTAGAAATTGTTCTTGAAGAAGAAGAAAATATTTTCTTAAGAAAAATCCCCCCAAATCTCTCTCCAAAAACCCTTTTATATCTCTCCAAAATCAGATTTTTTAAAAAAATTAAATTAATTTAATTCCCATTAAACACAAAAAAACTGAAAAATTTTAAAAGTCTAAAGAAGAAATAATTTTGAAATTGAATTCCATAAAAAAATGAAAAAAACTCATAAATTGGCCAAAAAATGCCCAAAAAGGGCTGCTAGGGCGTCGAACAGGCGACAGGGGCGAGAGACGCCCATCACTGGGTGAAGCACGCGGGCGAGGGATGCCTGTGCGCTGCCCAAGGCCGATTTTTTTTTTTTAAAAAAAATTTGACAAAAACACTGTCATTTCAAAACTTTTTTTTTATTTTTAAATTTAAAATACACATTTTTTTATTTATTTTAAAAATCAATTTTGACAAGTAAACTATCACTTTCAACTTTCTTTTTGTCTATAAACAGGCACAATTAACTTCATCATTGGGTAACCCTGATTAGGGCTGTCTCGAAATCCGGTGTCTACAGTTGCTCTCAATTTTGGGGAGGCTAGTGCATGAGTGCCTAGGAGAGCCGAAATTCAGAGATATAAATGGACGCGTACTTGAGGCTGCCTCCTTCTAGCCGTTCCCTGGAAGACAGTGTTGTGATTTGGAATGTGAATATTATCCTTCTAGATTGCACCGAGTTGTTAACAGGACTATGAAGTGTGGTTATTCTTGAATTTCACTGAGCCGTTATCCCGACCATACAGTGATTGTTATCCTTTTGGATTGCACCGAGCTATTGACAAGACTATGAAGTGCGGATGTCCTTGAATATCACTGAGCCGTTAAATAGACTACAAAGCAATTTTCATCCTTTGGGATTGTACCGAGCTATTGACTAGACTACAAAATGCAGACATTCTAGAATTTTACCGAGCCGTTAAATAGACTACAAAGTGATTGTCATCCTCCTGGATTGCACCTCGCCGTTAAATAGACTACAAAATGCAGACATTCTAGAATTTCACCTCGCTGTTAAATAGACTACAAAGTGATTGTCATCCTCCTGGGTTGCACCGAGCCGTTAAAGAGACTACAAAATGCAGACATTCTAGAATTTCACCGAGTCATTAAATAGACTACAAAGTGATTGTCATCCTCCTGGATTGCACCGAGCTGTTAAATAGACTACAAAATGCAGGCATTCTAGAATTTCACTGAGCCGTTAAGTAGACTACAAAGTGATTATCATCTTCCTGAATTGCACCGAGCCGTTGAATAGAATACAAAGTGCGAGTGCTATCCTCAAATGGTGATGCGCCGAGTCTGCTCCAGACTTACAAAATGCGGGGCTTGTTGTCCTGAACTGCACCGAGTCTGCTCCAGACTTATAAAGTGCGGGTGCCATCCTCAATTGGCGATGCGCTGAGTCTGCTCCAGACTTACAAAATGCGGTCTCCTGAACTGCACTGAGTCTGCTCCAGACTTACAAAGTGCGGAGTGCCATCCTCAAATGGCAATGCATCGAGTCCTCTCCATACTTACAAAACGCAGGGTCATCCTCCTAGATTGAGTTGATGGGGAGCCATTCAGCGGTGCCTTCTCATTGAAAATATCTGTATGCTTTTTAAGAGGACTTTGGATGATTTGACTCCTTAAAGGGCATGGGAATTTGCCTCTTAAGAGGACTTGGATATTTGCCTCTTAAGAGGACTTGGATATTTACCTTTTTAGAGGACTTTGAAGGATTTGAACCTATGTAGACTTCATTTTGACCTAGTCATCCAGTACAGGTGAGTGCTAATGTTGAGCTAAAGCTGTCCTTGACCAGCTTTTGCACGTGTGGCCTCTATTTGGACTTTTCCTGCAAAGCTGATGCACAGGAATATATACAATAGATTGTGCATGCATGTGTAAAAGGTCATATGTACATGTTTGCTAAAGAATTGTATAAAATGCATCTAAAAATGGATAGACCATGTCCTAGGTGGTTAAGCGTTGAGGATATGGCTTGGCTGCTCGCATTGTGCCTCCAAGGATCTAGAATAGTGTCATCTTGGCTTTAAAGACTCTGACCCATAACCTTTTCAGAGAGACCCGTCCGGTGTGCCTCTTTTGCCCCCTGGTCAATGATCATACGCCTTTTCCTATGCATTGTACAACATTTTGCCCCCAGGATTCTAACTCATGCCCTGAATTATGCATTATCCGCTTGAAGGAAAATCATCCGAAGTAATGCCGCCTTATCGCTCCAGGCATCGGAAGTCATAGTTTTAAAGGTAGTGTGTCTCTTGTGGATTTTCACACTAGCTTTTCTTTGTGGGAAATGCGTTCCTTTGGGGATTTTCATATAACCATGTGCCTAACTTTTGCCTGTAATGGACCTAAGCCAATCCAGTGGCTTTTATTCATTTTATTTTTTGTAGGATAGACTGCCTGTTTCCAGGTTTTCACCCTGCCCTTTGGCCTAACTTTTGCTTAGAGAGCCAGTCACGGTTTTCATCTCTGATGGCCTCTTTTATTTTTTTTAAGTGCGGCTACAAGAGAAGTGAAGGCTATTATCAGAACCTCCCTTAAGGGCGATCAACACAATTTGCTTATACACCTTCCGATGAAAATGATTAGAGAATATTCATTAGATAAATGAACGAAATATTTCTTTTTAAGATGGAACTAAAAACCAATGAAAATACATACTAAATTCTTTTATTCATTGCAAAATTGTGTACATTTCTATGTGATTTCATTGTACATGATCCTCAATTGGCAAGAACTCAAAAGCACAAGACTACACCTAATCTTGGAATAGATCTTGTAAGCATCAAACAACTGTTATCAATTGGCCCTCTTGGGTTTTCTCTATTGAACATTTTCTCTCGGCCCTTTATTTTTGCCAAGATGCCTTTTTTCAGTTTTCACCCTGATACGGCGCCTAATTTTAGTAAGGCGACCTTTTTTCGATTTTTGACCAGTAGGGCATTCATTCTCTTCTTTTGATTTTTGGTCTTTAGCCATAGAATCTTTTTAATCCATCAACATTGATCAGGTCTTTAAACTCATTCCCATTGTTGTCTGCTAAAATCGCTGCCACCTTTGTTCGCAACTTTTTTAGCACGAACGGACCTTCCCAGGTTGGCCTAAATTTTCGCCGGATGTCTGGGACCCCCAGCCTCATCATCTTGAAGACCAAATCCCCTTCTTTCAACAGGTGCTTTCGTACCTTCTTGCCAAACAACCGAGCTAACCTCTTTTGATAAGCCTGAATGTGATAATAAGCTCACAACCTATCCTCATCCAATAGATTCAACTACAGTAATCACTGTTGTGCCCATTCTATCTCTGGAATCTCGGCTTCTATGACCACCCTTAAAAGATTTCAGCCCGACTTCCACTGGTAAAACTGCTTCAGTTCCATATACCAGAGAGAATGGCGTTGCTCCCATCGAGGTTCTAATTGTGGTTCTATAACCCCAAAGTGCAAAAGGTAGCTTTTCTGCCCAGTCTTTATAGCTCTAAACCATCTTGGACAATATTCTCTTAATGTTCTTATTGGCCGCTTCAACCGCGCCATTAGCTTGAGGCCGATAAGGAGAAGACTTGTGATGTTGGATTCCATATTTTTGAAGCATCTATTTAGTTTTCGCCAAGAATTGTACCCATTATCAGTTACAATGTGGTGCGGGAGGCCATATCTGCATATCAAATTCCGCTCGATGAACCTGGCCATGTCCCTGGCATCGACCTTCTTAAAAGATTCAGCTTCAACACATTTAGTGAAGTAATCAATGGCGACTATGATGAACCTATGCCCATTAGAAGCTGTAGGACGTATCTCGTCTATGATATCTATTCCCCAAGCTGCGAATAGCTATGGAGATGTCAAGTTATGTAGCTCTGAAACCGGCATATGTCTCAAATTTGCGTATTGTTGGCATAACTGGCATTGCTTCACATACTTTGAACAATCCGTATCCATCGTGAGCCAACAGAATCCTTGGTGCATGATCTTCTTTGCTAAGGCTAAGCCATTCATGTGAGCTTCGCAGACTCCGACATGAACCTCCTCCATAACCCTCTCAGCTTCTTTCTCCGTCAAAACATCTTAATTGGATACCATCTGCTTGCCTCTTATACAAAGTGCCATCAACACTGATGAATTGAGTGGATAACTTTCTAATCATTCCTTGGTCTTTCTCGGTGGCTTTTTCTAGAAAAACTGACCTTTCCAAGTAATTCTGGATATCGAAGTACCAAGGGTTTCCATCGGGAACTTCAACCTCTATCACCTGTACAGTTTCAAAACAAGACCTTTCTGCACTAGAGATCAGTACGGGTCTCACAGCAACTCCTGTTGGATTATCCCATATGGACACTAACGTCGCGAGAGCATCAGCCAATTGATTTTCATCCCTGGGGACGAAGTGAAATGTGCAAGTCTCGAACTTACTACCTAACATTCTCAAGTACTTCACATAAGGCAACAGCCTCTCTTCCTTAACTGACCACTCCCCTTTGATCTGATGGATTACTAAGGACGAATCTCCAAAGACCTCTGTGGTCTTTGCCCCCTGACCCAACAGCGCTTCCAACCTGAAGATGCAAGCCTCATATTCAGCTTCATTATTGGTAGCCTTGTACCTCAACTTTTTGGCTAACGATAGCTTCTTACCATCCAGGGTCATAAGAATAATCCCTGCTCCTGCCCCTTTACTGTTAATGCCCCATCGAAAAACATCTGCCACCCTTGTATTGCTATGGCTGTGACGTCTTCATCTGGGAAATTATATTCAAATTGATCTCCCTCAATAGGATGCTCAGTTAAGAACTCAGCTATAACTCTTTCCTTGATGGTTTTCCTGGTGATGTATTCAACATCGAACTCCTATAATAGTAATAACCATCTTCCCATTTTTCCTAGTAAAGAGGGCGCTTCCTGAAGGTACCTGTGCGGGTTATGCTTGGCAACCGCCTGTATGCTGAAGGAGTGAAAGTAGTGTCACAATTTCTTAAAGGCCCAGATTACTGCTAAGCAAATCTTTTCTACTTCAACATATTTGGCTTCATATGGTAGGAATTTCTTGCTATGGTAATAAATAACAAACTCCACCCCAAACTCATCCTCTTGAGCCATCATAGCACCCACTAAACTATCTTCTATTGCTAGATACAGGATTAACGGCTTGGTATGATGTGGTGGTCTTAAGACTGGCGGATTTTTGAGATATTCCTTAATAGTATCAAAGGCCACTTGACAATCACTATTCCACACCACCGTTTGATTCTTCCTAAGAAGCTTAAAGATTGGCTCACATACGGAAGCTAGCTTGGCAACAACCCGGCTAATGTACTAAAGTTTTCCTAGGAAACTTCTAACTTCTTTCTCTTTTTGAGGCACTAGCATCTATCTAATTGCCCTGACCTTATCAGGATCTACTTCAATTCCTCTCTGGCTTACCACATGGTCTAACAGCTTACCCGAAGTAACTCCAAAAATGCATTTCTTGGGATTGAGACGCAGATTGTACTTATTGATTCTTTGAAAGAACTTCTCCAAAGCCTCGAAGTGACCTTCTCTGGTAGCGGACTTGATCATCATGTCATCGACATACACCTCCACTTCTTTGTGGATCAAGTCATTGAGAACTCTAGTGGCCATTCTTTGATACGTTGCTCCTGCATTCTTTAATCTGAAAGGCATAACCCGATAAGTAAATGTACCCCATTCAGTGATAAAGGCTGTCTTAATTCGATCTATGATCTTGTTGGGGATTTGATTGTACCCTGCGTAACCGTACATAAAGCTGTACGTCATGCAAGCAGCCGCACTATCTACCAGCACATCAATATAAGGGAGAGGGAAATCATTTTTCGGACAAGCTTTGTTGAGGTCCCGATAATCCATTCATTCTCAAACCTTTCCGTCCTTTTTGGCCACAAGAACTACATTGGCCAACCAAGTCGGGTATTGTACCTCTATTAGAAACTTTGCCTCAATCTGTTAATGGATCTCTTCTTTCACCTTTTGCGCCCATTCCGGTCTAAGTCTTTTGGGCTTTTTCTTGACTGGTTTAGACTCTGGGTGAGTTGGAATGGTATGTTCAGCGATGTATCGGTCAATTCCCAGCATGTCCTCATAGGTTCAGGCAAAGACTTTTTCATATTTTTTTAAAATTCTCTCAAATTCTAACCTCTCCTCAAGCGTTATGTCTGATGCTATCAAAATTTCCTTTGGGTTCTCCAAAGTTCCGAGATTAAATGCAGTTGTACTAATTGAGTTAATATCAAAAATGAATGCATCATGTTTATGATCATGTGAAATGAAATCATTAGAAACATCACACAAGTAAGCAAAGTTATTCATCTCATTAATATAATCATAGTCAATATTGTCACTATTGAAAAGTTCTGGCATAAAAAGATTATCTAAATAACTACTATCTTCATTCTTCGCCGACACCGAAGTTGCAGCCGACTATTCTTTCGCTTCTTGGCTTTGTAGAGACTTATTAACTATCTCAGATGAAATCTTTAAATCTGGCTCTGTTGCTTCAACCACCATCTTCTCTTTTCCTTTCAACTTAGTGGCTAGCAGCTTATCAGTGACAATCTCCTCCGGCCCATCCCTATCCCAGACACTACATTGGGTCATGATCTCTTCATCCGAAAAGTCCTCCACATATTTGGTAACTCCAATATCCCAGTTGAAGACATCATTGAAGATTTTGAACCCTAGTATAATCTTTCCATCTACCCACTGAGGCTCTTTTTCTTTAGTGTAAAAACAAACTGAGGATGCGGGAACAATATTCTCTGAAATGTGAAGGATCTTCTCTGATATTTTTTCTTGCCACGCTCACCTTTATAGTCTAATCCCTTTCGATCCTTCTGGCCTTTTATAGTGACAGCTGACTGTAGCCCTTGCAAATTTTTGCCTAAACTAACCCCTGGGAGGAAGTACATCCTCTTCATCATATTCACTACCTGAGGGCTATCTGCTAAACCCCGCTCTTCTCCGATAACAGATATATGAAAGCCACTAAAAGGTTGGCTAGAGATGCCCAAGGCAGACATTTGGTTTTCTCTTGCAGTTTTAACAGTTACCACCTCCCCTTCGTGTGGTATCTTGATCATCTGATGCAAGGTAGATGGCAATCCTCTCAACTTGTGGAACCATGGCCTCCCAAGTAGAGCTAAAAAGTTTGCTGGGATAGGCATGACCACGAATTCTGCCTCCATTTCAATAGGCCCAGTCTTGACTACAGCTCTAAAAGTTCCCGATGCTTGTCTTCAAGAGTTATCATAGGCTGTAATGGTCAAGTCAGATTTGCTCAGCATACTTTCATCTAGCCCAAAAGCCTGAAGTGCCACTAAAGGGCAGACATTTATGGACGAACCGTTATCAACCATAACACAAGCAGTGTGCTTGTTATTAATTTGCGTATTAATATACAGTGGCCGATTGTGATTATGGCTTTCTGCTGGCAAGTCAGCATCAGAGTATACCAACCTTTCCCCTGATCCTCCTTTAACTAAATCTAGCAACTTAGATGGAGAAATCGTGGTGGCCACAGTAGATTCACACAAGGCCTCAACTAACTTCTGCCTGTGCAAAGGGGACTGTCTCGAAAGGTCCTAAATAGATATCTGAGCTGTGGTCTTTTTCAACTGCTTCATTATGGGATCCTCCTTCGGCTCTTTTCATGCAGGTGCTTGCACTGGGTCCTGTGACTTCTCGACTTCTGGGACCACTCATCCACTTCTTGTTACAGCCCCAACTCTCTTCCCCTCTTCATTTGAATCCCATGGATCCACAAACTTTCCACCTTCCTCCTCTTCTTCATCTTCTTCTCCACTCTCACTAGTGGACCAACAATCTATTGCTGCCACGGGAATCCCTTCTTTACTTGCCTTAGGGCGAGTGATAGCGATATACTCATTACCATACAAATCTTGCAATACATACCACTCAGGTAGGCTCGACCAATCATAAAGATAGGTGGTGGCATGACATTATAGTTGGACTTCTTCTTGCTCTCCCTTTGTTCAGGATCAGTGATCTGTTTACTATTGATCAAATCCTAAATTCGATGCCTCAATCTCGCGCAAGGATCTGTCATATGCCCAGTGTGCTAGTGGAATGCACAATACTCATTATCTTTATGCCCTGGCTATCCTTGGGTTCTAGCTGGCCTAGGTGGTAGGGGTTGTAGCTTCCCTTCCTTTACTAGTCTCTTTAACACCCATGATAAAGGTGGACCTAAATTTGAGAAGTACCTCTGATTCACTCCTATTGCTGAAACCTCAGCCGTCTTTTCGACTCTGTTACCACTGCTGGAGCTTGCTAACTTATTTGCCCACTGATTACTATAACCCTTCTTAGCAAAAGCCTCACTGCGCCCTCCTTGCCATATACTCACTCTCTACCTCTATGGCGATGTCCTTTAAAGACTCTCAATCCTTCAGCCCTTTCATCTTTAGTCCATCCCTCAGGTAGGGGCTGGCATTCCTAATGAACAACTGGATCTGATCAGGAGTATCTGGTTTACGCTTTATCTCCATAACCCGATTGCTCCACCGAGTCAGATACTCGTGAAAAGACTCTCCAGACTTCTGTTGCAGCAACTCTAGATCCTTCAGCATGATCTCTATTCTGGTACTGCAATCATACTGCCTTAGGAACTCTTCAGTCAATAAGTCCCAATCTTCTTTGGACCTTCTGTCCAACCCATGGTACCAGTCAATTGCAGCCCCTATAAGACTCAAATAAAAGTACTCAATCTTCTATTTCCTAGTCAAAGTTATCCCCTTCATAACCAGTGAGTACTGTTTGATGTGCGCTGCAAGGTCAAAAGTGCCATTAAACTTAGGGATATCGGGCATCTTGAAGTTTTGGGGGATCAGATCATCACCGTCCAACTCTCGATCCTCAGGGTTCATTCCTCTCCCCACAGTCAACATTCTCGTCATGGCCTCGAGCTTTTCCTCCATCTTTTTCCACATTGCCTCTTACAGCTTTGGCGACTTCCCCTTTGTTACCGTCGGCTCTTCTTGCTCTTTTTCCCATAAGTCAACCTTAGATTTAGGAGCTTCTTTGCCCTCAACAGGCGCTGGCGCTCTGGGCTCAATAGCAAGTGGGTCAATTGCAGCAGGGGGATCCTCCTTGACAGCCCCTTATTCATCTTACCCCCTAATTGGAGCAGCAGCTTGTTGCCTAGCAAGTGGGGCTAGGGTAGTAGCAAGGTTGCCCATCATCGCCATCATTCTGGCCTCGAACTCTTCCATTCTCCTCCCCACCTCTTCGGTAATCATTGCTCGGGGTGCATCAGACCCACCTGACGGGTTAGCCATACTTGTCTCTGCTGAACTCCAATATGACACTAGCTCTGGTAGTCCAAAGAGTGGAATCCTTCTTAACCGACCATCAGGACCTCTAAACCACCTAAAAGAATCTATGATGGCTGCAGAATACACCTTGTTAGGATGATACATGATTGAAACACAATGCATAGCCGTGCTGATGCAGCATAAATAAACACATGCAAGCATATAGATCCTTCCAACCTTATCTCTCCCACACACGAGGTAGTGCAGTCTCTTTCTTAGGTGGGCTTTATTGAAGGGTTAACAGGAAACCCATTGGATGCGTATAGTATGCAGTGGAATACCGGCAGCATAACACTTCTTACCTAATGTACATACGTATGGATTTTTGGCCATTATGTATTTAAACACTTCAATTGAATCAAGATGGGCCCACCGGGGCATGAAAGCCTTTGATGAAAGTCCATTCAATTTAGTTGACCTTGTCCAATATATGACGGCCCACATAGCAAGCACGGTATTACGGTACATTCACCTAGTGAAAGTATCTATTGCCATTATATGAGCTTTGGTCAAAGGTGATGATACTTTAGGGCTACCCAAGCATGGTCCCTGCCAACGGGTCTAGCTCACCATAAGCATAACGACTGATTGGGTCTCCATTTGATATACCATAAGGTACGAGACTTGAGCTGGTGATTATCGTTAACACTTCCCTACATTGAGTGAATGCAGGGTCATGCTTTGGGAATGCACCGGGGTTAAAAAAGGGTGCAAACTAGCATATAACTAAGGCTCTAGCATGTATGCAGTGCCGTTTTTTGAAAAGAGATAAAATTTTAATTTATCAAAAACCCAATTATATTATTAACTAAGATAATTTCGGAGTAAAGTTTCAAAGCCGAACCCGATTGCTTCCCGGAGAGCCGCTTTTAGGGCCCGAAAGGGTTCGCGTCTTTTGATCTTGGGCAATCATGAGATATTTTGGAATCTCTACCCAATAGAATATTGAAAAAGTTTATCTAATCCCATGAAAGCCTTTAGGCACCTTTGAGGTATTTTGGAGTCGCAACCCAATTTACAAGAAATTAGGAAAATTTCTCTAACTCGGGGTCTAAACCAGAGAAAGATTCAAAACTTTACTCTTATTAATGCCTTGGTTAATTATAAATGGGTTTTTAATCTTAAAATTCTATCCCTCTTCTCACATGGACATGCATTTAAATTAAAATGCAAATCAAGCACTAAAAGAAAGTAGTAAAGAAAGAGATAAAATAATAAAGCAAATAATAACAAATAAAAATATAAAATTGGGACAAAATACAATCTACCGAATAAAAAGGTATTAAAATATGGGACAAAAATACAATCTCCCAAATAAAATCAAACAAAACATAAATATATAATAAAATTAAATAAATAAATAAAAATTCATAAATCGGGATATTTAATTCGGGTAGGAACATTGGTTCCTTCATGTTCACTTTAAAAAATCGAGGAGTCATTTTTATGCATTTATTGAAAAAATAAGGATGAGTGATCCCATTTTGAGAAAATTAACTCTTCTTTTTAAAATTGAGTTTTTATTGGTTGAAATTAGGACATTGGTCCCATTTTATGAGAAAAAATCCAAATTTATTAATATAAAATTTTTAGTGATTTTTAATTAACGTGCATGAAATAAACTAAATCTATTACATATTACATAATAAAAACAATTAAAGGCGAAATAAGAAAAAATAATGAAATGCTAAAGGTGACAAATCGGCCCAAAATGGTTTCTTCAAATCTTTATGGGCTCCCATTTGGTATTAGAAAATACTCACACATAAAAAAATGTTGAAATAAGAACACAAATAAAAGTGGGGAAAGGAAAGTGCGCTCTCCTTCTTTGCATTCCTTTCCTTTCATTTTCTTTTCATTTCATTTTCTTTTTTTTAAATGAAAGGAATGAGAGTTTCCTTCCCTTTCATTTTTTTCTTATTTTATTTATTTATAAATTATTAATTTTTAGTATTAAATTTATGATTTGTTATTTGTTTTCATTTCCTTCCTAACTAAATTAAATGAAATTAATGACCGAGATAGTACAAACCTGCATTTTTAATTATTAGATTATTCTTTAATTTTCAATCTTTCATTTATTTTTCAAAGTCATATCACTAAGTTAATGGAAATATGTCCCTTATTATATTGGTGACCTTATATTAATTCTTTTTAGAAGAAGTTTCTATTACATTCATCTCATTTTATGTATATTCTAAACTTTTTTTTCCCATGTTAATTAACGTATAGAAGTTTCTATTACAAGTTGAAACTTTCTCTATATATCCAATTTTCACATTTAAAGTAATTTTTTTAATATGTCTTTTTCTTAAGACATTCAAAAAATATTTTTTTTCTCCTACGGTATTGCAACCAAAACCTTATTTTGGAAAATAGTTTAAAAAACACCCTAGTTTTGTAATTTTTTTTTTTTTAAAAATGCATTATTTAAAGGCTTGTCCCCTTGTTATTCCACATCCCATATGGAGTAACATTAACCAACTTACTAGGAACTCAGTTTAATGCATAAACATCAGTTTTCAGTACATATAAAAAGACTTGTGCAAGTCTGCTAGGCTCATCATGGATTGAACCATATCTAATAGTGTTTGATTCCTTCTCTTAGATACATCATTATGTTGTGGTGTATAACTTGGAGTCCATTAAGATAATATCCCATTATCTTTTAGATAATCTTGAAACTCTTGGCTTAAGTATTCTCCACCTCGATCTGATATAAGTGTCTTAACACTTTTGCCAAGTTGTTTCTCTACTTTATTTCTGAATTCCTTGAACTTTTCAAAAGTTTCAGATTTATACTTCATAAGATAGATTTATCCATATCTAGAGTTATCATCTATGAAGGTTATGAAGTAAGAATAGCCTTCTCTAGTATGTGAAGCCATTGGATCACATACATCTGTATGTATTAGTTTTAATGTTTCTATAATGACCCAAAATTCATCCTAATAGTATTCTAGCTTAATTAGGGTAATTAGACAAGTTTGATTTGGAATTTCTAATTTTGGACATAAGTGTAACTGGAAAAGAGGACTTAATTGCATAAAATAAATAAGTTAAGTGATTAAAGTGTAATTGTGAATGATTAAGGTAAAGAAGGATTAATTAAGTGTTAAGTGAGATTAGCTTAAGCTAATCATGTTATAGTGGATTCCAAGTGCCATGTGTTGGCTTTGCCAACACATCAAATGCATGCAATATAAGGGTTAAAAAGCATATTTGATTCATTTGTGCTTTCCTTTGGTCCGGCCTCCTTTCTATTCATCTTCTTCTGCTCTTCTTCTTCTTCTTCTTCTTCATCTTGAGTCTCTTATTCCATCAAGTGTTGTTGGTTGAGTTTGGTTGATTTCTGTTGATTAATTTCTGTATTGAGTCTTGGATTATCAAGGTAAGTAATTGTGGTTGTTCTTCTTTTCCATATTCTTTCTATGATGAGTTTGAGATTGATTTCCTTGTTTTAATTATGGGAATTGGATTGTGTTTATAGTGGTAAAAACAAGAAAAGACAAGGGAAAAGCGAAGTTTGGTGAGCCTAGTGCCAAGTGAGCACATTGGAGCATAGGAGAAGAGGTTTGGGAAACTCTGTATAATGTGTGTGTTAATTGATATTTGCCATGGTTTGGAATGTGTTATTGTGTTGTGTGTGGAATTGAAATTATGTGTTGGAAATGTTAAATTGATTTTTTAGTAATTTCATGAATTATAAGCATGTAACCCTAGTTTTGAGGAAAATAGAGAATGCGCTGTGTAACCTTGAATGAATGGATACTTGATGTAAGATTGAATGTGCCGTAGTGTTCATATATGTGTGTAGGAAATTTGTTTTGAGTATGATGAAAAAGTTATGTTAAATTAGTAAGTTTGAAGCTTGACAAGTTGGAAAGTGTAGAATTGGTTTGAGTACCTTTTTGACCTACTTGGATTGTTTAGGTCATAAAATTCGTTTTATAAATCTAATATAAAGGAGGACAATTGGGTTGAAACCATATTGTCTATATCTTAGATTGTTGTAGAAATAGCTCTATTTTTTTTAGGACTCTAAGGTCTTCAAAAGTATCTATAAGTGTAGCTAAAATTCTGTAGGAGGGTCCTTGGAGCAGGTTGTGTTCCCTTAGCCATAACTCCTTGATTTTAAGCTCAAATGTAATGAGAGTTGTGTAATTTAAAAGTTAACATGTAGGTGAACATTTGATTAGAAGGTATATTGGTTAAAAATGGTGTTTTGATGAGTTTTATTGGTCATGAATATTGAGGTAGGAAAAAGGGTTTGAAAGGAGTAGGTTAAATGCTCTTGTTTTCCATTTTGCCTCAAAAATTTGCATATGTCACGGTCACAACCAAATTGTTCTCACCTTGAGATATGCCTGTTTTCTATTCTTCCTTGGATTGTTCATATGTCACGGTCATAACCATTTGGTTGTTGCCTTGAGGTGCTTCTAATTTCCATTTTATTTTGGATTGTTCGTATGTTATGGTCACAACCATTTGGTTGTCAATGTGAGGTACTCATGTTTTGCATTTTATCTTGGGTTGTGCATATGTTATGGTCACAACCATTTGGTTGTCACCATGAGGTACCCGAACTTTCTACAATTCTTTCTGAAACACTATCTAATGTTGTATAAGTGTATTAATTGGAATTCAATCAAGTTTAGCAACATTTAATTGGAACTCAATCAAGTTTAGCAACATTTAATTGGAACTATAATGTGTTAACCCATGTGAACTTCTATAATCTGAATATGTATAATCAGATGCGGGCTTGTGTGATAAGCCATGTATATATGTAAGACATTTGATGAAATTAGATTACTTCATGTGAATAAATGGATGTTATATAGTGCGAATAATTGACATTAATTAGAATTAATAATTTAGCCTGCAAGTCGAGTAGTGGATAGATAGGCATGCTTATAGGGTTAAGTGCTGCAGCAAAAGAGTTTGATTCCATTTGGAATCCCCAATGCGTATAGAATCCTATTTGGATTCACATAAGTGTTTATATATTAATGATTATATCTGTACATACGGGTACTAATGCGAAAGTGTTGTATCTACGGATATTAATGTAATATATGGTACTTATGAGTACTAATGTGATACCCGTTATTCGCATCTATGAATTGCAGGCAAGGTAAATAATGAATGATTAATCAATAACGAGCATTGTGAATATAATGCGACATAAGAATGTGAATGTGATGCATTATAAGTTTGTCATGTGATACTGCAATATTTGAATATGATTTCCTAATGATGTTATATGTACATCGAGATATGTTCAATGTTATGTTTACGAAGTGTGTATATGAAGCATATATCTTTTGCTATATAATGATTGTTATGAATATATATTGTATGTTGTTTCCCCACTAAGCGTTATCGCTTAGCACGAGTGTTAATCTGTGTAGGTTCTGAAGTGAAGCACATGTGAAGGACGGCCCTGCATTACCTTTAGTCGACACTAGGGTTTGCTATTATTGTGTAGGTCTTTTGTATTATGTGTAATGCAATTATTAGTTTTTGCTATGTAAAGAGAAATGATGTAATAACTGAATGTCATATGTAATACAAGTTGACAGTATGAGTTTCGAAAATGTATTCCGCTGCGTTTGAAAGAAATTTGTTAATTCAGGATTTTGTGTAAAACTCAATTGTATGCATTTGTGCTATGTGATGCGCGTTATGGCGACCATTTTCGACCGCCATATCGAAGCTATGTGTGTGGTCGGGAATGAGCATTATAGGTTGTGCTATCAGAGTATAGGTTTAGTCGTTTCTTAACATAGTGTAGAATAGGAATGCATATAGTTGTTTTGACCTAATGCGGACGTCCTTATGTATGTGTTAGATTGATGGATCCTTCTCAGGATGCTAGAGAAGAGACTGCAGAAAGCATTAATCCGAGAGAACAAGAGATGTTGATGTCTGGTCCATCTATACTAGAGGGTCTAGGATGAGATGTTCCAATGGTAGCGATGGAGGCTATGCTTAAGATGTCTTAAGATATAGCAAGGGTGTTAAATCATATGATAGCACCGAAAACTCCAGTGGATTTATTGAGAAAACATGGGGCTGAGGAATTCTATGGTACTAGTTTGGATGAGTCTTTTAAAGCTGGATATTGGATTGAGAAAGTGCAGAGGGTACTTGATGATATCAGATGCCCTCCTGAGCAGAAAGTAGAGTGTGTATTATCTCTTCTGTAAGGATTTGCCTATGATTGATGGAAGTTGGTCCTAAGGCATCCATTGCTTCTTACTCCAATCAGTTGGGAGTTCTTTGTCCAAGAATTCTGTAATAAGTACATTGCCAAGGCGTTTCAAGAAGCAAATTGGAAGAAATTTTTGAATTTGACGCAGAGAGCCTTATCAGTAACAGAGTATGAAAAGAAGTTTTGTAGGCTCAGTAAGTATGCACCTGAAGGTCTTCTTACCAAAGAATTCAGATGCCAGCAGTTTGAAGAAGGTTTGAATGAGCCAATAAAGGCATTGTTGATCTCCATGACTACTTCTCAGACTGTGAGCTATTATCAGATAGTTCAGGCGGCCATGAGAGTTGAAAGGTCACTAGAGATTTAGAGGGAAAGAATTCAGGGGAGGAATTCTTCTAGAGGTGGTGCACATTCGGGGAAAAGATCGAGAGAATCTCAAGTGGCACCTCAAGCTGAATCATCCAGTAATCACTACAAGAAATTTTACTTTTTGTGATAAATTTTTTAACGACGAATAAAATTTTGTCATTAATTATAACTTACAACGACGAATTTTTTAAAACGTCACCATACTATTTATTATTGTGACAAAATTGTTTTGCATCATTTTATTTTATAATTTTCATCACTAATAGATTAATTTTGTGACAAAAAATATTTTTGTCATGGTTTTTTTAGGAGGAAAAATTTTCCACATTTTTTTTGGAGGGAAAAAAATTTAATGACAAAATATTAACTTATTGTAATGTATAAATTCATCACAAAATATTTATTTTTCATGATGAATTATTTTTGTCCTAATTAAATAAATTAGTGATGATAAAATCATTTCGTCGCTAATAAGACATAGAGATAAAAAAATTTCTAATTATTTTTTTCGAAAAATTCTAGTTTCAAAAATAATTTTATTTATTACAAATAAATGTGTCATAAAAAATGAATATATTGTGATAAGATATAATTTTGTCACCTTTTATATAGAGGGAAAAATTCCAATATTTTTCTTTCAGAGAGAAAAAAATTTAATGAAAAAATAACTATTTGTGACATATAAATTCGTCATGAAATACTTATTTTTTTGTGACATGAATTATTTTTGTCCCAATTTAACGAATTAGTCACGATAAAATTATTTATTCACAATAATTTTATTTATGACAAATAAAAATATTACAAAAAATGAATATATTATGACGAAATACAATTTCATCACCGGTATAATCAATTTATAACAATAATAATATTCTATCACAATTAGTTGTAATGTTAATATACGACAAATAAATTATGTCATAAAAAATAATTGAATTTATGACAAACAAATATGTCACAAAAAATGAATATATTATGACGAAATATAAGTTCATTACTAATACAATCAATTGTGTGATCATAATATTTTGTTACAGTCGATTGTAATAAAAATGTGATACAACTAAATTGTGTTATAAGTATATTATTTTATATTATAAATAAAAATGACTCCAATAAAGTTTTTAATGACCAGAAATAGTTTTCATCTATTATTTTTGACAAAAATAACTAAATTATATATTAAAGTTAATTAATTAATATGTAACACCCCGGAAATTTTGATGTTGTGAATAATAATTCAGTAGGCCGAATTTATTAAAGGTCAATAATTGATCCTAAAGACTCAAAATTTTTATTCGAAATTTACATAATTAAATATACAAATTCAAATAAATAAATATATGCATGTATATATATATATAGATAAGTAAATCATAAATAAAAAAATATCCCAAGTCTAGATTTATCGAGAAAAAGAAAGAAAATAAAGAAAAGAAATGGGAGAGATGCAGAGAATAGGGAAGCGAGAGAGAGAGAAAGAGAGAGATGGCGAGGCAGGGATGGAGCCCCACCTGCGTCGGCGACGACTTGATGGCAACCCTCTGCCCTCGCCGTTCTCCCCATCACAACTGTCACCGCTCTTTTTCTTCTTCCTCCTCCCTCCGGTCTGCGTTTTTCTCTTCTAAATATCGAGACCATCATCTGAGATTTTCGACCACCTCCGCCATCAGGTGGCGATACGAACAATATCGGTGATCTACTAGCGGCAATACGAGTCTTTTGACGTCCTTCGCTTCACCTCACTCACCGGCGATGAGCAAATCGGAAAGGGAGGTGCCGAGAATTTTTGATGCCAATACTAATCAAACAATATGGCGGTTGGGTGCGTGACCATCGTAAACCAGTCCCAGGTGCTCTAGGCTTCATTTCGGTAGTGGCGATTTCATCTCTAGCGAAGTTCCAGCGAGACTCCGGCAGTCAGTGACCGGCGAAGGGGACCTAAACGGCATAATTGAGCTGAAATTTAGGGAATTTTGACACCAACTGGTATATGCACTACCAAAATTATTTTTTCCATTTGGATTTTAAATAAGTTAATGGAATTTAGTTAACTGTTAGATGTTATAACAGATGGAGCTGTTAGGGTTTAATTCCTCTAATATATTTGTGATTGGTATTGTTAATGAATGATAAGTTGATGGGTGGTTGATGTTAAATAAAGTTTTGGTTGACTGTGAGGATGCTGCTGGTTGGGTAGAATTTCACAATTTGTCAGCCAAGTTGACTCATTTCTTCTTGCATGATTTATTTGCATTGAGTTTTGTTATGATGTTAATTTGTCTATTGGTTTAATGGATTAAATCGTACATTTAAATTGAAATATTGTCTAGTATTTAGGGGAACATGAATAGGGCCTGTTACCTAGTCTTTGGTAGTATTTAGCAGAATTATTCAGTCTTTGGTAGTATTTAGTAGAATTATTCAAAGTGCTTGTATGGAATTGGATTCTGCCTTCTTGTTGTGTTTTTCCTTGGTTGGCAGTGTTGCACTATTCTGGTCATATATGAGTTCTTTGTTTTAGAGATATGGTTTCTTTGTATGACATGGTGTTCGAATCATGTTAGTTGAGAAACAAAAGGGAGAACCAATTTATGCCTAGAATTGATAGACAAGAGAATTGTGACAATGTTGATAAAAAAGAAAAAAAAATGTTGCACAAGTGACATAAGTATTTTGAAAAGAGCATTGTGTTTTCTGCTCAACAAATGTTGAAAATTTTCTTATGATATTGTACATTTCTACTTATGACCATGTTCTATACCAAAATGCTCCCCTATTATGTGCTTTTCTATGCTGAAAATTTACAAGTTGATGTTCTTTTCTATTATATTAGGCAGGGAATTATGATGTATAAAAAAAGAACTAGAATATATATGTTATTTCTTTTCTGCTCACTTTTTTACTTTTGTTCCTCTTCACAAATTCTTGCTATTATATGTTATTTATTTAATGAAAATACTATTATTTATTAGATATTTCTTTACACATATTCATAGCATTAATTAATGGAATTTCTTGTGTTTTTCAAAGATAAATTGAACAAAATCACAAAGGCTGAAGATACAACTTTTGCGTATTTCTTAGGTAAGCTCAATCAACTGAGTTATTTGCTGCTGTACTTATTCCTTTACTTGCTGCTCTTGTTTGGTTGATATTATCTATTCTATTAAAGAAAAACAATAGTTTTTGTTGGAAGTCCAGTTGGCATATCTATGTAAGATATCCTATTAAAGTGGCTTGTCTCCTTTGTATTTTGTCCTTATTTTCTTGCTTATTGCTTCTTTTAATTGTTGAAATGCTGCGAAGTGGAAAGTTAGAAACTAAAGAGCTATTTCCTAGGGATTGTTTGTATGTGAAAGAAGTTTTAGTGCTTAAAGAAGTTTGTTTTTTTTTTTATTATCTAATATATGAAATTTTTTTGTAATAACATGATGCACATTTTGAAATTTTAACAGAGTTTATTTCTGAATTATAGATAAGGATATTTTAATTTTTTGCATTAAGCAGTATCTTTTTATTTAATTGACCTTTTGTTTAAATAAATACTTTATATTAGTTGATTGAGAGTTTCCTTTACAAATTTAATTGATTGTATAATATTAAATTTAAAATGTGTCATTTTTAGTACAATGCATATATGACAAGTATATTTGTCATAATTTGTCGACTTGTTAGTTCATAAATGACAATATTTTCACGATTATGATATTAATATAATATTGTCATAAAAAAGTGTTATTTAATGACAATAAAAAGTTGTCACTAAAGCTATCTTTTTGTGACAATTATTTTTTTCCATCTTTATGTCACTGTAGACACCGGGTCCTGAGGTACTCTAGATCAGAGTTACCCAATAATGATAAGACACCTGTTCATGGGCAAAAAGGTTGGAAGTGATGATTTTTTTTATCAAGATTGCCTTTTAGAACAAAAAAATAAAAATAATTTTAAAAATAAAAAATAAATTTGAAAAATAAAGTTTGAAAATTATAGTACTTTTTAGTCAAATTTGAAATATTTTTTTTAAAAAAATCGGATGTCGGCTGCGTCGGCGTGCAGGCGTAGCGCCTCCGGGCGTTGCTCCGCGCTGCTGCGACGCCCGTCGGTGCGGTTGCCACCAGTCTGCCAAAATCGCTAATTTCGCCATTTTTTCCGATTTTTCGTGATTGTTTTTGACTTTTCACCATATTTTCCGGGATTTTTAGTGTTAATTCCCTTTTTTGAACCCAGATTAAGGGAATTTCAATAAAAATTCAATTTTCTTCCTTAATTAATGATTTTTTTTTTCACTTTTATTCATTTAAATGGAAAAAGATGAAATAGAAAAGGGGGATTCATTTTTAGGGTTTTTCTTCATTTTTTCTCTTCTCCTCTTCCTCAACAAAAATTCTCTCTACATTTTTTAGGTTTTCTCCTCAAAAGAAAAATTCTTTTAAGTTAAAAAAGTTTAATTTCTTTATGAAGAATTTTTCTTGAGACAAATAAATTCATTCTTTGTTCTTGACAATTTTCATTTCTCTTTCATTATTTTTATTTCTTCTTCAAAGAAAAATCATTTTTTTAATCAATAATCATCCTTTAGACAAAGAAATTCATTCTTTGTTCTTAAGAATTTTTATTTTATTTCATTTTTAAGCAAATTTATTTCTTGGAATAAAATTCTAATTTTTTATTATATTCAACTCTAATCTTACAAAATAAAGTATGGAAATCAATCACTTTTTTCCCTTCATCGAATCCGAACTCTAAGCGTAAATATTCTAGACTTGATATCTTTTTTTATTTTCTTTTATTTATTTTTGTTCATATTTAATTGATTAACATGTAAATTTTTATTGTTTTCATTTATTTATTTATTCTATTGTTTGTATATTTATTTTATTTAATATGTTTATATATTATTATTATCATTTAATAATAATAATAATAATAATAATTATTATTATTATTATTATTATTATTATTATTATTATTAACTCATTAACATGTTGTTTTAATTATTTCAATCATATCCTTTAATTCCTTTGTCATTCATAATGCATTTTTTTCATTTATTTTAATTTATTAACATTTTAATTCATTTGTCATCTTTCATGTCATCTTATTTTATTTTAGCTTATTATTTATCATTTTATTTGTTTAATTAATTAACTTTCTTGACTTAATAACTAACATTCATTTTTTTTGTATTTGTTTTTGACTCCAATATCCATTTTCCCTTTTTGGGAATTCTTGCGAGCAAACGGAAAAATCCAGGAGACTCGTTTAGTTTGACCATTTATTTGCATTATTTGTATTATTTTCTTTATTTGGCTTGTTCATTTACTTTATCATGTAGTTTTTAATAAAATTATTTATTTTATGCATGTTTAAAAAAGAAAATCACAAAGATATTTATATTAATTAATTTGGTATTTTTCTAATAAAATGGGACCAATGTCCTAATTTTTTTTATACCCAAATAAACCATCACCTTTAATACTTTTTCTTTTAAGTATGCATGCAAGGACCAATGTCCTCATCTTTAATAAACATTCCGTTTTATGTATGATTTACATGTCATTTACAATGGGAGTTGTATTCCGCCTCTAGTTTTGTTGCAATCTATTGTACTTTTTATTTACTTTATTTTAATCTTACTTTTATTTACTACTTTCATTATATGATCGGCTTACATTTTAATTAATGCTTTAAATTGTATGAGAAAAGGAATGAAATATTATAGTTAAAACTCAATCGTAACTTTAACCAAGGTATGAATAAATGGGAAGTCCCGAACCTTCTCTGATTTTACGCTCAACGAGGTTAGAGGACCATCTCAATGTTTTATTGGGGTGTGGTCTCCAAAATATCTCTTATTGCCCACAATAGGCCCAATTTGCATGGTCTTAGGCTCCACGAGATTAGATGATCTTTCCTGTGTTTTATTGGAAAGAGGTGTCAAAAATATCTCTGGCTTGTCCAAAATAGACGTATATGCATCGTCTTAGGCTTCACGAGATTAGACGATCCTCCCAATGTTCTATTGGAAGGAGGTGTCCAAAATATCTCTGATTGCCCAAAATAGACACACATGCGTTGTCTTAGGCTCAGTGAGGCTAGACGACCTTTCCTAATGTTCTATTGGGTGGCGACTCCAAAACACCTCCTTGGTGCCCAAAATAAACGCACTTGTAAATCCCTTACAAGTTCCATGAACCTCTCCCGAATGCCCTAAAGGCGGGTCGCTCGGGGCACCCGGGATTCGGCGCGCGTCACAGTCACTAATTTGTAAAATAATATGATGATTTATATTCACCATTAACATACATTAATTTAATGACGAAATCATTTTTCGTCATTTAAAGTATTAGATTTAGTGACGATATGTATTATTTTATCACAAAAATTACATTTATTTGTGAAGACAATTATGTAACCAATACTTAATGATTTTAATCATAAGTAGAGTTTTGTCATTAATAATACTTAATTTGGTGACGAATTTTAAATTTGTCATAAAAATGCCAATCTTTTGTGATGATAAACAATATAATATAACAAAATATAATTTTATTTATGACATAATTTTTGTCATAAAAAGTAAGAAACAAAGGTGACGATAATCATTTTTGTCACAAAAAATGATACTTATGGTGACAAATAACTAAATTATCAAGCAAACTTTTATGTTACGCACCTACCGTTACGTTCTCTGTGACGATAAAAATTCAACACCTTATCTTTTTAGTGACAAAAATTGAACTTTTCATGACAATTTCTTGCATCATAAAAGGTGTAATTTCTTGTAGTGAATCCAACTTCCAGAGGCAAAAAGCAAGGATCTTTTTTTTTCATCCGGTACTAGTAAGGGTGTGTCTGGTAACAGAGGTGATGTACTTGAGTGTCCCCATTATTGTAAATGTCACAAAGGTGAATGTTGGAAGTTGACTGGTACATGTTTTCGATGTGGGAGGATTGAGCACTTCTTAGCTAGCTGTCCTAAAGCCTATGAAGTGAGAGGGAATAAGCTAAAAGCTAGTAGAGGTGGATCTAATCTGGCTCTAGCAAACCATGGAAGAGGTAGAAGACGTGGTAGCGGTAGCCAGTCCAGAGGTGGTGCAGTGTCAGAATCAATTGATCGACCTCCTACAGCACCAGCAAGGGCATATACTATGAAAGCTCGTGAGGAGCAAGATACGCCAGAGGTTATAACTGGTACATTTCTACTCTTTGATATGGAAATGTTTGCATTAATTGACCTTGGATCCACACATTCATATGTATGTTCTAAGAAGTTAAGTGATAAAATGTCTTCAGTTGATCATTTAGAATATGATATGTGTGTGACTAGTCCGTTAGGGAATAGTATTATTGTGAATAAGGTGTATAAAGATTGCCTTTTAGTGGTTCAAAGTCAAGTATTTCTTATAGATTTGATAGAACTGCCTTTTGTTGAGTTTGATCTGATTTTGGGGATGGATTGGTTAAGTAAGCACTGTGCTATTGTCAACTGTAGAAAGAAAATAGTTGTGCTTAGAAGTTCAAAATAGTCTAAGGTGATTGTGAGCATTCTAATCATTTAGTAGATGTAATTTCTGCTATGCAAGCTTATCGGTGTATGAGAAAAGGATGTGAAGCTTTCCTAGCTTTTGTGCTAGATTCAAAGAAGGAACAAGCTAGAATACAAGATATACTAGTAGTGAAAGAATTTCCTGATGTGTTTCTAGAAGAGTTGGCTAGTATACCACTTGTAAGGGAAGTAGAGCTGTCAATTGAGATTGTGCCGGGTACCTCACTTGTCTCTAAGACACCTTATCGTATGGCTCCTACTGAGTTGAAAGAACTAAAGGCTCAGTTACAAGAGTTATTATATAATGGTTTTATACGACTAAGTGTATCACCCTGGGAAGCTCCAGTTCTGTTTATTAAGAAGAAGGATGGTACAATGAGAATGTGTATTGATTACAGATAGCTTAACAAGGTAACAGTGAAGAACAAATATCCTTTGCCTAGAATTGAGGATTTGTTTGATCAGTTGAAAAGAGATGAAGTGTTTTCAAAGATCGATTTGCGATTAGGATACTATCAGCTACAAATCAAGAAAGAGGATATTCCAAAGACTGCATTCAGGACTTGATATGGTCATTATGAATTCCTAGTAATGCCATTCGAGTTGACCAATGCGCCTACTGCATTCATGGACTTGATGAATAGAGTGTTTAGGCCGTATTTGGATTAGTTTGTTGTAGTGTTTATTGATGATATACTTATGTATTCGAGAAATGAGAAGGAGCATGAGCAGGATTTGAGAATTGTACTTCAGACCCTGAGAGAACATCAGTTGTATGCTAAGCTCAGTAAGTGTGAGTTTTGGCTTAAGAAAGTATCTTTCTTGGGTCATGTTGTCTCTTCTGAGAGTATTAAAGTTGATCCAACTAAGATAAAAGCAGTTGTGAATTGGAAATCGCCCATAAATATGCTTGAGATTAGGAGTTTATTGGAATTAGTGGGTTATTATCGGTGTTTTTTAAAAGGGTTTTCAGTTGTTGCTTCTCCGCTTACCAAGTTGCTTTGTAAAGGGGCTAAGTTTGTATGGTCAGATAAGTGTCAAGCTAGTTTTGAACAGTTAAAAAAAATGCTAGTTGAGGCACCAATTCTGACTCAACCCATTCCAGGTAAAGAGTACGCTATGTATAGTGATGCTTCTGGAACTGGATTCGGATGTGTACTGATACAAGATGGGAAATTGGTAGCTTATGTTTTAAGATAGTTGAAACCGCATGAGCATAAATATTCGACGCATGGTCTTGAGTTACCTGTTGTAGTGTTTGCTTTAAAGATTTGGCGCTATTACTTGTATGGTGAAAGATGCAAGATTTTCACTGATCACAAGAGTCTAAAGTATTTACTTACTCAGAAAGAGTTAAATTTGAGATAGAGGAGATGGCTTGAACTGTTTAAGGACTATGACTGTATTATAGATTACCATCTTAGTAAAGCTAATGTAGTGGCTGATGCTTTAAGTAAAAAGTCAGTCTCGACTTTAACATTGCAACATGTCAAATGGAGATTTGCATCTGATGGGGCTTTAATAGCTCAGTTGAGAGCAAGATCGGGTTAGAGGAATGAGATAGTGGATGCACAGAAAGATGATCCTAGGTTACAATAGCTCTTGCAGTTAGTCAGGAATGGTGACAAGATTGACTATACAATGAATAAAGAAGGTGTTCTGTATTATCGAGATCAGTTGTGTGCAGCAAGTGATAAAAAGTTGAGAAAGAAACTTTTGTATGAGGCTAATATGGTCTTTACTATGCATCTAGGTGGCAATAAGATGTATCAGGATTTGAAATAGTTTCATTAGTGGCCTGGTATGAAGAAAGATGTGATTGAGTTTGTTTCTAAGTGCTTGACTTGTCAGCAAGTGAAAGCGAAACATCAAGTTCCATCGAGTTTGTTAAATCCTATTCCGATTCCACAGTGGAAATGGGACAATATTACCATGGATTTTGTCACGGGTCTTCTGACGACATCTAAATAGCATGATTTTGTATGGGTAATTATTGATCGATTTTCTAAGTCAACCCATTTTATACCGATTCGAATTGATTCCTCTATGGATCGATTGGCTGAACTGTATATGAACGAGATTGTATGACTTCATGGTATTCATTTATCCATTGTATCTGATCAAGAACCGAGGTTTACATTTAAGTTTTGGAAAGGTTTGCAATCTGCACTTGGTATGTGACTGCATTTCAGTACAGCTTTTCATCCACAGATTGATGGACAGTCAGAAAGAGTGATTCAAGTGTTAGAAGATTTGCTTCGAGCTTTTATTTTGAATTTCTCTAAGAGTTAGGATAAGTACATTCCATTAATGGAATTTGCATATAATAACAGTTATCAAGTGAGTATCGGCATGGCACCTTATGAAACTTTTTATGGTATAAAATGTCGAACTCCTGTATGTTGGACAAAATTGAATGAGCATATGGTAATTGGTTCTGATTTAATAAGAGACACTGAAAAGAAAGCGAAGATTATTTAGCAATGGTTAAAAGCTGCAAGTGATAGGAAAAAGTCTTATGTAGATTTAAAGAGAAAGGATATAGAGTTGGATATAGGTGACAAAGTCTTTTTGAAAGTGTCTTCATGGAGGAAAGTGCTTCGATTTGGAAAGAAATGGAAACTGAGTCCGAGGTTCATTGGACCTTATGCAGTGCTAGAAAGAGTTGGGACAGTGGTATATTGGTTAGCCTTACCTCCGGCTTTGGCTAGGCTTCATGATGTCTTCTATGTGTCTATGCTTCGAAGATATCGTTCAGATGAGTCGCATATTTTATCAGTGCAAGATGTGCAAGTGCAACCAGATTTCTCTTATAATGAGAAGCCTAAAGCAATATTGGCACAAGAAATAAAGCAACTTCAGAATAAGCAAGTTCCGTTAGTGAAAGTGCTTTGGCAGCATTATGGAATAGAAGAAGCAACATGGGAACCGAAAGCAGTGATACGAGCTCAGTATCCTCATTTGTTCAATACAGGTATGAATTTCGCGGACGAAATTCTTTTAAGGAGAGAAGAGTTATAATGACTCGAAATTCACCCTAGTAGTATTCTAGCTTAATTAGGGTAATTGGACAAGTTTGATTTGGAATTTCTAATTTTGGAAATAAGTGTAATTGGAAAAGATGACTTAACTGCATAAAATAAATAAGTTAAGTGATTAAAGTATAGTTGTGTATGATTAAGTTAAAGAAGGATAAATGTGACGCGCGCTGGATCCGATCGCTTCCCGAAAACTCGCCTTTAGGGCCCGAGAGGGTTTGCGTCTTTTGATCTTGGGCAATCATGAGATATTTTGGACACCTCATTCCAATAGAACACTGGAAAGATCATCTAATCCCATGAAGCTTTTAGGTACTTTTGAGGTATTTTGGAGTCGCCACCCAATTTATAAGAAATTGAAAAAGTTCGTCTAACCTCGAGAGTCTAAACCAGAGAAAGATTCGAAACTTTACTCTTATTAATGCCTTAGTTAATTATAACTGGATTTTTAATTTTTAATTTTTATCTCTCTTCTCACACGGTCATGCATTAAAAAATAAAGCGCAAATCAAGCACGAAAGAAAGTAGTAAAGAAAGCGGTAAAATAAAGCAAGCCATGAAAAATAAAAGAAAGATAAAATTGGGACAAAATACAATCCCCCGAATAAAAAGGTATTAAAATTTGAGACAAAAAATAGAATCCCCCAAATAAAATCAAACATAACATAAATAAATAGCAAACTTAAATAAGTAAATAAACATTCATAAATCGGGACATTATTTAGGATAGGAACATTGGCTCCTTCATTTTTACTTAGAAAGTCGAAGAATTGTTTTTATGCATTATTAGGAAAATCGGGATGAGTGATCCCATTTTGAGAAAGTTAACTCTTTTTTTTTAAAAGTGAGTTTTTATAAGTTAAAATTAGGATATTGATACCATTTTATTAGAAAAAGATCCCAATTTATTAATATAATTTTTTTTGTGATTTTTAATTAACACGCATAAAAATAAATAAATTTATTACAAATTACATAATAAAAACAAATAATGAAAAATACTAAAAATACTAAAGTATGACAAATCCCACCAAAATGGTGTATTCAAGTCTCCATGGGCTCCAATTTGCCATTAAAAAGCTCACACATAAAAATAAGTATTGAAATAAAAAAATACAAATAAAATTGATGTTAGTAATAAAAATAAATTTAAACATATAAATATGAAAATAAATTAAAAAATAAAAATGCATTATGAGTGACAAACTAATTAAATTACATAATAAAATAACTTAACATATTAACATACATAAAAGCATACATGATAATAATAATAATAATAATAATAATAATAATAATAATAATAATAATAATAATAATAATAATAATAGTAAACAAGAATAGCAATAATAATAATAGTAATAATAATAATTATAATAGCAAAAGTAATAATAATTATGATAATAATAATAAAAAAGGAGAAGATGAACAATCAAGTAAGCAAAAACAAATAAAATAAATAAAACATATCAAAATATATTAAGTCTATGAACAAAATCACACCAAAAATAAAAATAATAATAGATCTAAAAATCTACATGGTTGCTAATTAATCATAAACAAATAAAATAATGATAAAAAAATGAAATCAAGCCCAGAATATTTACCCTCAGATTTTGATTTGATGAGTGAATATAGATGATCAATTTCCTTGTCTTGATTTTGTAAAAAACTAAGATTAGAAAAATAAAATATAGAAGAAATTTTTTTATCTCAATAACAAAGAATTAATTTATTTGCCTCAAGTAAAAATTGTTAAAAAAAGAAGAAGAAAATTCCCAAGAACAAAGAATTGCTCTCTTTGTCTCAAGAATTAACTTAGAAAATCAAATTAGAATATTGGGAGAATTTATTCTTGAAGAAGAAGAAGAAAAATTTCCTTAAGAAAAATCTCCCTTTTTCTGTCTCAAAAAACCCCTTTTATGCCTCAAAATAAATCAAATTTAATGAATAAATTAAATTAATTTAATTCCCATTAAACTCAAAAAACTGAAGAATTTTAAAGGTTTAGAAGACAAAAAGATTTTTAAAATTAAATTCTACCAAAAAAATGAGCAAAAACACTCAAAATTGGCCAAAAAACGCCCAAAGGGTTGCTGGAGGGGCGACAGGGCCAAGCAACACCCGTCGCGCGACGGGCGTTGTTCTGCATGCACAATGCGGGTGACGACCTGCGCGTTGCTCGCGCGCGCTACAGCCGATGCCCCGCGCGTCGCTCGCCACTCGCACACGTTGCAGGCGACGCACGAGTGAGCGCTCCGCACTGCGCGAGGTGCGCGGGCGAGGTATGCCTGCGCGCGCGCCCAGCGCGCTGCCGACACGACCGACGGTTGAATTTGTTTTTTTTAAATAATAATTTTGACAAAAATACTATAACTTCAAAACTCACTTTTTTATTTTAAAATATTTTGTATTTATTATTTTTTTTTCAAAAGCAAACTTGATAAGGAAACTATCATTTTAAACTTTTTTTTGCCTATAAACAGGCATCTGATTTCATCATTGGGTAACCCTAATTTTGGCTGCTACGGATTCCGGTGTCTACAATAAATTAAGTGTTAAGTGATATTAGCTTAATCTAATCATGTTATAGTGGATTCCAAGTGCCTTGTGTTGGCTTTGCCAACACATCAAATGCATGCAATATAAGGGTTAGAAAGCATATTTGATTCATTTGTGCTTTCCTTTGGTCCGGTCCCCTTTCTATTCATCTTATTCTGCTCTTCTTCTTCTTAAGTCTCTTGTTCCATTGAGTGTTGTTGGTTGAGTTTTGCTGATTTCTGTTGATTGATTTCTGTATTGAGTCTTGGATTATCAATGTAAATAAATGTGGTTGTTCTTCTTTTCCATCTTCTTTCTGTGATGAGTTTGAGATTGATTCCCTTGTTCCAATTATGGGAATTGGATTGTGTTTGTAGTGGTAGAAACAAGAAAAGACAAGGGAAAAGAGAAGGTTGGTGAGCCTAGTGCCAAGTGAGCACATTAGAGCATAAGAGAAGAGGTTTGAGAAACTCTATATAATGTGTGTGTTAATTGATACTTTCCATGGTTTGGAATGTGTTATTGTGTTGTGTGTGGAATTTAAATTATGTGTTGGAAATGTTAAACTGATTGCTTAGTAATTTCATGACTTATAAGCATGTAACCCTAGTTTTGAGGAAACTAGAGAATGTGATGTGTAGCCTTGAATGAATGGATACTTGATGTAAGATTGAATGTGCCATAGTGTTCATATATGTGTATAGGAAGTTTGGTTTGAGTATGATGAAAAAGTTATGTTAAATTAGTATGTTTGAAGCTTGATAAGTTGGAAAGTGTAGAATTGGTTTGAGTACCTTTTTGACCTACTTGGATTGTTTAGGTCATAAAATGAGTTTTACAAATCTAACATAAAGTAGGCTAATTGGGTTAAAACCATATTGTCTATATCTTAGATTGTTATAGAAATAGCTCTATTGGTTTGAGGACTCTAAAGTCTTCAAAAGTATCTATAAGTGTAGTTAAAATTTTTTAGGAGGGTCCTTGGAGCAGGTTGTGTTCCCTTGGCCATAACTCCTTGAATTTAAGTTCAAATGTAATGAGAGTTGTGTCATTTGAAAGTTAATATGTAGGTGAACATTTGGTTAGAAGGATATATTGGTTAAAAATGGTGTTTTGATGAGTTTTATTGGTCATGAATATTGAGGAAGGAAAAAGGGTTTGAAAGGAGTAGGTTAAATGCTCTTGTTTTCCATTATGCCTCAAAAATTTGCATATGTCACGATCACAACCAAATTGTTGTCACCGTGAGGTATGCTTGTTTTCTATTTTGGCTCGGATTATTCATACGTCACAGTCACAACCATTTGGTTGTCACCGTGAGGTACTTACGTTTTGCATTCTATTTTGGATATGTCATGATCACAACCATTTAGTTGTCACTCTGAGGTACCTGAACTTTCTACAATTCTTTCTGAAACACAATCTAATGTTGTATAAGTGTATTAATTGGAATTCAATCAAGTTTAACAACATTTAACTGGAACTATAATGTGTTAACCCATGTGAACTTATATAATGTGAATATGTATAATGAGGTGTGGGCTTGTGTGATAAGCCATGTATGTATGTGAGACATTTGATGAAATTAGATTACTTTATGTGAATGAATGGATGCTAAATAGTGCGAATAATTGAACATTAATTAGAATTAATAATTTAGCCTACAAGTCGAGTAGTGGATAGATAAGCATGCCTATAGGGTCAAGTGCTGCAGCCGAAGCGTTTGATTCCATTTGGAGTCCCCAATGCGTATAGAATCCTATTTGGATTCACATAAGTGTTTATATATTTATTGATTATATCTGTACATATGGGTACTAATGCGAAAGTGTTGTATCTACGGATACTAATGTAATATATGGTACTTACGAGTACTAATGCAATACCCGTTATTCGTATCTATGAATTACAGGCAAGGTAAATAATGAATGATTAATCAATAATGAGCAATGTGAATATTATGCAACATAAGAATGTGAATGTGTTGCGTTATAAGTTTGTCATGTGAAGCTATAATATTTGAATATGATTTTCTAATGATGCTATATGTACATTGAGATATGTTCAATGTTATGTTTATGAAGTGTGTATATGATGAAGCGTGAATATGAAGCATATACCTGTTGTTATACAATGATTGTTATGAATATATATTGTATGTTATTTCCCCACTAAGCGTTATCGCTTAGCACGGGTGTTAATCCGTACGTTCTGAAGCAAAGCACAAGTGAAGGATGGCCCCGCATTATCTCTAATCAACACTAGGGTTCACTATTGTTGTGTAGGTCTTTTGTATTATGTGTAATGTAATTATTAGTTTTGGGCATGTAAAGAGAAATGATGTAATAACTGAATGTTATATATAATACAAGTTGACAGTATGAGTTTTGGAAATGTATTCCGCTGCATTTAAAAGAACTTTATTAATTCAGGATTTTGTGTAAAACTCAATTGTATGCGTTTATGCTATGTGATGCGTGTTGTGGCGACCATTTTCAATCGCCATAGCGAAGCTATGTGTGTGGTCAGGAATGGGCATTACAGTTTCACTTGATCATACTCCTTTACCAATAAAGGGTACTTTGGTCATTTTGCCTAAGAAGTAAGATTCACATGTATCAAATGATTCATAATCTAATGATCCCAAATCACCAGACTTGTGTAACTTGGTCATGCGTTTCTCATTTATATGGCCTAAACGATAATGCTATAAATATAATGTATTAAGATTATCTTATTTTATTCTCTTGGTATTCATATTATGAACTTCTTTATTTAAATCAAGAACAAATATGCCATTCTCAACAATTGCATTAACATAAAATATATTATTCTTAAAAATGGAACAACTCTTGTCCTTATTCAAAGAAATGTCATAACCATTCATTAAACAACTGAAAGAAATAATACGTTAGATAAAGCTGGAACATAATAACAATTATTCAGTTCCAGCGTCAATCCACTTGGAAGAGGCAAGTGATAAGTCCTTAAACTTGTGTAGAGATTTTTTACCCAATAGCTGATTGCAGACATATCTCCGCCTTCCCACTCTTTTACTGCTTCTAAGACCTTGCAGATCACTACATAAGTGAGATCGACATCGGGTATCTGTAACACCCTTATTTCACCTATACTGTATGTACACTTAACTCGCTTAGCAATTACCATGAGTGTTTGATGGATGACTATTAATAGTTTACAGCTAAATCGAGTAATTTTTTTTTACTTACATAACCTCACCTATTTCCTTAGCCATAGTTGTGCACCTTTCTAATTACCCAAATTACCCAAAGCCTAGAACCTTTGCCGATTGACCTATAACTGTCTTATTTACTATACACTTGGTCAACATTTTGACAGTATGACGACTATAAATATATACCCTATTCTCCTGCAAACCAAACAATTTCACAGGCCATAAGGGTATAACAATTCATGCATCACAATATATCCTTATTATCATCTCAAAATAAGTCATCCATCACACTCACACCATACTTGTCTAAAATATTTAAAACATCCATACCAAACTTATACAATTCATTAGTCATCACTAAACTCTTTAGATAATTTACATATACATGCCATATATACATGACCAAATATCCTTTGAATTTTGCTTGTGAACCTCTTCTCAATATTTCCCTGTATGCTTGCTCCAGGCTCCTAAATCATACATACACGCAATTAAATAAAACTACGTGCTGAGCATTTATTATGCTCAGTGGTGGACACATATCTAAGATTTTCCACAATTAATTCATGCATTCATGCATAAACAAAGGCATATATGCTAATTCAAGCATTAACACAATTAAATCTGACCACTTACGCTAATGTCAATTACATTGCCATTGTTAATATTGTCAACATGCATATTTTATTATGCACAATAAGTTTACTATCATTTTTATTATTAAACAATCATTTCATCTTCATGTCATATTTTCTCAATAATTACACATATTAATTGTAATTTTCATCAGATTACAATTTACTTCACTTTAACAAGTACATTATAAACAATTTACATTTTAATCCTTTAATTCCATTAAATTTACAATTTTTCCCTCCACTATCACTATAATTACAATTATGTCATTCCTTACCTACACTTTACACTGAACTCATTATTACCATGTAAAATTTTCATTTTACCTCTATTTCTTTTTATCTTTGCAATTTATCCTTTTCACTCCATTTTCTCTTTTAGCACTTATTCACTTACTTTAATACATTTTCATCATTTTGCACTATTTTGCCCTTAGTACAAATCCCAGTAGAAATCCGTACTGGATATACGGGATGTGGACCCTACAGGTCCATTACACTATAGACCCCCGAAGGACTATTCATGCACTATCACTGTAGTCAATGTTTACTGTAAATACTATATCATAATGGTAGACCGTCATTAGTCTACCCAAAGTGAGTCGCCATGACCTGCACCACGATATGGTATGCCTATGGCTAGCCAATTATATCTTGAGCTAGATTTGACTACCAGACCACTAAGGGCAACTACATTATTCGTCACCATTCACTTTCTAATGTGCAATTAACTTAATTCAATTGACATTATTCTTTTCATTTGGGCATGTCAATCAGCCTACGACACCATTTCACTATAATTATTTCTTTTTCCACTAAGCTCAATATCACTTCACTCATTATTCATTTCTCACTCCATTTATGCCGTAAACTCATTTAAAGATGTCATAATCCACAATTTTCAAATTAGATAAAATGTAATATTACACTTCAATATATATATTCAAATATACTTTTATTAATTCCAAATAAATTATACGATAATTTATCCATGTAAATCATTCAGCCTTAATAACATTATAATGACCTGAAACGTACCCTACATGGATTCGAGCATGTCTAGGGCATATAGATGGCTGAAATTGTGTAATTTGAGTACTGCAATGACTAATGTATTAATAACGTAATTGATATTAAGTGAAAAGCTGAGGATAAGTTGGAAATTGGACATTTATGGATTTAAATGCATTAAATGATGACTAAAGTATGTTAATGTATGATTGTGAAAAGATTGTGAGGCTAATGTAAGATTAAATAGCCGATGAAGGATTAATTGGAAATTTACATAAAAATCTAAATGGAGACCAATAGGAAATTAACATATTTATGTCAAGATATTGGTGACCATATAAATTGTACATCCTTGGCCGGCTGGAAGGAGGAAAGAAGGTAGCCATTTCCACTTCCATTCACATTCAAAAATCTACCTCTTCTCATGCTCAAAGGCTTTCCATAAAGATTCATCAATTCTAATGCAAAAACTAAGCTTATTAGGTAAGCTAATGTTAAGTTCGTTTCCCTCTCTTTCTTTTATATAACAAATCTGCAAATTAAAGTATTATATTAGCATTTTTATGTGACTTTGAGCTGTAAGTTAGAAGAAAGGCAGCCGGACCTAAAGAGAAAGAGAAAGCAGAGGAGCAAGAAGGAGCAATTTGATGTTTGGGCATTTCTTACCTTTTGTGTGTATGATTTGAATGTTATGAGATGATATTTGATGTTATTTTGATCTTAGAAGATGATTTGAGTTGTCTTGTGATTATGGAATTGATCTACATTGTGTATTTGGGCATATAAAATGTCTAAAGGAAACTCTATCCAAAGTTTCATTTGACCTCGAGTTGGTTTTTAGGCCATAAATCAGTCTAGGAATATCCAAATTGGATGACTCTAGTTGTATGTGAACCGTGACTTCCATACCCACAAATTTATTGGAAATGACAATGAGTAAAATTTATCTCTAAGTGCCTCAAAATTGAGTCCAAAATTAGTGTACCTATTCTGCCCAGGTAATGGGAGCAGGTTCTGTTCTTAAGGCCATTTTTGGAGTTCTATTGATCCAAATTGTGTGAATAAAAATTCTAATTTAACTAGACATCTCAGGGTGTAACTTTAATGAAGAGAGTATGGTCTAAGTATGTCCCTAATGTTCCCAAAAAAATTTCAAAATTAGGATTCAAATCTATCCTTATAAATCTCTCTAGAACAGTCTGTAATGTTAAGGACATGTCTCCTAGGATATAAGTCCAAATGATATTATTTTTATTCCATTAGAAACATAAGACATAGGAGAAGAAATATCTAGAAGGAGGTTTTTCCTAGAAATGCCTTTAGCTTGGTGAAAAACTTAATACAAATTTGAACCAGAAGTCTGCCTGGAATCTGTCCTGTGCAATGTGAGGCAAAATGGATTTACACGACTGTCAAGGATTCCTGACCGCCATGCAAAAGCATTCTACCACTTAAAACCCCATTTTTGTCATTGCACACGGTGGCCAAGAAAGTCTGACCACCGTATGACCTTAATTTTTAGCTTAAATTGTACTTTTTTTTTCTCGAATTGAACCCGAACTTCACCGAAACTTTTCGAAACTTATCTAACACACGTCTAAAGCCTTATAAGGAGTATATGAGTGGTTACCATTAGGATACAAAAGTGACTAGGGCTATGAACGTGAATAATTAATGGGATATTTAACGATATAACTAGTTAGAAAGTGCCGAGTAAAGCCAAAAATGATTTGGCACTACGTATTGATTGAATGTGAGCAATATCATGTTGTTAGAGTTACTTATTTGTAGCGCCCCTTCCCGACTGCATGTATAGCCTCGCTATAGCAGTTGAAGAGGGTCGCCACATGCACACATCATATTACACATACATGCACAACTTAGTTATAAACAAAATCCTAAATAAACAAATTTCTTCTAAAGCAACACGATACATTTCAAAACTCATACTTTATATACTTATCATTAGCTGTTAACTTATATTACATACTATTAACTTTCATATAATAACTTTTATTTACAAAACTCAGCTATTACATCACTTCTCTTTTACATGCCAAAAACTTGAAATTACAAATCACAAAAGAACCAACACGAACAGTAGACCCTAACGTGTTGACTAGAGAAGATGCGGGACCATCCTTCACTCGCGCTTTACTTCAGAACCTACACGGATTAACACCTGTGGTAAGTGATAACACTTAGTGGGGAAACAACACACAATGTCCATTCATAGCTAACATTGAACATCATCATATACATACTTTATAGTGATACACCATATAGTATATCATTTACTATACCTATGCATATATGTATATATTTGACATCATCAATAATAAACCATATTCTTAGATTCAGATATCACATCACATTCTCATAACGTATAGTATTCACATTACTTATTATTAATTCATCATTCATTTCTTACGTTGCCTGCATATTCTTAGAAGTGGATAACAGGATAACGCATTAGTACTCGTAAGTACCATATATCGCATTAGTATCCGTAGATACAACACTTTTGCATTAGTACCCGTAGGTACCAATATATCCATCCAAACGGGATTCTGTATGCATTGGGGATTCCAAACAAGAATAAAAAATGCTTCGGCTGCAACACTTGATCCTATGGGCATGCCTATCTATCCACGACTCAACTTGCAGGCTAAATTATTAATCCAATTAATGTTCCTATTATCGCAATATATAACATCCATATAACCACATTAAGCAATATCATAATATTTGGTATCTTGCACACATATATGGCTTATCAAACAAGCCCACACTTCATTATAGATGTTCACATGGATTAACACATTTATAGTTTCCAATAAATTTGCCAAACTTAGTTGAATTCTGTTCTTATACACTTTATACATCAATAGATGGTATCTTGTGTTGAATTGCAAAGAATTCATATACCTCACGGTGATAACCAAATTGTTGTGGCCTTGACCAAAGATACCTCAAGGCAAAACCAAAAACAGAAGTACCTCATGGTGACAACCAAATGGTTATGGCCGTGACCAAAGGCAATACAAAACAGAAAGGAAACCGAACCACCTCACGATGACAACCACATGGTTGTGACCGTGACTAAAAGCAATTCAAAAAAGAAAGGAAAATAGAAGCATCTCACGGTGACAACCAAATGGTTGTGGCCATGACCAAAGGAAATTCAAGACAGAAGGGTTTAACTTACCTCTTTCAAGCCCTTTCTTACTTCCATACATATGACTTCTAAAACCAACCAAAACACCATTTTCAGACAAGATGGCCCACAAACCAAATAATCACCTACATTTTAACTTTCCTATGGTTTAAGCCTCAATAGATTTGGACTCACAACCAAGGAATTATGGCCAAGGGAACACAACTACTCCAAAGGCCCTCCTACAGAATTTTAGCTACACAAATGGACAATTTTGAAGACCTTAGAGTCCTTAGAACAAAAGGACTATTTCTACAACAACTATAGACATAGAAATTATGATTCTAATCCAATTAATCTCATTCATTTTAGAGTTGCAAAACTCATCTTATAACATAAACAGTCCAAGTAGGTCAAAATGAACCTCAAAACTAGTTTTACACAATCAAGCTCATCAAGCTTGAAATAAACTAAATTGTCATATAGCCAATTCTCCAAACTCAATCTAAACAACCATAATACATGCATGAACACTTAAGGACATCCATTTCACAATAGATGCCCATTAACCCAGAAATTACACAGCAGATTTTCAAGTCTTCTAAAAATAGGGTTTCATGCTTATAAATCAATAAGCTTTAAAAAAATCAAATTAACATGACAACACATATCTTTAATTCCATTCAACACACAACATAATTACACATTTCAGTCTATAGCAATTATCAATTTTACACACAATCATAAAACATTTTCCAAACCTCTAACTCTTTTGCTCCAAAGAGCTCACTTAGGACTTAGCTCCCCAAGCTTCTCCTTTTCTTTAGCTTTTCTGGTTTCTTCCACTACAACACACATTCAATTTCCAGAATTGGACAAAGGAATCAATTCCAAATCAATATAGAAAAGAAGAAGGAGAAGAAGAAGATTCTAATATAATCACTTACATTGATTAGCCAAGAACACAACTCAACTTACTATCAACCAATCAATAGAAATTTGATGGACAAAAGACTAAAGATGAAGATGAAGAATGAAAGAAGAATAAGAAGAAGAAAAAGAAGATGAAGGAGAAGGAGAAGAACAGAAGAACAAAAATGGATAAAGAAACCGGACAAGGAGATGCAAATGAGACAAATTCTGCCTCTCTAATCCCTTATATTGCATGTAGGGATTGAGTTGGCAAAGGTAGCTTAAGATACATAGAATGCACTCACTTCAATTAAGTTAATCTAATCTTCATTAACCTTAATTAATCATTCATAATTATATCTTAGTCACTTAACTTATTTATTTCATGCAATTAAGTCCTCTTTCCTAAGTACACTTAGATCCAAAATTAGAAACCCTAAGTTAAACTTGTCTAATTACCCTAATTAAGCAAAATGCTACTAGAGTAGATTTCGGGTCATTACATTATTAACATTTTAGGAATATGTATGAGTATAGTAAATAATTGGCAAGCGTTAATTGTATTTTGTGATAGTCACATAGTTAAAATGAGCTTGATTGTAACTAGCATGATTATGATATTCCTTTAATGATATGTGATGAAAATAAGCAATAATGAATAGGGATAAACTATGTTCAAGTGTAAGCATATATACTGTGCACTGCACACATGTACATGATTATGTATATAATATGTAAGGATTGAATGTCGATATGTGATGACACTTAAAATCATCACTTGAATTTTTATGTATATTATAAGGCCATTGATATGAGCCTAAATAGCTCATATTTACTTAATGTTTTGTGATTAAAATTATATTTAATTGTGTTAAAATTAGGTGTGTTTTATGTTTTGCTTTATGTTTTGTGAGTTTAGGAGAAAATGTGGAAAAAGGAGCAAAATTAAGCAAGAAAAGATTGTACTATCGCGAGCGCGACAAAAGGCGCCTAAGAAGAAGGAAGAGAAGAGAAGAAGAAAAGATAAAACAAGGAATGCCGCTTACTGTCACGTGCGCAAAGGGAGTTGTGAACGCAACAAAGCAAGGAGGATAAAGTGGTCAACGCAGTTGAAGAAAGCCAAGGAAGAGGAATCCGCGCTCTGTCGCGAGCGCAACAAGCGTCGCTAGTGTGACAGAGAGAGCCATTGGAGCAGTTATTTTTGAATGGCCACTTGAAGAATTGGGACTTTTGCCAAGCTTTACAACTCTTTTAAAGAGGCATTTAAAGAGATACAAGCTTTTGAAGACTTATATATAGATTTTAACTTGTAAATTAAAGGGAGACAAAAACTTTAGTTAGAATTAGAATAAAAAGAACAACTTTTATTTTGTAAATTCTCTAAGTACATTTTATGTTTTGAGAAGAAGACAAAGAGCAAAGGAGAAGTTTATATTTTGTGAAGAGGAAAAGGGTTAAGAGATCTCTTTCTTTTAACTTCTACTTTTACTTCTTCTTTGTGAATGTTTAATGATGTTTTTAGGAACTTGAACAAGCATGTTTATGTTTGTTTATTCTCATTAATATGAATCATCTTTAATTAATTGCAAAATTCTTTAATAAGTACTATTGCATGATCTTTATAAGTGAGAGTGTAGTTCGAGAGATATGTTCTTACTTAAAGCTATTAGAGATTCATTGTCAAAACATTGCTAGAGAGATCAAGATGTTTATGATAATTGTTATAGGTTGATCTATATTCTTTAAATGTGTAATATGATATTCTAATTCATTAATGAGAATTAAGGGTTAGAAATTATACTTGCATGTTTTAGGCATTCTATTTCATGTCGAGAGAGTGATTTAGAATTTTATAACAACTTGGCTTGCATGTTAAAGATTAATTTTTAAACTAGAGAATATTTATCAAGTTCATAATTGTTAAATCTAATCATAAATCCTACTTGTCTTCTTTGATCACCATGAATTAGTGTTAGCATTTAACATTCCACTAATAGTTTAATTTCATCATCAAATAATTGAACATTGTAAACAAGATAAAATCAAGTATTAATAGTGAGCAATAATCAACATACATTCCTCGTGGGAACGATATATAAAGTACTATAATTGGTAAACCGTGCGCTTGCGGATTTAGCACAACAAGTTTTTGGCGCCGTTGCCGGGGAATCGTTATGATTGATATTATTGGCATTATAAATCTTGATTTATGATTTTGGATTACAATATTTAATTTGTTTTGTTTGTTTGTTTTTGTTTTACAGGATTAGATAGTTCAAGTTTATGCCTAAGACAAGGAGTTCTCAAAAAGAACTTGAACAATTGAATCCGGAGATAGAAAGATTTTTGTTTAGTAACCGTAAATCCAATAAAAAGAAAAATAAAAATAAGGGACCAATTATGGCTGATGACAAGAATCCACCTAGATTGATGGACTTTGCTATGCCAGCGTTGAGCGGGGCTCAATAAGGAGTTGTAAGGCCTACGATAAATGCAAATCAGTTTGAAATTAAACCATCTCTTTTACAAATGATTCAAAATAGTATTCAATTATATGGTTTGGAAAATGAGGATGTAATGGCCCCAACACTGGGTCAGTGGTATTTAGTGAATTTTATAGATTCTGTAATGTGATTCCGGAATAGAGTGATGGGTTGAAAATCTTTATTTACAGTAGAAGTAAAAAGTTAAATGGGCTTAGGGTATAGCAATCCCGAGATGGGTAACCTCGGGAGAGCTATACAGTGAAAATTGATAGCAGTTATCAAAAAATTTTTAGTAGATAAAATTGATCCGTGGACTGTCAGGAGTTTAGTGGTATAATTTGGAGTGAAAACAGAGTCAAATAGACCTCCGAAAGTTAAGTTAAAGTTGGCTTCTAGTTCGGTTCAATTGAAGACCAGACTTTTATCGAATTTTTAAAAATAGTTATTGAGCTCAAAAGGGTGTAAAGTGGGAAGTCTAAAGGCATAAAATAATTTTTAGTAATTTTTAACAGCATTAGAATGATATTTTACGGCAGAATAGAACAGGTTTGAATCAGACCGATTTAAGCGAACTAGGCCCCAAATAAACTCCGGTTGAGCTAAAATTTTGTAAGGAGGCTATTTTTGATATTTTAAGAATGATGGAATTTATTAGGAGTGAAAATAAGTTGAGGAACACATAGATTCCTTGAAATAGTGGAATTTGGATGAAAAATTAAAATTTTGGTTCAAATCGGTTGGACCAGTTCAATTCAATTTCACACTATATAAGACAGCAAGAGGCCAGATTTATCTAGAGAAATCCAGCCTCCACCGCCTCTCTCTTCTCTCTTCAAGGCTAAATGGTGTTTTCTCTTTTCTTCTCCATTTTTCTTCATTTCTTCTTCAATCTTTCTCCAAATTTGAGCCTCCTAGACAAATTTCATCCCCTATATAACATAAAGATAATAATTTGAGTCCATTTGGAGCATTGGAAGTAAGGAAATCTAAGTGAACAAAGTTTAGGGTTCATTTTGAGGTAAGTGATTTGGGTATTTTTAATTGGGTTCAAAGGTTCATATGGGTATTTTCAAGGGTGTAGAACATGATTATGAAGTTATTTTATAAAAAGAAAGCATGGTTTTGATGTTATGTGGTTGTTTATATTCGGCCACCATAGGTATATAAGGTGAGGAGGATTGTTCTCAAGCCAAAGGGAAAGAAAAGGAAGCTTAAGGGAGTGTAAAGCAAGAATTTGAGGTTTGTGGTTACAAAATCCTTCTATTTCCATTGATTTAGTTTGAGTTTTAGGTTATGTTTTAATATGAACTTTAGAAAAAGGCATGTTTAATTGAATCTAACTTGATCATCATGATTAATGAGGTTAAATAAGCATGTGTATGTGTTTTAAATTAATTAAAGAAACATAGAGTGAAATCCCTAAGTGAGGCCGAATTGAACCTAAGAGAAATTCTTAATATATTTTGATGTTTAAAGCATGTAAATAATGTATAAGCAATGTTTAACATGATATTTAGTAAATGGAGTGAGTAAAAGAAAGAAATGTAAGCTTAGCGTGAAAGTGAAACCTAGGCCGAATTGATGTTTAAGGAAACCATTCATATATTTTTGTGTTTTATGTAAGTAAATGATGTAAATAATGTGTATAACATGGGATTTAGCTAATTAAGTGGTTAAATGAAAGAAAAGTGAATATATTGGGTAAGTTTTAGTTGGGCCGAATTGAAGTTAATAGAAAACCTACACATAACTTCATGATTATGGCTTGTAATTGGTGTAAATAATAAGTATAATATGAGAATTAAATAAATGAATGATTAAAAGAATGAAAAACAAGCATAGTGAATTATTGAAAGGTGGGCCGAATTGAATAATGGTAAAATTAATAGTTTATGTTAGAAATTAAGACATGTAATTAATGTTTGTGATAAGTATAATAAGTATATGGAATGAATGAATGATTAAGAGAATTAAATATGAACATAGTGTAAAATAGGTACCTTGGCTGAATTGAATATGATAAGTATTTAAAATGTATTTTGATGTTTTGTTGTATATAATGGTATAAATTGATCAAATATTGATAAATGAGCGGTTAAAGTGAAAAGAATGATTTGTAGTGAATGAAGATGAATTTGACCGAGTGGTAAATATGGTTTAAATAATGTGTAAGTGATTATTTATTAAGAATATTGGCATAAAGCGAAAAAAGAATGAAAAATAAGTGTATGTGATTTTATTTGAAATAAATAAAGTATAATCGTATACATTAAAGTGTGATATTAAATTATGTTCGCTATGAAGATGATGAAATGAGTGTGCATTTATGTGAACTCATGGTATGTATGAGTATATTTTGAATATTAAGTGAAGTGGAATGGAAGTGTATGAAATGAAAGTTAAATGAATGATGATTATGTATTGCCCTTAGTAATCTGGTAGTAAATTTAGTTTAGGATATATATGGCTATCCATAGGGATGTCAGTGTATGTCGCGGTAGCAAGTCATGGCGAGTTGTAATTATAGACCAATGACAGTCTATTTATGACAGTGTAGTGTAGTGTCATCGGATTGTAATTTGACCCCCTAGTGGTCGCTTCGACACTACCGAAGTGTAATTTGGCCCCCTAGTGGCCACTTCGGTAGGTTAGGGCTATAAAGTCCAGTCCCGCATATTCAGTCTAGTGATAAGTACTACACTAGGGGCAAAAGTTGAAAGAAATTGATTAAAAAGAGATTTATTGCAAAATATGGTGGAAAAGTGTAAAGAAAGAATAAATTGAATGCTTAAATGGACCTACACGTAATTAAGTGATAAGGATAAAGATATAATAATGTTTAGGTGATAAGAATAAAGATATGGTAATGATTATGCTAAAGATAAGATAAGATAGGGATTGAAAATGACATTTAACTTGAAATGGTACTTTAAGGACTAAAACGTATTTTTTTACCATGAAATGATTAATTAGTGGATTGAATGATGAATTATAAATTAATAACTGACTAGATATGAAAATATACTTAATTAATAGCATAATTGTAAATAAATTGAGAAGAAGGGTAATATTGTAATTTGGTAAAAGTTTAGGGGCATTATGGTAATTATAGTAAATATGCAATTAAATTGATTAGAATAATGATAAATGAGAAAATAGGTGGAAATGAAACTAAATTGAAGAAAATAGAAAGTTTAGGGGTAAAATAGTAATATTACACATAATGGATAAGAATAGAGTAAGGTAAAAAGTGTAACTTAAGGATTAATTATGTAAATAAATGAAAATGTAGGGTTAAAATGGGAAATTGGCATGAAGTGGTTAAGTAAGGACTAAATTGTAATTTGGTAAAATGTTAAAGGTTAAAGATGGAAATTAAGTATATATATATATATATATAAGGGTAAAAATGTAATTATTAGTAATTGAAGGGTATTTTGGTAATAAAGTGAAATAAGGGAGTTAGATGGAATTATGGTAAAAGTTAGGGACGTAATTGGAATTATTGGAAAAGTTAAGGACCTAAATGTAAAATTTGAAATTGTAAAGTGAATTAAAGAATTAAAGTATAATTAATTAGTAATTTGACTATATAATTGAATAAGTGACTAATATGTTAAAATTAGTGTTTAATTGAAATTATTGAGTGAGTGTAAATGTAAAATAAGTGAAAAATGAGTTAAATGAAAGAACAAAGATAAATAAGGGTATAAATATAATTATGAGAAAGTAAAGGGTAAAAATCAAAACTTGGTAATAGAAAAAGGATATAATTGTACAATTGACCGTAAAATAATTAATTAAAGGATCGGAATGAAATTTGCTACAAATGACAGTTGTGAATTGAATAAATGGTAAGTAGAAAGAAATAAGGTACAAATAAGGATAATATGAAATTGAAATAAATGATAGGTTAAATAATATATTTTAGTCATGTGTATGAATTTAATTGGAGCAGTGGAAATCCTTGGATTTGTAGCCACCACTGGGCATATGTAATGCTCAGCACGTAATTTTGTTACTGCATGCAGGTTTTAGAAAGAAAAGAGTGGTAGTGGCTGATGTTACTGATGATCGAAGGAATTTACGAGATAGCAAGGATAATGATATAGGCAAGGCATGTATACAACTGTAATGGATGAACACGAAGTTAAACAGGTTAAGTATAATAATAGTGTAATTGTTATGTTATGGTATATGTATAAGTTTGGTACGATTATGTATGGATATGTGTGACTGGTATTTGACACTGTGACATTGGTTATTAAGGAATGAGCATGACAGTGATTGTAATTAAATGTGATATTATTGTTGTGCCCTTGCCGGGGATGTGGTTGTTTGATTTGCAGGTTTGGGTAGGTAAAAATGCAAGCTGTTATACTGTTGGAATTTGACAAAGTGAATAGTAACAATAGACAGTTATGGGTCAATTGGCAAGATAAGATAATAAGATATTAATGGTTAAATGAGTGTAATGATAAGTGTGGAAAAAAATTTACTCGAGTTTTGTATAAGACTGTATTATCAATCATGAAAATCATACAATATAGTAGGGAGCGTATGTATCGTATAAGGGTGTTACAGAGGACCCAAATGCCCATTTGGTAAATTTCTTAGAAATTTGTGATACCTTTAAGATCAATGGAGTTTCGGCAGATGCAATCAAGTGTAGGCTATTTCCTTTCACATTAAAGGATAAAGTGAAAGCTTGGTTGAATTCACTTGCTAGAGGATCCATTACTACTTGGAACCAATTGGCTCAAGCATTTTTGTCCCCCTAGCCAAAACTGCAAAGATTATAAAGGATATCACTACCTTTGTGCAATATGACAATGAATCTTTGTATGAAGCTTGGGAAAGGTTTATGGAATTGCAGCGAAGTTGTCCACATTACAATCTTCCAAGGGAGTTGCTCATGCAAATGTTCAAGAATGGAGTAAATCCAACCACAAAAGGAACCATAGATGCAGCTGCGGGAGGTTCTCTTATGAGGAAGACAACAGATGCTGCATTTGAATTGCTTGAGGAGATGTCAATAAACAATTGCATGTGGCCAACGGAAAGGGCTATGGTATCCAATTCTTCCCCTGTTAAAGGTTTACATTCCATTGATTCAGTTATTGCTTTGTAAGCACAAGTTGTAGCTTTGACCCATAAGATAGACAACTTGAACATGGGAGGAACTTCATCAAATGCATGTACAATTTGTGGACAACAAGGTCATGCAAGTGAAGGATGTAATTTGGGTATGGCAAGTACGGAAGAGCAAGTGAGTTTCATTCAAGGATAAGGGCATGGGAATCCCTATTCCAATAGTTATAACCCTGGATGGAGGAACCATCCAAATTTCTCATGGGGGAAAAACAACAATAATCAGAATAGAGGGGGTGTAGGATTTCAACCACCACAAGATAGATTTGGAGCTTTGGAGGTTAAAATGGATAGATTCTTGGAGGGAATAAATTTGAAATTCAGCTCACAATAGGAGAATCATAGGAGGCTGTAGTCTAAGTTTGATCAAATAGCTAAGAATCAAGCTTCATCCATTCATAACCTTGAGGTTCAATTGGGCAAATTGTCAATGCATTACTGTGCCAATTGCCAATATATATATTATTGGTTATATTTATAAGACTAATCGCATTTAACTATATCTTTTGTTGGTTAAGTGGACCTAAATCACAATTTATTTAACCAAAATTTCGGCAGCACAACAGCTTGAAAATTTGCTACCCAAACCTGTAATTTCAGATTTAAGCACTCCCAATATATATACTCCTCCTCCAATACTTCATAACACATATTACACTTCTATATTTCTCATCAATTCATCAACATCACAACAACACAGCATAACATTCACCTTCATTACATCACATTCACATACACGTTAACTTACACATAAGTAACTAGTAAAAGTTATTATTATTACAATATGTTCCATAACTAATTTACAAAACTTAATTTACATCGGTCCTTTTAAATAATACAAAAACTACATAGTACGCAAATGTACATGCCATTGTCATCCTTAAATTCTTGAGCACCTGTCCCTGCGCGCAGTCAATAAACCACGCGCTAAGCAATCGTGTTGCCCATTGGTGGATGCTACTACACAAAATTTCATTTAATTCATTTTGGTGGACTTAAATTAATTTAATCACTACTATTTTAATAAATTTAGATCACTAAATAAATTCCAAGTTTATTCCCTTTTTACCCAATTTCTTCTTTAATTATTCCAGAAATCTTCTTTCTTGTTTAATTTCATGAATTTCTCTGTTTAGTTGCGAAATTACCGTTATAGCCATAAAGTTGACTTTTTCCTTAATGTTGACCAAATTTGACTCTTTGTTTGACTTTCCTAATTTATAGTCAATTTAAGTCCAGATTTGATTCAATTGATTTTTTTTAAGTTCAAGTTTTAATGTAATTATAAAATTACGTTTTAATCCTTGAAATTTTTTTCCTTAGATGGAAAATTTTATTTTCGTCCCTAAACTTTTCATTAATTACTCTTTTGCCCTTATTACACTAATTGACTATTTTAAATCATTTTATTCACTCTCTTGATACTTAATTACCCTCTTGTCCTTAATTTATTGCGTAATTACATTTTTATCCCTATTAAACTTATTTATCTTACTTTTCACCTTTTGCTTAATTTAATTGCACTTTTACTATCTTTTACATTATACTTACTATTTAAATTCCGTTTCCTTACACAATTACCAAAATACCCCTAGTAGTAGACAGTGGAAATCCTCGAACCGGATATGCGGGACGAGGACTATCTGAATATACTGTCTGACTGTCTATAATTGTGAGGCCTTTATACTAATTAACTGTCTGGATATTCTGTCAGTCTGTCTGTATGATTTTACCGCGGTATAGAATCCCTATGGCTACCCATTATATCCTAATGTTGTGGATTAACCACTGAATACTAAGGGCAATTTAACATCACATGTTGGATTACACTTAAATTTTAATTACTTAAACATACCATTATGTACTCAATTATTCATTGTCAAACTTATGAAATTTTATTCTTTTCGCACATGAATTCACATATACATAATATATAACACATAAATATAATTAAACCAAGCAAATTTCATGTGAGCACCATTCGGCCACCCACTCATTCTCACCCTATCATGCTTTTCTTTCCTTCATTTCATGTCATTTACCATACTAACATTAATTTATGCATGTATATGTTCATTAATGCATATTATTACTTATTTTCTTTTTATTCCTTAACTGTTCACTATTATGTAACATATTCAAATTTATATATGTACATTAATCTCATATCAAATTCATCTTAAGCTATCAATTTATTGTTCTAAGGCTAGAATTTCATTTAATACTTCACTTGTAACACCCCCATACCCCCTGGAAGGATATCGGGGCGCCACGCGGACACATACATATACATATACATACACTAGCAGAAGCGATAGTATTACACACTTCCATTTAAGAATAACAAAATAATACTACACTAGGGCCCAACATGCAATTCATATTAACTACATATATACATACATATTTATCTTTTTACATGTTCATATTACAATCTATTTCCATTTAACTTTACATATACATTTACATGTGATTCTTTTACTTTTATTACATAATGATGTTACTCAAAACATCACCAACTCTATCATCTTATACAAAAAGATATAGCAAAACTTTCTAGTGGCCTTGACCATTAGATGCACGTTCTCTGATCCAAACCTGTAAACCTACACGGAAACAAACATCCGTGCTAAGCGATAACGCTTAGTGGGGATGAAAATAATACAAAGGACTTCTTTCCGAAGTCACACATAAATAACACATTTCATATAACACAATCAAATATCTCATGCATATAACTTTCACACACTTGTACAGGGCATGTAATCAAATATAGCAATCACTATGTGTTCACATACATGTAATCATGTACTTGTATATAGAACTTTCATGTATTTAAACATTACTCTCATGTGCTATGACATTTATTCAGAGCAATACTTTTAATCGTCTCTAGTTCACTACACAACATTAATAAGCCTGAATTCCTTTCATGGTGCATACGGGTAACTCTGGATACTGTTTACAGTATCTTACATGTGGAGAATTAACTTAACTCTAAGGAATACACGAGGTATTCCGAACTCTGTGCACAATTAAGGCCAACTCTAGCAGCTGAACTCTAGCCCTTTATAAGCATGCTTATCTATCCACTATAACGGTAATCAGGCTCAATAACAACTCATACACTATACATAGATACCAACTCATCAACTATAATTCAAGTGCACTCATCAACTTTAGAGGCATTTAATTCATAAACAGTCTTTATTAATCATGTTCAACAACTAAAAGCATATAACATTTAAATTCCATGCGTAAACTCTTATATCACATCATCATATACATGCATTCAATTCATTGCATAAACATATAAATCATGCAAAGCAAGGCTGAAGAAAATTTTTTCAAAAATAGAACAGGGCAAGAAGGTGCACTGTTGCGATCGCAAAAAGAAGTCGCGCTTGCGACAGAAGCCAAGCTCACTGTCGCGATCGCGACAGGAGGTCGCGCCCGCGACAGAGGCCAGATTGCAGAGAGATTCTCTATACTATACCCCAACTAACTAGTTTTGTAATCATTTGGTAAACTTAAACATGCATGGTAAAGATCATGGAAACATTCCGGGGTAATAAAGGTTCATTTCGGGAAGCAAAACATCTAAAAATATACAAATTAGTTGAGGGAAAAGGTGGGTGTGACGTGCGCCGGATCCCCGGGGCCGCCCGTTCGACCGCCCGCACGTGGGCGATCGGGGCATTTGTGGGTCCATTGACATCTTGCAATAAATCGCAAGTGCGTCTATGTTGGGCAACAAGGAGGTTTCATGGAGTCGCCACCCAATAGAACATTGGGAAAGTTTCTCTCGCCTCGGAGAGCCTAAGACTGCGCGCTGTATCCATTTTGGGCCAGCCAGAGGGGTTATGGAAGGTAAAACCTCTCGCCCTAAAGAGCCTAGGATTAGCGCTAAAGTCTCGTGGCACAAAAAGGTGTCTTGGAGGGTAGACCTCTAGCCTCTTTGAGCCCAAAGACCAGAGCTGGGTCCGGGATTTCTCATCTATTTCTACCTCGATTATTTTATGATCAAATTTTAATACCATTGATTCGCTCTCTCTCCACACGATGCAATTAATTGAAAGGCGCATTTATTCACATTTTGAAAGCGGTAAATGAGCAAAATAAATATTGAAAGCGATAAATTACAATAATACAAGGAGCATAATACAACTCCCTCTTGTAAATGTGCGAAGCATACATAAAACGGGTTATTCATTTAATAGTGAGAACATTGGTCCTCGCATGCATATTTATTATGAAACAGTTTTAATGTGATGATTTATTTGGGTATGAAAAAGCTAGGATATTGGTCCCCTTTTATTTAGAAAAAAATGTCAAGTTAATTAATAGAAACGTTTTTGTGATTTTCTTTTTAGCGTGCCTAAATAAATAATTTTACAAGAAAATTATATGGTAAAATTAAATAAAATATCATAAATAAAGAAAATAAATATATGAACCAAACGAGCCTTTTTGGACCTCCCGATGTGCTCGCAAAAACGCCCAAGCGAAAAAATGAGTTTAGACATAAAAGCAAATACAAATAAAATAATGTTAGTAATTAAATCAATTAAACTTACAAAATAATGAATAACAAATTAAAATAAAATAAGATGATATGAAAAGAATGATAATGGAATCAAAAATATTAACAAACCAAAATAAATGAGAAACATGCATTATATATGGCAAATGATTAAATGATGTGATGAAAATAAAATAAAACATGTTAATTAATTAGTACATGATAATATGAACATGATGAAAAATGATGAAAAGTGAAAAATAATAAATAAATAAATCATAATAAATCAATCATGTAACAATGATAAAAAGAATAATAAAAATTAGTAAACAAAAGAATGATGAAAATAATAATGATATATAACAAGGTTAATTGATGTGTTCATAATTAATATAAACTATTTACATGGCAAAAAGATTAATTTAAATTAAATAATTATTTGCATGTTAAAAATAATGAGGAATCAAAATAAAATCATTTACATGTTAGGAATTAAAAGAAAACAATATTCACATGAATAAAAATCAAATCATGTATAAACAATTAAATGGAACAAATATAAGATCAATACAACAAATGAATAGATGAAAACAATAAATAAATCAATAAAAACAATAAAATATATATGAATAAATTAAATAAAAATAAAATAAAATATAAATGGAGCCAAAAATATTTACCCTCAGAATATTGGATTTGATGAAGGAAAAGTGATGATTTTCCGGAAAATTGCTTGAAAGAATAATTTAGCAATAAAATTAATTCTCTTTGTTTATGGAGAAAAACAAATGAATTGATTTGTATGCTTAAGATTAAAAAGAAATTGATGTCAAAATGATGATTAATTTCTTGTGTTTATGGAGGAAAAACAAAGAAATTAATTGGAATAATTAAGAATTGAAAATTGATCTTTCAATTTCAATTAAACCTTTTTAATTAAAAGAAAAATCTGAAAAATCTTGAAAAGAAAAATAGAAGAAGAAGAATCCTGGAAATTCTAGGTCTAAAAAAATGTGGAGGCCTCCAAAAGAATCAATTGGAATAATTAAGTCTTGAAAATTAATTTTCCAATCTCAATTAAACCTTGTTAATTCAAAGAGAAATCTCAAAATGTTTAGAAGAAAAATCAAAGAGGAAGAGAAATGCTGGAAATTCTGATGTAAAAAATAGTAGTGGAGGCTCTCCTTTTTTGATTCATCATAAAGTATTTAAAGAATTGAAAATGTTGTCCTAATTTAATTAAGGAAAACAAACCTAATTTTATTCAAATTCCTTTATTTTTGGGGATAAAATCAAGTTTTATTAATTAATAATCTATAAAAAATATTTTGGAATTTTATTTGAAGTCAAAAACCCTTAATTTTGGGATAAAAACGGATTTTTTAGGTGAAAAAATCGGAAAAAAGGCTGAAAAGAGGGAAATAGGTATCAGACCCTATACCGACGGCCAGGAAGCTCGTCGCTATAGAGGGACACTGCCCGTCGCTATAGAGCGACGGGGACTCAGCGCACGGTGCGGCGCGCAACGCTGCGCGTCGCTCTTTAGCGACGCGCGGCATTGGCGACGCTGTGCGTTGCCAAATCGCGCCCAGCGCGCTGGGCACCTGGGCGTCTGCGTGCTGGGCGCCTACGAGCTGGACGCCAGCGCGCTGCCGCGCCCGACACTCGCGGTCCGAAAATTTTTTTATTTTTTTTATTTTTTCCTATTTTTTTAAATTTTAAATTGACTAAAAACACCATAATTTTAAGCCCCCATTTTTCAAAATTAATTTTTTAAATATTTTTTATTATTTTCTAATTTTTCACTCTAAAATGCAAATTTGACGAGAAAACCATCACTTTTAACCTTTTAAGCCTGTGAAGGCAATTATCATCATTGGGTAACTTCGTTCTAGGCTGACTCAGGACCCGGTGTCTACAGTTGCCCCCAGTTTAGGGGAATCTAGTACACTAGTGTTTAGGTGAGCCTAAACTCAAAGAAGAAAAGGAAAGAGACGCGTACCTGAGTCGGCCGTCTTTCCGAACTGGAGAATTCTGAGATGGTGGTTATTACCATGGTGTGTTTTCGTTTGTCGAAGTGGTGCTATCTGTGAGCCCTTTGGTTGATTTCCCCCTGAGAGGTCTTCGGTTCATTTATTATTTACCCCCTGAGAGGTCTTTCGTTCATTGATTGTTTGCCCCCTGAGAGGTCTTAGATTTGCTGCTCCCTGAGAAGTCTTTGGTTGATTGCCCCCTAAGAGGTCTTAGATTTGCTGCTCCCTGAGAAGTCTTTGGTTGATTGCCCCCTGAGAGGTCTTCGGTTCATAGATCATTTGCCCCCTGAGAGGTCTTCAGTTCTTTGATCGTTTGCCCCCTGAGAGGTCTTCTGTTCATTGATCGTTTGCCCCCTGAGAGGTCTTCGGTTCATTGATCGTTTGCCCCCTGAGAGGTCTTCCGTTCATTGCCCCCTGAGAGGTCTTCAGTTCATTGATCATTTGCCCCCTGAGAGGTCTTCTGTTCATTGCCCCCTGAGAGGTCTTCAGTTCATTGATCGTTTGCCCCCTGAGAGGTCTTCTGTTCATTGCCCCCTGAGAGGTCTTCGGTTCAATGCCCCCTGAGAGGTCTTCAGTTTGCTGCTCCCTGAGAAGTCTTCAGTTCATTGCCCCCTGAGAGGTCTTCGATTTGCTGCTCCCTGAGAAGTCTTCAGTTTATTGCCCCCTGAGAGGTCTTCAGTTTGCTGCTCCCTGAGAAGTCTTTGGTTGATTGCCCCCTGAGAGGTCTTCAGTTTGTTGCTCCTTGAGAAGTCTTTGGTTAATTGATTGCTTGGACTGATGTCGTCACTCGGCTTTGGTCGGTGTCCGCATCGAATCTCTCTTTCTGCGAAATAGGGAAACTAAAATATGCAGGGAAAATAGTGAGCATGCAAGTGAAATGCATGAGTCATGCAGGATAAAAATTCATCTTTGTGGACTTGGAGATGATAGCCGGGCTAGCTGCAATTTTCGATATAATTGATGCCTTTTGAGTTGCTTTTGAATTTCATGCCCTTCGAGATTGCGAGATTCTCATCCGGTACCTGTAGTCATTATTTGAAGGTAGTGCGTCCCTTGTGGATTTTCACACTAGCTTTTCTTAGTGGGAGATGCGTCCTTTGTGTATTTTCACATAACCCTGTGCCTTATTTTTTGCCTGGAATGGACCCAACCCAATCCAGCGGCTTTTCTCTTTCTTCTTTTTTTTTTTTGAAGGACAGACTGCCTGTTTTCAGGTTTTCACCCTATCCTTTTGCCTAGTTTTTGCTTAGAGCGCCAGTTACGGTTTTCACTCTAACGGCTCTTTTCTTTTCTTTTCTTTTTTTTTTTTGAAGATTGCTGAAGTTGTTGGCAAGAATCTTTAGGGAGTCTTAGGGCATGGTTGCATGAGCTTGATTTTGCACATCTGATAACAGGATGAATCGGCTGAAGCGTTTGCGTGCTGAGAGTAGAAGAGGGTAGGCAGATACATGACTTTGATCACACAGGGCACAATACAATAATCTGATCACATCATTGCATAAATGCATGTGTTTCAATTTGATTTCATTAAACATGATCATTATTTTGGCATTGATTTTAAAAAATACAAGACTTTAGCTAATCTCGAGATAGATCTTGAAAGCATCAAACTCCTGTTATCAATCAGCCCTCTCGGGTTTTATGATTGAAGATTTTCTCTCATCTCTTAATCTTTTTCTTTGAATGCGAATTCTAGATGCAACTTTGGGGATGAGACTTAACTCGAATGCATGAATGCACTCGTGGCTCCTCGCTTTAAGCTCAAGAAACCCCATATGCCTCTTCTTACGTACCAAACCTTATTAGAAGGTCATCTTCGCTAATTGGATAAGACTGAACCAAGAATCAAAAGGTCTTACTTTGGTTGTAATGTTAGGATTAGGTAGATGGCTATCAAAGGAGGATCAGGTCGCTAGAGAAAAATTGCCGCAATATTTTCTCGACTGGTGGATGAACCATTCTCAGCTCAGTTGTATATACAAAGGTATTCTTGAATTTGGATTTGATAACATTTTAGCTCATTTAAGATCAGATTGACAGTTAAGAAAGGTAATCATCAAAACTCGTCAAGTGGTTATTATTTTGAGCTCTACTTTTTTTTCTCTATTTTTTTTTAGGGAGCTCATGTCTTTGGCGCATGACTGAAACCCTCTTCCCGAAGTGTAAACTCATCCTTACCAAGGCAATTTTGATAACCCACAAAGAAATTGTTCATCCATCCCTGCTAGAGAGGCCACTCTTCTAAGGGGAAGCCAAAATCATTTTAGGCGAGGTGATAGTTTTAACATGTGTAACAACAAAATTGGCACGCATTTAGCATACCCACATAAAGGCTCAATGGGCTAGCAAGCGATTGTGAAGTAAGGGTAGGAAATGGTCATTTAGAGAGCTAAACAAAGAAAATGTTGCCTAAATCATTTTCTAAGTTCCGTCTTATCCAGGGAACGCTTTGACGGGTAATCAGAAAGGTTCTAGTGCTCTTAGTGAGTTTCCATCCAGTCCCCTAATTGCAACTAGTTTTTCTTTTTTTTCTTTTTTTCTTTTCTATAGGAACTATGTTAGATGCTATCAAAATTTTCTTTGGGTTCCCCAAAGTTTTCGAGATTAACTGCAGTCATATTATTTGAATTAATGCCAAAGTAAATGTGTTATGATCATGCGGAATGAAATCAATAGAAACATTATACCAATAAGCAAAAATTGTTCTCTTTATTACAAACAGAAAATTGTAATATAAAAAGTTCCAGAAATGAAAAGATTCCAGCATCTAAAAGCAATATCACTAGTGGACTGCAAGACACGATCATGTTTGCGGTGGAGGGACTGCGTTGTAGCCTGCCTTTTTCTTCTTTTCTCTCTTCTCAGGATCTGTGATCTGATTGGTGTCAATGAGATCCTGGATCTTGTTTCTCAGAATACGGCAATGGTCAGTCAAATGGCCGGTGTGCTGGTGGTAAGCGCAGTACTGATCACCTCTATGTCCCGGCTATCCCTGACTCAAGGCTGGTCTGGGTGGCAATGGCTGCAACTTGCCTTCTTTCATTAGTTTTTCCAGTACCCAAGATAGAAAGCGGCCTAAGTTGGAGTAATATCTTTAACTCTGCCCAACTCCAGTAGCTGAAACCTCTGCCGTCCTACCGTTTCTATTGTTGCTGCCCCCGGCACCTCCTGATTTGAATCCCGACAGGTTCCTATAGCCTTTCCCAGCAAAGTTATTTTGGCTTGCTTTCTTTGCCAGGTAAGCCGCCTCAACTTCTATAGCGATATCCTTAAGCGACTCCCAGTCCTTGAGCCCCTTAAAACTGAGCAAGTCCCTTAAGTAAGGGAATGAGTTTCTGATAAACAACCTGATCTGGTCTGCAGTGTCAGGCTTCCTCTTCATCTCCATGACCCTGTTTCTCCATCTTGTAAGGTACTCATGGAATGACTCATCATTCTTCTGCTGTAGAAGCTCGAGGTCTTTTAGGGTGACCTCCATCCTAGTGCTGCAGTCATACTGCTTCATGAATTCTTCGGTCAAAAGGTCCCAATCCTCTTTGGACCTCCTATCCAACCCGTGGTACCAGTCAACTGCCGGGCCCACCAGACTAAGGCAGAAATATTCCACCTTCTGCTTCTTGCTCAGCCCTGTGCCTTTCATGACCAAGGTGTACTGCTTGATGTGGGCGGATAGGTCAGAGGTGCCATCAAATTTCGGAAGCTCGGGCATCTTGAATCTTTGGGGCAGCAGCTCTTCATCCCCCAGATCTCTGTCTTCTGGGTTGATCCCCTTGCCTGCTCACAGCATGCGGATGATAGCTTCGATCTGTTGTCTCATACCTCTTAGAGCTTCATCCTCTACTCTGGGTGCTCTGGGCCTTGAAGCTTGGTGGACTATCGACACCTCTTCTTCTTCCTCTTCCATCAGGAAATCATCGTTGGGATTATGAATCCTTTCCCCTCTTGGCTCGATGGGTGCGGCAGCTCTGTGCTCATTGTTGGGTTGACGAGCAGCAGCTCTAACGAAGGGAGCCTCCCCGCTAGCAGGTGGTTCGGCTTGCCCCCGAGGAGGGGCTGCTTGTGGCTGTAGAGCAGCAGGTGGATGGGCAATCCTTTCAGACATGGCACCCATCATGTCTAGCACTCTCCGTTCGAAGTCCTCTAGCCTCCTAGCTATGTCTTGAGTGGTCAAAACTCCAGGTTCTTCTGCCATTGATGATTCAAGAGAGGATTCACTGATTGATGAGAATGACTCAGAATCCCAGTCAGACACTTGTTCCGGTAACTCAAAGAGTAGATTTGTCCTTATTAACCGACCGTCGGAACCTCTAGTCCACTTAGATGAATCTATGATGGCTGAAAAAATTAGATTGTTAGGATGATGCATGAATGACATATACAATGCATGATAGTGAGCTATGCAACATTTACAATCACATGCGAGCAAGTAAAGCCTTCCAACCTTATTACTCCCACACACGAGGTAATGCGGTCTCTTTCCTAGGTGGGCTTAATCCATGGGTTAGCAGGGAACCCAATGGATGCGTATGGTGCTCGGTGTAAAACCGTCATCATAACATCTCTTATCTAATGTGCAAGCACATGGGTTATGATCATTATGTATTTAGGCAGCCCGAACAAGTTGACATGGGCCTATCGGGGCATGAAAGCCTTTGATTAGGTGACCAATCAAATTATTTGGGTTTGTCCAATATAAAATGATCCATATAGCAAGCAAGGTATTACAGTTCATATCACCTAAGGGAAGTATCTATTGCCATTACATGAGCTTTTTTTTGGGGGGGGGGGGGGGGAAGATTTTTCTAAAAAAAAATATTTTTTCTCTTCTTCTTCTTTCCTTCTTTTTCAAGAACAAATTCTCTTAAAATTTTTAGGTTCTAAGGGATTTTCTTAAGAAAATTCTTGAGACAAAAAGAATAAGTTTTTGTTCTTGTGAATTTTTTTTTTCTTTTTTAACTTTTTTTTTGAGATAAATAAATTAATTATTTATTCTTGAAATTTAAATTTTATTTTATTTTCTTTTGATCTTATTCTTATAAATCAAGACAAGCAAATTGATCATCTACCTTCATTCATCAAATCAAATTTTTAGGGCAAGTATTTTAAACTCAATTTTTAATTTAATTTTTGTTTATAATTAATTAGCAATCATGTAAATATTTTTTTAAATCTTTTTTTTTTGTGTGTGATTTTGTTCATAGATTTAACATATTTTATTTATTTTATTTCTTTTTGTTTACTTGATTGTTCATCTTCTTTTATTATTATTATTATTATTATTATTATTATTATTATTATTATTATTATTATTATTATTATTATTATTATTTATTTTGGTTGTTGTTATTATTATTATTATCTAGTATTACTACTATTGTTATTATTATTGTTATTCTTGTTTATTGTTGTCATTGTTATTACTTTTTGTTATTATTATTATTATTATTATTATTATTATTATTATTATTGTTATTATTCAGGTTTTTATGTATGTTGAATTGTTAATATGTTGAATTACTTATTTTATTATGTGATTTAATTAGTTTGTCACTCATAATATATTTTATTTTATTTATTTTGATTCATGTTCATATATTATATGTTTATTTTTTTAATTACTAACATCAGTTTTTATTTGTGGTTTTTTTATTTCAATACTTACTTTTTATTTGTGAGCTTTTCCAATGGCAAGTGGGAGCCCATGGAAATTTGAACTATTTTGGTGGAATTTATCTTTTTTAGCATTTTTATTATTTCCTTCATTATTTTGTTTTTATTTGTTTTTATCATGTAATATGTAATAAATTTAGTTTATTTTATGTACATTAATTAAAAAATCACATAAAATATTTTATTAATAAATTGGAGTTTTTCTAATAAAATGGGACCAATATTCTAGTTTTAACCCGAAAATTCATTTTTAAATAAGAAGAGTTAAATTTTCTCAAAATGGGATCACTCATCCCGATTTCCCTAAGTACACCAAAAACAACTCTTCGATTTTCTAAATCTAACATGAAGGAACCAATGTTCCTATTTTAAATGATATCCCGATTTAAGAATGTTTATTTATTTATTTGAGTTTGTTATTTATTAATGTTTTGTTTGATTTTATTTGGGGATTGTCTTTTTTGTCCCAAATTTTAATACCTTTTTACTTTGGGGGATTGTATTTTGTCCTACTTTTTATCTTTCTTTAGTTTGCTTTATTATTTTATTGCTTTTTTTACAGCTTGATTTGCGGTTTATTTTTAATGCATGCCCGCGTGAGAAGAGAGATGAAATTTTTAGAACTAAAAACCCAGTTATAATTAACCAAGGAATTAATAAGAGTAAGGTTCCAAATATTTCTCTGGTTTAGACCCCGAGGTTCGACAAACTTTCCGAATTTCTTGTAAATTGGGTGGCGACTCCAAAATAGGTCAAAGGTGCCAAAAGGCTTCATGAGATTAGATGATCCTTCCAGTGTTGTATTGGAAGGAGGTGTCCAAAATATCTCATGCTGGCCAAGATCAAAAGATGTGAACCCTCTCAGGCCCTAAATGTAACACCCCTTACCTATACGTAGAGAACTTCGTCCTACGAAGAGGACGAAGGTCCCCGATAGATGAGGGTTGCCACCCATAGACGCTCAAACAGAACCAATCAATGCATATCACTAACATCAACAATGAATAAATTAAAATTTCATAATTCATCAAAGAATGAGCCGTAGAGCAAAATATTTAATTTCATTAATATAACAAAGGTAACTTTACATATTCCAAAAAGATAAAAAAGTGCTTCAGCACAACTGAATAGTTACATATAACTAATATCAAAATACTTTACAAAATGTTCTTTATATAGCTTCAAGGGTACAAGACTATAACACATACAAAAAGAATACAAGGCCTAACTAAAAAATCTTCTATCCACTAGTCGTGTTGGCACTGCTGATGCGGAACGCGCTGCTCAAAACCTTCCACACCTGCACGGATAAAACACTCGTGCTAAGCAAAATCACTTAGTGGGGAAACAAGATGCACAACGACCACTCACAGTGGCGCCAACAAATAATCACACACTAATGGCATAGTCATAAAATGAGTACTCATAAATTAAGCCAATGCATAGAAGCACAATAATCACAACATTCATATGCTTACACACTGTATACAATTTATCACAATACGTATTATTTCGAAAATTCCTATACATTAGCAATATTGCACCTGCTTTAACCAAAATAGTGGATAACGAGTACGCATAGATACCCGAAGGTATCAACACTATTCTCATAACACATAGATACCCGAAGGTATCAAAACAATCTTTTAATTTTGTTCCAAAACATTTTCTCGTAGATTTGGTACACAGGGATCATGAAGATCCAGTCAGGGGACCTGATCAGGGTCCAAGTTATACACTAGCTGCAGCAACACTAACTCTATTAGGCATGCCTAACTATCCAATTATTCGACTCTAGCATGTCATGCATAAACCAAATCATGTCTCAATTCGCAATATATATAATTTATCATGCATAATTCATGTAAATATATAGTCATATAACAAATTCATATAACAAACGGTAGGAAAAAGACAGGAAAACGACATTTGAAGTTCATTTTTGGAAAACTGGTTACATGAGAAAACAGGCCAGAATGGGGGGGTGGTTTCTGTTGCGTTCGCGACAGAAAGGCATCGGACATGAGTTGTGCTGAGGGACACGACTCGTGTCGGATGTCTCTACACCTCAGTCATGCTTCAGAGCACGACCAAGAAATCACAACAACACAAGTCGTGCTATTCCTCACTGCTGCCATGGCCCTGTTGAGATGCACAACTCGCACACACGGAAGGGAGCACGAGTCGGACGGCCAACAACTTTTCAATCCAAACACGGGAGAGCTGGAAATCCTCTTCTGTCGCGCTCACGACAGGAGCGGGATTTCCAGTCCCCAGTAAAACGTAAACCCATAATTTCCCTCCAAACCAAAATCATTTTGACCCAAATCACTCCCAACTCCATCTTACCTCAAATTAAGCCTTCCAAACACCATACCCAACATCAAACAACATTTTTCCACAATTAATTCCAAAATCAATCATCAATTCACAAATCAAGATTTCCAAAAATCACCAAAACTAGAAAATTATGGAGCAAAGTTCAATCAACTTCATATTTGATCCAATAACTCAATAATTGTGCTACCTAACTAATTAAAACTCAAAACCCATATCATATTTACCAATACAAGCCTATTTACACATCATAAATTCCAGAATTTCATGCATATCTCAAAACCCATAAATGAACATCAAATCGAAGCAAATTCCCAAACCTGGAATTAGTGAACCTCCAATCAAGGGGCTCCACTCCCGCTGATTCTCTAGGAGGATTCTTTGAACCACAAAACCCAACAACACCAAACATGTTTAAACCCTAACTCACAATTACAAAAGCTCATGTAAAGAAAAGGAAGAAGAATTATTACTTATCACTTACCACACTAGCTTAGGCTACCCAAAACTCACTAGAATTTGCAGCAAAAGGAAGAATTCAAGAAGAAATAAAGAAGAAAAGAAGAGAAAAAGCAAGGTAACGGGAAAGAGGAAGAAGAAGAAGAAGCATGAAGAGGAAAGGAAATCAGCTGAAATCATTCTCTCTCTTTCCCCAATGCTTATCCTCTCACTTGCCACATGTCACTCTCTTAAGAGGGAAAACACACCCAATTCTCATCCTCTATAACTTACCCAATTCTAGTCTCCTAACATACACTACTCCCATATACACACTCACACTAGAACATAACCCAAAACACACACATAATAACTTAATTCAATTAACATAACACATACTCAACATTAACCACATACACACACACATACACTCTTAAGGCTCGCTCTACTAGGGTGGTTTCGGGGTGTTACAATACTCCCCTCCTTAACAGAATTTCATCCTCGAAATTCTCACCTGATCCAAATAGTTGAGGATACTGAGTTCTAATTGCCTCTTCCGGTTCCCAGGTCGCTTCCTCAACACCGTAATGCTGCCAAAGCACTTTAACTAACGGTATTTGCTTGTTCCGAAGCTGCCTGACCTCTCTAGCCAAAATTTCTTTCGGTTCCTCATCAAAAGAGAAATATGGCTGAACCCGAATATCTTGCACTTTGAGCACATGCGATGGATCTGATTGGTAGCGACGGAGCATAGACACATGAAAGACATCATGTAATTTGGCTAACTCTATAGGTAATGCTAACCGATAAGCCACCGGACCAATCTTTTCCAAGATCTCATAGGGTCCAATAAACCGGGGACTCAACTTTCCTTTCTTACCAAAACGAAGAACTTTTCGCCACGGCGAAACTTTCAAAAAGACCTTGTCACTAACTTCATATTGAATATTCCTATGCTTCAAATTAGCATACGATTGATGTCCGTCTTTGGCTGCTTTCAGATTCTATTGCACAACTCTAACTTTCTCTTCAGTGCCTTTCACTATCTCCAGACCTATCATGGCTCTTTCTGATAACTCTGTCCAGCACACTGGTGTTCTACATCTCCACACATTCAACACTTCATAAGGTGCCATTCCGATGCTTGCCTGATGACTATTATTATATGCAAATTCCATCAAAGGCACATATCGATCCCAATTTCCTGAAAATTCCAAAGCACAACCCCGAAGCATGTCTTCGAGAATCTGAATGACTCTTTCAGACTGACCATCGATCTAGGAATTAAAGGCTGTGCTAAAATTTAATCGAGTACCAAAGCTGACTGAAGTTCTTTCCAAAACTTGGACGTAAATCGAGGATCTCGATCAGACACAATGGATAACGGAACCCCATGAAGGCTGACTATTTCTTTCACATAAATCTCTGCCAACTTGTCCATCGAATAGTCTAACCGAATAGGCAAGAAGTGCGCTGACTTCAACAACCTGTCAACTATGACCCACACTGAATCATGCTTGTGCTGCGTCAACTGCAAGCCAGATGCAAAATCCATCGTAACATCATCCCATTTTCACTGAGGAATGGGTAAAGGTTAAGCAAACCCGATGGAACCTGATGTTCAACTTTCACTTGCTGGCATACCAAACATTTTGAAACAAATTCCACTATGTTCTTCTTCATACCCGGCCACCAATAATGCTGCTTAAGATCTCAGTACATCTTATCTCCACCCGGATGCATAGTGAAAATCGATGAATGGGCCTCTTGCAATAGCTTCTTTTTCACATCACCCATAGTCGATACACATAACCGATTCCCATGCTTAAGCACTCCTTCACTATCCATGGAAAATTCAGTTCGCTTACCATCTTTCACTACTTGACATACACATTGCAAAACCGAATCACTCAACTGTGTAGTCACAATCTCTTGCTTCAGACTCGATCTAGCTTTTAACTGAATAATCAATGCGCCTTTTGAATCAAATCTCCATCTTCCTCTCCTAAGAGACAAAGCCGACATTGATTTCATACTAAGGGCATCCGCTACGACATTCGCTTTACCCGGATGATAGTCAATAATACAATCATAGTCCATGAACAGTTCTAACCACCTTCGCTGTCTCAAATTCAACTCTTTCTGAGTCAGCAGATACTTCAAACTCTTGTGATCGGTGAAGATTCTGCACTTTTCTCCATACAAATAGTGCCGCCACACCTTAAGTGCAAACACTACCGCCGCTAATTCTAAATCATGCGTTAGATAGTGTTGCTCATGGGGCTTCAACTTCCTAGAAGCATAGGCAATTACCTTGCCATCTTGCATTAGAACACAACCCAAGCCCACTCCTGAAGCATCACTATACATGGTGAATTATTTACCCAACACAGGCTGCGTAAGCACAGGAGCCTTAATCAATATCTCTTTCAACTGATCAAAACTCGCTTGACACTTTTCAGACTAAACAAACTTGACTTCCTTCCGAAGCAACCTAGTTAAAGGTGAAGCCAATACCGAAAATCCTTTAACAAAACGTCGATAGTACCCAGCCAAACCCAGAAAACTTCTTACCTACATCACATTCTTAGGTGGTAACCAACTCACAATTGCTTCCACCTTAGATGGGTCTACCCGAATACCTTCAGCTGAAACCACATGTCCAAGAAAAGTTACTTCTTTTAGCCAAAACTCACACTTACTGAGTTTAGCATAAAGCCGGTGATCTCTTAACACTTGTAGCACCAAACCGAGATGTTCTTCATATTCCCTCTCATTCCTTGAATAAACAAGGATGTCGTTGATGAACACTACTACAAACCGATCTAGATACTGTCTGAAGACCCTGTTTATTAGATCCATAAAGGCTGCGGGCGCATTGGTCAAACCAAATGGCATCGCTAGGAATTCATAATGACCATAGCGCATCCGAAAAGCCATCTTCGCCACATCTGCATCCTTCACTCTCAACTGGTAATAACCCGATCTCAAGTCTATTTTAGAGAACACTCCTGCCCCTGTCAACTGATCAAAAAGATCCTCAATCCGAGGTAACGGGTACTTATTCTTTACCGTAACCTTGTTAAGCTACCTGTAATCTATACACATCCGCAATGTTTCGTCTTTCTTTTTAATGAATAAGTCCAAAGCACCCCACGGAGACACACTGGGCCGGATAAATCCTTTATCCAAAAGTTCTTGCAACTGACTCTTCAGTTCTTTCAATTCCACCGGAGCCATCCAATATGGGGCCTTAGAAATCAGAGATGCTCCCGGTACAATCTCCACTGGCAACTCTACCTCCCTCTCTGGAGGTAACCCCGGTAACTCTTCCGGAAAACATCCTCAAATTCTCTCACAATCGGAATATCCTGTATCTTTACTTGTCCTTTCCGAGAATCCAGAACTAGAGCCAAATACGCTTCACATCCTTTTCTGATAAACCTCTTTGCTTTCATTGCGAAAATGACATTATGCAACGAACTACTTCCCTCACCTTTCACAATCACGGGTAACTGATCTTTATCTTTGAGAACCACAACTTTCCTGTGACAATCTACTATAGCTTGATGCTTGGCTAACCAATAGATCCCCAAAATAACATCAAACTCATGAAAAGGCAACCGAATCAAATCAATTGCAAGTTCCATGCCTTGAATCCTTAGGGGACAATTTCGATGAACTCGATTCACAATAACACTCTGACCCAATGGGCTAGACACACAAATCTCATAATCCAACCTTTTCTCACTCCTCAAACTATCACCCAACTTACTAGAACACAGGTAAGAATGAGTAGAACCCGGATCTATCAAAACATACACTTCAGAATCAAACAATAAAAACTTACCACTAATTACTTTCGGTGCGCTCTGCTCATCCCTGGCATCATAGCATAAGCTCTACCAGCTGTCAAAATGGGGCGGTCTATAGACTCAGATAACTCTCTCTCCCGAGGCCGTCCACCACGACCCCGTCCTCTACCTCTACCACGGCTTCCTTGGGGAGCATTGGACCCTGCTCAGCTACTCTCTTATTGACCTAGGGCATTCTTATGCAGATTCAGACAATTAGCAAGGAAGTGGTCCTTACTGCCACACCTAAAGCACCCTCCTGTCAGCCATCGACATTCGCCCCAATGGCGCCTACTACAGTGGGAGCATTGAGGCATAGCATCGTCTCTACCACCTGAACCTCCTCTACCCATGCCTGATCCTCTAGAAGAATCTTGTCTCCTCCCTCTAGTAGCCGGACTAGCAGGAGACTCTCTAATAGGATTTCCTTAAGATTCTTTTGATCTTTTCCCTGAAGAAGAACTGCCTCTGGAGGTCTTTCTCCTCAAAGCTTTCTCTCTCAAAACATTCTCAGAGCGCTCCGCTCTCAAAGCCGCCTGAACCAACTGATAGTAGCTAACATTTGGGGTAGACATCAAAGAAATTAGCATTGCCTTCAAAGATTCATTCAAACCCGCCTCAAAATGTTGACACCAAAACTCATCAGTAAGAATTCCTGGCAGTGCATACTTGCTAAGTCTGTTAAACTCATTCTCATAATCTGCCACAGACATCACCCTCTGCCTGAGACTCAAGAACTGCGCCCATCTGGCGTCTTTGAATGCCTAGTTATGTACTTATTCTGGAACTCTTTCTCAAAGAACTCCCATGTCAAAGGCTCGGGAAGCTGAGGCTGACTAAGCACTAACCTCCACCAGTCGTAAGCAGAGCCTTGCAAAAATAACACCACACATTCCACTTCCCTATCTGGAAGACATCTTATTTCCCTTAACACCCGCTTCACTTTATCAATCAACATCTCGGCTTTATCTGATTCATCTAAGTTGGTACCGAAGAAATCCTCAGCTCAATACTTTCTCATATTTTCTATAGGTGCTCGAGGTGCAGTTACCCTATCTAGCACCCTAGCCATATCTTGGGATAACTTAAGCATTGCTTCAAAGGGAACCATAGCGGCCTCAGGTTGCACCCTAGGAGGTTGAGCCGGACCTGAAACTGATGGATCTTGCTCTTGGGGATTCGCACTCTCGGCTGACCCCTCAAGCGACCCACGAGTATACTCTATAGCTACAAAACATAAACCATAATTCGTATCAGGCCAACACAACTCTAACAGACTTTCTATGATACTCTAGCCCAAAAACGTCTAAACCTACCGCTCTGATACCACAAAATGTAACACCCCTTACCTATATGTAGAGAACTTCATCCTACGAAGAGGATAAAGGTCCCCGATAGATGAGGGTTGCCACCCACAGACGCTCAAACAGAACTAATCAATGCATATCACTAACATCAACAAATGAATAAATTAAAATTTCATAATTCATCAAAGAATGAGCCGTAGAGAAAAAATTGTATTTCATTAATATAACAAAGGTGACTTTACATATTCCAAAAAGATACAAAAGTGCCTCAGCATAACTGAATAGTTACATATAACTAATATCAAAACACTTTACAAAATGTTCTTTATATAGCTTCAAGGGTACAAGACTATAACACATACAAAAAGAATACAAAGCCTAACTACAAAATCTTCTATCCACTAGTCGTGTTGGCCCTGCTGATGCGAAACACGCTGCTCAAAACCTTCCACACCTGCACGGATAAAACACCCGTACTAAGCAAAATCGTTTAGTGGGGAAACAAGATGCACAACGACGACTCACAGTGGCGTCAACAAATAATCACACACTAATGGCATAGTCATGAAATGAGTTGTTATAAATTAAGCCAATGCATAGAAGCACAATAATCACAACAATGCATAGAAGCACAATAATCACAACATTCATATGCTTACACACTGTATACAATTTATCACAATACGTATTATTTTGAAAATTCCTATACATTAGCAATATTGCACCTGCTTTAACGAAAATAGTGGATAACGAGTACGCATATATACCCGAAGGTATCAACACTATTCTCATAACACATAGATACCCGAAGGTATCAAAATAATCTTTTAATTTTGTTCCAAAATATTTTCGCGTAGATTTGGTATACAGGGATCACGAAGATCCAGTCGGGGGACCTAATCAGGGTCCAAGTTATATACTAGCTACAGCAACACTAACTCTATTAGGCATGCCTAACTATCCACTTAATCGACTTTAGCAGGTCATGCATAAACCAAATCATGTCTCAATTCGCAATATATATAATTTATCATGCATAATTCATTAAATATATAGTCATATAACAAACGGTAGGAAAAAGATAAGAAAAAGACATTTGAAGTTCATTTTTGGAAAACTGGTTACAAGAGAAAATAGGGCAGAATGGGGGAGGGGGGTGTTTTTGTCGCGCTCGAGACAGAAAGGCATCGGACACGAGTCGTGATGAGGGACGACTCATGTCGGATGTCTCTCCACCCTAGTCGTGCTTCAAAGCACGACCAGGAAATCATAACAGCACGAGTCGTGCGAATCCTCACTGCTGCCATCGCCCTGCTGAGATGCATAACTCGCACACACGGAAGGGAACACGAGTCGTGCTTCTCAGCACAAGTCGGACGGCCAACAACTTTTTAAGCCAAACACACGAGAGCTAGAAATCCTCTTCTGTCGCGCTCATGACAGGAGCGGGATTTCCAGTCCCCAGCAAAATGTAAACCCAGAATTTCCCTCCAAACAAAAATCATTTTGACCCAAATCACCCCCAACTCCATCTTGCCTCAAATTAAGCCTTCAAGACACCATACCCAACATCAAACAACATTTTTCCACAATTAATTCAAAAATCAATCATCAATTCACAAATCAAGATTTCCAAAAATCACCAAAACCAGAAAATTATGGAGCAAAGTTCAATCAACTTCATATTTGATCCAATGACTTAATAATTGTGCTACCTAACTCATTAAAACTCAAAACCCATATCATATTTACCAATATAAGCCTATTTACACATCATAAATTCCAGAATTTCATGCATATCTCAAAACCCATATATGAACATCAAATCAAAGCAAATTCCCAAACCTGGAATTAGTGAACCTCCAATTAAGGGGCTCCACTCCCGCTCGCTACTTCCTTGCCCTTGGATTCTCTAGGAGGATTCTCTGAACCACAAAACCCAACAACACCAAACATGTTTAAACCCTAACTCACAATTACAAAAGCTCATCTAAAGAAAAGGAAGAAGAATTATTACTTATCACTTACCACACCAGCTTAGGCTACCTAAAACTCACTAGAATTTGCAGCAAAAGGAAGAATTCAAGAAGAAGTAAAGAAGAAAAGAAGAGAAGAAGTAAGGTAATGGGAAAGAGGAAGAAGAAGAAGAAGAAGAAGCATGAAGAGGAAAGGAAATCAGCTGAAATCATTCTCTCTCTTTCCCCAATACTTATCCTCTCACTTGCCATATGTCACTCTCTCAAGAGGGAAAACACACCCAGCTCTCATCCTCCATAACTTACCCAATTCTAGTCTCTTAACATACACTACTCCCATATACACACTCACACTAGAATATAACCCAAAACACACACATAATAACTTAATTCAATTAACATAACACATACTCAACATTAACCACATACACTCTTAAGGCTCGCTCTACTAGGGTGGTTTCGGGGTGTTACACAAAAAGTGGGTGCCCCTGAACAGGTCGGGTTCGGTGCGCGTCACAGTGGCGACTCCACTAGGAATTTTCAAACCTTGCTCTGAAACTGTCCTGGTTAATAATATAATTGGGTTTTTTATAAATTAAAATTTTATCTTTTTTCAAAAAATTGCATTGTATCCATACTAGAGGCTTAGAATTATGCTAGTTTTGTCCCTTCCTTAACCTCGGTGTGTTCCTGAAGTACGACCCTACTTTCACTTAATGTAGGGAAATGTTAAGGATAATCATAAACGCAAGCCTCGTACCTTATGGTATATCAAATGGAGACCTAATCGGTCGTTATACTCGTGATGAGGTAGACCCGTTAGCAGGGACCATGCTTAGGAGCCCTAAAGTATCACTACCTTTGACAAAGGCTCATATAATGGCAATTGATACTTCCACTAGGTGAAATGTACTGTAATACTGTGCTTGCTATGTGGGCTATCATATATTGGAAAAAATCAGTTAAATTAAATGGTCTTTCATCAAAGGCTTTTATGCCCCGATAGGCCCATCTTAATTTAATTGAAGTGTTTAAATACATGATGGCCAACCCATATGTATGTACATTAGACAAGAGGTGTTATGCTGCCGATTTTCCACCGTGCACCATACGCGTCCAATGGTTTCCCTATTAACCTTTGGATAAAGCCCACTTAGGAAAGAGACCACACTACCTCGTGTGTGGGAGAGATAAGGTTGGAAGGATCCATCTGCTTGCATGTGTTTGTCTATGCTGCATCAGCACGGCCATGCATTGCATTTCGATCATCTATCATCCTAACAAGGTATATTCTACAGCCATTATAGATTCATCCAAGTGGTTTAGAGGTCCCAACGGCTGGCTGAGAAGGATTTAACTCTTTGGATTACCGGAGCTAGTGTCAGATCGGAGTTCAGATTCTCTTTCAGAAGGCAGTGAAATATTTTCCTCAGAGTCTTTGGCTGAAATGAGTATGGCTAACCAATCAAGTGGGTCTGATACAACCCGGGCAATGATTGCTAAAGAGGTAGGGAGGAAAATCAAAGAGTTTGAGGCCAAAATGATGGCAATGATGGGCAACCTGGCTACTACCCTAGCCCCACTTGCTGGGCCATAACCTGCTGCTCTAAGTAGGGGGCAAGATGAATAAGGGGCTGTCAGGGAGGATCCCTCTGCTGCAGTTGACCCACCTGTAATTGACCCCAGAGCCCCAGCACCTATTGAGCATAGAGAAGCTCCTAAATCTGAGGTTGACTTATGGGAAGAGGAGCAAGAACAACCAATGGTAACAAAGGGGAAGTCGCCCAAGCTGGAGGAGGCAATGTGGAGAAAGATGGAGGAAAAGTTTGAGGCCATAAGGAGGATGTTGACTGTAGGAAGGGGAATGAACCCTAAAGATCTGGAGTTAGACGGTGATGATCTGATCCCCCAAAACTTCAAGATGCTTGACATTCCTAAGTTTGATGGCACCTCTGACCCTGCAACGCACATCAAACAGTACTCACTAGTCATGAAGGGGACAACTCTGACTAGGAAGTAGAAGATTGAGTACTTCTGTTTGAGTGTTACAGGGGCTGTAATCGACTGGTACCATAAGCTAGACAGAAGTTCCAAAAACGATTGGGACTTATTGACTGAAAAGTTCCTAAGGCAATATGATTACAGTACTAGGATGGAGGTCACACTAAAGGATCTAGAGTTACTGTAGCAGAAGTCTGGAGAGTCTTTTCACGAGTATTACACTCAATGGAGGAATTAGGTTATAGAGATGAAGTGCAAACCTGATACCCCCAATCAAATTCTATTGTTCATTCGGAATGCCAGTCCATACCTAAGGGATGGATTAAAGATGAAAAGGCTGAAGGATTGGGAGTCTTTAAAAGACATCGCCATAGAGGCAGAGAGTGAATACATGGCCAGGAGGGCAAGCAGTGAGGCTTATGCCAAAAAAGGCTACAGTAATTAGGGGGCAACCAAGTCAGCAGTCGCCAGTAGTGGCAATAGAACTAGGAAGATAGCTAATGTGTCAGCAACAGGAGTGAATCAGAGGTACTTCTCAAATTTGGGTCGACAATTGTCATGGGTGTTGAAAAGACTGGTAAAGGAGGGGAAGCTGCAACCCCTACTGCCCAGGCCAGCCAAAACCCAAGGACAACTAGGGTATAAAGAAAATAAGTATTGTGCATTTCATTAGCACACTGGGGATATGACAGACCATTGCATGAGACTGAGGTACTAGATTCAGGATTTAATCGATAGTAAGCAGATCACAGATCCTGAACAGAGAGAGAGCAAGAAGAAGTCCAATTACAATGCCGTGCTGCCACCTATCTTTATGATTGGGTTGAGCCTACCTAAATGGTACGTATTGCAGGATTTGTATAGTAATGATTATGTCGCCATCACTCGCCCTAAGGCAAGTGAAGAAGGGATTCTCATGGCGGCGATAGATTACTGGTCCACTAGTGAGAGTGGAGAAGAAGATGAAGAAGAGGAGAAAGGTGGAAAATTTGTGGATCCATGGGATTCAGATGAAGAAGAAAAGAGAGTTGGGGCTATAATGAGAAGTGGGAGAGTGGTCCTAGAAGTTGAGAAGTCACAGGACCCGGTGCAAACACCTGCGAAAAAAGAGCCGGAAGAAAATCCTATAGTAAAGCAGTTGAAAAAGACCACGGCTCAGATATCTATTTAGGACCTTTTGAGACAGTCCCCTTCAGACAGGCAGAAGTTTGTTGAGGCCTTATGTGAATCTATTTTAGCCACTACGATTTCTCCATCTGAGTTGCTAGATTTTGTTAAAGGAGGATCAGGGGAGAGGTTGGTATATTCTGATGCAGACTTACCAGCTAAGGGCCACAACCACAATCGGCCACTGTATATTAAGGCACAAATTAATGACAAGCACACCGCTTGTGTCTTGGTTGATGACGGTTCGCCCATAAATGTCTGCCTTTTAGTTGCACTTAAGGCTTTTGGGCTAAATGAAAATATGCTGAGCAAGTCTGATTTGACCATTACAGCCCATGATAACTCTTGGAGATAAGCGTCAGGAACTTTTAGAGCTCTGGTCAAGACTGGGCCTATTGAAACAGAGGCAGAATTTGTGGTCCTGCTTATCCCAATAAACTTTTCAGCTCTACTTGGAAGGCCATGGTTCCATAAATTAGGAGGAGTGCCGTCTACCCTGCACCAGATGATTAAGATACCACGTGAAGGGGATATGATGACTATTAAAGCTAAAAGAGAAAACCAAGTGTCTGCCTTGGGGATCTCTAATTAGCCATTCAGTGGCTTTTATATATCAATGATTGGAGAAGAGTGGGGTTCAGCAGATAGCCCTTAGGCAGTGAATATGATGAAGAAGATGCACTTCCTCCTAGGAGCTGGTTTATGCAAAAATTTACAAGGGCTACAGTCAGCTATCACTACACAAGGCTAGAAAGATCGAAAGGGATTAGGCTACAAAGGTGAGTGTGGCAAGAAGAAAACGTTAGAAAAGATGCCTCACATTTCAGAGAGTTTTGTTCCTGCATCTGCAATTTGTGCTTACACTGGAGAGGAAGAGCCTCAGTGGGTAGATGAAAAGATCATATCGGGTTTTGAAATCTTCAATTATGTCTTTGACTGGGACGTTGGAGTTATCAAGTCTACGGAGGACTTCTGGGATGAAGAGATTATGACTCAATACAGTGTCTGCGATAGGGATGGGCCAGAGGAGATTGTCACTGATAAGCTGTTAGCCACTAGGTTGAAGGGAAAAGAAAAGATGGTAGAGCCAGATTTGAAGATTCAAGATCTGAAGATTTCACCGGAGGTAGTCGAAAAGCCTCCAAGAAGCCAAGGAGCAGTCGGTTGCAACATCGGCCTCGACAGAGAATGAAGATAATAGTTATTTAGATAATCTTTTTATGCTAGAACTTTTCAATAATAACAATGTTAATGTTTCTGATTATATTAATGAGATGAACAACTTTGCTTACTTGTGTGATATTTCTAATGATTTCATTTCACATGATCATAAACATGATGCATTCATCTTTGATATTAACTCAACTAGCACAACTGCATTTAATCTCGAAACTTTGGAGAACCCAAAGGAAATTTTGATAGCATCAGACATAACTCCTGAGGAGAGGTTAAAATTTGAGAGAATTTTGAAAAAACATGAAAAAGTCTTTGCCTGGACCTACGAGGACATGCTGGGAATTGATCGAGATATTGCTGAACATACCATCCCAACTTACCTAGAGTGTAAACCAGTCAAGCAAAAGCTCAAAAGACTTAGGCCGGAATGGGCGCAAAAGGTGAAAGAAGAGATCCATAAGCAGATTGAGGCTAAGTTTCTAATAGAGATTCAATACCCGACCTGGTTGGCTAATGTAGTTCCTATGGCCAAAAAGGATGGAAGGTTCAAGTATGTGTGGACTACCGGGATCTGAACAAAGCTTGTCCAAAAGATGATTTCCCTTTGCCTCATATTGATGTGCTGGTAGATAGTGCAGCTGCTTGTATGATGTACAGCTTCATAGACGGGTATGCAGGGTACAATCAAATCCGCAACAAGATCATAGATCAAATTAAGATAGCTTTCATCACTGAATGGGGTACATTTGCTTACCGGGTTATCCCTTTTGGATTAAAGAATGCAGGGGCAACATATCAAAGAATGGCCAACAGAGTTTTCAATGACTTGACCTACAAGGAAGTGGAGGTGTATGTCGACGACATGATGATCAAGTCAGCTACCAGAGAAGGTCACTTCGAGGCTTTGGAAAAGTTCTTTCAAATGATCAATAAGTATAATCTGCATCTCAATCCCAAGAAGTGCATTTTTGGAGTTACCTTGGGTAAGCTATTAGGTCATGTGGTAAGTTAAAGAGGAACTGAAGTAGATCCTGATAAGGTCAGAGCAATTAGAGAGATGCCCGTGCCTCAGAAAGACAAAAGAAGTTAGAAGTTTCCTAGGAAAACTTTAGTACATCAGCCGGTTTATTGCCAAGCTAGCTTCAGTATGTGAGCCCATCTTCAAGCTTCTCAGGAAGAATCAACAAGTGGTGTGGAATAGCGATTGTCAACTGGCCTTTGATACTATTAAGGATTATCTCCTAAATTCGCCAGTCTTAAGATCACTACATTATACCAAGCCACTAATCCTATACCTAGCAATAGAAGATAGTTCAGTGGGTGCCATGATGGCTCAGGAGGATGAGTTTGGAGTGGAGTTTGCTGTTTATTACCTTAGCAAGAAATTTCTGCCATATGAAGTTAAATATGTTGAAGTAGAAAAGATTTGCTTAGCAGTAATTTGGGCCTCTAAAATGTTCTGACACTACTTTCACTCCTTCAGTGTACAGGCAGTCTCCAAGCATAACCCGCTTAGGTACCTTCAAGAAGTGCCCTCTCTACTAGGAAACATGGGAAGATGGTTGTTACTATTGCAGGAGTTCGATGTCGAATACATCTCCAGGAAAACCATCAAGGGAAGAGCTATGGCTGAATTTTTAGCTGAACATCCTATTGAGGGAGACCAGTTCGAATACAATTTCCCAGATGAAAACATCATGGCCATAGCAGTACAAGGGTGGCAGATGTTTTTCGATGGGGCAGTTAACAGTAAAGAGGTAAGAGCAGGGATTATTCTTACAACCTCGGATGGTGAGAAGCTGCTATTAGCCAAAAAGTTGAGGTACAAGGCTACTAATAATAAAGCTGAATATGAGGCTTGCATCTTCGGATTGGAAGCACTGCTTGCTCTGGGGGCAAAGACCGCAAAGGATTTCGGAGATTCATCCTTAGTAATCCATCAGATCAGAGGGGAATGGTCAGTTAAGGAAGAGAGGCTATTGTCTTATATGAAGTACTTGAGAATGTTAAGTTGCCAATTCGAGACTTGCACTTTTCACTTCATCCCCGGGGATAAAAATCAATTGGCCGATGCTCTCGCGACTTTAGTGTCCATGTGGGATAATCCAACAGGGGTTGCTATGAGACCTGTTCTGATCTCTAGCTCGAAGAGGCCTTATTTTGAAACTGAGCAGGTGATGGAGGTTGAAGTTCTCGATGGAAACCCATGGTACTATGATATTTAGAATTATTTGGAAAGGTCAGTTTTTTCAGAAGAAGCCACCGAGAAAGACCAAAGAATGATTCGAAAGTTATCCACTCAATTCATCAGCATAGATGACACTTTGTATAAGAGGCAAACTGATGGTATGCAGCTGAGGTGTTTGGCAGAGAAAGAAGCTAAAAGGGTTATGGAGGAGGTTCATGCCGGAGTCTACGGAGCTCACATGAATGGCTTAGTTTTAACAAAGAAGATTATGTGCCAAGGATTCTATTGGCTCACGATGGATACGGATTGTTCAAAATATGTGAAGCAATGCCTGTTATGCCAGTAGTACGCGAATTTGAGGCATGTGCCGATTTCAGAGCTACATAACTTGACATCTCCATGGCCATTCACAACTTGGGGAATAGATATCATAAGCGAGATACGTCCTACAGCTTCTAATGGGCACAGGTTCGTCATAGTTGCCATTAATTACTTCACTAAATGGGTCAAAGCTGAAACTTTTAAGAAGGTCGATGCCAGAGACATGGCCAAGTTCATCGAGCGAAATTTGATATGCAGATATGGCCTCCCGCACCACATTGTGTCTGATAATGGGGTACAATTCTTGGCAAAAACTAAACAGGTGCTTTAGAAATATAGAATCCAGCATCATAAGTCTTCTCCTTATCGACCTCAAGCCAATGGTGCGGTTGAAGCAGCGAACAAGAACGTTAAAGGAATACTGGCCAATATGGTACAGACCTATAAAGACTGGGCAGAAAAGCTACCTTTTGCACTCTGGGGTTATAAAACCATAATCAGAACCTCTACGGGAGCGACGCCATTCTCCCTGGTATATGGAACTGAAGCAGTTCTACCAGTTGAAATCGAGCTAAAATCTTTAAAGGTAGTTATGGAAACCGAGATTCCAGAGGCAAATGGGCACAACAGCGGCTATTGCAGTTGAATCTATTGGATAAAGATAGGTTGCGAGCATATTATCACAACCAGGTTTATAAAAAAAGGCTAGCGCAGTCGTTTGGCAAGAAGGTACGAAAGCACCCATTGAAAGAAGGGGATTTGGTCTTCAAGATGATGAGGCCGGGGGTGCCAGACATCCAAGGAAAATTCAGACACACATGGGAAGGTCCGTTCGTGCTGAAAAAGTTACTAACAAAGGGATCAACGATTTTAGTAGACAACGATGGGAATGAGTTTAAAGACCCGATCAATGTCGACAGACTAAAAAGATTCCATAGCTAAAGACCAAAATTCAAAAGAAGAGAATGAATGGCCCATGGCTCAAAAATCGAAAAAAGGCAACCTTGCTAAAATTTGGTGCCCTATTAGGGTGAAAACCGAAAAAAGGCATCCTGGACAAAAATTAAGGGCCAAGAGAAAATGTTGAATCGAGAAAACCCAAGAGGGCCGATTGATAACAGGAGTTTGATGCTTACAAGATCTATTCCGAGATTAGGTGTAGTCTTGTGCTTTTAAATTCTTGTCAAATAAGGATCATGTATGATGAAATCATATAGAAATGTACACAATTTTGCACTGAATAAAAGAATTCAATTTGCATTTTCATTGGTTTTTAGTTCTGTCTTAAAAAGAAATATATCATTTATTTATCTAATGACTATTCTTTAATCATTTTCGTCGGAATGTTTCTAAGCAAATGTGTGCTGATCACCCTTAGGGGAGGTTCTGATAATAGCCTTCACTTCTCTCAAAGCCACACCAAAAAAAAGGCCGTTAGTGATGAAAACCGTAACTGGCACTCTAAGCAAAAGTTAGGCCGAAGGGCAGGGTGAAAACCTGGAAAAAGGCAGTCTACCCTACAAAAAAAATGAAATGAAAAAAAGCCGTTGGATTGGGTTGGGTTCATTCCAGGCAAAAATTAGGCAAAAGGTTGTGTGAAAATCCCTAAGGGGCGCATTTCCCGCAAAGAAAAGATAGTGGGAAAATCCACAAGGGATGCACTACCTTTAATGAATGACTTTCGATGCCTGGAGCGATAAGGCGGTATTACTTCAAATGATCTCCTTTCAGCCAGAAAATGCAAAATTCAGGACATGAGTCAGAATCCTGGGCGTATGGCCATTGACCAGTGGGTAAAGATGCACACTTGATGGGTCTCTCTGAAGTATTTACAGGTCAGAGTCCCTAAGCCAAGATGATTCTTCTAGATCCTTGGAGGCATGATTGAGCGGCCAAGCCGTATCCTCAATGGACTCCTAACCACCCAGGACATGGTCTATCCATTTTTGCATGCATTTCATACAATTCTTTAGTAAACGTCTGCATATGACCTCTTACACATGCATGCACAATCTCTTGTATATATTCTGGTGCACACAGCCTTGCAGGAAATGTCCAAATGAATGTCGTACGCGTAAAAGCTGGTCAAGGACAGCTTCAACTCAACATTGACATTCACTCGAGTAAGGCAATTATGTCATGGTGAAGTATTTTGAGGAGGCAAATCTCTTTTCTCACATTTTATAAGTCTGGAGCAGACTTGTCGCATCACCATCTGAGGATGGTCCATCGCACTTTGTAAGTTTAGAGCAGGCTCGGTGCAGTCCAGAAAGACATTTCTCGCATTTTGTAAGTCTCGAGCAGACTTGGTACATCACCATCTGAGGATAGTCCATCGCACTTTGTAAGTCTAGAGCAGGCTCGGTGTAGTCCAGAAGGACATTTCTTGCATTTTGTAAATCTGGAGCAGACTCGGCGCATCACCATCTGAGGATGGTCCATCACACTTTGTAAGTCTGGAGCAGGGTCGGTGCAGTTCAGAAGGACATTTCTCGCGTTTTATAAGTCTGGAGCAGACTTGACGCATCACCATCTGAGGATGGTCCATCGCACTTTGTAAGTCTGGAGCAGGCTCGGTGCACTCCAGAAGGACATTTCTCGCATTTTGTAAGTTTAGAGCAGACTCGGTGCATCACCATCTGAGGATGGTCCCTCGCACTTCGTAAATCTAGAGCAGACTCGATGCGGTCCTCCGAGGAAAATATTTCTCGCATTTTGTAAGTTTGGAGCAGACTCGGTGCATCGTAATTTGAGGATGGTAATCACTTTGTAGTCTATTTAACGGCTTGGTGATGTTCAACACATGCACTTTATAGTCTTATCAGCGACTTGGTGTAATCACTTTGTAGTTTATTTAACGGCTCTGTGATATTCAAGAATGTCTGCACTTCGTAGTCTTGTCAACGACTCGGTGCGATCCGGAAGGATGACATTCACAATTCAAATCACAGCACTGTTCTCCAAGGAGCAGCTGGAAAGAGGCCGCCTCAGGTACGCGTCTCTTTCCTTTCCCTGAATTTTGGCTCACCTAGGCACCCATGCACTAGCCTTCCCAAAATTTGGGGCAACTCTAGACACCGGGTCCCGAAGAAGCCTAGATCAGGGTTACCCGATGATGAAATTAATTGTACCTGCTTATAGGCAAAAATGAAAGTTGGAAGTGATGGTTTCCTTGTCAATTTGATTTATTAAAAATAAAAAAAAATGTGTTTTAACAATTATTTTAAGTTAAAAAGGGGGTTTTGAAATGATAGTATTTTTTGTCAAAATTATTTAAAAAAAAATAATTCGGTCGTCGGCCGCATCGGCAGCGCACGGGCATGGGTCGCCCGCATCGGCAGCGCACGGGCATGCGTCGCCCGCGTCGTGTGCGCATGCCTAGCGCAGCGATGCCCATCGCGTGTGCCGACGGGTGTCGCTCGCCCCTGCCGTGTGTCCAGTGCCCCCCCCCCCCCCCCCCCGACGCCCCTTACGAGTTTTTTGGCCCAAATTTATGTTTTTCTTCCATTTGTTTTTGTAGAATTTAATTTTTAAAACCTTTTGTCTTCTAATCTTTCAAATTCTTCAGTTTTTTGTGATTATGGGAATTAATTTGATTTAATTTCTTCAACAAAAAAATATGATTTTTGGGAGGTATAAAATGATTTTTACAGAGAGATTTGGGGGGGATTTTTCTTTAAAAAAATATTTTTCTCTTCTTCTTCTTTTCCTTAATTTTTAAGAACAAATTCTCCTAAAATTTTAAGGTTCTAAGGGATTTTCCTAAGAAAATTCTTGAGAGAAAGAGAACAATTTTTTGTTCTTGTTCATTTTCTTTTTCTTTTTTTAACAATTTTTCCTTGAGATAAAAAAATTAATTATTTGTTCTTGAGATTTAAATTTTATTGTATTTTCTTTTGATCTTGTTCATAAAATTCAAGACAGCGAAATTGATCATTTACCTTCATTCATCAAATTAAATTTTGAGAGTAAGTATTCTAGACTCAATTTTTAATTTAATTTTTGTTTATAATTAATTAGCAATCATGTAGATTTTTTTTTTAAATCTATTATTATTTTTTATTTTTGTGTGATTTTGTTCATAGATTTAACATGTTTTGACATATTTTATTTATTTTTGTTTACTTGATTGTTCATCTGCTTTATTATTATTATTATTATTATTATTATTATCATCATCATCATCATCATCATCATCATCATCATTATTTTTATTATTTGTTATTGCTTTTTTTTATTTGGTGTTGTTATTATTATTATTATTACTATTATTTATTTATTTTGGTTGTTGTTATTATTATTATTATTATTATTATTATTATCTAGTATTACTACTATTGTTATTATTATTGTTATTCTTGTTTATTCTTATCATTGTTATTACTTTTTGTTATTATTATTATTATTATTCATGTTTTTAAGTATGTTGAATTGTTAATATGTTGAATTACTTATTTTATTATGTCATTTAATTAGTTTGTCACTCATAATATATTTCATTTTATTTATTTTGATTCATGTTCATATGTTATATATTTATTTTTTTTTATTACTAACATCACTTTTTATTTGTGTTTTTTTTTTTATTTCAATACTTACTTTTTATGTGTGAACTTTTTCAATGGCAAGTGGGAGCTCATGAAAATTTGAAGACACTATTTTAGTGGAATTTGTCTTTTTTAGCATTTTTATTATTTCCTTCATTATTTTGCTTTTATTTGTTTTTATCATGTAATATGTAATAAATTTAGTTTATTTTATGTACGTTAATTAAAAAATCACATAAAATATTTTATTAATAAATTGGGATATTTTTAATAAAATGGGACCAATATCCTAGTTTTAACCCAAAAATTTGCTTTTAAACAAGAAGAGTTAAATTTTCTCAAAATGGGATCACTCATACCAATTTTCCTAAGTATATCCAAAACAACTCTTTGATTTTCTAAATTGAACATGAAGGAGCCAATGTTCCTATTTTAAATGATATTCCGATCTATGAATGTTTATTTATTTATTTGAGTTTGTTATTTATTTATGTTTTGTTTGATTTTATTTGGGGGATTGTATTTTCTGTCCCGAATTTTAATACCTTTTTATTTTGGGGGATTGTATTTTGTCCCCTTTTTATCTTTCTTTAGTTTGCTTTATTATTTTATTGCTTTATTTACTGCTTTCCTTACTGCTTGGTTTGCGCTCTATTTTTAATGCATGCCCGTGTGAGAAGAGAGATGAAAATTTTTAGAACTAAAAACCGATTTATTATTAACTAAGGCATTAATAAGAGTAAAGTTCCGAATCTTTCTCTGTTTTAGACACTGAGATTAGACGAATTTTTTCAATTTCTTGTAAATTGGGTGGCGACTCCAAAATACTTCAAAGGTGCCAAAAGGCTTCATGAGATTAGATGATCCTTTCAGTGTTCTATTGGAAGGAGGTGTCCAAAATATCTCATATTTTCCAAGATCAAAAGACGCGAACCCTCTCGGGCCCTAAAAGCAGGTGCCCCGAGAACAGGTCGGCTTCGGTGCGCGTCACAATGTGTTTTGTAAGATAATAATCTATATGAATGAGTATGAGTATGAGTATGCATTTTAAAATGAATTTTGCTGCGTGTAAACGAAATAAATTTGTTAGTTCAAGATTTTGCATATATATATATATATACACACACACAATATAATGTGCTTGAGTTTTGAGTAATGTGTTGTGTAACGACCGTTTTTTACTGTCATAGCGAAGCTATGCAAGCAGACGGGAATGGGCATTACAGGTTGTGGTATCAAAACTTAGGTTTAGTCATTTCTGGTCACAGTGTAGAATAGGATGTGTATAGTTGTGTTGACCTAATGCAGACGTCCTTGTGTATGTATCATATCGATGGATCCTTCTAAAGATGCTAGAGAAAAGACTGCTGAAAACGTGAATCCTCGAGAACCTGAAGTGTTTGAGTCTAGTCAGCCTGTGCCAGCAAGTGTGGGTCATGATGTTCCAATGGTACCTATGGAAGCTTTGCTCAAGAAGTCGGAAGACATGGTGAAGGTGCTATATCGCGCGACAGCACCAAAAGCTCAATTACAATCATTAAGAGAGCATGGGGTAAAAGAGTTCTATGGCATTAGTCTGGATGAGTTCGATAAGGCAGAGTATTGGATTAAAAAGGTTAAGAGGGTACTTGAAGAGGTAATTGTGACGCGCACCGAGCCCCGTCGATGCCGCCCGTGCGACCGCCCGCTCGAGGGCGATCGGGGCATTTGTGGGTCCATTGGCAACTTGCAATGATTTGCGAGTGCGTCTATTTTGGGCAACAAGGAGGTTTTATGGAGTCGCCACCCAATAGAATATTGGGAAAGTTTCTCTCGCCTCGGAGAGCCTAAGACAGCGCTTATTATCCATTTTGAGCAAACCAAAGGGGTCTTGGAGGGTAAACCTCTCTCCCAAAGGAGCCTAGGATTAACATCTAAGTCTCGTGACACAAGAGGTGTCTTGGAGGTCTTAGTTCCAACGAGTGATCGGATAGACCTCTAGCCTCTTTGAGCCCAAAGACCAAAGTTGGGTTCGGGACTTCTCATCTATTTCTACCTCGATCATTTTATGATTAAATTTTGAACTCATTAATTCGATCTTTCTCCACACGATGCAATTTAATTAAAAGCGAATTTTATTCACGTATTAAAGCGATAGATAAATAAAGGAATATTAAATCAAAAAATTTACAATAACACTAGGAGCGGAATATAACTCCCATTTATAAATGTGCAATACATACATAAGACGGGAGATTATTTATTTTGAGGACTTTGGTCCTCGCATGCATTTATTATAAAAACAATGTTTTAATGTGGAAATTTTTTTCATTGGATGAAAAATAGGACATTAGGTTCTTTATTTTATGAAAAATCTCTCTTTATTAACTATAAAACATTCATCAATTTTTATATTTAGCGAGATACGAAAAGGTATATTCATGTACATAAAATAATTAATATATAAACAAATAAGTGAAATAACTAAGAAGGATAGAAAACTAAACCGGACGGAATCCTCCGAGCGTGGTAGATAGCCCCTCTGGCTCAGGCCAGTCTGAGAAAATCATATATGCTCACAAAATGTTAATGGGTGTTGATATACAAAAAGCGCAATATAAACAAAGCTTTAAGATTTGAGAGAGATAGAAAAAAGGAAAAACGGGGTTCAAAAATATGGAGACCAAACCCAGGGACGGCCACTGCCGAGTGACCGACGGGCTTCTGTCAAGGTGACCAACGTGTCCCGTCGCTCACTCGAGAGTGGGTGTCTGTGGAAGGGGTGACCGACGGGTGTCGGTGAAACTGATGACCCGTTGGTCACCTCTGTCTCCGAAAGAAATTATTTTTCCAAAGAAAAAATGAATTTTTACCACAAAAATGAGATGAAAACGATCAAAATAAAGAAAGATAAGAGCAAAAAGCCAAAAAAAACAAGAATAAAGATGAAGTAATACGGATAGGAAGTCCGAAATATTTACCCTCAGATAATATTTTGGTTGGATTTTTTGTGTCGATTAGAGTCCTGCACGCTCCACGAGAAGACAAAATGAAAGATCAAAAATAAGGAAAATAGATTGTTTCCTTCTTGATCCTTCAAAAAACTGAGTTTTGGAATCAAAACTTTAGGAAAACTAATTAGATTGAGCTCCTTTTAATGGTTTGATTCTTAAACTGAAAGAGATTTCTTAAGGTTTGTATTTGCTGGAGGAGAGAGAAAACAAGTGTTAATTTTGACGGAGCTTCCCCTTTAAAAATATCTCCAACCCTTTTCTAGGTGGGAAATGAAAGTTTTATAGACCAGGGGCGACCGACGGGCGTTGGTTTAATCCCATTGACACAAGGATTCAACCAACGGGCCTGCAATTCTCACCGACGGGCATCGGAGAGATTGCGTGCTCCGAGAAATTAGGTCGCGTGCCCCGGAAGATCAGTCCCTCCGACGGGTGTCGGAAAATCCCATAGGCCGTCTGTGACCCGAAGCGACGGTCTTGCCATTGACAGACGGGCAGACCGCCGGTGGAGAAAATACATCTTTTTGACCCCAAAATTCCCCATTTCCTCTCTCTTTCCTATGAAGACTGAAAGAACACATTTCTCGTGAAGCAGGGGACCAAAACCTCCGAATCTCAACCGTTTGTACGGACTTGGACATTGATTCCTCATCGGGTAATCTCTGATCCAGACCGCCTTGGGACAGGGTGCTTACAGTTGCCCCCAATTTTGGGAAAAACTAGCGTACGAGTGCCTAAATGATAAAAAATTCAGAGAAAGGAACAACAAGAAGGAAGAAAAGCGTAGCTGCAGCGATTCTTACCTTTCGCGTCCCTCGTCAGGTAGACTTCATCTCAGTCTGCTCAACGGATGGAAGCGTCCCTACCGATCTCGTCTTGACCTATAAGGCGTTGGTGAGATGCAGTGTTCTCTAGCTACGACCTCGGTGGGAAGAGCAGTGTTCTCTAACTGCAACTTCGATTGGTGAGATGCGGTACTCTTTGACCACAATCTCAAGGTGAAGTTCCCTTGCTAACCCCCATCCGATCTGCAAGGTGCATAGCACTCTCTGGCTGCCACGTGAACTGTGAGATGTAGCACTCTCTGGCTACAATCCCGGTGTGAAGAGCAGTGTTCTCTAACTGCAACTTCGGTTGGTGAAGTTCCCTTGCTAACCCCTATCCGATTTATAAGGTGCGTAGCACTCTTTGGCTGCCGCGTGAACTGTGAGATGTAGCACTCTTTGGCTGCAATCCCGGTGTGAAGAGCAGTGTTCTCTAACTACAACTTCAGTTGGTGAAGCTCCCTTGCTAACCCCCATCCAATCTACAAGGTGCGTAGCGCTCTCTGGCTGCCGCGTGAACTGTGAGATGTAGCTGTAGACACCGGGTCCCGAGTTGGGTTTAATAGCAAAAAGTGATTTTGGGTCGTTAGTAATTCCCTCCGAAAAAATAAAAATATATAATGTAGATTAGGTAGATAAAATTAGAAGTTAATTATTAATGTTGGGTTAATTTAATTTATTAATATCGTTTGTTTAATTAGATAATTAAAATGCATGAAATATTAAAGATTAATTAGTTAATATGTGAAGTGTTTAATTAATTAGATAAATTACATATATGATATATTAAATAGATTAATTATATTAAGATGTAATTAAATATGTAATGTTTAATTAATATGTAGTGTTTAATTGAGTGTTTAAATAATTAATTAATGTGTGTTATTAGAATTAAATTAATTAAAGTATGAAAATGAAAAATAGAAAATAGAGGAAATTACCATTATGACCCAAAATCAACCCTAATTTTAGGGTATAAGAAGAATAGAATGAGGGAAATGAGGGGGCTCTCTTTTTCGGCAACTAGGAGATTAGAAAGAAAAGAAAAGAAAATTGAGAGCAAGAGGGGAGAGAGCTCTCTGGGCTGGGAACAAAAAGACACAGAGCGAGAAGAAGCCAAAGGCAAATAGAAAGAGAAAAAGAATAAAAGAGAGAGCAGGGAAAACAAAACCTGAGACAAACCCAAAAGGCCAAACAAAAGAGAAATAGAATAGGAAATAGAAGTAGAAATAAGAACAGAGAGGAGCAAACCACGGGAACAGCAGACCCAGGCGCCGGAAAAAGGAAGGGAAAAAGAAGAAGAGGAGGCGGAGCCTCCGCCGGCCAGCCGCAGCACCGACCAGCCACACGCACGCCGCCAGAAGAATCGCCGGACCTGGACGCACCTGCCGGTGGCCACCGGGGATCGCCACTCGCCGGCAGCTGTGAGATCGGAGAGGGACCCCCGAAACGCTTCACCGCGATTTCCGGCCAAACGCCACCTCCGATCGGCGCGTGACCACCGGCGTTCGACTCCCGGCGCTCCGATCTACTGTCCGATGTGGGCGGTGTCTCCAACGGCCGCTCCGACGACCCTTCGGTGAGAGAAATCCGGTGAGCCCATTATTTAATTAATTATTTTAATATATTATTAATTAATATTAATTAATTTTGTTATTTATTTATTTATTATTATTATTATTAATTATTATTTATAATTCTGCTTTTATTTAATATTTATTATTATTATTAGTATTATTATTATTATATATTTTGTATTATTATTATCATTAATATTGTTATTGTCTAATTTATGTATTATTAGTATTATTTGTGTTATGTTAATATTAATATTATTATTGTTATCTATTTATGTTTATTATTAATTAATATTTTATATTTTTAGTATATTTATTTAGTATTATTTGTTATTATTAGTGTTTATTATTAATATTTGAGTTTATATTAATGTTATATTTATCTATTATTATTGATTATTATTAATATTGAGAATATATTATTTTATTATTGATATTATGATAATAATATTCTGATTTTTATATTATTAATTATTATTATTATTATATATTTATTTATTTTCTGTTTATAATATTAGCATTATTATTATTATTTGCATTATTGCTATTATTATTATTACTATCATTATTTTATCCATTCATAACTACTATTATCATTTTATGTTTATTTATTGTTCATTATTATTTTATGATATTATTATTAGCACTATTATTTTTTGGCATTAATCATTTTAATTGTCATTTGTGCTTTTATATTCATTAACTCTCAATTTATTTCATTCAATTATTTATTTAATCATTTATTCAATCATTCAATCATTCATTTATTCAATTGTTTATTTATTCACGATTAACAAATATCATTTTTCTATTGTGACCGCAATGCGTGAGGCATGTGATTTTTCTAAGAGGTATGAGCGGAACAGGTAAATTAAGATTCATTTATCATTTATTATTTGAAGAATATGCAATTACTATTTTATTGTATTTTATGTATTTGTGGTCTGTAATAATAAAATAATTTTCGACCGCTACTAAAAAGAACCACCACACAAATGTTTTCTGCTAAAAAGAACGTTTGCTAAATAAAATTGGACCAATGTCCTACCTTTTACCCGATAAAATTATCGCATGAAAATTGTTTTCCATAATAAACACATGCGGGGACCAAAGTCTCTAAAATAAATGAATAACCTGATTTATGCATGATTCGCACATTTATGGAAGGGAGTTGTATTCCGCTCCTTGTATTATTGTAATTTATCGTCTCTATTATCTATCTGATCATTTATTGCTTTCCGAATGTGAATAAATGCGCTTTTTAATTAAACTGCATAGTGTGGAGAGAGAGCGAATTAATGATATTAAAATTTGATCATAAGCTAATTGAGGTAGAAATAGATGAGAAATCCCGGACCCAGCTCTGGTCTTTGGGCTCGAGAGGTTAGAGGTTATCCTTCAAAATACTTCTTGGGTCACGAGGCTTTAGCGCTAATCCTAGGCTCTTTTGGGCGAGAAGTTTATCTTTCAAGACCCCTCTAGCTGGCCCAAAATGGATACCAAGCGCAGTTTTAGGCTCTCCGAGGCGAGAGTAACTTTCCCAATGTTCTATTGGGTGGCGACTCCATGATACCTCTTTGTTGCCCAACATAGACGCACTTGCGATTTATTGCAAGATGCCAACGGACTCGCAAATGCCCTGATCGCCCACGTGCGGGCGGTCCGAAAGGGCGGCGCATCGGGATCCGGCGCGCGTCACAGTAGCACTCTCTGGCTACAACCCCGGTGTGAAGAGCAGTGTTCTCTAACTGCAACTTTGGTTGGTGAAGTTCCCTTGTTAACCCCCATCCGATCTGCAAGGTGCGTAGCGCTCTCTGGCTGCCGCGTGAACTGTGAGAATATGAAGTTCGATCTGTCTGTCCTCAGATTGTGATTGATGTCCGTATTTTGACCGGTGTTAAGCAATGTCCCTATATGGCAAAGGATTTTGTTAATTCATGTATGAGTTATTCCCTTTCAATATGCTCATAAATGATCTGGTTTTATTATTTATCATCCTTTTTGTCATCTCATTATTATTATTTTCATCATGTTTTGTGTCATTGTATTGCTTTTTATCATTTTTTCGTCGTATGATCATTTTGACTTTTGATATGAATGGGTATAAGAGCATACAATCATCTTTAATGCGAATAAAGCATAAATAAAGATAGAAATAAAAAAATAAATATACAAAGCTGGAAATAAAAGTTTTCCACTAACATCAGTTTTTGTACAATGCATATACAATCGCGACAATAATGATCAAAATACAAAAAAGAATGTCATCCAAACTCCCTAAATGACTATGATGGCGGGTAGTCCGTGAGCTCCTCATTCGGGTCCTCATCATCCGAGAGGTGAATCGACTCAGGCTGAGGTGGAGGGGGCTAAGTTGGAGGCGGATGCTGAGGCACAGATGGTCCGGCCCTAGAGCATGAGTCTGTCTGAACCTAACCTGAGCGTAGCCGTCCAGGAAGGGCTGGGCGCACGTCCTCATAAAGCTCAAGGTGTCAGAAACTGTCCCCCCTAACTTCTTAAAGGCCTGGCTCATTTGGATGGTCTGCTCACTGGCAGCCTTCCTCATCCACTCCAGTCTCTACTCAGTGTGCTCCCTGAACTCTCTCATGGACTGGGACAGGGGAGGAACGATCCCCTCTATCGCCTGGACCCGAGACCTAAGAGAATCAAGTGACTCATCAATCATCTGCAAAGTCACATCCATCCTCTGAGATGCCTGGTCCTGGGACATCCTTAGATCCTGACCAAGCTGCTCCCTGAGCTCTCTCTGTCCCTACACAACCTGCTCCACAAGCCTAGCCTGCTCGTCCCTAATGCTTTCCATAAGCCGGGCCTGCTCCTGCACCATGTGGTCAATGAGCTCAACCTGCTCCTGGGTCAGATGCTCAACGACTCTGGACTGCTCCTGGATAGCAGCCTGCTGTCTGTCTAGCCTCTCATGGGTAGCCCTGTCCCTCTCCTCTAATCGATGCTCAAACGCTGTAAACATGGAGGTCAGGAGCTATGAGATGTCTGGCTGCGGCTGCGATGGCTCCTGAGTCAGCTCTGATGGCTGAGCTGCAGAAGTGGACGCCCCCGGGTCGCTCCTGAAGTAAGGATGAAACCTCTCGGAGGGCCTGAGGGTGGACCGATGTACTCTGGTGCTCGATGAGGGAAAAGGAGTCGGTGCCCTGGATGCCGGTGGGGTGCCAAAAAGCTCATCCATGGTGAACTCCATGTCGAAATCCGATGGAGTCCTGGGCTGCTCCTGCTGTGGTGGCGGTGGCACAGTCTGAGGCTGAGGTGGTGTCTGGTGCTGTGGGGACTGTGGAGGCTGAGGTGGTGGCTGGTGCTGCGGGGACTGTGGAGGCTGAGGTGGTGGCTACTGCTACTCTTGCTCTGGCTCTGGTCCTAAAGGCAGAAGAGCAAAAGCCCACCTAGTCTCGTGGATGGTGAGCAGTCTGAAGGCCTTAGGCTGCCCCGGCAGCGGCAAGATCATGCCCATCCGAATAGCAGCTATCGCGTTAATATAGATCCCCTCGTCCAAGGGTCCTTTGAGCCTATCTGGGGCGACTCCTAAGCCCAAAAGCAACCTGGTGACAACCCCTCTAACTATCACCACTGGGGCTGACCCCCTGTCGACTCTAACCATGTTAGCCAGGATCTCATGGCTAACATTGAGGCGCTGGCCTGCCACCATAGCCCAGAGGCTCCAGATCTTGACCGCATTAAGCGACCCTGGATTACCAGCCCAACCGAGGTACGAGCTGGAAAGCACTCTGTGCAGGTACCGGAGTGCCTGAGAGACCAGTACGGTACTCTTCGCTGTATCGTGATCATACAGCACTCCTGGCAAAGCAATAGCCACCCAAAGGGCGCGCCTCACCACTCTCTGCGGGACTATAACTCCATCACCCGTCGGGAATCCCATCGCCTCCGCGAACCAACGCCTCGTGATACTAAAATGCTGGCCATCAAACCAGAATTGCACTACGCCCAGCTCAGTGTCCGATCTCTAATACCCTCCATACTGTAGAGTGGCTAACACCTGCCGTGTAGCCTCAGGGAACGTCTGAAACATGGGGGTCAGAAAGTCCATCCATCTAGCACCCTCTATCAGCGCATCTACCTCGGCGATCATCCCTCGGGCCTCTAGGAATGGCCTAGATATAAAACGGCTAGCCCGAAACTCGACTTGGGCCAGCGCCCTGTATCTCTGGGCGGACTCATCATCCATCCAGGCTGGGACCTCTACCTCGGGCCGGGCCTAGGGAACTCGTCGTCTCGGAGGCATCCTGCAAAAGAAAAGATTATATAAGTTAAATTAATTTAACGGTGCGGGCGTTAATAGGCCCAATTTCCAAAACAAAAAGCACATTGGACCTCATCCGGGCGATAGTGGCCCAGGTATGAGGAGAGAAAGATAAAGAATTGAAAATAAAAATAAAAAAAATCGAGCAGCAACCCGGTAGGGATGTGCCCAACCTCCTGTATGGAAAAAACACAAAACGGGCCTCAGGCCCCAACAAAACAATCGCATGCATATCTTCATTAAAAAAAATGGGCAGCACCCCGGCAAGGGTGTGCCCCACTTCCTGCACAAAAGGGACAGGCCTTAGGCCCCAATAAAATAACACATGTATACATTCATAAAAAAAAATGGGCAGCACCCCGGCAAGGGTGTGCCCCACTTCCTGCACAAAAGGGACAGGCCTCAGGCCCTAACAAACAGCACATATATACCATACTTATATACATTTTGCTAGCATACATTAGGAATTCCTATTTCTAAGGGAACATGTTTTATGGGCAAAATCATGCAAAGGCTCGACTAATTAGCATGCCAAAATTATATAAAAACTAGCAGCATCTACCCTTAATTTCTAAGGCAAACTAAAGCAATCTACTCATTCTAAAAGCAAAAAGAAGAAGAAGAAAAGGAAATAAATTAAAATTAAAAGAGGAAGTGATTAGTTACTTACCTGTAATTTGCAGAAAATAGTAGAAAATGAAGAAAAGTACTTCCTTGGATGACTGGTCAAGCGAAAAGGCCCAAAAAATGCAAGAGAAATGAAAAAGTAAAAAGAAAAGAGTGCAGAAAATGACAAAAAAAAAAAAACGAGAGGGAGAGGAAAAGAGAAAATGACAAAACTATTTGTCCGTCGATCACAAGGCCCTTATATAGATTTCGTGACCGAATGGCTATGCACCGCTAGGAGCGACCGATGGGCTGGGCGTCTGTCATTCACTATTCCCCATTAAATGCGAAATTAATGCACATGATGCAATGCTGACGTATGCAAACTGCCAGGTGGGCGACTACCGACAGGCAGGCCGTCTCTCTTGAGGCACGGGCAGGCCGTCTGTGGCGCTTCCCTATATATTTTGTCAATTTTTCTGATTTATTGTGTCTTCTCATTTTCTCAACATTTCTCTAGCTTTCATCCTCTGATTATCACAAGATGTCATCTCCTTTCCTCCAGAAGATGTACCGCATCTTAGACGACAACCGCACTTGGGAAAACGACACTCTTTCTCCTCTTTTCGGCCTGAAACACCTTCGCAGGGCTAAGGTAGACCACAACCTTCTTCTGGCTACAACCCATTTCTGGAATCCCCGATTTCACGTCTTCAAGTTCACGTACCAGGAGTTATGCCCCCTGCCTGAGGAGTTAGCTGCCATTGTCGGTGCCTAGTATCCCCCTAATGCTCTGCCTTGTATCCCACGTTGCGGTTTACTCCAGACTCGAGATATCGCTCTGTCTTTAGGTATAGCCCCTTCTGAAGCTGCGCAGTTGGTTCTCCCGGGGTCTACCTTCTACTTGGAGCCGCTGGTCGAGGCTCTAGACATATTCTCTGACATCCTCACCTACCGGGTAAGCAACGTATTCTTATTTTGCATGATGAGCTTCTTGACTGTGGCTCCAGGGGGTTTAATCAGCGATCTTCGCCTGTTTGGGGCTTTGGACTATTTCCACCACGGGCTATCTCCCTTTCCACTTATTCTGGCTGAGACCATTCTTAGCTTAGATGCTGTATGCTTCGGATCCACCCCCACGTTCACGGGAAGCCCCTTATTGCTCCAGGTACGTCATTATTTTAAAGGTAGTGCATCCCTTATGGATTTTTGCACTAGCTTTTCTTGGCGGGAAGCGCGTCCTTTCGAATTTTCACACAACCCTATGCCTTATTTTTGCCTGAAGTAAATCCTACTCACTCCAGTGGCTTTTTTTTTTAGGTCTGGCTGCAAGAGAAGCTGAGAATGTTGTCAGAGCCACCTCCCCTAGTCATTACGCAGTACTCCTCGAGACACTTCCTCCCGCGCAGACGGCTGTATACATGTGTCACTGCTGATGAAGGCATTGCCAGATTTAGCGAACTGTCGGATGACGATACCAGTTTCATGTCTGCCTGGCTCCCTCTGTCCCATGCGATCATTGATGGACTATCAGGGTGTGTTCCCCTCTGTGGGCTCCGTCAGGCTACTTTCCATATCACAGCTCGATGTGCTCGCCAGCTTGGGATGATCCAGGATGTGGTGAGGGTCCCACTATCTTTTCGGGGAGGAACACTTTCTGCTGCCTTTGCTTCTCGGTATCATGAATTGTGGAGCCGCCTATCGGTGAAGACTGTCATTCCTCGGTTCGGGGCTCGTTCTGTAGCTTCCACTAGCGAGTACAAGAGATGGGTCCTCAGCCCGGCATCTGACAATAGGACGCGAAGGCTCAAGCATCAGACTGGCGAGAGCAGCAGAAGGATCTAGCTTAGTTTACATATGTACCCTTTTTGCGTATTACATTTCTTTTTAATGCAGAACTAGAAAATGACGGAAATGAGAAGAATAATTCTTATTTTATTTCACGGAATTATGTACATTTCCATAGAATTTCAGCATACATGATCAGTTTTGACCTTAACTCGACTGTGCATGCCCTATGAATACATAAACCAAATTTTAACAGCGTCGACTCCTGTTACCAACCGGCCCTCTCGGGTTTTCATGCTTGGATATTTCTCTCGTGCCTCTAATTTTTGCACAGGATGCCTTTTTTCGGTTTTTACCCTGTCAAGGCGCCCAATTTTAGCAAGGCCGCCTTTTTCGGTTTTCGACCCGCGGGGCATTTTATTCTCTTCTTTTTATTTTCAGTCTTTAGCCGTGGAACCTTTTGAGTCTGTCGACATTGATCGGTTCCTTGAACTCATAACCATCGCTATCCGATAAGATTGCAGCTCCTTTGGACAATAGCTTCTTGAGGATAAACGGCCCTTCCCAGGTTTGTCTAAACTTTCCCGTGATATCTGGTACACCTGGCCTTATCTGTTTGAACACCAAGTCCCCCTCCTTCAGCGGATGCCTTCTCACCTTCTTGCAAAATGATCTGGCCAGCTTCTTCTGATAGATCTGATTATGATAGTAAGCTTTTAGCCTACTCTCATCCAATAAGTTCAAATGCTGTAACCTCTATTGCGCCCATTCGGCCTCCGGAATCTGAGCTTCCATGACTACTCTCAGCGATCTGAGCTCTACCTCGACTGGCAGTACCGCCTCTGTACCATAAACCAGAGAATAAGGCGTAGCGCCCGTAGATGTCCTTACCGTCATTCTGTAACCCCACAGTGCAAAGGGTAGCTTCTCTGCCCAGTCTTTGTAGGTTTGGACCATCTTGGCTAGGATCTTCTTCACATTCTTATTGGCAGCCTCTACTGCCCTGTTAGCTTGTGGTCGATAGGGAGAGAATTTATGGTGCTCGATTCCGTACTTCTCAAGAAGCTTCCTGGTTTCCCCCATGAACTGCATCCCATTATCAGACACTATGTTATGTGGGAGGCCGTATCTGCAGATCAGATTTCTTTCAATGAGCCTGGCCATATCTCTTGCGTCGATCTTCTTGAAGGATTCTGCCTCTACCCATTTTGTAAAATAGTCGATTGCGACTATTATGTACCTGTGCCCATTGGATGCCGTAGGGTGGATCTCTCCAATAATGTCTATTCCCCAAGCAGCAAATGGCCAAGGCGACGTTAGGCTGTGTAGCTCTGACACTGGCAAGTGCCTTAAATCTGCATACTACTGGCATAGCTGGCACTGCTTGACATATTTTGAGCAATCATTGTCCATTATAAGCCAATAGAAGCCTTGCCTTATGATCTTCTTTGCTAGGGTTAACCCATTCATATGAGCCCCACAGACGCCTGCATGGGTTTCTTCCATCACCCTCCGGGCTTCCCTTTCGTTTAAGCACCTGAGGTGGATGCCATCTGCCTGCCTTTTGTAAAACACCCCGTCTAAGGATATGAACTGAGCGGAAAGCCTTCGGATCATCCTCTGATCCTTCTCGATAGCTTCCTCTGGAAATCTCGCATTTTCTAAATAATTCATGATGTCAAAGTACCATGGCTTTCCATCTGCTACTTCTACTTCCATTATTGGTTTGATCTGGAAGCTGGGCCTCTCATAACTCGAAATCAGGACAGGATTCATAGCTACCCCTTTAGGATTATCCCATATCGACACCAGAGTTGCCAGTGCATCAGCCAGACGGTTCTCCTCTCTCGGCACAAAGCGAAACGTACAAGTCTCGAACTGCCCACATAGCTCCTTCAGATATTCAATATAAGGTACCAGCCATTCTTCCTTTATAGCCCACTCACCCCGGATTTGGCTGATTACCAAGGATGAGTCACCAAAAACCTCTACGTTCTTTGCTCCCAAGGCAGCTAGGGCTTCTAACCCGAAGGTGCACGCTTCATATTCAGCTTCATTGTTGGTGACCCTGTACCTCAACATCTTGGCCAACAGGAGCTTCTCATCATCTAGGGTCATCAAAATGATTCCGACTCCTGCCCCCTTGTTATTTATAGCCCCATCAAAATACAATTGCCATCCTTGGACAGAAATTGTGGCTATGCTCTCATCAGGAAAATTAAATTCAGGCACGTCGCCCTGAATGGGATGATCAGCAAGAAACTCCACTACTGCTCCCCCATTGATAGTTTTTCGAGTGATGTATTCGACATCGAACTCTTATAACAATAGCAACCACCTTCCCATCTTACCAAGCAAAGATGGTGCTTCTTGCAAATACCTTAAAGGATTCTGCTTTGCCACTGCCTGAATTTTGTACGAATGGAAGTAGTGCCTAAGCTTCTTTGACGCCCAAATCACTGCCAGGCAGATCTTTTCTACTTCAGCATATTTTATCTCGTAGGCCAGGAACTTCTTGCTGAGATAGTAAACTGCGAATTCCATCCTGAACTCGTCTTTCTGAGCCATCATAGCCCCCACGGAACCATCCTTCACTGCCAGATACAAGATAAGCCGCTTGATTGGTTGCGGTGGCCTCAGCACTGGCGAACTCAGCAGATATTCCCTAATGCTATCAAAAGCTCTCTGGTAGTCTTCATTCCAAACCACAGGCTGGTCCTTTCTGAGCAACTTGAAGATTGGCTCGCATATCGAAGTGAGCTTCGCATTGAATCGACTGACATATTGTAGCTTGCCCAGGAAGCTTCTTACCTCCTTCTCTTTTTGTGGCACGGGCATCTCTCTAATGGCTTTCACCTTGTCCTGGTCAATTTCAATTCGCCTCTGGCTGACGACATGCCCCAGTAGCTTTCCTGAAGTTACTCCGAAGATACACTTCTTGGGATTAAGTCGCAGACTGTACTTATCAATCCTAATGAAGAACTTCTCTAAAGCTTCGAAATGGCCCTTCCTGGTGGCTGACTTGACCATCATGTCGTCTACGTACACCTCCACTTCCTTGTGGATCAAGTCGCTTAGGATCTTCGTTGCCATTCTCTAGTACGTAGCCCCTGCATTCTTTAGGCTGAAAGGCATTACTCTGTAGGTGTAAGTCCCCCATTTCGTGATGAAAGCTGTTTTAATCCGGTCGACTATCTTGTTAAGGATCTGGTTGTAGCCTACATAACCATCCCCAAAACTGTACATCGCGCAGTTGGCGACACTATCTATTAACACGTCAATGTGGGGTAGCGAAAAATCGTCTTTAGGGCAGACCTTGTTCAGATCTCGATAATCCACACATACCCTTACCTTTCCGTTCTTCTTGGCTATAGGGACTACGTTCGCTAGCCATGTAGGATACTGCACTTCGACCAGGAATTTGGCTTCGATTTGCTGCCGAATCTCCTCTTTAACCTTGTCTGCCCATTCTGGCCTAAGCCTCCTCAACTTCTGTTTTGCAGGGTTATGGTCCGGATACGTTGGAATAGCATGCTCTGCTGTCACACCCCAAATCGGGCTTAGTCGGATTTGGCAAGCTAAGTCAGATAAGTGAAGGGTATTTCGGTAATTTGTGCATGAGGAATTTGGATGATAAGGATTTCATTGCTAAGTAATTAATTAAATAAGTTAAGTGTGGGAAATTATTTAGTGTGCATGTGGTGTATGGTTGTAGGGTGTTTTGTTGTGGCAATTATCTAGTGGGTTGTGTGTATGGTACTATGGATGGAAAATATCTAGTTAGGAATTATCAAGTGAGGTAAGTGTTTGGTGCCATGGAATTTAAGTCATTGATTTGAGGGAGCCACTATGGTGCATGTGGTATATGGTGTGTTAGTGCATAAAGTAAAAGTCGGTTTGTTGGGTCCAATGCTTGGTTGCCAAGTGGATTTGGTGGGTGAATGCATTAATGGCTTTTGTAGGGAATTGGAGAGAGAGAAGGCAGATTTTCTTTGGCTTCCCTTAGAAGCCATCAGCTCTTGCCCTCTTTCCCTCACTCCCACGTTCTCTTCTTCTTCCCATTTCTGCTCTCCCTTGCTTTGCATGTGCTATTCTTCAATCTAAGAGCTAGGGTTGAGATTTGTGTTGCTTCTAAGAGGTAAGTTTGTTTGGGTTTCTTCGTCTTCTCCTTCTCATGGGTTTGATGGGTTTTATGGGTGTTTTGCTTGGGTTAATAGAGTTATTGTTTTGATTGTTTGCAAGTGATTGAAGTGAGGAAGAAGGACAAAGGAAAAGATTGAGGATTATAGCTTGAAAAGGATAATGGGTTGTGCTTCATAGAGGTTTGGGAGACTCTCTATTATGTATATGAATTTTACTATATTCATGTGTGATATAAGTTTCTTGAATGTGTTGTTGATGATATATGATGATGGTAGTGAGTGTTGGTTTAAATTACTCATTTATGCATGTGAATAGGATTTTGGGTGAAAAACTGGGTTAGAATGCACTTGACCTTTCTTTGGTTAATAAGATGTATTGGGAGTTATAGAACTCCAAATGGTATGAAATCATTGCCGTTGGAAATCTAAGACATATTCCTACAAATGTCTTAGAAATACGTTTGAGCTAATTCTAACTCTAGGTGTCCCAAAAGTGGTCATGAAGTAGAGCTATCTTCTATGGTTGGGTTCAGGGGAGTACTATAGGTTTTTTAGGTCATATCTAAATCTATAGATGTCCAATTGATCTTAAATTTGTTGCATTTTAAAGTTAACATCTTAGGGAACATATGTTAAGAAGGAAAGTTTTCCTAAAAATGTCGTTTAGATGTCCATTTAGGCTTAAAAAAAATGAGTTGTGAAGCAGTCCTGAATCCTAGCTTCTGTTTTGCAAATTTTTGATAGGTCACGGTGGTAACCAAATTCATTACCACCATGACATATGAAAATGCTGGGCAGAATGCTTAGTTTGGACCTCATGGTGGTAACTAAATTCATTACCACCGTGACCCCTTCTGTCTTGACCATTTTAGGTGTTTTTCTTCCCGAATTGAACCCGTTTTGCACCATAACTTTTTAGGATCTATCCGATGTATGTTTAGGACTATTAAATGAGTATAAGAATAGTTATCACTTGGAAAATAAACATGATTAGGATTAAGATTAATAGCAAACTAATGAAGTAATGATGTGTAATTGTATGTATTAGAATCAAGTCAAGTTTAATGACATTATTGAGCATTATAATACTTCAATCTATATAAACGTGTATGATATGAACAAGTATGCATAGGTATGAATTAAGATCTAAGTTATATACACATGAAGGCATCACATGAAATGAGTTTGATTAATGAAATAAATATATGGGATATGAGTGCGTGATTGAAGTAATTGCCTAACAATATTATATGATGCATACATTGATAATAAATATTATTAGAATGTATTAGTATGCAAGATATCTATGATGCTATTATGGTTCATGTGGATGTTTGAGTGATTATATATTATGATAATGGTAAATGTGCTTTAATGCTTTTAGCTTATGAATTCCTCTTTTTAATGGAGACCCATACTGCGGCAAACCGGGTAAGTAAGTATTTATATAAATGTTCAAATAGTTGGTATGAATGATATGATAAAGTGTGTGTGGAATAACATTTTGTTCTGGGCAATGGGTATGTCACGGTGACAACCTAATGGGTTACCACCGTGAGGTACCCCAAAACTGCATTCTGTTTTGGGGTGTGGGTATGTCACGTTGACAACCTAATGGGTTACCACCGTGAGGTACCCCAAGATTTCATTCTGCCGAAAGTTTTGGTATGTCACGGTGATAACCAATCTGGTTGTGACCGTGACCTACCCTGTTTTTGTAAAGAGTGGTTAGTTGTTAAAAGTAAAGTTTGAATGTTAAGCTAATGATTTGAATGTTAAGTTAATGATTTGAATGTTAAGTTAATGATTGGCCTGATAATGTTTCCATATTTGACTCTGATAAATTTTAGAATATTGAATAGTGCTAAAGCATGTTGATGGAATTATATTGTATGCTTTATAATACGAATAGTATGATGCATGACTGATATTATGAATTTCTTTATATGTCTACTATACTCTGGATTATGTATGATGATATTTATATACCGTCTAATTTGACACATGATTTAAATGATACAAGACCTGCGAGAGTCAGTCTAGTGGATAGTTAGGCATGCCTAATAGAGTCTTTTAGCTGTAGCCCTTTGGACGTTTGGACCCTGATCAGGTCCCCCGTTTGGTTCCTCGCGAACCCTTTCATGTATTTGGATCTTGTTTAAGGTCCCTAATGAAAATGTTTTTGAATGTGAAAATGAAATTGATATTCGATTCGTACCCGTAAGGTGATGTTTGTATACTCGTTATCCACTATTTTTAGTCAGTAGGTATTTTGGTTTGCTTTGTATGATATGAATATGAGAATATGATATCCAAATGTGTAAGATTTCAGTCATGTGAATCAGTTATGAATTTGAATGTGATTATGAATCTCCAAATGGGTTAAATGTGACTCAAACATGCCTATTGTGTGCGATTATTTATATATATACTGTATTGTGACTGCGTTTGAATATAATCAATTGTGGTTATAAGCATGTGAATTAGTACGTATACTAATGTGATTTTATACTGTTAACTATTATGGATTAACATGTGAACTAGTTTGCGTGAAAATGTACATTGTCTATTGAATGATTCGGTATGAATGTGGATATGATTCTCTAAACGCCCGGCTTCTATATGCAAGTATAATATCATATGTGTTATGAATGTCCACCTATGCCTTTTTCTTGTTTTATGCCTTGGCGACCATTGTGAATGGCTGCCCATATTTTCTTGTGTGTTTCCCTACTAAGCGTTATCGCTTAGCACGGGTTCTTTTCCCGTGCAGGTGGCAGGTTTTGTTCGGTTCGAGTCGCGCATCTGCAGGGTCGGCCACATAGGAGTTATTGTTTCTGTTATCAGCTTCTGTAATTTGGGTTGTATATTCTGTAACCTTTTGTAAATGTGTTATATGTAAGGGCCTTACTGTAATATTCGGATTATGAAATGTCATTGTAAGTATGTGTTAAGTTATTCATCAGTTACGTCATCTGTTTTATGCTTCCGCTGATCGAAAGAGTGTATGTGTGTGTGCTTTTGCTTATGCTTCCACTTGGTACTTGCGAGTGTGTGAGTTAATGCATGATCAGCTTTTGCCGCAAGGTAAGTTTTTAATTATCTCGCATTTATACATGTATGATTATGTATGAATGTATGTTTGTGAGCGAGCATTGGTAGCGCTCTCCAGCGTCCTTCCAACGGGGGACGTAGGGGGTGTTACATCTGTGATGTTCCGATCAATTCCTGGCATATCTTCGTAGGTCCAGGCAAAAACTTTTTCATATTTTTTTATTATTCTCTCAAATTTTTCTCTCGAATCAGGAGTTATATTCGATGCTATTAAGATTTCCTTCGGATTTTTCGAGGTTCCAAGATCAAAAGGCATGGTATCAGTGGAAGCAATATCAAAAATAGATGGGATATAATCATGTTCATGCATGTTGAGATTATTGGAAACATCGCACAAATAAGCAAAATCATTCATCTTACTAATAATATTATTATTGTCATTTACATCATAAAAAAGTTCCAGAATAAAAAGATAATCTAAGCTAGTATCTTCTTCAGCTTTCATTGAGGTCGATGCTGCAGCAGCTTGTACCTCGGCTTCCTGGCTTGGCAGAGGCCTCTCAGCTATCCCTGAGGAAATCTTCAAATCCTCAATCTTCAGTTCTGGCTCTACCATTTTTTCCTTCCCTTTCAGCCTGGCAGCTAACATCTTCTCGATGACAACCTCTTCGGGCTCATTCCTACCCCAGACAATGCATTGGGTCATAACTTCCTCATCCCAGAAGCCCTCAGCCATTTTAATAACTCCCACATCCCAGTTAAAAATATCACTGAAGATCTCAAATCCAGGGACAATCTTTCCATTCACCCACTGTGGCTCATCTTCACCAGTGTAAGCGCATACTGAGGATGCGGGCACGAAGCTTTCTGAAATGTGAGGGATCCTTTCCGTCGTCTTCTTCTTGCCAGGTCCGCCTTTGTATCCCAAGCACTTCCGATCTTTCTGACCTCGCGTAGTGATTGCGGATTGCGGCCCTTGCGAATTTCTACCCAGACCAGCCCCAGGGAGATAGTGCATCCTCTTCATCATATTAACCACTGGAGGGATATCCACTGACCTCTTCTCTTCCCCTATCACCGATACATGAAAACCACTGAATGGCTGATTAGCAATCTCTAGGGCCGATACCTGATTATCCCTGGCCGCTTTAATGGTTACCACCTCGCCTTCATGCGGGAATTTAATCATCTGGTGTAACGTAGATGGCACTCCCCCTAGTTTATGAAACTAGGGCCTCCCAAGCGATGCCGAGAAGTTGGCAAGAATGGGAAAAACTACAAATTCCATCTCCGTCTCAATAGGTCCAACCTTGACCAAAGTCTTGAACGTCCCCGAAGCTTGCCTTCTAGAATTATCGTAAGCTGTAATAGTCAAATCCGACTCGCTAAGCATACCCTCATCCAAACGGAAAGCCTGAAGCGCCACCAGAGGGCAAACATTTATAGATGACCCATCGTCTACCATAACGCAAGCAGTGTGCTTGCCACTGATTTGCGCCTTAATGTACAGTGGTCGGTTATGATTGCGACCTTCGACTGGCAGGTCGGCGTCAGAATACACTAATATCTCTCCTGATCCCCCTTTTACAAGGTCTAACAATTCTGATGGAGAGATTGTAGTAGCCACAGTAGACTCAGTCAAAGCTTCTACCAACTTTTGTCTATGAGAAGGGGACTGCCTCAGAAGATCCCATATAAATATTTGAGCCGTGGTCTTCTTCAACTGTTTGACTATCTGATTCTCTTACGGCTCTTTCTCGGTTGATGCCTGTGCTAGTGCTGGTGACCTTTCTATCTCTGGGACTACTCTTCCACTTCTTGTCACAGCTCCTATTTCCTTTTCCTCTTCATCTGACTTCCACAGATCCAAAGATATTTCAACCTCCTCCTCATTTTCTTCACCGCTTTCGCTACTAGACCAACAATCAATTGTTGCTATAGACATCTTTTCCCCCTTGGCCTCAGGGCGAGTAACAGCAACATACTCATTCCTATACAGGTCCTGGAGCAGGTACCATTCTGGTAGGCTTGGTCCAATCATGAAAACCGGTGGCGGTACAGCATTATAGTTAGGCTTCTTCTTCTCCTCTCTCCGCTCGGGATCAGTAATTTGTTTGCTGTCAATCAAATCCTGGATTGAGTGCCTCAGCGCCTTACAATTATCCGTTAAATGGCCCGTATGCTGGTGAAAGGCATAGTACTCATTATCTTTATGCCCCAATGCCCCTTGCGTCATAGCAGGCCTGGGAGGCAATGGCTGCAACTTCCCTTCTTTCATCAACCTTCTTAAAACCCAAGATAGTGGTCTTCCTAAGTTCGAAATCTTCCTCGAGGTAGTTGCGTCAGTAGCAGACACCTCAACCGTTTTTCTGGTGCTACCATTGGGACCGACTGGCCTACTTGCCCCTTGACTGGCATTAGCTCTCTTGGCATAACTGTCATTGCTTGCCTTTCGGACTAAGTATTCCCCTTCCGCTTCTATGGCTATGTCCTTCAAAGACTCCCAGTCTTTTAGACCCTTCATCTTCAAACCTTCTTTCAAGTATGGGCTCGTGTTCTTGTTGAACAAACGGATCTGGTCTTGAGTGTCTGGTTTTCTCCTCATCTCCATTACTCTACTCTGCCAGCGGGTTAGGTAATCATGGAAGGATTCCCCGGCCTTTTGCTGAAGCAACTCCAAATCCTTGAGGGTCACCTCCATCCTTGTGTTGCAGTCGTACTGCCTCAAAAACTCCTCTGTGAGCATATCCTAATCCTCCTTGGTTCGGCGATCGAGGCTGTGGTACCAATCTATGGCGGGGCTAGTTAGGCTCAAGCAAAAGTACTCCACTTTCTGATCAAGGAGTACTGCTTTACATAGGCGGTCGAGTCAGAACTGTTATCGAACTTGGGGACATCAGGCATCTTGAAATTGTACGGGATTGGGTCATCTCCCTCTAGCTCCTTATCTTCTGGGTTCATCCCTTGACCTCTACCCAATATACGGGCCATAGCCCCAAACTTCTCTTCCATCTTCTTCCAGATGAACTCCTCGGTCTGGGGTGCCTTCCCCCTCTCAGATACAATGCTCATTTTGTCATCTTCATTCTCCCGATCATCTTCTAACCTCGGCGCTTGTCTCCTTCTCTGGACCCCGGAAGCCACTGATCTTAGATCTATAGGTGGTGGTCGAATTAGTTCCTCCTGTCTTTCTACTCTTTCTTCTTTTCGCTCATTTTGTCTCATGGGAGGAGGAGGAGGATTTTACGGAGCAGGCTGCTGAGCCATTGTAGCTAACATATTCATCATACGGCCTTCGAACTCCTCAAACCTTCTACCCACTTCTTCAGCAATTAAAGCCCTGGTAGCACCATTTTCTCTTGGTGAGTTTGCCATCTCTGATACGATACCACTGGTTTCTGAATGGGTTTTTAGAAGACTCTCTCTTTCTTGCAGCTCAAATACAGAAACTCTGATCAGTCATCCGGTCGGTCCTCTCGTCCACCTGGGCAGATCTACGATGGCTGCATAGATAAGGTGTTAGAATGATGCATGAAATGCAAATGAAATGTATGGCTGTGATATGCAACATCCACAAATCACAGGCAAGCAGATAGGTCCTTCCACCCTTATTGCTCCCACACACGTGGTCGTACGGGTCAGCGAGGAACCCAGTGGACACGGATGGTGCGCGATAAAAAATCGGCAGCATAACACTCCTATGCTAATGTACAAGCGCATGGATAATGATCATCATGTATTTAGACATCCCAAATATATCGACATGGCCCTACCAGGGCATGGAAGCCTTTGGCTAGGTTACCAAGCAAGACATCTGGATTCACCCAATACATAATGACCCATACAGCAAGCACGATATTACGGTTCATATCACCTAAGGAGAGTGTGTACGGCCATTATATGAGCTTTGGTCGAGGGAGATATTACTTTAAGGCTACCCAAGCATGATCCCTACCGATGGGTCTAGCTCATCACAAGCATAACGACCGATCGGGTCATCATTTTATATACCAAAAGGTACGAAACTTGGACTGGTGATTATCCTTAACACTTCCCCACATTGAGTGAACGTCGGGTTGTGCTTCGGGAATGCACCGAGGCTAAGAAGGGACCAATCTAGCATATTCTAAGGCTTTAATGGGATGTAAATGCAAATTTGAAAGAAAGCGAATTTATGAATTAAACTTTAATCATAAATGTTAAACGAGGTATTTTCAAATCGAAGTCTCAAACCATAAGTCCCCAGCGGAGTCGCCACTGTGACGTGCACCGGGCCCCGTCGATGCCGCCCGTACGACCGCCCGCTTGAGGGCGATCGGGCCATTTATGGGTCCATTGGCAACTTGCAATGATTTGCGAGTGCGTCTATTTTGGGCAACAAGGAGGTTTTATGGAGTCGCCGCCCAAAAGAACATTGGGAAAGTTTCTCTCGCCTCGGAGAGCCTAAGACATCGCTTATTATCCATTTTGGGCCAACCAAAGGGGTCTTAGAGGGTAAACCTCTCTCCCAAAGGAGCCTAGGATAAACGTTTAAGTCTCGTTACACAAGAGGTGTCTTGGAGGTCTTAGTTCCAACGAGTGATTGAATAGACCTCTAGCCTCTTTGAGCCCAAAGACCAGAGTTGGGTTCGGGACTTCTCATCTATTTCTACCTCGATCATTTTATGATTAAATTTTGAACTCAATAATTCAATATTTCTCCACACAATATAATTTAATTAAAAGCGCATTTTATTCATGTATTAAAGCGATAGATAAATAAAGGAATATTAAATCAAAAAAATTACAATAACACTAGGAGCGGAATACAACTCCCATTTATAAATGTGTAATACATACATAAGACGAGAGATTATTTATTTTGAGGACTTTGGTCCTCGCATGCATTTATTATAAAAATGAAGTTTTTATAGTGGAAATTTTTTTCATTGGATGAAAAATAGGACATTGGGTCCTTTATTTTATGAAAAATCTCTCTTTATTAAATATAAAATATTCATAAATTTTTAAATTTAGCGAGATACGAAAAGGTATATTCATGTACATAAAATAATTAATATATAAACAAATGAGTGAAATAACTAAGAAGGATAGAAAACTAAACCGGACGGAATCCTCTGTGCGTGGTAGATAGCCCCTCTGGCTCAAGACAGTCCGAGAAAATCATATATGCGCACAAAATGTTAATGGGCGTTAATATACAAAAAGCGCAATATAAACAAAGCTTTAAGATTTGAGAGAGATAGAAAAAAGGAAAAACGGGGTTCAAAAATATGGAGACCAAACCCAGGGACGGCCACTGCCGAGTGACCGACGGGCGTCAGTCAAGGTGACCAACGTGTCCTGTCGCTCACTCGAGAGTGGGCGTCTGTGGGAGGGGTAACCGACGGGCGTCAGTGAAACTGATGACCCATCGGTCACCTCTGTCTCCGAAAGAAATTATTTTTCCAAAGAAAAAATGGATTTTTACCACAAAAATGAGATAAAAACGATCAAAATAAAGAAAGATAAGAGCAAAAAGCCGAAAAAAATAAGAATAAAGATGAAGTAATACGGATAGGAATTCTGGAATATTTACCCTCAGATAATATTTTGGTTGGATTTTTTGTGTCGATTAGAGTCCCGCACACTCCACGAGAAGACAAAATAAAAGATCAAAAATAAGGAAAATAGATTGTTTCCTTCTTGATCCTTCAGAAAACTGAGTTTTGGAATCAAAAATTTAGGAAAACTAATTAGATTTATCTCCTTTTAATGGTTTGATTCTTAAACTGAAAGAGATTTCTTAAGGTTTGTATTTACTGGAGGAGAGAGAAAATAAGTGTTAATTTTGACAGAGTTTCCCCTTTAAAAATTTCTCCAACCCCTTTCTAGGTGGGAAATGAAAGTTTTTATAGACCAGGGGCGACCGACGGGCGTCGGTTCCACAGACGGCCATCGGTTTAATCCTACTGACACAAGGATTCAACCGACGGGCCTGCAATTCTCACCGACGGGCGTCGGAGAGATTGCGTGCTTCGGGAAATCAGGTTGCGTGCCCCGGAAGATCAGTCCCTCCGACGGGCGTCGAAAAATCCCATAGGCCGTCTGTGACCCGAAGCGACGGTCTTGCCATTGACAGACGAGCAGACCGTCGGTGGAGAAAATACATCTTTTTGACCCCAAAATTCCCCATTTTCTCCCTCTTTCCTACGAAGACTGAAAGAACACATTTCTCGTGAAGCAGGGGACCAAAACCTCCGAATCTCAACCGTTTGTACGGACTCGGACGTTGATTCCTCATCGGGTAATCTCTGATCTAGACCGCCTCGGGACAGGGTGCTTACAGTAAGATGCCCTCTTGAATAGAAGGTGGAATGTGTTGTATCTCTGCTTTAAGGATCTGCTTACGACTGGTGGACGTTAGTCTTAAGGCATCCGATGCTTTCGAATCCGATAAGTTAGGAATTCTTTATACAGGAGTTCTGGAATAAGTACATTACTAAGGCATATCGGGAAGCTAATTTGAAGCAGTTTCTGAATTTGAGGTAGAGAGCTATATCTGTAGCTGAGTATGAGAAGGTGTTCTGTAGGCTCAATAAGTATACACCTGCAGGCATGCTTACAGAAGAGTTCAGATGGCAGCAATTTGAAGAAGGGCTGAATGAGCCAATTAAGGCATTGCTGATCTCCATGACCATTTCATAAACTATGAGCTTTTGAAACTTTGCTTGTCAAAGGAATGGCTTTTGAAACTTTGCTCGTCATCATGCTGGCATATTGAAGTAGCGCTGTCCCAACAATGCCCTTGTCATTCCACGTCCAGGCAAAGGCTTTTTCTTTTTTTCTTTGACATTATCTCTCAGAATTTTCCTCTCTTCAGGAGTTATATCAGATGCTATCAAGATTTCCTTTGGATTTTTCAAAGTTCTGAGATTAAATGCAGTTGCATTAGTTAAATTAATGTAAAAAATGAATGCATTGTGATCATGTGAAACAAAATCATTAGAAACACAAAAAAAATAAGCAAAATTGTTCATCTTATTGAAACAACCAACATTGCAAATATTGTCATAAAAAAGAAGGATCTTGGAATAATAACAAAAACTGAAAAAAGAACATAATCTTCCTTGTTTTCATCTCCACTCTCACTAGTGGATTAACAATCTACCGCCACCACGGGAGTCCCTTCTTCACTCATCTCTGGACAGATGATAGCGACATACTCATCTCCATATAGCTATTACAACACATGCCACTCGGGTGGACCAGACCCGATCATATACATGGTGCGGGGGACTGCATTATAGCCTGCCTTTTTCTTCTCTCTCTTCTCAGGATCCGTGATCTATTTGGAGTCAATAAGATCTTGGATTTTCTTCCTTATAGTCCAGCAATAATCTGTTAGATGCCCTGTATGCTGATGATAGGTGCAATACTAATCACCTCTATGCCCTGGTTGTCCCTAATTCATAGCTGGTCTGGGTGGCAATAGTTGCAGCTTGCCCTCCTTCATTAATCTCTCAAACACCCAAGATAGAGACCGACCTAAATTAAAAAAGTGCCTCTCTGTAACAATCCGATTTGGCCCTAGAAGTTTTGGCAATGTTTTTGGCAGATTTTTTATAAGTAAAAGAGTGAATCTAGATGTGAATATGAGGGTTTGCAAGTTATTAAAATTATAAAGTTTTGATTATACTAGTATGGGTTAAAACGAAGAGGGTGTGGCTTATGCACGGGTTATGTCACGAGCGCGACAGTATCGCAGGCGCGACAGAATGCCTCATGGGAAGCCTGTTGGAGTTGGAATATTTGATGTGTATCGGACACGTGGCGACATAGGAGGTTGACAGTTGGCATTGTAGGAGGTTGACAAGTGGCATTGTAGGGAATGGACATGTGGCATGAGTTTTGTTTTAAGTTAATAAATATATTTATGATGGTAAGTCGCATTAAAGGCTTGTTGGTGGGCTTTTAATGTGAGGATTGGCTTTGAGAGGTTTGACCGGCCACTCTTTCCCTTAATTTCCTTTTTAATTTCTGCTTTTGGCATTTTATTCTTCATTTTCTTTCTTTACTCTTGGACTTTGCCGTGCTCCCTCTCTTGTTTCTTCTTTTGTTTCTTTTCTTCCTCTTTTAGTTTGTTCTTCAAGTGAGTTCCTTGGGTTAGTTGAAGAGAGTGTGTTAAAGGTAAGTTTGGTTGGATTTTCGATTTGACCTCCTTTTTCTTATTGTTTTTAATTTAAAGTTAAAAATAAGGTTTGATTCTTGGATTGTCTTTGTATGATTCTATTGTAGCTGTGGACAAGAAACTGGACAAAGGCAAAGAGAAGATCGGAATGAGTTGAGAGCTGTGATCAAGCTCCTAGAGGTCGGGATCGTGTGCAGATTTAACTTTTGTTCATTTTGATTACTTGCGGTGTTTTCATGATATATGCGTGTATATGCTTATGATTTATGGGTATGTATGTTTTGAGTAGGTGAATTGATCAATTGAGTGTGTATGTTAATGATAAAATTGATTTGGCAAGTTCTATTTATTTTGCATCTGACCGCTGTGAAGTGTTTTTATCATAAGTAGAGTTATAGACTTCTGAATTGAGTGATTGTTGAGCCATTAGAACCATGACTTAAATACCTATTACAATCTCACAATGAACATGGGCCAATTCTGGCTCTAGGACCCTGTAAATTGCCAAAACCAGAGGTGTCTTTACTTTGGCCGGTTCAATTGAGCAGTTCATCTTGTTTAGGTCATATCTTAAGTTATAGATGTCCAATTGACCTGAAACTTGTTTCATTTGAAATTTAACTTCCTAGGGAAAAATTGCTAAGAAGGATACTTTGAGTAAAAATGACAGAGAGGATTATAAGAGTGATTTTCTTCTTGAGTTTGAGCCCATGGTTGACATGAACCAATTCCCCACCTTTACCCTCAACTAATTTGTATATTTTGAGGTGTTTTCCTTCCCGAGTTGAACCCGTTTTGCACCAAAACAATTTTGGATTTTATGCCATGTATGTTTAGGTGTATCAAATGGTTATAGAATTAGTCATTTGGGTAAATAATGCTATGGCATGAGAGTTAGTGTTGAACATGACATGTCATGTGATATGAATTATTATATAATGCATTTGGTATAATGTATAAAGCTTGTGTTGATGTAATGTATTTAGGTATAGTACATAGAATCTTTTGGAATCTGGCTTCTGTCGCGATCGCGACAGTGAACCTAGCTTCTGTCGCGAGCGCAGCTTCTTGTCGCGATCGCGACAGTAAACCCCTTTTCGCCTTGTTCTATTTCTGGAAAATGTTTTCTTTTGTCTTGCTTTGCATAATTTTCCCTAGTGCATAGTGTATGCTTATTTGTTCTTTCCTTACATTATAATTAGAGCTCTATATTGGAAAATATATTGACATGATAATATTTTGAATTATGATCCTTGTAGTATTAAGTACCCTATTTTGAGTTATTGAGTCAAGCCTGAATGGTCAAAATAGTGGATAGATAAGCATGCTTATAAAGGGTTAGAGTGCGGCTGCCATAGTGACCTTAGTTGGTTTAAAAATGAATACCCAGAGTATTCATTTTGAGTTAGGTCTCCAGAGTTTGATACTATTTATTAGTATTTAAAGTAAAGTACTCGTATCCACAATTATTGAAAGTTCAGGCTGATGTATATCTCGTAGAGTATAAAAGATGAAGTAGAGACTTGTAAATGCATCTGATTATAATATGACATGTTGTTAATATCATTTGCCATATATGGATTTCTGCATTATGAATAAGTTAAAGCATGTTGGTATTTGCTTACAAGATTGTGTACATGATTATTCATATATGACATGACAGTTGATATGCATGTATTAAATGTCGTGACTTCGTTAGAAGTCTTTTGCTTCTGCTTATCCCCACTAAGCGTTATCACTTAGCACGGGTGTTTATCCGTGTAGGTTTTCAGGTTTGGATCAGAGGGTGTACATCTGCAGGTCAAGGCCACTAGGAGTTTTGTTTTGATCTCTTTTTGTATAACATAGTAATAGAGTTTCTTACATTTTGAGTAACATCATTATGTACATAGGAAGTATAGTATTGACATGTAAATGTTAACTATTTTATATATGTATACCGAAAACGAATATGTAATAATTATAAAACTTTTGTATATGTACAGTTTATATATATGTTATAAGAGCTTTTTATTTGGCCAAAATATTCTTATCTTTTAATATTAATGCTTCTGCTACGGTACATGTATGTGTGCGTGTTAGAGTCTGCTCCCCGATATTCCTTCTCGGGGATATGGGGGTGTTACATTTAGTGGTATCAGAGCATAGGTTAGAGGTTCTGGTCTATAAGATGTAGAGTATAGATTAAATGTCAGAGTCTATTTAGAGTTGCGGCCTAATACAGATGTTGTTTTTATTTTGTAGAGTATAGATGGTGTGACGCGCGCCGATGGTACCCAGCAAGGGCCCTCGCTTTGAATCCGCCTTTGGGATTCGAGGTATGAGGTTTGCGTCTTTTGATCATGGGCGCCATGAGACATCATCGGTGTGTTCCTCTCAATAGAACATTGGGGAGAACAACCTAGTCTAATGACACCTAAAGGCACCTTTGAGGCATTTGGAGTCGCCACCCAATTTGCAAGAAATTGGGAAAAAGTCTCTCACCTCTAACGGTCTAAACCAGAGATACGGTATCCGGGACTTCCCTCTTATTTATGCCTTGGTTAATTATAAATGGGTTTTTAACTTCTTAAAATTATACCTCTCATCTCACGCGATCGATGCATTTTAAATTAAATAGCGCATTGCAGGCACTCAAAAAGCGATAAAGGAAAGCAATAAATAAAGCAGTAAAAGAAAGCGATAAACACGCAAGCATGCAATTACAATAGAAATAGGGGCAGAATACAACCCCATTAAAAGGAGATTAAAGATGTAAGTGGGACGGAATACAATCCCCAAAAGATAAATAAAGTTGCCCAAAAAATTAATTACAAGGGCCCAAAGGAAAATAATGTACATAAATTTAAACACTCACGCAAGATCAAAATAAAAGACATGCATAAATCGGGACATTATTTCAGGAACATTGGTTCCTTCGCGCCTATTCTAAGGTTTAGGAATGTTAATTCCTCGCGTTTACTTGAAGAAGGTTCGAAGAGTCGCTTTGGTTGTTTGGAAGAAAATCGGGATGAGTGATCCCATTTTATTGAAAATTGACTATTCGTTTTGATTGTGATAATTTTATTGTTGGGCTAAAACAAGGGACATTGATCCCAATTTTATTAGTGAAAGTCCTGATTTAATTATAAAAGTATTTTTATGACTTTTTATCTCACGCGTGCATAAATAAAATAAATATTTACAAATAAACACATAACACATAAAGAGAGAGTCGAAAAGATCTCACCAAACCGGAGTGACCCTCCACGCGTTGCGACCCATCCGAGGAGTCGCGGGGGTGCTCAAATAACCCGACTCAAGTTAAATCTCAGACAAAAATTAACATAAAAAATATTAGTAATGGCTTTAAAAATTAATTAAGTAAAGATAAAATGAATATTAGGTAAGTCAATTTATAATGATAAGACAAACACAACAAAATAATAATAATAAGAATATGATGGTAGAAATAACAATAATAATGATAAGTGAAATAATAATAATAATAATAATAATAATAATAATAATAATAATAATAATAATAATAATAATAATAATAATAATAAACAGTAGCAAATATAAAGTAAGCAAACAATAAATTAATGGCAATAAAGATAATAATAGTAATAAGAAAACATTAACGGCAACCAATGTAGTAATAATAATAATAATAATAATAATAATAATAATAATAATAATAGTAATATAAATGGCAAAACTTTGAGACTAGCAAAAAGGGGAAAAGCCAACAGTAGAGTAAAGGTAATAATAATAATAATAATAATAATAATAATAATAAGCACAAAATGAACATATAATAATAACAATGATAATAGCAAGATAATAATAATGATATTATAATAATAATAATAATAATAATAATAATAATAATAATAACAAAAAATCAAACTGAAGCAAACAAATAATATATTAATAGTGATATTAACACATTAAAATGCTAAAATTAAATAATAAACATGATAATAATAGCAAAAATAATTTTAACAATAATAAATAATGTACAAGAAAAATAAAAGAGAACAAGTCCAAGAATGTTTACCCTCAGAATTTTTAGATCGGAAATAGGATGTCTCAATCCGTTCCCCTTGTCGAATTTTTGATTGTAATAATATTCAAAACAAGTGTAAAAATATGTGCTTTAAGCAAATTAGTTTAAGAAAATGTTTTTGGTGGGTTGAATAAGCCAAGAAAATTAATTTTTCTTGCTCAAATCAACCCAAGATTAAATATTTTGTAGTAGCAAAAACTAAAACTTGAGAAAAAAAACTTAAAGATTTTTGAAGAAGAATTTGGAAGAAGAAAGTGGTTTCTGGAAAATGAGAGAAAAGCCAAAAAAAATCCTTTGAATCAAAATGTTGCCGTCCCTCAAATGGAGATTGAATTCCCACTTTATTTTTGGTCTTGGCTCCAAATAGAGAAAGACAGAAAATCTTTTTATTTTAGTTAATCAAAATTGACATAAAACGGTGAAAGAACCGGTCAAAACCGACTGAAAAAAAGAGACTAAAAATGCAGGAAAGCGACGGGTCAAACGGGAAACAGGTCCGCGTGGAGGGGGATGATCGCGCGCAAGAGGCACGCGAGGGGCAGATGGTCGCGCAAAAGCCAAAAGCCAAAGTGGTCGCGTGGTGGCAATGGCCACCACGCGACCCAGTGGTAAAGTGGCCATATATGGCCACTTTACCACACCTAAAAACCTTTTAATAATTTTTTTTTAAATCATTTTCTTTAAATTTTTTTTAAAACTAAACTAATTAACTAATTTAATAACTAATTTCCCTTTTTAATTAATTCAATTAAATTAAAAAACTAATTTAATTTTCCTTTTTCAATTAAATTAATTAATTAATTTAATTCAATTAAATTAAATAACACTTTCCAATAATATTATTTTTGGAATTAAAATTAATAATAATTTTTTATGATAAAAAAAAAAACAAGGGCCTCGACAAGGGAAGCATTATTTTTGACATCTTTGCCTGTGAGTCGGTATCATTTTCATCATCGGGTAATTCTGATCTTGGACCGCCTCATGACCCGGTGTCTACAGTTGCCCCCAATTTTGGGGAACTTAGAACCTGTGTGCCTAAGTGAGCCAAAATTCAGAAAAAAAAGGAAGAGACACGTACCTGAGGCGGTCGCTTTCCCAGACTGGACTGGTTGTTGAAGTGGCTGTCGCCATGTTGTCGGTGTGTTGTCTATTGTTGTAGCGGTAATGCCGTGATCGTGCAAACCCTTCGTAGAGTGGTAGTACCGTTGTCGTGCAAACATTCTGTAGAAATTAGTACCGACAGCGTGCAAACCCTCCTGAGATTTAAAGCAGTAGTACCGAGGTCGTGCAAACTCTCCGTGGAGCAGTAGTACCGTCCTCGTGCAAACTGTTCTGAAATGGTAGTACCGTTGTCGTGCAAACCTTCCGTAGAATAGTAGTACCGGCAGCGTGCAAACCTTTTTCGAAGTAGTAGTACCGAGATCGTGCAAACCCTCCGTGGAGTAGTAGTACCGTCCTCATGCAAACTGTTTTGAAGTGGTAGTACCGTTATCGTGCAAACCTTCCGTAGAATAGTAGTACCGGCAGCGTGCAAACCTTTTGAAGCAGTAGTACCGAGATCGTGCAAACCCTCCGTGGAGCAGTAGTACCTCCCTCGTGCAAACTGTTTTGAAGTGGTAGTACCGTTGTCGTGCAAACCTTCCGTAGAATAGTAGTACCGGCAGCGTGCAAACCTTTTGAAGCAGTAGTACCGAGATCGTGCAAACCCTCCGTGGAGCAGTAGTACCGTCCTCGTGCAAACTGTTTTGAAGTGGTAGTACCGTTATCGTGCAAAGCTTCCGTAGAATAGTAATACCGACAGCGTGCAAACCCTTCTGTGATTTGAAGTAGTGGTGCTGTCTATGAGCCCTTTGGTTGATTGTCTGTTTTGATTTAACGATTGAGCTGCTGTTGGATTGATGTTGTCGCTCGCCTTTTGTGGGTGTTAGTGTTGAGTCTCTCTTTCTGCAAAATTTAGAAGACAAATATGCAGGTATAAATAGTGAGCATGCACGTGAGATGTATGTGTCATGCAGCAATGCAGGATAAGAGTTGGATTCAGAGGCATCAGCTGTTTTGGTTGTCAGTTACGGTAGGATCTGTGCCCCCTTGGATTGCCTTTGAATTTCATGCCTTTAAGGGATTATGAGGTTCTCCTCTGGTACCTGTAGTCATTATTTGAAGGTAGTGCGTCCCTCGTGGATTTTCACACTAGCTTTTCTTAGCGGGAGATGCGTCCTTGTCGGATTTTCACATAACCCTGTGCCTTATTTTTTGCCTGGAATGGACCCAACCCAATCCAGCAGCTTTTATTTATTTTATTTTTTGTAGGGCAGACTGACTGTCGCCAGGTTTTCACCCTGCCCTTTTGGCCTAACTTTTGCTTAGAGCGCCAGTCACGGTTTTCATCTCTAACGGCTTTTATTTTATTTTATTTTATTTTTGCGAGAGAAGTTGGAGTTGTTGCGAAAGGTCTTTCGGGTATGATTGGCATGTGCTTATGTCTCAGATTTTGGTTGGATGAGCTTAGTTTTTTATTAGGAAGGTGCTGTAGGGTTGGCTTCACAGTGGGTAGCAAGGTGAGTTAACTGAAGTGCTTGAGTAGCGAGAATGGTAAGGGGTAGATGGTAGCAATGTGTTGGTTTTATGTCTGACCCAAATGACTTTGAGGGTGCAAGATGAATTGCTCTAGTTACACCAATACATCTTTGCATAAATGCATCTATTTCAATCTGATTTCATAACGTATGATCACCATTTGGCATTAACTCGAAAAAATACGAGACCCCATCTAATCCCGGGATAGATCTTGAGAGCATCAAACTCCTGTTATCAATCAGCCCTCGCCGATTGTCTTGATTGATTATTTTCTCTCTCTCTTTTTTTTTTTATTCTTTATTTAGCCTTTGCCATGGACCCTCTTTCCGTTCGTCAGTATTGGTTGAATTTGCTTTCATCTTTGTTAGCCGGAGAGACTGCTGCTTCTGAGAGTGATTCTTCTTAGCATCAAAGTTTTGGTCTTAGCGCTTGTGCAGACTGGTTGAGTTGATGGGTTCCTTATTTGGGGCTTGAATGTGAAGTTTCATGCTTGGCTTTTATTGGCTTTGGCGGTTCAAACCTTGGGATGGCCTTTCAATGGCTGAGATAGGGTGACAAGTTCGGCTTGAATGATCTGGGGTACTTTTATCGATTTTGGTGGTTTAAGCTCCAAAATGGCTTTCAATGGCTGGGATTTGATGAATGGTTTGTGCATTAGCCTTTTAGGTCCTTTTCAGTAGCTAAGAAGAATGACGATGTGCAGGCATGTGTAGATCAACGGGATTTGAACAAAACTTGCCCCTAAATAGCATTCCCTTGCCCCCTGATCAATTCTCTCTTTTCTTTACACCCCAATTTTTCAATTTTTTTTTATTTTTTTTTACAACCCAATTTTTTTTTTTTTTTACAACCTAAATTTTTTTTTTTTACAACCCAATTTTTTTTTCGCCCCAACTTTCTTTCTTTTAACAAGCTTTGCTCAAATCCTAAAGTTTACATATACGTGCACTTTTCATCTTAACCACTGGGACCATTGTTGTTCAATCTGGTCGAGCATGTAAGTTTTAATAAGGAGTTTGGCTACAAGGGTTCTGGATGGTCAAGGGTCAATCATAATCGATTTTGAGGGTGCACATTTCGAATGGGTCGAGAGAAAAAGGTTATATGGCTTGGTTCTGATGGGTTGTATATTTCTCATGGTGGTTTTGAGTTTTATTTGTCTAACTCCTGGTGTAGCTCTTGAAGTTTGATTTTATTCAGCGGCACCATATGCAACTTGGATGTTGTGGATGCAAAGAAATGGCTTTCAAAATTCTGTTCGTCATCATGCTGGCAGGCGAAAGTAGTACTGATCTCAAGAACTTCCTTATCAATTTTTAGCATGTCACACCAGGTCCAGGCAAAGGCTTTTTTTTTATTATTATTTCTCTCAAAATTATCCTCTCTTCAAGAGTTATATCAGATGCTATCAAGATTTTGTTTGGATTTTCCAAAGTTCTGAGATTAGATAGAGCCGTATTAGTAATTGAATTAATGTCAAAATGAATGAATGCATAGTGATCATAGGAAATGAAATCATAGAAATATCGCACAAATAGACTGAAATTGTTCATCATATTACAATAACCGAATTGTCATGAAAGAGTTCTGGAATTGAAGAGACATAAATCATCTAAAAAAGAACATTTGCAGCTTTAGAGGAACATGCCACTCAGGTTGGTTAGGCCCGATTACATCTCCGGTGGAGGGACTGCATTGTAATCTGCCTTCTTCCTCTTTTCTCTCTTCTCGGGATCCGTGATCTGCTTGGTGTCGATAAGATCTTGGATCCTGTTCCTTAAAGTTCGGCAATAATCCGTTAGGTGCCCGGTGTGCTGATGAAAGGCGCAGTACTGGTAATCCTTATGTCCCGGCTGCCCTTGAGTCGCAGCTGGCCTAGGTGTTAGCGGTCTCAGCTTACCTTCCTTGGTTAACCTCTCCAGTACCCAGGATAGAGAGCGGCCTAAGTTAGAGTAGTACCTCTGACCTTGTCCTATTCCAGTGGCTGTGACCTCAGCTGTCTTACCATTTTTACCATTACTGTTTCCAACTCCTCCTGACTTGTACCCAGACTGGTTCCCAAAGTTCCTCCTAGCAAAGTTGTTTTGGCTGGCTTTCCTTGCTAGGTAGGCCGCCTCGGCTTCTACAGCAATGTCCTTGAGGGACTCCCAATCCCTGAGCCCTTTGAAGCTAAGCAAATCCCTCAAGTAGGGGCAGGAGTTCCTGATGAACAGTCTGATTTGATCGGCAGTGTCAGGCTTCCGTTTCATTTCCATAACTCGATTCCTCCACCTGGTGAGGTACTCATGGAATGATTCATCATTTTTCTGCTGAAGAAGCTCGAGGTCCTTTAGAGTGACCTCCATTCTGGTGCTGCAGTCATATTGCCTCATGAATTCATCAGTCAGGAGGTCCCAATCCTCTTTCGATCTCCTATCAAGGCCATAATACCAGTCAACCGCTGGACCTGCTAGGCTGAGGCAAAAGTAGTCCACCTTTTGCCTCTTAGTCAGCCCTGTGCCTTTCATCACCAGGGTATACTGCTTTATGTGTGCAGACGGGTCCGACGTCCCATCGAACTTGGGTAGCTCGGGCATCCTAAACCTTTGGGGCAGCAGCTCCTCATCCCCCAAATCTCTGTCCTCGGGGTTGATTCCCTTACCAGCTGTTAGCAGGCGAGTGAGTGCCTCAATTTGCTGTTTCATCCCTCTCATGGCTTCATCTTCGGCCCTGGGTGCTCTACCCCTCACGGCTTGATGGGCTGCTATCTCTTCCACCTCCTCTTCGATCAGAAAATCCTCATTAGGGTCATGGATCCTTGCCCTTCTTGGCTCAACGGGCACAACAGCAACTTTAGGTTCCTCTACCGGTTGGTGGGCAGCACCTCCAATGAGGGGAGCCTCTCCACCAGCAGGTGGTTCGGCTTGCCCCCGAGGAGGGGCTACCGGTGGAGCTACTGGTGCTTGGGGAGCAGGAGGCTGAGCAAATCTTTCTATCATGACGCCCATCATGTCCAACACCCGCCGTTCAAATTCCTCCAATCTCCTAGCGAGGTCTTGAGTGGTCAAGTTTCCAGTTTCTTCTGCCATTGAGGATGATTCGCTACTTGTTGAGAATGACTCAGAATCCCAAAAAGGCACCAATTCTAGCAATTCGAAGGGTGAGTCTGTTCTCACTAGTCGGCCGTCAGAACTTCTAGTCCACTTGGATGAATCTATGATGGCTGAAAAGCTCAAATGGTTAGCATGATGTATGGATGACAGTTATAATGCATGATCGTGAGTTATGCAGCATTTCGCAACCACATACAAGCAAGTAGATCCTTCCGACCTTATTTCTCCCGCACACGAGGTCAAATAGTCCTTTCCTAGGTGGGCTTAGTCCATGGGTTAGCAGGGAACCCATTGGACGCGCATGGTACGCTGCGAAAAACCGGCAGCATAACACTCTTAATCTAATGCGCATTCGTATGGGTTTTGGCCATCACGTATTTGGACAATTCAATTTAGTCAAGGTGAGCTTATCGAGGCATGAAAGCCTTTGATAAAAGACCACCTGATTTGCTTGATTTTGTTTAATACGTGACGGCCCATATCACAAGCATTGTATTAAGGAACATACCGCCTAGGGAAAGTTTCTACTTGCCATTACATGAGCTTTGGTCAAGGTGATGAATCTTTAGGGTTACCCAAGCATGATCCCTGCCGACAGGTCTAGCTCATCACGATTATAACGACCGATCGGGTCACCATTTGATATACCAAAAGGTACGAGGCTTGGGTTGGTGATTATCCTTAACACTTCCCTACAATGAGTGAAAGTAGGGTCGCACTTCGGGAACGCACCGGGGTAAAATAGGGACCAACTAGCGTAAGTCTAAGGCTCTAAAATGTGATGCAAATTTTTGAAAAGAGATAGAATTTTAAGTTTTAAAAACCCAATTATACATTTTAACCAAAGCACTTTCGGAGTGAAGTCTCAAACACAAGTCCCCAGTGGAGTCGCCACTGTGACGCGCGCCGATGGTACCCAGCAAGGGCCCTCGCTTTGAATCCGCCTTTGGGATTCGAGGTATGAGGTTTGCGTCTTTTGATCATGGGCGCCATGAGACATCATCGGTGTGTTCCTCTCAATAGAACATTGGGGAGAACAACCTAGTCTAATGACACCTAAAGCCACCTTTGAGGCATTTGGAGTCGCCACCCAATTTGCAAGAAATTGGGAAAAAGTCTCTCACCTCTAACGGTCTAAACCAGAGATACGGTATCCGGGACTTCCCTCTTATTTATGCCTTGGTTAATTATAAATGGATTTTTAACTTCTTAAAATTATACCTCTCATCTCACGCGATCGATGCATTTTAAATTAAATAGCGCATTGCAAGCACTCAAAAAGCGATAAAGGAAAGCAATAAATAAAGCAGTAAAAGAAAGCGATAAATGAAAGCGATAAACACGCAAGCACGCAATTACAATAGAAATAGGGGCAGAATACAACCCCATTAAAAGGAGATTAAAGATGTAAGCGGGACGGAATACAATTCCCAAAAGATAAATAAAGTTGCCCAAAAAATTAATTACAAGGGCCCAAAGGAAAATAATGTACATAAATTTAAACACTCACGCAAGATCAAAATAAAAGACATGCATAAATCGGGACATTATTTCAGGAACATTGGTTCCTTCGCGCCTATTCTAAGGTTTAGGAATGTTGATTCCTCGCGTTTACTTGAAGAAGGTTCGAAGAGTCGCTTTGGTTGTTTGGAAGAAAATCGGGATGAGTGATCCCATTTTATTGAAAATTGACTCTTCGTTTTGATTGTGATAATTTTATTGTTGGGCTAAAACAAGGGACATTGGTCCCAATTTTATTAGTGAAAGTCCTGATTTAATTATAAAAGTATTTTTGTGACTTTTTATCTCACGCGTGCATAAATAAAATAAATATTTACAAATAAACACGTAACACATGAAGAGAGAGTCGAAAAGATCTCACCAAACCGGAGTGACCCTCCACACGTTGCGACCCATCCGGGGAGTCGCGGGGGTGCTCAAATAACCCGACTCAAGTTAAATCTCAGACAAAAATTAACATCAAAAATATTAGTAATGGTTCTAAAAATTAATTAAGTAAAGATAAAATGAATATTAGGTAAGTCAATTTATAATGATAAGACAAACACAACAAAATAATAATAATAAGAATATGATGGTAGAAATAACAATAATAATGATAAGTGAAATAATAATAATAATAATAATAATAATAATAATAATAATAATAATAATAATAATAATAATAAACAGTAGCAAATATAAAGTAAGCAAACAATAAATTAATGGCAATAAAGATAATAATAGTAATAAGGAAACATTAACGGCAACCAATGTAGTAATAATAATAATAATAATAATAATAATAATAATAATAATATAAATGGCAAAACGTTGAGACTAGCAAAAAGGGGAAAAGCCAACAATAGAGTAAAGGTAATAATAATAATAATAATAATAATAATAATAATAATAATAATAATAATAATAAGCACAAAATGAACATATAATAATAACAATGATAATAGCAGGATAATAATAATGATATTATAATAATAATAATAATAATAATAATAACAAAAAATCAAACTGAAGCAAACAAATAATATATTAATAGTGATATTAACACATTAAAATGCTAAAATTAAATAATAAACATGATAATAATAGCAAAAATAATTTTAACAATAATAAATAATGTACAGGAAAAATAAAAGAGAACAAGTCCAAGAATGTTTACCCTCAGAATTTTTAGATCAGAAATAGGATGTCTCAATCCGTTCCCCTTGTCGAATTTTTGATTGTAATAATATTCAAAACAAGTGTAAAAATATGTGCTTTAAGCAAATTAGTTTAAGAAAATGTTTTTGGTGGGTTGAATAAGCCAAGAAAATTAATTTTTCTTACTCAAATCAACCAAAGATTAAATATTTTGTAGTAGTAAAAACTAAAACTTGAGAAAAAAAACTTAAAGATTTTTGAAGAAGAATTTGGAAGAAGAAAGTGGTTTCTGGAAAATGAGAGAAAAGCCAAAAAAAATCCTTTGAATCAAAATGTTGCCGTCCCTCAAATGGAGATTGAATTCCCACTTTATTTTTGGTCTTGGCTCCAAATAGAGAAAGACAGAAAATCTTTTTATTTTAGTTAATCAAAATTGACATAAAACGGTGAAAGAACCGGTCAAAACCGACTGAAAAAAAGAGACTGAAAATGCAGGAAAGCGACGGTCAAATGGGAAACAGGTCCGCGTGGAGGGGGATGATCGCGCGCAAGAGGCACGCGAGGGGCAGATGGTCGCGCGGTGGCCAATTGGCCACCACGCGACCCAGTGGTAAAGTGGCCATATATGGCCACTTTACCACACCTAAAAACCTTTTAATAAATTTTTTTTTTTAAATCATTTTCTTTAAATTTTTTTTTAAACTAAACTAATTAACTAATTTAATAACTAATTTCCCTTTTTAATTAATTCAATTAAATTAAAAAACTAATTTAATTTTCCTTTTTCAATTAAATTAATTAATTAATTTAATTCAATTAAATTAAATAACACTTTCCAATAATATTATTTTTGGAATTAAAATTAATAATAATTTTTTATGATAAAAAAAAAACAAGGGCCTCGACAAGGGAAGCATTATTTTTGACATCTTTGCCTGTGAGTCGGTATCATTTTCATCATCGGGTAATTCTGATCTTGGACCGCCTCAGGACCCGGTGTCTACAGATGGCATCCGACCCGAGTGAGAATGTCGGAGAGACCACGGGTAGTGTGAATCCAGTTCGTGTGGATCCGCAGATGCAAGGACAAGATAGAGATGGGAGAGCTGGTCCTGTTCAGGACAACCCGGAACTGATGCAAGGGTTGGTACAGATTTTAGATAGATTGACATCTCCTAAAGCTCCAACAGATTTGATTAGAAAGAGGGGAGCTGAAGAATTCCATGGGACATCGTTAGATCAATCTGACATAGCAGAATTTTGGCTAGAAAGGACAGGAAGGATCCTGCAAGAAATAAATTATCCACAGAATCAAAGGGTAGCTTGTGCTGTATCATTGCTGCAGGGTGCATCTTATGATTGGTGGGAATTGGTGTTGAGGAATCCTCAGAGGCCAGTGAAACTATCATGGGATTTCTTTGTCCATGAATTTAAAGAAAAATATGTGATAAGGCCTATAGAGAGGCAAGGTGGAGAGAATTTATGAGCTTTAAGTAAAGGAACATGACTGTGGGGGAGTATGAGAAAGAGTTTACTCGTTTAAGTAAATATGTACCTAAATCCTGTTAACTGAGGACTTCAGGTGTCGACAGTTCGAGGATGGGTTAAGAGAAAGTATTAGAGGACCCCTATCTGCTATGGTTGCTTTGTAACCGGTGAACTATTATCGATTGGTACTGGTAGCTGTTACGTTAGAAGAGTCGGAGTTATTGAGACAACAGAGAGAGCAAAAGAGAAAGTTCCCAAAAGGAAATGAAAGTTCTGGAAAAAGAGCTAAAGAAGTGATGCGAGGAAAGGATGAACAAGAATCAGTGCATGTGCTACCGTCCGTTGGCAGTGCAAGACCCCCTACTAGTAGAGGAAGTGTAGCTCCAAGGTGTGTGCATTGCAAGAGGCACCACTGGGGTGAGTGCAGGAAACTCACCGACGCTTGTTTCAGGTGTGGCAGCACAGAGCACCTGATGGCCAGATGCCCCAAGTCGAGAGAAAATTTGGCATCTTAAGGAAATAAAGATCAAGTCAAGGTATTTGGAGCCGCTAGGGGCGGAAGAGGAAAAAGTGGAGCTAGACCGCCATCGGAAACGGTGGAACAACCATTTCCTACCGAGGGACAACCACGAGCCTATGCGATGACCGCAAAAGCTATAAACGTACCTGCAGGTTCTTCTGGTAAGTTCCTTGATGTTTTAGTTGTTTTCATTTAAGTGTTATACAGAATGTAGATTGAGGTTCTTCACCTAGTATCGGGGAAATTTCGAGGACGAAATTCTTAAGGGGGAGAGATTTGTAACAATCCGATTTGGCCCTAGAAGTTTTGGCAATATTTTTGGCAAATTTTTGATAAGTAAAAGAGTGAATCGAGATGTGAATATGCGTGTTTGCAAGTTATTAAAATTATAAAGTTTTGATTATACTAGTATGGGTTAAAACGAAGAGGGTGTGGCTTATGCGTGGGTTCTGTCGCGAGCGCGACAGTGTCGCGGGCGCGACAGTGTCGCGGGCGCGACAGTGTCGCGGGCGCGACAGAATGCCTCACGGGAAGCCTATTAGAGTTGGAATATTTGATGTGTATCGGACATGTGGCGGCATAGGAGGTTGACATGTGGCATTATAGGAGGTTGACAAGTGGCATTGTAGGGAGTGGACATGTGGCATGAGTTTTGTTTTAAGTTAATAAATATATTTATGATGGTAAGTGGCATTAAAGGCTTGTTGGTGGGCTTTTAATGTGAGGATTGGCTTTGAGAGGTTTGACCGGTGTAGACACCGGGTCCTGAGTCAGCTTAAATGGAAGTTACTGAATGATGATAATTGCCTTCACAGGCTAAAAAGGTTAAAAGTGATGATTTCCTCGTCAAATTTATATTTTAGAGTGAAAAATTGGAAAATAATAAAAAATATTTTAAAAATTAATTTTTAAAAATGGAGACTTAAAATTATAGTATTTTTAGTCAATTTAAAAATTAAAAAAATAAAAAAATAAATTCGAACCGCGAGTGTCGGGCGCAGCGGCATGCCTGCTGCAGCCCACAGGCGCGCTGGGCGCGAAAAGGCGACGCTGCACGTCGCTAAAAGCGCGTAGGCAGCATTGCGCGCATTGCGTGCCGCACAGCGCGCGGAATCGCGCAGCATCTCCGCGTGCGACGCCCGTCGCTCAATAGCGACAGGCGTCCCTTCCCCCTGGCATCGCTAAAGGGCCTGGACCAGCTATTTTACGATTTTTTACCTCTTTTCCGATTTTTTCACCCTAAATCAAGGTTTTTGAGTCCAAATAAAATTCTAAAATATTCTTTTTGATAATTAATTAATTAGCTTGATTTTATCCCAAAAAATAAAGGAATTTGTGTTAAAATAAATTATTTTCCTTAATTGAATTAGGGCATCACTTTTTTTTCGTCCTTTAAATACTTTACGATGAAAACATAAAAGAGGGGACCTCCATAATTCTTTTCATCAGATTTTTCAAGGGTTTCCTCTCTTCTTCTTTGATTTTTCTTCCAAAAAGTTCAGATTTCTTCTTTCAATTAACAAGGATTAATGGAGATTGAAAATTGATTTTCAATTCTTGATTATTCCAAATTAATTTTTTTGTTTTCTCCATAAACATAAGAGATTAATTTTCACTTTCAAAATTTCGTTTTGTTTTTCATTTGTTTTTCCATTAAACTTTTTCAAGGTTTTTTTTTGTTTAATCAATAAAAATAATTCTTTTGACCAAAGAAATTAATTTTTTGTTCTCAAAGAGTTTTTTTTATGTTTTTTAAGCCTATTTTTCTTGGAATAAAATTCCAACGTTTTCATCGTATTGAACTCTAATATAACAAATCATCAAACAAAGGAAATCAAATCATCTTTTACCTTCATCGAATCCGACTCTGAGAGTAAATATTCTAGGCTCAATTTCTATTTTATTTTTTATTTATATTTAATTTATTCATGTATATTTTATTGTTTTGATTGATTTATTTATTGTTTTCATTTATTTATTTATTGTATTTATTTTATATTGGTTTTATTTAATTATTTATATATGATCATATTTTTATTCATGTGAATTTTGACTTATTTTGATTCTTAACATGTAAATAATTTATTTCACTTTGATTACTTATTATTTTCAGCATGTAAATAATTAATTAATTTGTTTTTGTTAATCATTTTTGCCATATAAATGGTTTATGTTAATTATGAACACATCAATTAATCATGTCATTATTTTAGTTATTTTCATCATTCTCTTATTTACTAATCTTTATCATTCTTTTGTCTTCGTTACATGTTATATTTTTTTGTTTATTCTATTAGTTGTTTACTTTCATTACTATTATTGTCATATTCATATTTTCATACATTACTTTTATCAACATGTCATATTTTATTTTATTCACATCATTTAATTAATTTGTCATTTATAATTGCATTTTTTCCATTTATTTTGGTCTGTTAACATTTTAATTCAATCATCATTCTTTTCATGTCATCTTATTTTATTTTAATTTGTCATTCATTATTTTATATATTTATTTGATTTAATTGATTTAATTACTAACATTATTTTGTTTATGTTTTGTTTTTATGTCAAAACTCATTTTTTGCTTGGGCATTTTTTGCGAGCGCATGTGGAGATCTAGAAGGCTCGTTTGGTTCATATATTTATTTTCTTTATTTGTAATATTTTGTTTATTTGGCTTTTTTATTTATTTTTGCCATATAATTTTCTTGTAAAATTGTTTATTTAGTCCCGCTAGAAAGAAAGTCACTAAACCATTTTTATTAACTAACTTGGTATTTTTTTCCTAAATAAAAATGGGACCAATGTCTCAATTTTTCCCATCCAAAATCATCACATCAAAATTGTTTCATAATAATATGCATGCGAGGACCAATGTCCTCACCATTAATGAATATCCCGATTTATGCATGATTTGTATTTTATTTACAATGGGGGTTGTATTCCGCCCCTAGTTTTGTTGTATTTACTTTCATGTATTTTATTTTATTTATTGCTTTCCTTGAATGATCAAACTTGCGCTCTAATTATTGCATCAAAATGTATGAGAAGAGGGATGAAAACTTAAATTCAAAACTTAATTATAAAATAACCAAGGTATGAATAAATGAGAAGTCCCGAACCATCTCTGGTCTTTGGGCTCAATGAGACGAGAGGACCATTCCGGTGTTTCATTGGAATGGGATCTCCAAGACACCTCTTGTGTCCCACCAAAAGACTCAATTTACAATCCTAGGCTCTATAGGGTTAGAGGGTCATTCCAATGTTCTATTGGGATGAATGCCTCCAAGACCCCTTTGTTTGCCCAAAATGGATATTATGCGCCGTCTTAGGCTCACTAAGGCGAGATGAACTTTTCCAATATTTTATTGGGTGGCGACTCTAAGAAACCTCCTTGTTGCCCAAAATAGACGCACTTGTAAATACCTTACAAGTTTTCATGAACCTCTCCCGATTGCCCTAAATCGGGCCTTCGGGGCATTCCACGGGGTTCAGCACGCGTCACAGTGGCGACTCCACTGGGGACAGTACTCGAGATTTTTCTTCGAAAGTATCTTGGTTAAAATTTACAATTGAGTTTTAATTTAAACATTTCATCCTTTTTCAAAACTGCATTGCATCGCATTAGAGTCTTAGATTTATGCTAGTTTGGTCCCTCTATTAGCCCCGGTGCATTCCCGAAGCATAACCCTACGTTCACTCAATGTAGGGAAGTGTTAAGGATGATCACCAGCCCAAGCCTCGTACCATCATAGTATATCAAATGGTGAGCCGATCGGTCATTACGCTCGTGATGAGCTAGACCCGTCAGCAGGGACCATGCTTAGGTAACCCCAAAATATCATCACCCATGACCAAAGCTCATGTAATGGCAATAGATACTCCCCCTAAGTGACATGTACCTTAATACAATACTTGCTATGTGGGCCATTATATATTGAACAAATTCAACCCAATTAAATGGGCTTTTATCAAAGGCTTTCATGCCCTGATGGGCCCATCTTAATTTAGTTGAAATGTTTAAATACAGAAAGGCCAAAATCCATATGTATGCGCATTAGATAAGAGATGTTATGATGTCGATTTTCCACCAAGCACCATACGCGTCCATTGGGTTCCCCGCTAACTCATGGATCAAGCCCACCTAGGAAAGAGACCGCATTATCTCGTGTATGGGAGTAATAAGGTTGGAAGGATCTACTTGCTTGCATGTGATTGTAAATGTTGCATAAGTCACTATCATGCATTGTATATGTCATTAATGCATGATCCTAACAATCTAATTTTTTCAGCTATCATAGATTCATCTAAGTGGACTAGAGGTTCTGACGGTCGGCTCGTAAGGACAAATTTGCTCTTTGAGTTATCGGAACTAGTGTCTGACTGGGATTCTGAGTCATTCTCATCAATCAGTGAATCCTCTCTTGAATCATCAATGGTAAAAGAACCTGGAGCTTTGACCACTCAAGACCTAGCTAAGAGGCTAGAGGACTTCAAACGGAGAGTGCTAGACATGATGGGTGCCATGGCTGAAAGGATTGCCCATCCACCTGCTACCCCACAGCCGCCTGCTGCTCTACAGCCATAGGCAGCCCCTCCTCGGGGGCAAGTCGAACCACCTGCTGGTGGGGAGGCTCCCTTCGTTGGAGTTACTGCTCGCCAACCCAACAATGATCACAGAGCTGCCATACCCATCGAGCCAAGTGGGGAAAGGATTCATAATCCCAATGATGATTTCCTGAAGGAGGAGGAAGATGAAGAGCCATTAGTCCACCATGTTATGAGGCCTAGGGCACCCAGGGGGGAAGACAAAGCCTTAAGGGGAATGAGGCAACAGATTGAAGCCATCACCCGCGAACTGTCAAACGGAAGGAGGGTCAAACCTGAAGACAGAGATCTGGGGGATGAAGAGCCGCTGCCCCAAAGATTCAAGATGCCCGAGCTGCCGAAATTTGATGGCACTTCTGACCCATCCGCCCACATCAAGCAGTACACCCTGGTCATGAAAGGCGCAGGGCTGAGCAAGAAGCAGAAGGTGGAATATTTATGCTTTAGTCTGGTGGGCCCGGCAGTTAACTGGTACCACGGGTTGGATAGGAGGTCCAAGGAGGACTGGGACCTTTTATTCAAAGAATACATGAAGCAGTATGACTGCAGCACCAGGATGGAGGTCACTCTAAAAGACCTTGAGCTTCTACAGCAGAAGAATAATGAATCATTCCATGAGTACCTTACAAGATGGAGAAATCGGGTCATAGAGATGAAGAGGAAGCCTGACACTGCAGACCAGATCAGGCTGTTTATCAGAAACTCATGCCCTTACTTGAGGGACTTGCTCAGTTTTAAGGGGCTCAGGGATTGGGAGTCGCTCAAGGATATCACTGTAGAAGCCGAGGTGGCTTACCTAGCAAAGAAAGCAAGCCAAAATAACTTTGCTGGGAAAGGCTACAGGAACCAGTCGGGATTCAAATCAGGAAGTGCCGGGGGCAGCAATAACATAAATGGTAAGACAGTCGAAGTTTCAGTGACTGGAGTTAGGCAGTGCCAGAGATATTACTCCAATTTAGGCCGCTCCTTATCCTGGGAATTTGAGAGGCTGATGAAAGAGGGCAAGCTGCAGCCTTTGGTGCCTAGACCGGCTATGAATCAAGGGCAGCCAGGACACAGAGAAGACCAGTACTGCGCCTACCACTAGTACACCGACCACCTGACGGATTACTGCTGAACATTGAGAAATAAGATCCAGGATCTCATTGACACTAATCAGATCACGGATCCTGAGAAGAGAGAAAAGAAGAAAAAGGTAAGTTACAATGCGGTCCCTCCACCATGACTATGATCGGGTCCTCTTAATCCACTAGTGAGAGTGGAAATGAAGATTATATTCTTTCTTTTTTAATCTTTGTTATTATTTCAAGAACAATTTTTTATGGCAATGTTTGGTTATTTCAATAGAACAATTTTTCTTTATTTGTATGGTGTTTCTAATGATTTCATTTAACATGATCACAATGCATTGACATTAATTCAAATAATATGACTGCAGTTGATCTCAGAACTTTGGGGAACCCAAAGAAAATCTTGATAGCATCTGATATAACTCCTGTAGAGAGGGAAATTCAAAAAATAATAATAATAATAATAAAGAAAAACTAGTTGCAATTAGGGGATTTGATGGAAACTCACTAAAAGCACTAGAACCTTTCTGATTACCCATCAAAGCGATCACTGGATAAGGCTGAATCTAGAAAATGATTTAGGCAATTATTTCTTTGTATAGCTCTCTAAATGCCCATTTCCTACCCTTATTTCATAATCGCTTGCTAGCCCAATGAGCTTTATAGAGGTATACTAAATACGTGCCAATTTTGTTATTACACATGTTAAAACTATCCTCTCGCCTAAAATAATTTTTGCCTCTCATTAGAAGAGTGGCCGCTCTAAAAGGGATGGATGTACGTTTTAACAATTTTTTGGGTTATCAAAAATTGCCTTGGTAAGGATGGGTTTACACTTTGGGAAAAGGGTTTCAGTCATACGCTAAAGACATGAGCTCAAACAAAAAAAAACTAGATAAAATAAAATAGAGCTCAAAATAGTAACCACTTGACGAGTTTCGATGATTACCTTTTTAACTGTCATTCTGATCTTAATGAGCTAAAATGTTACCGAACCCAAGTTCAAGAATACCTTTGTATATGCAACTGAGCTGAGAATGGTTCATCCATCAGTCGAGTAAATATTGCGGCCATATTTTCTCTAGCGACCTGATCTTCCTTTGACAGCCATCTACCTAAGCCTAACATTACAACCAAAGTAAGACCTCTTGATTCTTGGTTCAATCTTATCCAATTAGCGGAGATGGCCTTCTAATAAGGTTTGGTACGTAAGAAGAGGCATATGGTGTTTCTTGAGCTTAAAGCGAGGAGCCATGAGTGCATTCATGCCGAGTTAAGTCTCGTCCCCAAAGTTGCATCTAGAATTCACGTTCAAAGAAAAAATTAAGAGATAAAAGAAAATCTTCAATCATGAAACCCGAGAGGGTTGATTGATAATAAGAGTTGGATGCTTTCAAGATTTATCCTAAGATTAGCTGTGGTCTTGTATTCCTTGAGATTAATTTCAAACAATGATCATTTTTAATGAAATAAAAGTGAAACGCATGCACTTATGCAATGATTTATTGATGTAATCATAGCAGCTCACCTTATGTGGTCAAAGTCATCTACTGCAAGTGCTTTAGTCGACTCATCCTACTATCAAATGCCAAGACTCCTGAAAGATTCTCGGGCAATATATTCAGCCTCTTCAGTAATCAGCAGCAAAAAAAAAAGCCGTTAGAGTGAAAACCGTAACTGGCGCTCTAAGCAAAAATTAGGCAAAAGGATAGGGTGAAAACCTGAAAACAGGCAGTCTGTCCTTAAAAAAAAAAAGAAGCTGCTGGATTGGATTGGGTCCATTCCAGGCAAAAAATAAGGCACAGGGTTATGTGAAAATCCGCAAAAGACGCATCTCCCACTAAGAGAAGCTAGTGTGAAAATCCACAAGGGATGCACTACCTTCAATTAATGACTACAGGTACCGGATGAGAATCTTGCAATCCCAAAGGGCATGAAATTCAAAAGCAGCTTAAAAGGCATCGATCCTATTGCAAATTGCAGCTAGCTTGGCTATCATCTCCAAGTTCACATAGATGAATTCTTACCCTGCATTCCCGCATGACTCATGCATTTCACTTGCATGCTCACTATTTTTTCTGCATATTTTAGTTTCCCTATTTTGCAAAAAGAGAGATTTAATGTGGACACCGACAAAAGCCGAGTGATGACATCAACCCAAACAATCAATCAAAGACCTCTCAGGGGGGGACCAGCAGAAAATAAAAATCCAAATATCATTTCAAACACCAATCCAAATATCAACTAAAGACCTCTCTGGGGGCAGGCAATCAACCAAAGGGCTCATAGACAGCACCACTTCATCAAATCGGAGGGTTATCACGATGGTGGCACTACCACTCTACGGAGGGTTAGCACGACCACGGCACTACCACTTCATCAAAACAGAAGGGTTAGCACGATGGCGGCACTACCACTCTACGGAGGGCTAGCACGACCACGGCACTACCACTTCATCAAACAGAAGGGTTAGCACGATGGCGGCACTACCACTCCACGGAGGGTTAGCACGACCACGGCACTACCACTTCATCAAAACAGAAGGGTTAGCACGATGGCGGCACTACCACTCTACGGAGGGTTAGCACGACCACGGCACTACCACTTCATCAAACAGAAGGGTTAGCACGATGGCGGCACTACCACTTCATCAAAACAGAAGGGTTAGCACGATGGCGGCACTACCACTCTACGGAGGGTTAGCACGACCACGGCACTACCACTTCATCAAACAGAAGGGTTAGCACGATGGCGGCACTACCACTCTACGGAAGGCTAGCACGACCATGGCACTGCACTTCATCAAATCGAAGGGCTAGCACGATGGCGGCACTACCACTCTGAGGAGGGTTAGCACGACCACGGCACTACCACTTCATCAAAAAAGAAGGGTTAGCACGATAGCGGCACTATCACTCTGAGGAGGGTTAGCACGACCACGGCATTACGACTTCATCAAATCGAAGGGTTAGCACGATGGCGGCACTACCACTCTAAGGAGGGTTAGCACGACCACGGCACTACCACTTCATCAAATCGAAGGGTTAGCACGATGGCTGCACTACCACTCTGAGGAGGGTTAGAACGACCACGGCACTACCACTTCATCAAATCGAAGGGTTAGCACGATGGCGGCACTACCACTCTGAGGAGGGTTAGCACGACCACGGCACTACCACTTTACCAAATTCGAAGGGTTAGCACGATGGCGGCACTACCACTCTACGGAGGGTTAGCACGACCATGGCACTACCACTTCATCAAAACAGAAGGGTTAGCACGATGGCGGCACTACCACTTCATCAAATCGAAGGGTTAGCACGATGGCGGCACTACCACTCTGAGGAGGGTTAGCACGACCACGGCACTACCACTTCACCAAATTCGAAGGGTTAGCACGATGGCGGCACTACCACTCTACGGAGGGTTAGCACGACCATGGCACTACCACTTCATCAAAACATAAGGGTTAGCACGATGGCGGCACTACCACTCTGAGGAGGGTAGCACGACCACGGTACTACCATTTCATCAAACAGAAGGGTTAGCACGATGGCGGCACTACCACTCTATGGAGGGTTAGCACGACGACGGCACTACCACTTCATCAAATCGAAGGGTTAGCACGATGACAGTACCACCACTCTGAGGAGGGTTAGCACGACCACGGCACTACAACTTCATCAAATCGAAGGGTTAGCACGATGGCGGCACTACCACTCTGAGGAGGGTTAGCACGACCACGACACTACCACTTCTTCAAATCCGAAGGGTTAGCACGATGGTGGCACTACCACTCTATTGAGGGTTACCACGACCACGGCACTACCGCTTCAACACGCCCATAAGATGGCAACAACCACCACCACAGGTTCCCCGCTTCGGAAAGGTAAGAGCTGCCTCAGGTACGTGTCTCTTTCCTTTTCTTCTTTGAGTTTAGGCTCACCTAGACACTAGTGTACTAGATTCCCCTAAACTAGGGGCAACTGTAGACACCGGGTCTATAACACCCCCTACCCGTACGTAGGCGAACCCATCCGCAAGGGAGTAGGCAGCCGTACGAGCAGGTGTGCTACCGGACAGAAGCAATACAAAGCATATATATAAGTACGAAAGAATTTAAAACTTTAAGGAGCAAAAACTGAACATACATAATTCATAAATGCGCATACATTAAGCAAAAGCATACACCTATACAAACTTACAACCATACAACAGAAACCTCAGACGAAAGATAGGACCGAGGAAATACTTATGACATAAATATAAAAATATTTATGCAGTCCAAAATATTACATCAATATCTTACTTATTATTACATATACAAACTATACAAAAATACAAAATCCCAATTACAGAGGCAGGACAAAGTACAAAATTTCTAGCTCCTATGTGGCCAACCCTTGCAAATGCGTGACTCGAACCGAACCAAACCTGCCACCTGCACGGGAAAAGAACCCGTGCTAAGCGATACGCTTAGTGGGGAAACACACAAGAAATATGGGCGGCCATTAACAATGGTCGCCAAGGCATAACACATGCAAATGGCATATGCGGACATTCATAACACATATAATATTATACTTGCATATAAAAGCCGTGCGTTTAGAGGATCATATCCACATTCATATATAATCATTCGATAGTCAATGTCACATTTTCACGTAACTAGTTCACATGTTAATCCATAATAGTTAACAGTATAAAATCACAATCGTATACATACTAATTCACATGCTTATAACCACAATCGGTTATATTGAAACGCAGTCACAATACGATATATATGAATAATCGCACACAATAGGCATGTTGAGTCACATTTAACCCAATCAGAGATTCATAATCACATTCGAATTCATAACTGATTCACATGACTGAAATCTTACACATTCGGATATCATATTCTCATATTCATATCAGACAAAGCAAATAAAATACCTGCTGACTCAAAATAGTGGATATTGAGTATACGGACATCACCTTATGGGTGCGAATCGAGTACTGACATCACCTTACGAGTGCGAATCGAATGTTGACATCACCTTACGGGTGCAAATCGAAAATCGATTTCATTTTCACATTCAAAAACAATTTTATTAGGAACCTTAAACAAGATCTAAAACATTAAAGGGTTCGCGAGGAACCAAACGGGGGACCTGATCAGGGTCCAAACGTCCAAAGGGCTGCAGTTAAAAGACTCTATTAGGCATGCCTAACTATCCACTAGACTGACTCTCGCAGGTCATGCATCATTCAAATCATGTGTCAAATCAGACAGTATATAAATATCATCATACTTAATCCAGAGTATAGTAGACATATAAAGAAATTCATAATATCAACCATGCATCATACTATTCTTATTACAAAGCATACAATATAATTCCATCAACATGCTTTAGCACTATTCAATATTCTAAAATTTATTAGAGTCAAATATGGAACATTATCAGACCAATCATTAACTTAACATTCAAACTTTACTTTTAACAACTAACCACTCTTTATAAAAATAGGGTAGGTCACGGTTATAACCGGATTGGTTGTCACCGTGACATACCAAAACTCTCGGTAAAATGCAATCTTGGGGTACCTCATGGTGGTAACCCATTAGGTTGTCACCGTGACATACCCAAACCCCAAAACAAAATGCTATTCCTCACACTTTATCATATCATTCATACCAACTATTTGTAAATTTATATAAATACTTACTTACCCGGTTTGCCACATTATGGGTCTCCATTAAAAGAGGAATTCATAAGCTAAAAGCATTGAATCACATTTATAATTATCATATTATATAATCACTCAAATATCCACATGAACCATAATAGCATCATAGATATCTTGCATACTAATACATTCCAATAACATTTATTATCAATGTATGCATCATATAATATTGTTAGGCAATTACTTCAATCACACATTCACATTTCATATCCCATATGTATATATTTCATTCATCAAACTCGTATCAGTTGATGTCTTTCATGTGTATATAACTTAAATCTCAATTCATAACTATGCATACTTGTTCATATCATACAGGTTTATATAGATTAAAGTATTATAATACTCAATAATGTCATTATACTTAATCCTATTCATGTACATTTTCCAAGGGATAACTATTCTTAAACTCATTTATAGTCCTAAACATGCATCGGATGGATCCTAGAAAGTTTCGGTGTGATGCGGGTTCAATTCGGGAAGAAAAACACATAAAATGGTCAAAACAGAAGGGGTCACGGTGGTAATGACTTTGTTGTGATCATGAGGTCCAAAAATAAGCATTCTGTCTTCTCTGGACATTGGTCATGGTGGTAACCATTTTGGTTGTCACCGAGACATACCCAGAAATAGCAAAACAAAAGCAAAAAGTCAGGTCTGCTTTCCACTTCCAACTTTAACTGCTTAAACCGACCTCTAAACCTAATTTTTAATCAAAATATCCTTCTTAACAAATGACCCTTAGGATGTTGGATTTTATATAGAACAAATTTCAGGTCATTTGGACACATAAATATCTAGATATGATCAAAACAACCTATACTGCTCCCCTGAACCCGACCAGAGAAGATAGCTCTACTTCATGACCACGTTTGGGACACTTAGAATTAAAATTAGCTCAAACTTATTTCTAACACATTTGTAGTAATATATCTTAGCTTTCCAACGGTGCTAGTTTCATACAATTTGGAGTTCTACAACTCGCAATACAGCTTAATAACTGAAGAAAGGTCAAGTGCATTTTAACCCAGTTTTTCACCCAAAATCCTATTCACATGCACAAATGAACAATTTAAACCAACACTCACTACCATCATCATATATCATCAACAACACATTCAAGAAACTTATATCACACATGAATATACTAAAATTCATATATATAATAGAGAGTTTCCCAAACCTCTATGAAGCACAACCCACTATCCTCTTCAAGCTTTAATCTTCAATCTTTTCCTTTGTCCTTCTTTCTCACTTCAATCACTTGCAAACAATCAAAACAATAACTCTATTAACCCATGAAAAACACCCACAAAACCCATTCCAATCGCGAGAGAAGGAGGAGAAGAAGAAACCCAAATAAACATTCAGCTACTAACCTCTTAGAACCCTTCAATACTCAAACCCTAGCTCAAAGCATCCAGAAGCCAGCACATGCAAAGTAAGGGAGAACAAAAATGGGAAGGAGAAGAGAACGTGAGAGCGAGGAAAGAGGGCCGGAGATGATAGCTTCTAAGGAAAGCCAAAGAAAATCTGCCTTCTCTCTCTCTACAATTCCCTTCAAATGCCATTAATGCACTCACCCACTAAATCCACTTGGCAACCATGCATTGGACCCAACAAACCCACTTTGACTTTATGCACTAACACACCATACAACACATGCACCATAGTTGCTCCCTCAAATCAATGACTTAAATTCCACGGCACCAAACTCCATTCACACCTACTAATCTCTTATAAAAACTTAACATCCTGAGTACCATACTCACAAACCACAACAAATACCCTACATCTATACACCATATGCACACCAAATTATTTCTCTCACTTAACTTATTTAGTTAATTACTTTGCAATTAAGTCCTTATCATCAAATTCACTCATGCACAAATTACCGAAATACCCTTCACTTATCCGACTTAGCTTGTCGATTCCGACTAGGCCCGATTTGGGGTGTGATAACTCTTTCCTCCTAATAGAATTTCATCCTCGAAATTCACTTATACCGGAAAGAATTCCCAACATTACATTCCATGTCACCAACAAACTCATACACTTCACTCTCAAACTACTCACTCGCTTACACTTATCGCCATCATTGTACTCTTAAATCACTTTCTTATATTCAAATCAAACACATTCATCAGAATGATCATTACTTAACTGCCCGTCAGAAATCAAAGCCCAAACACTTTACACATAAACCAATTAACTTTGGCCGATTGCTACATAAATCCTTCAATACTTAAAAGACGTCCGTCATATCTACGTTTCTCCTTACCAATAACACTCCTGTCAAACTCCAAAATCCTTTTTACCTTCACTTGTATAAGATCCCGAAATACTCTTTCTGCTCAACTTTAACCAAACACAGAACACTTTTCTTAACAATTGCTGAGTTCATCATTCTTACCCTTAATCTTAATATCAAATAGTACATATACACCCTGTCAGCTTTCTCTCAATCAAAACATATATGCAAATGCTTATCATGTATGGTCAAAGGGATGATGATGCAATGAGAGTGTGTTGGCTCATGTATGCAGAACAATGCTGAAGAAATGCAATTAATGCTATGATGATGCACTTTGTCCCATCCCCATGATTCAATATGCTTTCATTCAAACACTTTTCTAGAGATAGCTGACAGGCATATAGAGTACTACCAAAACCTTACAAGATCCAAATACTCATCCACTTCAGAATACTAAAAGAAAATCAAACTTACCGGAAGACTCTGCAGGCGCTGTCACTACACTGCGGTGCGCAACAAATCCTGATGGTACACGGGCGGCTCGAAACAATTCCTCTACATCCTTTCTAGCTTGCCGAGCTAGATTTTCACTCATCTTCTTAGGACAATCAGCAATCTGGTGTCCCAAGCTGCCACATCGGTGGTATCCAATTCTTCTTACATTTCTTACACTTGTCCCAATGTTGCTTCTGACATTGTTGACACATCGGAAGTCCTCGAATTTTCTTTCCCGCTAACACCCCTTTACTCGACACCTTTCTTTTCTGTGGTACCTTCTGAACAAGGCCTTGAGAAACCCGAGGTGCAGTCAGCCTATCCAAAATCCGAATCAATCCTTGCACTAATGTCCTATCATTAGAAACAGGACCGAAATCTCCAACCAAAAGATGTTCAGAAACACTCTGATTAGCACAACTGGGTTCACACTTGCTGTTGTCTCGCCTATATTCTCACTAGAATCAGACTCTATCTAGACACAACACCAGACAAGACACATCTGCATACGGCCACGGCACAAAACCGACTTGCATGTAAAGACACGACACATAACCGACTAGCATGTAAAGACTCGACACTTAACAAACAAGACAACTAGAACCGCCAAACCTGGCTCTGATACAACTAAATGTAACACCCCCTACATGTACGTAGGCGAACCCATCCGCAAGGGAGTAGGCAGCCGTACGAGCAGGTGTGCTACCGGACAGAAGCGATACAAAGCATATATATAAGTACGAAAGAATTTAAAACTTTAAGGAGCAAAAATTGAACATACATAATTCATAAATGCGCATACATTAAGCGAAAGCATACACCTATACAAACTTACAACCATACAACAGAAACCTCAGACGAAAGATAGGACCGAGGAAATACTTAAGATATAAATATAAAAATATTTATGCAGTCCAAAATATTACATCAGTATCTTACTTATTATTACATATACATATTATACAGAAATATAAAATCCCAATTACAGAGGCTGGACAAAGTACAAAATTTCTAGCTCCTATGTGGCCGACCCTTGCAGATGTGCGACTCGAACCGAACCGAACCAAACCTGGCACCTGCACGGGAAAAGAACCTGTGCTAAGCGATATGCTTAGTGGGGAAACACACAAGAAATATAGGCGGCCATTAACAATGGTCGCCAAGGCATAACACATGCAAATGGCATATGCGGACATTCATAACACATATAATATTATACTTGCAAATAAAAGTAATGCGTTTAGAGGATCATATCTACATTCATATATAATCATTCGATAGTCAATGTCGCATTTTCACGCAACTAGTTCACATGCTAATCCATAATAGTTAACAGTATAAAATCACAATCGTATACATACTAATTCACATGCTTATAACCACAATCGGTTATATTCAAACGCAGTCACAATACGATATATATGAATAATCGCACACAATAGGCATGTTGAGTCACATTTAACCCAATCAGAGATTCATAATCACATTTGAATTCATAACTGATTCACATGACTGAAATCTTACACATTCGGATATCATATTCTCATCATCATATCAGACAAAGCAAACAAAATACTTGCTGACTAAAAATAGTGGATATCGAGTATACGGACATCACCTTACGGGTGCAAATCGAGTACCGACATCACCTTACGGGTGCGAATTGAATGCTGACATCACCTTACGGGTGCGAATCGAAAATCAATTTCATTTTCACATTCAAAATCATTTTCATTAGGAACCTTAAACAAGATCTAAACACATTAAAGGGTTCACGAGGAACCAAACGGGGGACCTGATCAGGGTCGAAACGTCCAAAGGGCTGCAGCTAAAAGACTCTATTAGGCATGCCTAACTATCCACTAGACTGACTCTCGCAGGTCATGCATCATTCAAATCATGTGTCAAATCAGACAGTATATAAATATCATCATACTTAATCCAGAGTATAGTAGACATATAAAGAAATTCATAATATCAGCCATGCATTATACTATTCATATTACAAAGCATACAATATAATTCCATCAATAATGCTTTAGCACTATTCAATATTGTAAAATTTATCAGAGTCAAATATGGAACATTATCAGACCAATCATTAACTTAACATTCAAACTTTACTTTTAACAACTAACCACTCTTTATAAAAATAGGGTAGGTCAATGTCACAACCGGATTGGTTGTCACTGTGACATACCAAAACTCTAGGCATAATGCAATCTTGGGGTACCTAACAGTGGTAACCGATTAGGTTGTCACCGTGACATACCCAAACTCCAAAATAGAATGCTATTCCTCACACTTTATCATATCATTCATACCAACTATTTGTACATTTATATAAATACTTACTTACCCGGTTTGCCACATTATGGGTCTCCATTAAAAGAGGAATTCATAAGCTAAAAGCATTGAATCACATTTATCATTATCATATTATATAATCACTCAAATATCCACATGAACCATAATAGCATCATAGATATCTTGCATACTAATACATTCCAATAACATTTATTATCAATGTAGGCATCATATAATATTGTTAGGCAATTACTTCAATCACACATTCACTGTTCATATCCCATATATATATATTTCATTCATCAAACTCATATCATTTCATGTCTTTCATGTATATATAACTTAAATCTCAATTCATTGTTCATATCATACAGGTTTATATAGATTAAAGTATTATAATACTCAATAATGTCATTATACTTAATCCTATTCATGTACATTTTCCAAGGGATAACTACTCTTAAACTCATTTATAGTCCTAAACATGCATCGGATGGATCCTAGAAAGTTTCGGTGTGATGCGGGTTCAATTAGGGAAGAAAAACACATAAAATGGTCAAAACAGAAGGGGTCACGGTGGTAATGACTTTCTTGTGACTGTGAGGTCCAAAAATAAGCATTCTGTCTTCTCTGGGCATTGGTCACGGTGGTAACCATTTTGGTTGTCGTCGTGACATACCTAGAAATAGCAAAACAGAAGCAAAAAGTTGAAGACTCCCCGTCACGCCTCGTGACCAGCCTGAGAGAGAAGGCCAGTCGCATGACCAGCTGAAGAAGAAGCCAGTCACGGGACGTGACCCTCAGTCACGTCGCGTGACCGGCGAGAGACGTTGCGTGATCTGCGAGATCACGCAACGTGACCTTCGAGGGACAAGCAAGTCACGAGGCGTGACCCTCGGTCACGTCGCGTGACCTGCCTGGTGAGGAGGCCAGACACGCCTCGTGACCAGCCAACCTCGCCCGTTTCTCCGTTCAGGCCGTTTTTTCGAAATTTCCCAGTTTTTAACTCAAAAATGAATCTGGTATTTCTTCTGAATGGATTTTACTGCTGTGTGATGCATGTCATACTTTTAAATGCTTCGATATGCGTAATACCATGATTTTTCTGATGTTTGTACACGATATTCTGTTATTTGATTTGAGTGACGCATAGTCTGCTAGAGTCAAGTAAGTGGATAGTTAGGCATGCCTAATAGAGTCTATTAGCTGCAGCCCATAGTTCTGTTTGGACCCCGATCAGGTCCCCGTTTGGTTCCTCGCGAACCCTTTTCTGTATTGGATCTTGTTTAAGGTCCCTTTTGAAATTATCTGTGAAAGTTAAAGTATAATGGTTTAATCGATTCGTACCCGTAACGTACTGTCTGTAATCGGCTCGTACCCGGAAAGTATTGTCTGTATACTCGTTATCCACTACCTAGAGTCAGCAGGTGTTCTCTGAATGTTTATTTGAACTGCTCTGATCTGATTGGGCTATAAATGGATTATCTGAATAAGTATATTGATGTAATGTATATCGGATTATTTCTGAATGAACATGACTATGAAATACTGATTGTATGGCTTTATTATATGAGTATGTTTATATGGTTTATGTTTTAGCCTTTGCATATTGTCCTGTGAATGTGTTATGCCTTGACGACCATTGTGACTGGCCGTCCATTATTTATGTGTGTTTCCCCACTAAGCGTTTATCGCTTAGCACGGTGTTTTTACCCGTGCAGGTGCGGAAGGAGTTTTGCTTTGAGAGAGTCGCCGTCATCAAGCCAACACAGAAGAGTTTTAGTGTAGGGCTCAATTTTGTATCAGTGATGATTCTTTTTGTATAGAACTCTCTGTATCAGTTTTGTTTCAGCTTCCGCGTTTGTAATTATATTTTGGATATGTAATATTATTTTGTATCAGCTAGTTGATCAGAACATTATTGTAATAGTTATTATAGTAATGCATGATCAGCTTTTGCTTTCTGCATGTAAAGTTTTAATTATACTGTATTTCTGTATGTATGTTATGAATGAATGTATGTTTTACTTTGTACTTGCTTGGTGGCACCTTTACTCATACGGCATCTCACTCCTTCTCGGATGGGATTGCCTACGTATGGGAAGGGGGTGTTACAGTTTGTGGTATCAGAGCATAGGTTTAGGCGTTTCTGGGTGTTGTTGTGTAGCTATGATTGTTCTGAGTTGCTTAGATGTGAATGAGTCTAGATCTGTGTTGGCTGATACGGTTGTTTCTTGTTTGTTTAGATGGCTTCTAATTCTGCTCGTGGATCACTTGAGGAATCCGCCGAGAGTGTGAACCCTCAAGCCTTAGATCCATCGATTTCTGTGTCGGCTCAGTATGTTAGGGTCCAGCCCGAGGCCGCAGCCATGCCCTTTGAGGCTATGTTCAGACTGTATCAGGACATGGCTAGGGTTTTGGTGAGAGTGACTGCTCCTAGAGCACCTATGAAAAATTTGAGAAGGGCGGGAGTTGAAGATTTTTATGGCACTGGTTTGAACGAATCTGAGTTGGCTGAGAGATGGTTAGATAAAGTAAAGCGTGCTTTGAGAGAGATTCGGTGTCCTCCCGACCAGCAGGCAGAGTGTGCATTAGTTCTTCTGCAAGGGTCTGCTTTTGAGTGGTGGGAATTGGTTTGCAGGCATCCTCAGCTACCGGATCCGATTATTTGGGAGTTCTTTGAGGGTGAGTTCACAAAGAAGTATATTACTCAGACTTATAGAGATGCAAGATGGGCACAGTTTTTGAGTTTGAAGCAGAGGGCTTTATCTGTAGCAGAGTATGCGAAAGAGTTCAATAGGTTATCTCGCTATGCCCCACGTGGAGTTATGACTGATGACTTTAGATGCAAGCATTTCGAGGCAGGGTTAAATGAGTCTTTGAAGATTGCTTTGATTTCTTTGATGTGCATACCTGGGATCAGTTATTATCAGATTGTAGAGGCTGCTGTGAGAGCTGAGTTATCAGAGACTGTGTTGAGAGAGAGAGCTCAGAGGAGGAACTCTTCTCGTGGAGGATCTTCATCGGGTAAGAGATCTAGGAACCCACAGGATGAGTCATCTTCTGGTCCGGCTTCTAGAGGCAGAAGACAGGGTTCTGCAGCTGTGTCAGGTTCTGGTAGGGGAGGTAGATCTGATGCCATACCTGTTTGTGCGAATTGCAGCAAGGCTCACCGGGGTGAGTGTAGGTGGCTCACGGGTGGATGTTTTAGACGTGGGAGCACTGAGCACCGTGTGGCTAGTTGTCCCCAGTCGATTGAGGATTCAGGACCTCAGGGAGGAGCTAGTAGGGTTGGTTCAAATGCTTCTCAGGCTACCCGTGGTAGAGGCTGAGGTAGAGGTCGAGGTGGTCGGCATAGAGATGGAGCTGCTTCTGAGACTGTTGAGCATCCTCCTCAGGGTGCCATTAGAGCATATGCTATGAGAGCCAGAGATGAGCAGGATGCGCCTGATGTTAATGCTGGTAAGTTCCTACTCCATGACACTGAGTTGTATGCTCTAATTGATCCTGGTTCCACACACTCATACTTGTGCACAGATAAAATTGTTGATAAGTTGCATGCAGTTGATCAGTTAGATTATGAGATTTGTGTGACCAGTCCATTAGGGCATAGTGTCAGTGTGAGTAGAGTCTTTAGGAGTTGTCCTTTGATAGTTGAGGGAGTTGTACTTCCAGCGGATTTGATTGAGTTACCCTTCAGAGAGTTTGATTTGATTCTGGGTATGGACTGGTTGGGTAAGCATCGGGCTGTAGTTGATTGCCATAGGAAGACAGTGGTACTTCGGGATAGAAGTCAGTCTCTTGTGTTTCTGAAAGGTTTGGGTGCTAGTTCATTGAATAATGTGATTTCTGCGATGCAAGCCAAGAGGTTTATTAGGAAAGGTTGTGAGGCTTTTCTAGCAGTAGTGTTAGATTCTAAGAGGGATCAGGTTCAGATTGAGGACATTCCTGTAGTGCGGGAGTTTAGTGACGTATTCCCGAGCGAGTTGCCTGGTTTGCCTCCTAAGAGAGAGGTTGAGTTGTCCATTGAGATTATGCCGGGTACTACACCTATTTCGAGAGCACCTTATCGGATGGCTCCTGTAGAGTTGAAGGAACTTAAAATTCAGCTACAAGAGCTATTGGATAAGGGGTTTATTCGACCTAGCATATCTCCTTGGGGAGCTCCAGTTCTTTTTGTCAAGAAGAAAGATGGATCCCTGCGGATGTGTATTGACTACAGGCAGATTAATAAAGTTACGGTGAAGAACAAGTATCCATTGCCTAGGATTGAGGATTTATTTGATCAGCTTTGAGGTGCGGGTGTCTTCTCCAAGATAGATCTTCGATCAGGGTACTATCAGCTACGAGTTCAGGATGCAGATGTGGTTAAGACTACATTTCGGACTAGGTATGGCCACTATGAGTTTCTTGTGATGCCGTTTGGTTTGACAAATGCTCCAGCGGCTTTTATGGATCTGATGAACCGTGTGTTTAGGCCATACTTAGATCGATTTGTAGTAGTGTTCATTGATGATATCTTGGTGTATTCCAAGGATGAGAGTGAGCATGAGGAGCATATCCGATTAGTTTTGCAGATGTTGAGAGAGCATCAGTTGTTTGCCAAGCTTAGCAAGTGTGATTTCTGGCTTCGAGAAGTTTCATTCTTGGGTCACATTGTTTCAGCTAGAGGTATTCAGGTAGATCCAGCCAAGATTAAGGCGATAGTTGATTGGAAAGCGCCTAGAAATGTTCAGGAAGTGAGGAGTTTCCTCGGTTTAGCAGGTTACTACCATCGGTTCGTTAAGGGATTTTCTGTGATTGCTGCTCCGATGACTAGATTGTTGAGGAAAGGAGTCAAATTTGAGTGGTCAGATAGGTGCCAGGCTTGTTTTGATCGGTTAAAGCAGTTGCTTGTTGAGGCTCCTATTCTTACTCAACCCATCTCGGGTAAAGAGTTTGTCATTTATAGTGATGCTTCTGGAGTTGGTCTTGGATGTGTGCTGATGCAGGAGGGTAAAGTAGTGGCTTATGCTTCTCGTCAGTTGAAGCCACATGAGAGGAACTATCTGACGCATGATTTAGAGTTGGCAGCTGTGATCTTTGCTTTGAAGATTTGGCGTCACTACTTGTATGGGTAAAAGTGTAGGATCTTCTCGGACCACAAGAGCTTGAAGTACTTCCTTTCACAGAAGGAGTTGAACATAAGACAGCGCCGATGACTGGAGTTGTTTAAGGACTACGACTGCATTGTGGATTACCATCCTGGTAAGGCTAATGTAGTCCCTGATGCTTTGAGTCAGAAATCGGTTTCAGCCTTGTTCTTGAGGCAATTCAGATGGAGATTTGGTTCTGATGGGGCTTTGCTTGCCCAGTTGCGTTTGAAGCCTACTTTGAGACAGAGGATTGTGGATGCTCAGAAAGATGATGTGAGACTTCAGCGGATTGTGCATGAGGTCTGATCGGGTAAGCAGTCAGAGTTCTCAGTTCAGGATGAGGTGCTTATGTTCAGAGATCGTTTGTGTGTGCTAGAGTCTGAGGATTTGAGGAGACTGCTTATGAGTGAGGCGCATAGTACAGTCTTTACTATGCATCCGGGCAGTGAGAAGATGTATAGAGACATGAAGCAATTCTATTGGTGGTCCGGTATGAAGCGTGATATAGTGGATTTTGTTTCCAAGTGCTTGACTTGTCAGCAGGTAAAGGCCGAGCATCAGGTTCCTTCGGGTTTGCTTATGCCTTTATCTATTCCTGAGTGGAAATGGAATGATATCGCCATGGACTTTGTTTCTGGTTTGCCTTTGACTCAGAGGAAACATGATTCAGTTTGGGTTATTGTGGATCGGCTTACGAAATCAGCTCACTTTTTGCCAGTTAGAGTGGACTACTCCATGGACAGATTGGCCAGTATCTATGTGGATGAGATAGTTCGGTTGCATGGTGTGCCTTTGTCCATAGTTTCAGATCGGGATCCGAGGTTTACTTCCAAGTTTTGGAAGGAGTTGCAGAGAGCTTTGGGCACTAGGTTGAACTTCAGTACAGCGTTTCATCCTCAGACCGATGGTCAATCTGAGAGAGTCATTCAGATTCTGGAGGATATGATGAGAGCTTGTGCTTTGGATTTTTCGGGTAGTTGGGACAGATATGTATCGTTGATGGAGTTTGCCTACAACAACAGTTTTCAGTCGAGCATCGGTATGGCACCATATGAGGCTTTGTATGGTCGTCAGTGTAGGACTCCAATTTGTTGGACCGAGCTATCCGAGAGATCAGTGATTGGACCAGACTTGGTTAGAGATACTGAAGAGAAGATCAGAGTAGTGCAGCGGAATTTGAAGGCAGCAAAGGATCGACAGAAGTCTTATGCCAATTTGAAAAGGAAAGATGTGCATTTTGAGATCAGGGACAAGGTTTTCCTTAAGGTTTCACCTTGGAGGAAAGTGCTTCGATTTGGCAAGAAAGGCAAGCTTAGTCCTCATTTCATTGGACCTTATGAGATTTTGGCTAAGGTAGGACCTGTAGCCTATAGATTAGCGCTACCGTTGGAGCTAGCAAAGTTGCATGATGTCTTCCACGTTTTGATGCTTCGTCGGTACAGATCAGATCCTTCGCATGTTCTTTCGGTTCAGGATATTCAGGTTCAGCCAGATTTTTCCTATGATGAGGAACCTCGAGCTATTCTAGCCCGAGAGGTGAGACAGTTGCGAAGTAAGCAGATTCCCTTGGTTAAAGTGTTGTGGATCCATCATGGAGTCGAAGAAGCAACTTGGGAACCAGAGGATTCGATGAGAGCTCAGTATCCACAGTTGTTCAGTTCAGGTGAGAATTTCGAGGACGAAATTCTTATTAGTAGGGGAGAGTTGTCACACCCCGTTTGCCCCCTAGTAGAATGAGCCTGTCTGTGTGAGCATGCATGTGCATGTGTTCAGCATGTCATAAGGGTATTTTAGTAAAAATGTATGTTTTGGGGTTTATTATTATGTGGGTGCATACATGGCATTAGTATGTGATTTATTTGGGAATTGCTTGTGTACATTGGAGCATACCATTGTAGGGTGTTTTTAGTTGAGTTTGCATTAGATGTGTGTGATGTGTGGGGTTAGGGTGTAAGTGAGTAAGTTCCACCACCAAGAAAATGACATGTGTATTAGGTTAGGGAAAATGAATAAAGAAAAGAAGTAAGAAAGAAGAGAAGATCAGATTTACGTTCTTCCTCTTCAACCTTCATCTTCTTCCTCCTTTTCCCTTTCCTAAATACTGCTAACTGTTAATCAAGTTGTGTTGTGGAGATTGCTCACTCTTACTTCTAACTTGGTAAGTACATATCTTTGTCCTTGTCTTACTGTAATTCTCTTCTTCTTCCTTGAGTTTAGGTTTAACTTAGGGTTGCATTATTGAATGTTTGTGTTTAGCTGAAACTCCTCGCGATCCCAAAGGCAAGGAGGTTGCTGGGAGTAGTGGGACTAAGTGTTAGAAGCTTAGATTCCAGGTTTGGGAACAATTGATTGTGAATTGTGTGATTTTAAGTTACTGTAAATTTTCTAGGGTTCTTGTTCTTGAGAAGTTTGAATGCTATTATTCTTGAACTGATTTAATGTTTAAATGTTGAATTGAGTTGTATAAATGTTGCCTATATTGTTTGAGATGATTTCTGGAAGGTAAGAACAGGTTTTATTGGTTTTGAATCAAATTTGGATTGATTTTTGTGTTCTGGGAAAAATCTGGAAATCGATACTGTCATAATCCCGTTCTCCAGATCGTGTCGCGTGACTAGCCAAGAAGGGAGACAAGTCACGAGACGTGACCTCAGGTCACGACTCGTGACCTGCCAGTTTGAGGCCAGTCACGAGTTGAGGCTGTCTGCCACAGCTCATGACCAGCTTAAATGAGGCCAGTCACGAGACGTGACTCCCCGTCACGCCTCGTGACCAGCCTGAGAGAGAAGGCCAGTCGCATGACCAGCTGAAGAAGAAGCCAGTCACGGGACGTGACCCTCAGTCACGTCGCGTGACCGGCGAGAGACGTTGCGTGATCTGCGAGATCACGCAACGTGACCTTCGAGGGACAAGCAAGTCACGAGGCGTGACCCTCGGTCACGTCGCGTGACCTGCCAGGTGAGGAGGCCAGACACGCCTCGTGACCAGCCAACCTCGCCCGTTTCTCCGTTCAGGCCGTTTTTCCGAAATTTCCCAGTTTTTAACTCATAAAGGAATTTGGTATTTCTTCTGAATGGACTTTACTGCTGTGTGATGCATGTCATACTTTTAAATGCTTCGATATGCGTAATACCATGATTTTTCTGATGTTTGTACACGATATTCTGTTATTTGATTTGAGTGACGCATAGCCTGCTAGAGTCAAGTAAGTGGATAGTTAGGCATGCCTAATAGAGTCTGTTAGCTGCAGCCCATAGTTCTGTTTGGACCCCGATCAGGTCCCCGTTTGGTTCCTCGTGAACCCTTTTCTGTATTGGATCTTATTTAAGGTCCCTTTTGAAATTATCTGTGAAAGTTAAAGTATAATGGTTTAATCGATTCGTACCCGTAACGTACTGTCTGTAATCGGCTCGTACCCGGAAAGTACTGTCTGTATACTCGTTATCCACTACCTAGAGTCAGCAGGTGTTCTCTGAATGTTTATTTGACCTGCTCTGATCTGATTGGGCTATAAATGGATTATCTGAATGAGTATATTGATGTAATGTATATCGGATTATTTCTGAATGAACATGACTATGAAATACTGATTGTATGGCTTTATTATATGAGTATGTTTATATGGTTTATGTTTTAGCCTTTGCATATTATCCTGTGAATGTGTTATGCCTTGACGACCATTGTGAATGGCCGTCCATTATTTATGTGTGTTTCCCCACTAAGCGTTTATCGCTTAGCACGGTGTTTTTACCCGTGCAGGTGCGGAAGGAGTTTTGCTTTGAGAGAGTCGCCGCCATCAAGCCAACACAGAAGAGTTTTAGTGTAGGGCTCAGTTTTGTATCAGTGATGATTCTTTTTGTATAGAACTCTCTGTATCAGTTTTGTTTCAGCTTCCGCGTTTGTAATTATATTTTGGATATGTAATATTATTTTGTATCAGCTAGTTGATCAGAACATTATTGTAATAGTTATTATAGTAATGCATGATCAGCTTTTGCTTTCTGCATGTAAAGTTTTAATTATACCGTATTTCTGTATGTATGTTATGAATGAATGTATGTTTTACTTTGTACTTGCTTGGTGGCACCTTTACTCATACGGCATCTCACTCCTTCTCGGATGGGATCGCCTACGTATGGGAAGGGGGTGTTACAAGTCATATAAGATGTTTGAGGCCTCGGTCTCCGGTATACCTCCGGGTATACATGATTATAAAAATATTTTGAGATTCATGTCTCCATATGCTTGGGATACTGTGTCCTATCAGTATCATTGGTACCCGTATCCACTAATTAGCGAATATTCAGGCTATTACTTGAGTTTAGTACATGCGATTATTTTATAAAGCTAATGGTTATATGAAATGACTATATGTTACATGTATATGTATATGCGCTATGGCATGATGAGATGTCACACTTGTATTCGAATTTGAATGGTTTATTTTCCCAATATGCTTGAGTATGATGACGATTGTTATATGTTGAGTAATATATGCTTTTATGCTTTAATATCATTAAGTTATATATATATATATATATATATATATATATATATATATATATATATATATATATATATATATATATATATATATATATATATATATATATATATATATATATATATATATATATATATTTGTTATTGCGATTATATGTACATGCATGTGTTGTTCCTCCCCACTAAGCATTATCGCTTAGCACGGGCTCTTTTCCCGTGTAGGTGGCAGGTTCTTTTTGGGAGTCAGGCATCTACAGGTCGGCCACTAGAAGTCTAGAATTGGAGTTATTTTATCTTTCGCTGTATTTTTTTATATGGGAATTGATTTTGGGAAATGTAATTTTTGTAAAGGATGATTTTGTATAAGTATATTTACCCTTACCAAACCGTTTTGTAAAGCAATATAATTATTATATGTATATGGATTTGGTATATTTTGATTAAATGTACTTGTTTTCTTAACATGTCTTGGGTATATGTATGGGTTTATGTGAGTTGCGCGCGTGGCGCCCCGGCATCCTTCCAACGGGGGTATCGGGGTGTTACATAATACGTGATGGCCCACATCACAAGCATCGTATTATGGTTTATTTTGCCTAAGAAAAGTATTTATTGCCATTACATGAGCTTTGGTCAAGGGTAGTGTTACTTTAGGTCTACCCAAGCATGGTCCCTGCCAACGGGTCTAGCTCATCACGAGCATAATGACCAATCGGGTCTCAATTTAATATACCAAAACGTACTAGGCTTGGGCTGGTGATTATCCTTAACACTTCCCTAGAATGAGTGAAAGTAGGGTCGTGCTTCGAGAATGCACCGGGGTAGAATAAGGGACCAAACTAGTGTAATTCTAAGGCTCTAAAATGATGCGATGCAATTCTCGAAAAGAGATAGAATTTTAAGTTTTAAAAACTCAATTAAATATTTTAACTAAGACATTTTCGGAGCAAAGTCACAAAGTCCCCAGCGGAGTCGCCACTATGACGCGCGCCGAACCTAGCAACGGCCCTCATAGGCGAGACCCGCTTTTAGGGCTCGAGGGATTGGTTCGCGTCTTTTGATCTTGGGTGCCATGAGACATCTTGGAATTCCTACCCAATAGAACATTGGGGAGTTCATCTAGCCTCATGATACCTTTAGGCACCTTTGAGGTATTTTGGGGTCGCCACCCAATTTACGAGAAATTGGGAAAGGTCATCTAACCTCTATGGTCTAAACCAGAGATGGTGTTCGGAACTTCACTCTTATTTGTGTCTTGATTAATTATAAATGAGTTTTTAGATTCAAAAAAAATTATCTCTCATCTCACACGATTACTGCATTTAATTAAAAAGCACATTGCAAGTATTTGAAAACATTAAATAAAAGCTATAAAGTAAAACGGTAAAGAAAGCGGTAAATACATCAAACACCCAATTACAAGGGAGAAATTGGGACAGAATACAATCCCAAATGAAAGGAAATCAAATTGCACCAAAAATAATTACTTACAAGGGCCCACAAGATATATGAACATAAATTTAAAACAAACATCAAAGTCAAGTATAAAAAATGACATAAATAAATCGGGATATTTATTTAGTTTAGGAACATTGGTTCCTTTACGCTCACTTAAAGTGGGATCGAAGAGTTGTTCGATTATTAGTTTGGAAACCGGGATGAGTGATCCCTTTTTTGAGAAAATTTAACTCTTCATTTTATTCATGTTATTTTACATTTCTTGACTAAAATGAGGGACATTGGTCCCAATTTTATTAATAAAATCCCAATTTAGTTATAAAATATTTTTGTGAATTTTTATCCTACACGTTCATAAAATAAAATATTTTATGTACAAGCAAACTCAAACACGAATAAGGGATAGAAAATGTCTCACCCAAACGATGTGGTCTCCTATGCGTCGTGACCCCCTCGTTCAGCCACGGAAACGCTCACACAAGACAAATCAAATTTAAACCCCAAACAAAAAAAACATTAAAAATGTTATAAACAATTCTAAAATCAACCAAATAAATATGAAAGCTAGAGAACATGCAAAAATAATTAGCACATGTGTATGAGATTAAATGGGCTAAATTAGACATGTCAATTTAATATGCAAGCAATTTACATACAAAGGGGAATTAAAAATAAGTCATGCCAAAATACTAAGGATAATGACAAAAAAAATAATGACAAAATAATAACAATAGCAACAATAAAATAATAATAATAATAATAATAATAATAATAATAATAATAATAATAATAATAATAATAATAAAATAACAATAATAATAATAAAATAACAATAATGATGGCATAATGAAATAATAATAATAATAATGATAACATAAATGATAACATCAAATATAATAACAATACAAAGGGAAAGACAACAGTAAAGTATAATGATAATAATAATAATAATAATAATAATAATAATAGCAGTAGCATACTAGCATGGTAATAATAGCAAAAATAGAGGCAAAGATGGCATTAACAGTGGTGGAATATTAACAATAACAATAATAAATAAAATGAAATGAGATGAAGAAAATGGACCCAAGAATGTTTACGCTCAGAGTTTATAGAGTGGAGAAATGGCGTCTTGATCCGTCCTCCTTGTCGAGTTTGCGGTAATAAACAGAGAAAGTATTTGAGAAAATCTAAGTTTTTAACGAAGAAAACTTAAGAAAATAATTTTTGATTGAATGATCAAGCCAAGAAAATTAATTTTTCTTGCTCAATCCAAACTAAGGATAAAATCTCTTAAAGAGAAGAAGAAAAATTGATTCCTAAGATTTTCTTGAAATCCCTTTTTTCTTGCTCCCTCGTCTGCCTTTTTTTTTCAATGAGAAAAACCTTCCTTTTGGTTTTTGAAAGCAGCCCCCCAATTTGAAAATGAAGACCCAGTCCCTTATAATTTCCTCATCTCCCAAAAATGGGAAAAAACCAAACTCACTTTCTAATTTTTATTTTTTCAAAATAACACTAAAATGTGGAAAAGACATGATTTTTGCAGTCCCAAAAATATTTTTTACCATGTGAGAAAGTGACAGGGGCCAGTGGGTGCAACCTCACCCGTGCTGCCGCATCTCACCAAAGTGAGATGTGGCCCCAGGGCCGCATCTCACTAAAGTGAGATATGGCCTCACATAGGTGAGGCCGTATCTCACAAACCAAAGATTTTTTTTTTTTACAAATTAAACTTTCAAAGTTTTTATTTTTTTTTAAATTAAATTCCCTTTTTTAAAGATTAAATCCTTTTTTTATCATTTTTAATTAATTAATTTAATTCCTTTTTTAAATATATATTTTTAATCAAAAAAATTGATATATATAAAAATAACACTTCTTACCCTTTTTTATTTTTAATTAATTTTTTAATTTAATTTTTTATAATAATTTTTATTATATATATTTATTTATCTATTTTTTTATTTAAAAAATGAGGATCTTGACAAAGGAAACATCATTTTCGACATTTTTACCTGTGAATAGGCGACAATTTCATCATCGGGTAATCCTGATCTTGGACCGCCTCGGGATCCGGTGTCTATACAGTGCAACTTTTCAAAAAGAGATAAAATTTCTTAACCCTAAACCCATTTATATTAGATTAGCCAAAGGTACTTTCGGAGCAAAATCTCATGATGTCCCCAATGAAGTCGCCACTATGATGCACGAGAACCCCAACTCGGCATTTGGGTCATTCTCGGAAACCCGCTTTTACAATTTGAGACCAGATGGAGGTTCATTAAGACTCGTGAAAGCTGGCCGCTTCGCAATGGACAGGGAATCACCCCTATTCCATCGTTGGCAATCAACCTATGAGGGCGTCTATATGGAATCATAAGGTAGGTATCATGGAGTCGCCACCCAATAAAATATTGGTAAATGAATTCTAACCTTATGAGGCCAAAACCAGAGAGAGTTCAGGACCTCACTCTTATTTATACTTTTGGTTAATATTATATGATTGAATTTAGAGTTAATTATTTTATCTCCCTTCTCACACGATCATACAATAAATTTAAAGCGCACTTCAAGCATATTCGAAAAGCAGTAAAGAAAACAATAAAGAAAGCAATAAATAAATTATAAGTGAAAAATATGGGACAAAACAATGCCCAAAAATAATAAAGGCAAAAATAAATAAAGAAATAAAATTATCCCAAAAATTAATTACAAGGGCCCAAAATAAATAAATAAATAAGAAAGAATAAAATATATCATACACAAATCGGGACATTTATTATATTTTATGAACATTGGTTCCTTTGAGTTAACTTAAAAATTGAGAGTTATTTTTGGGCATTTATGGAGAAAACAGGGATGAGTGATCTCATTTTATGAAAATTAACTCTCTTTTGAAAGTGAAAGTTTATTGGTTAAAATCAGGACATTGGTCCTATTTTATTAATAAAAATATCAATTTTTATTATTGTAGATTTCTCTAAGATAAGCGTATTTAAAAAAAATACTATTTTACATACAGCACAACAAAATAATAAAATAAGGAAAATAAGGAAATTAAAATGCAAACCAAACTTGAAGGTTCCTAATCTCTTGATTCTCCAGCTCGCACAGGAACGTTACTCAAAGCGAAACAAACAAGTTTAGTGGATAGCAAAAACAAAAATAAAAAAAATATTAGTAAATTAGATCAAATGAATGAAATAAACAATTCAATGAACCAAATAAAATAAATAATATGATAAAAATAAAGCAATTTAAATCAAATGAATAAAATAAGATACAATAGAAATAAAAAATTAAATGAAGCAAATGCAGTAAATAATCTTAATTGAGAAAAACATTTACAATTATTAGAAGAAATAATACTTAATGAAAATTATGCGGAAAATTAACAGGAGGAAATAAGGGTCAAAAGTATAATTAAATGACAAGTAAAGTTATTATAGGATATTTTAAAGAATTAAATTACATTGCATACATCATGTAAATAAGTTAATTAAATTAACCTAAGTTTGATGTTAATTATAACAGACAAACAACAAATAGATTAATAACAATTTACAATGGAGAAAACAGTTGAACAACAGAAAATAAGAATAGAAGAATATTGGCTCTAATCCGTATATTTACCCTCAAAAGTTTCGATCCTGGCTGCAAAAAGAAGGAAGATTGATTCCCTGTTGATTGTTTGAAAAACGAGAATTAAGAAAACTTGGGTCTGTTGCCAAAAATTTGAAATCAAAAACTATTATTTCTTTGAAAACAGATAATGAAAATTGATTCTTAAACATAAAGAATTAATTTCTTTAGCTCAAGAACAATTAGAATTTTTCAAGAAAACTCAGGAAATCTTTTTTTTTTTGGAGCTTTTCTAGTCGCTGTTCAAATGCTCCTCCTTTCTCTCAAGGTGTTTAACTTTTCTATTTATATGATTCTTGTAAAAATTAAGTTTTTTAGGAGTTTTAATCCTATTTAAAGTCCTAATTATCCTTTTAGAAATCTGATTTTATCCTTTAGGAAAAATTCAAAAAGAATTTGAGTTTAATTGAAACTGAAATACAGTGAAAAAACCAGAAAAAACAGAGTTCGCGCGAGGTAGGGGACGCTCGAGGTGCGGGCCCTGCGCTGGAGGCCGTGCCTCACGTACGCGAGTTGCGGCCTCGCTCAAGGCAAGCAAGCGTTGTGCCTCATGCACGCAGACCGCATGAGTTACGCCTCGAGCGAGCTACCGGTAGGAGCTCTGCTTCGCGCGCGCCACGCAAGCCGCGCGACGGCAGACCACCGAAAAATCTCTGAAAACTGAAATAAAAAATAATTTTTTATTTAGAAAGAAAGTTTCGACAAGGAAATTATCACTTCTAACTTTTTTGCCTAGGAGCAAGCGTCATTTTCATCACTGGGTAACCTTGGTCTGGGCTACCTCAGGACTTGGTGTCTACAGTACTGTTGTGTGATACTCCACTACAGGTAATCCTATATCACATGACCGGTGGTATATGTTACTTGTAGGGGGTGTTACACTTAGTGATAATAGTTTTCCTTCGGTGTGTTTGGATCCATCTCTGGTGAATATTTGGCGACTGATGATGGCAACATCGACAAATGCAATCAAATACGCTATTTAATGGCGATGGAAAGGCACACTTTAATGACCTATTAATGAGAGACTGTGTGTTATCTCAAATAAAAGTATAAAAAATTGAAAACAATTATAATAGAAGGATCAAATGTAGGAAATTGTAATAATTTGAGGACTTGAAAATGGATTTTCCCAAATTAAAATATAGGTCCTTATGTATTTTAAGTGTATTTTATTAAAAAAAATTAAATATATTAAATATAAATTAATTTAAAAACTTAATTAATTAAATATATTTTTGATTTTAATTAAATTAAAATATTTTATAACTTTTTAATTAGTTTTTGAATTTTTATTTAATATTGATGGCTAATTATGAAATCTTCAAATTTAAAAAAAAAATTAAAATATTTCCACTTCTTTATTTTATTTTTTTTTATTTCTTTAAAATTGGACAAGTTAAATAAGTTTTTGTATTTAGAGTTTCATGAATACTTAATTAATTTAATATTATCTAAAATCTAAATAAAACTTAAATGATTATAAATAATTATAAAAAAATTTGGATTACAAATACTAGTATATTTTAGTTAAAATAAAATGACAAATATATAATTATGACTTTTTTCAATATATAATTATAATTAAAGTAAAAATCATATTTAGTAGACATGGCAAATAGGTCAGGTTAGGCGAGTTCGGGCCACTTAGGTCATTTTCGATTTTGGATTTTTCGATCAACATTTATTTCAGATCACTTGCTTTTCGAGCAGATTTGGATGGGATCTCGGAGCATAGTTATAACTGAAAAATCGAATTGAAACTGAAAATCTTACCATAAGCTATTTGAGTTTTTGTCTAACCGATTCGATCTTGACTTTTTTTGTGTCTCACGTCAACTTTGACTTTTTTGATCTCTGTACTTAAAATACACATTTGATACCATATATGACTCATTATATTGGTCAATTTGACGTTTTGGATGTCCCAAGTTAACTTTGACCACTGGTCAAACTTTGTCAAACATATCACTATTCATTACGAAACAGTAATCTAGTTTTTAATATTAGTTTTAAATACCTTAAATGGACTTGTTTTCACTTTATATTTGATCCTCAAGTTTGTTTCAAATGAAAATATTCATAACCCAAAAAAATACTATTCTTGCCTATGTGGCACTATTCATCTCTGAAACTACGATTTAAGGTCTGAAATGTACTATTCATAAACTCAAAATTTTCGAGGTGTTATATTCTCTTACAAATTTGAGATACTATGATTTGATTGAAAAAAATCAAAACAGCACAACTAAGTAGTAACGGCAATGCAATATAACGGATGGGTCGTGAGCAATAGAATAACGACAGATTCTGGCATGGAGAAAATATGCAAAAAATAGAAATAGTGAAATACAATACACGTTATATGCCACTTAATTATTATTTTCCATTTCACTTTTTTATTTTTTTATTTTTTATCTTTTACTGTTCACAACCTAAACAATTAGGTCAGTTTTATATATATATATATATATATATATATATATATATATGGTGCAATCTTATGCATGTATGTATATATTTATGTATGAGTACACTATCATTTATATATAAATATGAGAAAATAAAATTTAATTGAAAAAAACTTAGCACTAAAATCCATGAGATTCAGGGTCCACATTTTCCATGAGAGCGCATGAGGGGTAAGGGTCAACTCTCTCATATCTTTCACATGTGGAAACATCTCCCTCTACGAGGCTGTTTTAGTGGAGTCACCACCCGGTACGTTAGGCCGGAGATTAAAACCAATCTGATTTAAGGTCCGAAAATATTAGTCTTATTTCTGCCTTTAATTAATATTTTATTATCCTCAATGATTTCAATATTTATAATTTACCTTTTAATACAATAGTGCATGAAAACAGTAAAAGTGGCCATACAATATATTTTGCATGAGTGATCCTATTTATTACTTTATTTTGTGATCCTAAATTATGTGTTTTGAGGTAATAGGCTTATTTATTGAGTCTTTTAATATTGGCTCATTATTTGAGTGAATTGGGCCTTTGACCCATCTAAAGGAAATTAGGACATTAGTCCCTTAATTCTAATTCATTAGTAGCATTTTCCTCCTATATTGGTCAATCTATAATAGCACGGGACTCGACCAAATTCAGTCATTATTCCCAAAGTGACCTTCGAGAATGCATTATTAGATAGCTCCTATACTATTATTCATGACCAAAATTGGGAAAATGGTTCATTTTATTGATTATTAAAAAATGCTTGGGACATTGGTCCCATTTTATTCTAAATGATAGTTTGATGGAAACATTATTTGAAGAATTCCATTTATTTTGGTGTAATTAAATTGTAGGACATTGGTCCTAATTTATGATGACAGCACTTTTTAGGAAAGGTGGCTTGATCCACCAAATCATTTTGTTCATTCTTTTCATGTAGAAAATTCCAAATTAATTAGTCATTAATTTGTGAAATCTCTTTTAGCATGATGAGAACCATTTTATTAAATCCTCATATAATTATCACTATGATTCAAAACATTTGTGAGAGATTATTTATTTTTAAAAATATACAATCAATATTATATGGAAATAAATAACTGCTTCAAATCTAACAACATATAAATATACATATAAACCTCATAAAAAAATATCAAAATATATACATAACCATGCTTTAAATCTCTATAAACAATGTGAACATTTATCATAGCATATAAGTACTATAAATTGTACTAACATACTAAGATAGAATATGTAAATATAAAAGAAATATACGAACATCCATTTTCTCAATACTGCATTCTAGAGGCTTCGTCTGATCAAATGAAGTACTTCATTTGATCAGATGAAACCATCCAGGATGAACTTTGTCTAATCACACAAAGTACTTCATCTGATTAAACAGAGTACATCTAGATCTTGGAAGCTTTTCAAGAAAATATGTCCGTGATGCGCGCCGAACCGGGAAGGCCCTCTTAAGGAGCCCACTTTTAGGGTTCGAGAGATTGGTTTGCGTCATTTGATTTTGGGCAACATGAGACATTTTAGAATCCCCTCCCAATAGAATATTGAGGAAGTTCATCTACCCTCATGAAACCTTTAGGCACTTTTGAGGTATTTTGGAGTCGCCACCCAAGTTCCAAGAAATTGGGAAATGTCATCTAACCTCTACGATCTAAACCAGAGAAGGTGTTCGGAACTTCACTCTTATTTATGCCTTGGTTAATTATAAATGAGTTTTTAGATTTGAAAATTTCATCTCTCTTCTCACACGATTAATGCAATTTATTAAAAGTACACTTCAAGCACTAAGAAAGCGATAAATGAAAATTGTAAATAAAACAGTAAATAAAGCGATAAATAAAACAGTAAACACACAACACGCCATTTACAAAGGAGAAATTGGGAAAAATACAATCCCCCAAAAAAGCTAAATAAAATTATGATGAAAATTGGGACGGAATACAATCCCCAAATGAAAGAAAGCTTAATAAAATTGCCCCAAAAATAATTAATTACAAGAGCCCACAAGATATATGTAAACGTAAAGTTAAACAATCGAGCAAAATTAATCAAATGAGAAGACATACATAAATCGGGATATTTATTCGGTTTGGGAATATTGGTTCCTTCACGCTCACTTAAAAAGGGATCGAATACCTGTTTTGGCTATTGGATTGAAAACCGGGATGAGTGATCCCATTTTTAAGAAAACTTAACTCTTTATTTTAATTCGTGATATTTTGCATTTCATGACGAAAATCGAGGAAATTGGTCCCACTTTATTAGTAAAAACCCCAATTTAGTTATAAAAATATTTTTGAGACTTTTTATCTTACACATGCATGAAATAAAACTATTTGATTTGCAAACAAACACAATCGCACAAATAAGGGGTAGGTAAGGTCTCACCCAAGTAATGTATCCTTCTACGCATTATGACCTTTCGACTTCATCACGAAGATGCTCAAACAAGCGACATCACATTTTACCCAAACACGAAAACCACCAATAAAAATATTAGTAATAATTCTAACATTAGCCATATAATCATAAAAATAAAAGAAATATAAGACATGGTCAACATACACGTAGAAAATAAAATGAGTTTAATTGAGTACATTAAACTTAAAACACAAGCAACTAACATGTAAGAGGATTAAAAGCTAACAATGCAAAAATATAATAGTAACAACAATAACAATTATCACAATAAAATGACAATAATAATAACAATAATGATAACAATGACAATAACAATTATAGTAACATTAATAATAATAATAATAATAATAATAATAATGATACGACAATAGTAATAGCACTAATAATAATAATAATAATAATAACACAACAATAATAGCATTAATGACAATAATAATAATAATAATAATAATAATAATAATAATAATAATAATAATAATAATAATAATAATAAATGACAATAGTAAAAAAAATGACAATGATAAATGACAATAACAATAATAAAAATAATAAATAACAATAATGAAAATAACAATAATAACAATAACACTAATGATAAACTAATAATAATAATAATAATAATAATAATAATAATAATAATAATAATAATAATAATAATAATAATAATAATAATAAAATTAAATAAAAGAACAAAAGGAAGGTAAGTAAACATGTAATGGAAAAGGATAATGTTTAAGCATAAAAGGAGAAATTATCACAAAAATCACACCAAAAAAAGAACCCAAAAATCTCATTTTTCATACCCAAATCATGTACATTTACCCATTTTCATACCAAAATAAGATAAAAATTGAAAAATCATGTTAAGAGAACAAAACTCAAAAACACATGTTCACAAATGTAAGAAAATAAATGAAATAAAATAAAATAAATAAGATGAAATTAGAAACTAATAATAGATCCAAGAATCTTTACTCTCAGATTTAATGATTGGAAGCAAAATGTCTCAATCTACATTTTTCTTGTCAAGAACCAAAAATAAACTCAAAGAGATTCAAAAATCTTAAGTTTTTATCTCAAAAAAACCCAAGAACAATAAAACTCAAAAATAGATTTTTTGATATTTAACGAGAAAACTCAAGCTAAGGAAATTAATTTTCCTTCCTCAAGTTAATCTAAACTCACCAAATATTTTTTAGATTTAAGAAAATCAAACAAGGAGAAGAGAAGAAATTTTTTCTCTCAAAAAATGGGTTTTTTTCTCTCAAAAACCCTTTCCAAGCTCTCCCCAAAAATCTCTCCTTTTTCTCTCCCCAAAATATTGTATTTATACCCATTTTCAAGAACTAATCTAATTTAGAAAATAATTTTAAAATGCTTAAAAATGGGTTAAAAACCCAAAAAAAAACCTGATTTAATCTCGGGAAAAATCCTAAAAGTATCAAACTCATGTTATCAATCAACTTTCTTGGGTTTTCATGATTAAAAATTTTCTCTCAGCCCTCTTTTTTTCCTCTTTCTTTTTTTTTTCTTCTTTCTTTTTTTTTTAGCCTCTGCCATGAAACCTACTTCAGTCCGTCAGTGTTAATTGAATTTGCTTTCATCTTTGTTAGCCGAGAAGGCTGCTTCTTCTGACGGTGTTCCTTCTTCTTCTTCTTCTCTTTTTTTCATCAAAAGTTTCGCCTTGGCCCTTGTGCGCACTGGCTAAGGTAGTGAGTTTCTTCGCTTGAATCTTGACCGTGAAAGTTTGTATCTTCTTTTTGTCGGCTTCGGTGGCTGAATTTCTAAAGTACCCTTTAATGGTTGAGATGGAGTCGTACGTTGGCCTCAGATGGTTTAGTACAAAACTATGGTTTTTCTTCTCTCTTTTCCTCTTTTTTGTTTGTTTGTTTTTTTTATTTTATTTTTTTATGATTTTTTTTTTTTTTAAAAGGTAATGAGTTGTCCATCTAAGTTTGGCTATAAAGGCTCATGCTTTGCTTACCTTGGTCTCATATGATTAGAGGTCAATCTTGATTGGCTTTGGGGTACACATCTCAAATGGTTGAGAGGAAAGGAGTCATAAGGCCTGGTTCTAATGAGTTATATATTTCTTGCGAAGGTCCAGAGTTTCATTCGTCTAGCTCGTGATGTAGCCCTCGAAGTTTGATCTTGTTTGGTTGCATTGTATGCGTCCTAGACCTTGAGGAGACAAAGGACTGGCTTTTGAAATTCTGCTCGTCGTCATGTTGGCATATTGAAGCTACAATGTCCCAACAATGCCCTTTCAATTTTTAGCATGTCGCTTTAGGTCCAGGCAAAAGCTCTCTTTTTTTATTTTATTTTATTCATTTTTTATGAATCTCTCATAATCTTCCTCTCTTCAGTAGTTATATCAGATGCTATCAGGATTTTATTTGGGTTTTCCAAAGTCCCAAGATTAAATACAGTCGTATTAGTTGAATTAATGTCAAAAAATGAATGCATCATGATCATGTGAAATGAAATCATTAGAAACACCATACAAATAGGCAAAATCGTTCATCATATTAAAATAGCAAGCACTGTCATAAGAAGTTCTCGAAATAAAAAGAACAAAGCATCTAAAAAAAGAACAAACATTATCTTCTTCTCCACTCTCACTAGTGGATTATCAATCTACCACCGCCACGGGAATCCCTTCTTTAATCATCTCTTGACGGGTGATAGCGACGTACTCATCTTTCCAGACCCGATCAAATACATGGCAGGGGAACTACATTATAGCCCTCCTTCTTCTTTTTCTCTCTCTTCTCAGGATTAGTGATCTCCTTGGAGTCAATAAGATCTTGGTTCTTGTTCCTCAAAGTCCAGCAATAAACTGTTAAATGCCCAGTGTGCTGATGGTAGGCGCAGTACTAATCACCTCTATGCCCCGGCTGTCCCTGATTCATAGCAGGCCTGAATGGCAATGGTTGCAGCTTGCCCTCCGTCATTAATCTCTCCAACACCCAGGATAAAGAGCGGCCCAAATTAGAAAAGCGCCTCTATCGTTGTCCCACTTCGATAGCTAAAACCTCGGCCATCTTACCATTTTTACCATTACTGCTTCCAGCACCGCCTGATCTGTACGCTGACTGGTTCCCAAAAATTTTCCCAGCAAAGTTATTTTGGCTTGCTTTTTTTGCTAGGTAAACCCCCTCAACCTCTACAGCAATGTCTTTAAGTGACTCCCAATCTCAAAGCCCCTTAAAGTTAAGCAAGTCCTTCAAGTAAGGGCAGGAATTCCTGATGAATAGCCTAATTTGGTCTGCAGTGTCAGGCTTCTGCTTCATCTCCATGACCCTATTCCTCCATCTAGTGAGATATTCATGGAATGACTCGTCACTCTTTTGCTGTAGAAGCTCGAGGTCCTTTAGGGTGACCTCCATTCTAGTGCTACAGTCATACTGCTTCATGAACTCTTTCGTCAAAAGGTTCCAGTCCTCCTTGGATCTCCTGTCTAACCCGTGATACCAGTCTATTGCCGGACCCACCAGACTAAGGCAGAAATATTTCACCTTCTGCTTCTTGGTCAACCCCATGCCCTTCATCACCAGGGTGTACTGCTTAATGTGTGTAGATGGGTCCGAAGTACCATTGAACTTCGGAAGCTCAAGCATCTTAAACCTTTGGGGCAGCAGCTCTTCATCCCCCAGATCTCTATCTTCGGCGTTGATCCCCTTTCCATCTGACAACATTTGGGTGGTCGCCTCACTCTGCTGTGTCATCTCTCTCATAGCCTCATCCTCCACCTTGGGTGTTCTACACCTCACAGCTTGATGGGCTACTAGCTCCTCAACCTCATCCTCCATCACGAAATCCTCATCAGGATTAGGGATCCTTGCCCTTTTCGGTTCAACGGGCGCAGCAGCTTTATGCTCATTGATAGGTTGGCGAGCAATAATACCTACAATGGGGGCCTCTTTGACAGCAGGCAGTTCACCCCCGAGGAGGGACTACCGGTGGTTGTGCAATGACAGGTGGTTTTGCAGCAGGAGGAGGAGCAATCCTTTTAGCCATGGCACCCATAATCTCTAATACCCTTCGCTTAAAATCCTCTAGTCTCTTGGCAAGGTCCTGAGTGGTTAAAGCTCCAGTCTCTTCTACCATTGATGATTCTAAGGGTGATTCACTAGTCGTTGAGAGTGACTCAAAATCCCAATCAGACACTGATTTTGGCAATTCAAAGAGCAGGTTTGTCCTTACTAGCTGACCGTCAGAACCTTTAGTCAACTTAGATGAATCTATGATGGCTAAAAGATTCAAATTGTTAGAGTGATACATGAATGACATATACAATGCATGATCGTGTGTTATGCAACATTCATAACTATATACAAACAAGTAGATCCTTCTAACCTTTTGACTCCCGCACACAAGGTCAATTAGTCTCTTCCTAGGTGGGCTTAATCCATGGATCAACAGGGGACCTGATGAACGCGCATAGTGTACGGTAAAAAATGGGCAGCCTAACACTCTTAATTTAAAGCACATTGGTATGGGTTTTGGCCATTATGTATTTGTACACTTCAATCAAATTAAGGCGAACCTATCGGGGCATGAAAGCCTTTGATAGAGGACCACTTAATTTGCTTAATTTTGTTTAATACGTAATGGCCCACATCATAAGCATCGTATTAAGGTTCATTTCACCTAGGGAAAGTGTCTATTGCCATTACATGAGCTTTGGTCAAGGCAATGTTACTTTAAGGCTACCCAAGCATGTTCCCTACCAATGGGTCTAGCTCATCACGAGCATGACGACCGATTGGATCTCCATTTGATATACCAAAAGGTACTAGGCTTGGGCTGGTGATTATCCTTAACACTTCCCTATAATGAGTGAAAGTAGGGTCGTGCTTCAGGAACGCACTAGTGTCACACCCCCGAAATGTACCCTAGAAGGATTCGGGCATATTGAGAATAAGAGGTGACCAAAGTTGTGTGAGTTTTGGCATGTGTTATTCTAAATTAAATTTTGTGCAGGAGTTATGAGTTTTGTTAGAGTGCGGTTGCATGTATAGTAGTAGTGTTTGTGTGAGAGGGCTTGGTTATAGTTTGGATGCATATAGGGAGTTAGTAAATGTATTAGTGAGATTAGAATTGGGTATGGTGTTATGTTTGGTTGTAGGGTGTATTTGGTTAGATTCCTCTAATGGGCTATTGCCATGTAGATAGTGAGGGTGATTTAGTAGGTTGGAAAGAGAGAGAAAGGAAGCCCCCTTTTCTGCCCTTGCTCAGCCGTTCTCTTCTCCCCACACACCTCTTCTTCTTCGTTTTTCTTCTTCCTCTTGCTTCAATATTGCTCTCTCTTATGATCCAAACCCTAGTTTGAGATGACGAAGTTTGTGAGATCTAGTGGGTTGAGTGAAGAGTTTATTAAGGTAAGTTTAAGTTTTGATCCTCTTTGTCCCTTTAGTTAGCAATAAAACCCTAGATTTATATTTTGTGTATTTGTATATTTAATGAGGATTTTGGGATGAGAAAGATCTTTGGATGGATTTTAGAACAAGAAAATCAACCAAGAAATCTACTAGGAGCATAAGATTTCCAGGTTGGGAATTTTGTGAATTTTGATGCTTTTGTTCTTCTTTGATTTTTCTGGAAAATTTGCATGTTGATGAAGTTCTATGATGGTTGATTTTCTATAAGAATGTGATATTGTGCTGGTAATACTTATTGTGATTTTGTTGGGTTAAATGCTATGTGGGCTGAAATGAGATTCAAAATGGTTAGGTTGATTTGGATTATTAATTATGTTTATAATATGTTCTTGAGTGTTAAGAGCTTCAAAAGGTTTTAAGTTGGTGTTAATGTTTTGAATGTTGGTTTTAAGTGGGTGTTTTTGGTGTGTGTAAGTTGGGTTGATTTCAGGAGGATTTCTGGGTTTCTGGCGATCCACACGGCGGTATGGTTTGTCATACCCCCGTGTGAATCGAGAGATTTTCCCCAGAATTTGAAGGTCGTGATTTTACACGGCGGTAAGGACATTCCATACCGCCGTGTAAGCCACTTTACACGGGGGTATGGCAAAGCCATACCGCCGTGTAAAGTCATTCTGCCTTAATGTTTCTAAACTGTGCACTTTACACGGCGGTATGGCTTTGTCATACCCCCTTGTAAAGTGGCTTACACGGCAGTAAGACAATGTCATACCGCCGTGTAAACTGCTTCTACCCAGCTTTTGAAGTTTTTCGATTTTTCTTTGTTTTCATTCCTTTTTCGTTATTTATTGGTTTTAAATATTATTTAGTGTCATTTCATGTATCTAATATCATTAGATTCTATTTTGCTATATCAAATTATATTAATGTGAACTGTATTAAATGTTACATTTCGAATGCGGATTGGATTATGTATGTCTAAATTTTATGGCTCTTCTTTATAAACAATATGTTATGCCTTTATAAAGTTAAAATGAGTTATTCAAATGCTTCTATACATGATAATAATTGAATTATGAGATCTTTGTCTAGCATCATTGTTTAAAGATTGCATGTGTGTAATGTAAAGCAATTTAATTGTTAAGTCTAAATGATGCATGATACCCAGTAATATGGTTATGTTCAGTATGTTTATACGAATATTTTATCCATGAAATAATACATGATTAGTTTTTTTTTAATATGATTTGATTAGTACATATGACATACATTTATCTATATATTAATGCATGTGTCTATGTGATCGTAAAAGAAGGATGTAATTGTTTGATGGGATGGGTATATATGTGATAGAATGTGAAGAATATAATAATAATATGGAAAATCTAGCCTGCGTTAGTCGAGTCGTGGATAGATAGGCATGCCTATAGAGTTTTGTTAGCTGCAGCCCTCTGTTTTGTTTAGACCCTGATCAGGTCCTCGTTTGGTTCCTCGCGAACCTCAATGTGTATGGATCTTATTTAAGATCCCTCTGTAAAATGTTTTGAATGAGAAAATGTGATGTTGCTTTTCGATTCGTACCTGTAAGGTACCGCCATGCATTCGATTCGTACCCGTAAGGTACCACCATGCGTTTGATTCGTACCCATAAGTTACCACCATGCGTTCACTCGCTTATCCACCCCTATGACTTAGCAGGCAACTGAAAGAGTAAAAATTAATGTGAATTAAATCGATAAGTCTTGTGATGATTTGCAAAATGATTATGTGAATAAACATTTGATCCGATTGTGATAAATGCCCTTTGACTGGTGCTTTACGCGCCTCTCTATTCTGGAGCATTTATGAACTCGAATGTGAAATTGCGTGGTATCTCAGATACCTAATTGGTTTTGTCTCTGAACCTAAAGTCAGTTAATCGAAAAGAGATATAGCAACTAATGTGGTGATAATAAGTATGCATGAAAGAATACTGTTTGCATAAGAATTCGTATGTGAGAAATGCCTATTATTAATCTATTCATAAGTTATGAGTATGATTGTCTATGTAAAGTCTGTGTAAGAATTTTGAAATGATTGATATGCATATTTGCTATAGTTAAGTACTCAGTAAATAAACTCTTTGAATATACATATCCGTTTATATGTTTAAATTGAGAATACAGGTATGTATTGTGTTATCTATCTTCGGGATCTTGGCCTGGATTATTACTGTAAGTATTTTGGTAAAGAATTTATATGCCTTGCTATTGATTTTAATAAATACGATAAGTTATATATGTATTGATTGGTAAGTAAGGGATAATAATGTATTATGCATGATATAGATAATTGAATTTAGAAAATTAGTTAAGATTAAATTAGGAATATGTATGCATAAGTTCCTATAGAACTATGTGGTTCTGATTCCCAACCATGGGGATACGTAGGAAGCTTGGAATGGTTATTTCAAGCCCGAACTAAATCTAAAAATCTAAATGTTTTGTTTAGCTTTGAACAATAAATGGTTTGAACACATGAAATGTTCTAATGTAAGTACTAATATTGTAATCTGCATGAATTTGGAAATGTTAGTAATAAAGGAAATCAATATGACTTAATTTGCCCACTAGCAAATGTATCTTTGGTACCCTAGGAGGTATAACTGTTCACATAGTTAATTAAATGAATTAAACAAACAATAAGTGTGCATGATGTCATCGTAAATTACTAAGGTAATAATGTAAATTCTGGCTTTGTTATATAAACAAATGTATGTTAGGAAAATGTTTAAGTTTTGTATGAGAAAAAGAATATGAATTTATGATAGCTTTAACCAGTGTACTTTATGTTTATGTATATATATATATATATATATATATATATATATATTGATTTACATGTGTTTGCCTCGGCAACCACTGTGAGTGGCTGCCCATTATTTGTTTCGCCCGACTAAGCGTTATCGCTTAGCACAGTTGTTTATCTGTGCAGGTTAAGAGATCTGAGTCGCGCAGCGGTTCTAGTTCTTTGTGACTTTGGCCAACAAGTCGGTAGAAGTTATAGAATGTTTTTATTGATTATCGGTTTGTAATTAAGTTTATTGATTTAGCATTTGTAATGAGATGTAATAATCTTTAGTGCGAATGATGATGTGTGTGAGATAAGTTTAGAATGTGCATATCTTGAGGTTATGATGTTAGAAATTTTATTACTCTGATTTTTGTATTACCATGTGTATGTCTTTGTCTAGTAGCACCCTCCGCTCACTGTAGCTCTTATCCGTCGATATGCTACGTGTGGGAGTTGGGGGTGTTACAACTGGGGTAAAATAAGGGACCAAACTATTGTAATTCTAAGGCTCTATCATGATACAATACAATTTTCGAAAAGAGATACGATTTTAAGTTTTAAAAACTCAATTATACGTTTTAACCAAGACACTTTCAGAGCAAAGTCTCAAAGTCCCCAACAGAGTCGCCACTATGACGCATGCCGAACCGGGAAGGCCCTCTTAAGGAGCTCATTTTTAGGGCTCGAGGGATTGGTTCGCGTCATTTGATCTTGGGTAACATGAGACATTTTGGAATTCCCTCCCAATAGAATATCGAGAAAGTTCATCTAGCCTCATGAAACTTTTAGGCACCTTTGAGGTATTTTGGAGTCGCCACCCAAGTTATAAGAAATTGGGAAAGGTCATCTAACCTCTACGGTCTAAACTAGATAAGGTGTTCGGATCTTCACTCTTATTTATGCCTTGGTTAATTATAAATGAGTTTTTAGATTTGAAAATTACATCTCTCTTCTCACATGATTAATGCAATTTATTAAAGGCGCACTTCAAGCACTAAGAAAACGATAAATGAAAGCTGCAAATAAAGCAGTAAATAAAGTGATAAATAAAGCAGTAAACACACAACACGCCATTTACAAAGGAGAAATTGGGAAAAATAAAATCCCCTAAAAAAGCTAAACAAAATTAAGATAAAAATTGGGACAGAATACAATCCCCAAATGAAAGGAAGCTTAAAAAAATTGCCCCAAAAATAATTAATTACAAGAGCCCACAAGATATATGTAAATTTAAAGTTAAACAATCAAGCAAAATTAATCAAACGAGGAGACATACATAAATCAGAATTTTTATTCGATTTGGGAACATTGGTTCCTCCACTCTCACTTAAAGAGGGATCGAAGAGCTATTTTGGCTATTGGCTTGAAAACCGGGATGAGTGATCCCATTTTTAAGAAAACTTAACTCTTCGTTTTAATTCATGACACTTTGCATTTTTAGCTAAAATCGAGGATATTGGTCCCACTTTATTAGTAAAAACTCCAATTTAGTTATAAAAATATTTTTGAGACTTTTTATCTTACACGCGCATGAAATAAAACTATTTAATTTGCAAACAAACACAATCGCACAAACAAGGGGTAGGTAAGGTCTCACCCAAGCGATGTATCCTCCTACGCGTTGTGACCTTTCGACTTGGTCATGAAGATACTCAAACAAGCGACACCACATTTTACCCAAACACGAAAACCACCAATAAAAATATTATTAATAATTCTAACATTAGCCACATAATCATAAAAATAAAAGAAACATAAGACAAGGTCAACATACACGTAGAAAATAAAATGAGCTAAATTGAGTACATTAAACTTAAAACACAAGCAACTAACATGCAAGAGGATTAAAAGCTAACCATGCAAAAATATAATAGTAACAACAATAACAATGATCACAATAAAATGACAATAATAATAACAATAATGATAATAATGACAATAACAATTATAGTAACACTAATAATAATAATAATAATAATAATAATAATAATAATGATGATGATGATGATGATGATGATGATGATAATGATACGATGATAGTAATAGCACTAATAATAATGATAGTAACACAACAATAATAGCATTAATGACAATAATAATAATGATAATCATAATAATAATAATGATAATATTAATAATAATAATAATAATAATAATAATAAATGACAATAGTAAAAAAATGACAATGATAAATGACAATAACAATAATAATAATAATAAATGACAATAATGAAAATAACAATAATTATAATAACACTAATGATAAACTAATAATAATGGCAATAATAACAACAATAATAATAAATGATAATAATAACAATAATAATAATAATAATAATAATAATAATAATAATAATACTAATGAAATTAAATAAAAGAACAAAAGGAAGGTAAGTAAACATGTAATGGAAAAGGATAATGTTTAAGCATAAAAGGAGAAATTATCACAAAAATCACACCAAAAAAAGAACCCAAAAATCTCATTTTTCATACCCAAATCATGTACATTTACCCATTTTCATACCAAAACAAGATAAAAATTGAAAATTCATGTTAAGAGAACAAAACTCAAAAACACATGTTCACAAATGTAAGAAAAGAAATGAAATAAAATAAATAAGATGAAATTAGAAAATAATAATATATCCAAGAATCTTTACCCTCAGATTTAATGAGTTGGAAGCAAGATGTCTCAATCTACATTTTCCTTGTCAAGAACTAAAAATAAACTCAGAGAGATTCAAAAATCTTAAGTTTTTATCTCAAAAAAACCCAAGAACAATATAATTTTTGAGTTTTGATGAGAAAACTCAAGGAAATTAATTTTTCTTCCTCAAGTTAATCTAAACTCACCAAACATTTTTTAGATTTAACAAAATCAAACAAGGAGAAGAGAAGAAATTTTTTCTCTCAAAAAATGGGTTTTTTCTCTCTCAAAACCCTCTCCAAACTCTCCCCAAAAATTTTCCCTTTTTCTCTCTCCAAAATATTCTATTTATACCAATTTTAAAGAAAAACCCTAATCTAATTAAGAAAACATTTTAAAAATGTTTAAAAATGGGTTAAAAACAAAAAAAACCACTTTTACGGTGAAAAACGGGGCTGACAGGCGTGGGCAGAGCCTGTTGGCTTGCCCAGGTGCGAGCTGCGGGGGGCATATCAGTGTCCGTGCCTCAGGGGCCGCACATCAGGGGCCACGCCTCAGTGGGCGCGCCCCAGGGGGCGTACCTCAGGGGCCGAGCACGCTCCGCGCACACATGGGCGCACGTATGCTCGCAGCGGCGGCGGCGACCTCGCCGATTTTTTTTTAATTAATTTTTTTTAAATCAAAACTTTTTCGCATAAAATTAATACTTCCAACCCGCCTTTTCTTTTTTAATTTCTATTTTTATTTTTAAAATATATATTTTTTATTTATTTTCTAAAATACAATTTTGACAAAGAAACGATCGATCCTCACCTTTTTTACCGACGAAATTGTCTTTAATTTCATCATTGGGTAATCCTAATCTTGGACCGTCTCGAGACCTAGTGTCTACAGTGTTTAACCATACACAAGTCATGAACTTGGTCTGATCAGATGAAGCATTTTCGTCTGATTAAACAAAATTGTGTCCCCTTCCTTGAATAGTATAGATTTTTATCGATCGAAAAATGAATCTGTGAAATGTTTGGTCTTATTTTAGGTCATATATAGACCATCAAAAATGTGAAAAACAAACAAAAATAAACCTTTAAACACCTCCTCAATATTAAAGAAGACCATAAGAAAATGGAATTTTCAAAATAGGATTTTTATTAGGTAAACCCATCTGTAGGTACTTAAACTTGTCTACAAAATTCATTTTGACACCTAAACTCTTTGATGACCAAATGAACACTTAAACTTGTAAATTGTGAGATTTTTTGACACCAAAATCAGGATATTTTAGAAGGGTGTATCGCGTGAAAGCCAATCGCTAAATTGAATTAACACGTGGCAATCATGCGGGAACAACTGAAACGTGCCGATAAAAAACCTCTAAATGTAAAGAAAAAATAAATATTCTACTTCATGCATTTCAGTCTCTGACCTCTATCTATTATGCTTGATTGATCTCACCTCACCACTATGATTTTCTTTTGATTTTAAGATAATCTTTCTTTGATATATGAGTGACAGACTAAGTAGTTTTTTTTTTTATTTATCTTTTAAGAAGTTGAACCTTGTTGGATTTTGTCATTTACATTTCATTGTCCTTAGCTCATCTCTGCCATCTCGTGCCCTCATCTCCCCCTTCTCTTAAGCTCAGTTTGCAAAATTCATTAAATTTGACCATTCTATGTCACCATGAATCAAAAGTAAGTATTCCTATTTTTCCTCCTCCTCTCGCAGTCTCTTCTCTATTTATTTTGTTCTTGTTACTTTTTTCTTCTAATTTTTCCTTTTTGCTTCTCTTCTCCCATTTTTATATTTTTGAGATGAGATATCATTTCATATGTGATATAACAACTCAATTTCAATTTTATTTTTATTTAATCTTGTCTATAATTTTTGGGTCTGTGGGATTTTGAGTAAATAAAGCTCAATTTCTATTTTTATTTAATTAATCTTGCCTCTGTAGGGTTTCTAATTTTTTGGGTCTATGGGATTTTAGTTGTTATCACTGGCGAGTTTATACAGATCAAAAAAGTAGCAGCTTTAACCATTGATCTATACATTGGAAAATGGAAAAGATGATCACAATCCGACAACAAAAGTAAAATATCATTATCACTATACTCTTCCAAACAAATCAGATAAGAAAAAGTTACTGATGAATCTCATCTTTCAAGTTTCAATTGTCTATAAAAAAATTTGGGATAGATTATGTGACTAGACATGAGCAAGCAACATCAAAAAGAAAACCTTTATGCTAAAACATATAGATAAAACACTGCACAAATACGCTAACACATATTTACACAATATATACATAAAACACTAAATGCACTCCCCTATATGAATTAATCCTCTGGTATGTTACCTTTGAATGTCTTTGGGTGGACAGCAAACTTCCAGAAAACCCCCAAGCCAAAATTTGGACCCGGCTTAAAATAGGTTTTTTTAGCTTCTTGGTGTTCAAGAAACTCTAACGCCCCAAATTTTACCCTGGTTGTCTTATGACATGTTTGAGGTAAAATGTAGAGAGAACTACAATAGTAAAATGCATTAAATTATGGTGAAGGACATAATTATCATTAATCGGAAAGAATCGGTAATTTAGTAAATTGTTAAAATGTGACCTAAGTGCATAAATGAAGTTATGTTATGGGTCAATGCATGAATAAAACTTAATTGTAGGCAATTAAAAGAATGAAGGATGGTATAAGGATCAAATTGAAATTCGATAAAAGGAACCAATGAAATGTTGACATGTTTAATCCTAGAAACTTTGATAAAATGTTTGCATATTTAAGGCCAAAGTTGGCCGACTAAATGGGAAAGAAACACAGTTCTCCCATTTCATTTCTTCTCCATTTCCATAGACATAAATGCATGCTAATCGGATTTGAGAGGCAAAGTTAAATTTGGTGCAAAATTGTATGAAAGAGAGGTAAGATGTAGTCCTCTTCTTTATCATCTTCTTATCTATTTGTTAAAAGCTGGAAATTATGAGTTGTGGATTGTTATTGATGTGAGTTTATAATGTTAACTAGTGAAGAAACTAGCCAAAAGAAGAAAGGAAAAGAAAAAGAACAAGTTTGAGGAAGATAGGCAAAAAATCAGGTTTGAAAACACTTAATTTTATTTATATGTGTTTGAGTTGTATTGAAATGGTTTATATGCATTTTTGGATATGAAAATGTTGTTGGAGTATGGATTTGAGGTTAATTTGCATGAACATGGTTAATAATGCCCTAAAGAGTAATTTGGTGAAATTTCGAGTAGAGGTTCACTTGAACCAGTTTTGGTATTTTGGTCATATCTTGGTCTATAGGACTCTAAATGGAGTAATTCTAGCTGTAAAAAAAAAACCATAAGACATAGACCTACAATTGTTATGAAGAACTAAGACTCAGTTCTACCTTTAAGGCATTAGAAAATGCAATTGAAAATCCAAACCTGATGCTGCCTCTGTATTGGGAGCAATTTGTGTTCCCATGGGAATAACTCTTAAAATATAAGTTCAAATTGCATAATTTTTGTACCATAGGAAAATTAAGATATAGGAAAACAAATATTAAGAAGATACCAAAGTCTAAAAAGTTCATTTACTAGGTGAAAATCTCCGAACAAAACAGACATGTAAATTTTTCTATTTTATTTTACTGTAAATAAGGTTACACGACTGTCAGGAATGTCTAACCATTGTGTAACATGCTTTGACCAACGTGTAAAATGGTTTTAAAACTCAAAAATTGGCTTAAAAAAGACCCACACAACTGTCAAGAATGTTTGACCACCATGTGAATAGTCCTGACCACCGTGAAAAATGGTTCTGGACTGAAAAATTGGAATTTTGAAATTTCACACAGCTGTCAAGAAATCCTGACTACTGTGTGACATGTCCTGGCCACCGTGTGACCCCTATTTTTAGAGCTAAAAAGTGAGATTTTCTCATCACAATGAAATCGAACTTCACCGAAAGTTCTCAATATATACATGTCTAATATGTGTTTATTAATAATAAGATGATTATATGCTCACATTATACAGGAAGATGCATGAGACTACTAATACAAACATAATTTCTATCTCAAGCATTGTGCTCATAATTGATGTTTAATTTTACCAACATTATTCATAACAATATGACATGCATTTCTAATTATATATATGATAATGATACACATATAATGTGCATAAAACAATAATTGTGTAAATATAGCACATACATTGTATATTATGTTCGTATGAACGTTGGATTATTGACATTACTCAAAAGTTTATAATGTATGCTTCAAACTGTATGAGTTGATTATATGATTATGAGTGTGCACGCATGGATGTACATGAGAACATTATATGAATATAGTTCACACATAATGCATTATGCCTATAAATAGATATCTAATTATGGTTATTACTTAGAACTATCTGACGTGTGATCTGATTTGTATATGTTAAGTCCCTGATTGTAAATAAACATTTGTAATGCGATTTAATTACAAATAAAATCTGAACGAAATTAGTGCCTGCTCCTAAGTCTTGGTAGTGGATAGATAGGCATGCCTGTAGAGTGATCATTACAGCTACTTATCATTTGACACCTATGGTGAGCTTTTTGAGACTAAATGTCTCCTTTTACTTTATACCTACTGAACTACCATAATGTACCATATACCTTTAAGTATTTATATTTTGTACCTTCGAGTACATATTACATATCGTACCACACCCGTTATCCACGTCCATGAAAGATGCAGGCTAAACACAACTAAAAAAATAAGTTAATGAATAATCAAAAATATGTCAATAAATGTTATATAGAAACTTGCATAGACATGTTTTATGGATGTTAGTACATAAATGTCCAATGATATACGCTTATTTAGTAGTTATATATATATATATATATATATATATATATATATATATATATATATATATATATATATATGTCATTATAACTTTCATATGGTTACATATATGGATGAAAGTGAATGGCTTGAATCTCAATTATAACTAATTTGCATGTAATTGAGTCTATTCATAATGTAAAGTTAAAATAAAAAGAAAATTCATGAATATTATATTTATAAATGACATGTAGGGTGAATTGTTCAGGAATATCACGAATGAATTTGCTAATATATGATATGTTTAATTTGTTTGTGTATTGACATTTGTTTGTGTATTGACATAATTTAAGTCTATGATTTGAAACTATTCTATATTATAAATAATCAAGTGAAACTTTGGAATATTATCATGCACTTTTTATAATCAAATAAAACTTTGGAATATTAGCATGCGCTTTTGATAGGCTAAATGTTTATGTAGTATTAGTACTTATACATTGGATGATCATTGTAATTCCTGTATAAATATATGTGAACCCTATATTTACTTTAAATTAGAGGTCATAGGAAATATAAAATAAGTTCAAGAATGTAATTCAGCATGTACAATAGATGTTACTTGTTACATGATTATTTCCACATATGTGATTTGAGTATGAATATGTAGACTTGGGTGCATAGAGGACAATATGTATACACTAAATAATATGACAAACACGAAATAGAGGAAGTATTAGATAATATACTAAGTAAAGATAATATGCTTAAATGTAAAAAAAAAATCAAATTAGATGATGAAAGGAATAGCATATGTGCTTGAATAATAACTTGAATTCTGAATTCTCTGGATTTGATTTATGTGTAAGTAATCAATATAAATATTTATAAATGTTTATGTGTAAGTTATGGAATATGCTCCTCTTATTATTATGTATTATACCTATGTTTCGGGACAACTATATTTATATAAATGTCATGTTCTGCATGCTTGGTGGACGACTGCTATGAATGGTTGTTTAAAATTAAGTGTTCTCCACTAAACTTTATGCTTAGCCTGGGTGTTTATCCATATAGGTCCAAGAAATGGGGTTGCACTTAGGGACAATCTGTAGAAGTTATGGCCAACTAAAGGTAAAGTTTTAAGTTATTTATGTACAACTTTTATGATCATGTAAAAATTATTCGTAAAAGTTTGTATATGTAATTGTAAATTAAAGATTTAAGTATATGTAAAAATAATCTAAGGGTTATATTTGGTACATGTAAAAGAATTTTGTATTATGTATATGTACAGGAACAAGTAATATTGTTGTGACTAGAAATGATATGAATATGTATATGTATAGTAATGTGACACCCTGCCTGAATTAGCAGTCTAGATCTAATGAGTATAGGTTATATAAATAATTAGACAAATGACTATACAATATGTACATGATTATATGTCCCATATAGGGGGTGTTATAGAAACTCAAGGAAAGGATAGAGAGAGAGAGAGAGAGAGAGAGAGAAGGGAAAGAGACCCCCTCTCTCATCTGAAATTGGGGTATTTATAAGCTTTTGAAGGGGTGGAAAGACAGTCCTAGTCCTCTAACCTTTGGGTAAGATTAGGGCACAGATAATGGTTATATGTATTTTGGAGTTTCATCTGATCAAATGAAGGCTTTTTCTGATCAGATGAAAGGTCTTTATCTAATTAGACAAAATTGTTGAAGTATGCTAAGTCACATAAGTTTTGTCTAATCAACTAAAGCCTTCATTTGATTAGACCAAACTTCTTGGTCTGACAAAATAGGATTGCATGAAAATGCAAAATAACTGAAATAAGATTCAACTTAATCAAATTCAAAACTCCGTATGATATTCCATTAATAATTTATCATATCATTTCATAAATTCTCAATTCATGCATATGTCTGGCTATTATGCATTCAAGCTCATGTATAAGTTATAAACTCTTTAAGCTATATAACCATGTATATTTTATTTTATTTTATTCTTTTATCATAGTTATTTCCCAAAGTAATCCGAAGGCATTCATCGATGTGGATATGAGGGATTGAGGCCCTATAGGCCAAAATTGGATTGAAGTGGCTTAGATCGGAGCATGAATAATACTTGACCCTCAATTTATCTTAATTAATCTGAGGAACTTAAATCACCGATGTAGATTGAAGTGGTTTGGATCAGAGCATGAACACTTCAATTCCATGCTGAGGGGTTCGGATCGAGACTTAAACCTCAACTCACTTTAATTACAATGAGGAGCTTGAATCAACAATTTGGATTGAAGAGGCTCGGGTTAGAGCACGGACACTTCAATCTTTTATTGATGGTCTGGAACAGGACATGACCCCTCAGACTTCCTTTAATAGGATGTAGGTTCTCATTAGCCTACAATATGGGTCACTATTAAACTAATACTCAACTGCAGTTTCATCCCTATGGTTGGCCAATTATATCCTACCCAAATTTCATATTGTCACTATGGGCAATAGATTCTTACTGCTCAAATACTTTACTAAATTTTCACATAGGTATGCACGTACCAAACAAATTTCCACTTTTAAATTAGAATTCCATAATCGATACCAAAATTAGTTCATGGCATTTTTGTATCTCTTTTCTCAGTCCCATATTCGAACATCATTTACTTTAACTCATATTTATGATGATTGCAAAACCATAATCATAATCAATTTCTCATAGTATGCATAATTAAGCACAAACTTCATATGTTTATGTAAATTCACGTGGATTTACTAACATGGCATCCCATCTCTTATGCTCATTCAAATTCGTTTGACATGTGTAGACACCGGGTTCCAAGGCAGCTCAGATCAGAATTACCCAATGATAAAATCAGATGCCTGTTTATAGGCAAAAATAAAGTTAGAAGTGATAGTTTTCTTGTCAAGTTTGCTTTTGAAAAAAAAATAATAAAAAAATATTTTAAAAAATATTTTAAATATTTTAAAATAAAAAGAGGTGTTTTGAAAAGATAGTATTTTTGTCATAATTATTTAAAAAAAAATCGGCTGTCGACGTGCATTGGCGCACCCACGGCAGCGCCCAGCACGCCTCGCGTAGCGCTGGGCGACGCGTGGGGCATCGCGCCCGCTAGCACGCTGGGGGTCGCAGGCGCCCTCGCGCTGGGCGTCGCTACGCGCGAGTGACGCCCGTCGCTTGCGAGCAGCAGGCGCGCGCCCTAGGCGTCGCTCGCCCTCTCGGCGTGCCTGGGCGCCCTTCTGCGCCCAATATGCACCCAGCAGCCCTTTTGGGCGTTTTTTAGCCAATTTAAGGCATTTTTTCTCATTTTTTGGTAGAACTTAATTTTAAAATCATTTTTTCTCTAAACGTTTGAAATTCTTCAGTTTTTTTGTGTTTAATGGGAATTAAATTAATTTTTTCATTAAATCTGATTTTTTTTGGGGTATAAAATGGGTTTTTTAAGAGGAAAAAAGGGTGGATTTTTTTAAGAAAATTTTTCTTCTTCATCTTCTTTTTCTTCAAAAACAAATTCTCCAAATATTCTAATTTGATTTTTTAAGTTAATTCTTGAGACAAACAGAACAATTTTTTGTTCTTGGAAATTTTCATCTTCTTTTTTAATAATTTTTACTTGAGACAGAGACATTAATTTTTTGTTCTTGAGATAAAAATTTTCTTCCATATTTTATTTTTCTAATCTTATTTTTTGCAAAATCAAGACAAGAAAATTGATCACTTACCTTCACTTATCAAATCAAAATCTGAGGGTAAGCATTCTGAGCTTGATTTCTTTTTTTTATTATTATTATTTTATTTGTTTATGATTAATTAGCAACCATATAGATTTTTAGATCTATTATTGTTTTTATTTTTGGTGTAATTTTGTTCATAGATTTAATATATTTTGATATATTTTATTTATTTTATTTCTTTTTGCTTACTTGATTTTTTATTTTCTTTATTATTATTATTATTATTATTATTATTATTATTATTATTATTATTTGTTATTTGTTATTATTATTATTATTATTATTATTATTATTATTATTATTATTATTATCACTACTATTGTTATTATTATTGTTATTTTTGTATACTATTATTATTATTATTAGTTGTTATTATTATTATTATTATTATCATGTATGTTTTTATATATGTTAATATGTTAAGTTACTTATTTTATTATGTCATTTAATTATTTTGTCACTCATAATGCATTTTATTTTATTTATTTTAATTCATTTTCATACGTTACACGTTTAAATTCATTTTTATTACTAACGTCACTTTTATTTGTGTTTTTTTATTTCAATACTTATTTTTATGTGTGAGCTTTTTCAATAGCAAATGGAGTCCATGGAGACTTGAAGACACCATTTTAGTGGGATTTGTCATATTTCAATATTTTTAGTATTTTTCATTATTTTGATGTTATTTGTTTTTATTATGTAATATGTAATAAATTTTATTTATTTTTATGCATGTTAATTAAAAAAATCACATAAAAAGTTTTATATTAATCAATTGGGATCTTTTTCTAATAAAATGGGACCAGTGTCCTAATTTTAACCCATAAAAACTCACTTTTAAAAAGAAGAGTTAACTTTTTCAAACTGGGATCACTCATCTCGATTTTATTGATAAATACTAAAAAATAACTCTTCGAGTGTCTAAGTGAAAATGAAGGAACCAATGTTCCTATCCTAAATAATGTCCCGATTTATGAATGTTTATTTATTCATTTGATTTATTTATTTATTTATATTTTGCTTGATTTTATTTGGGGGATTGTACTTTTGTCCCAAATTTTAATACCTTTTTATTTTGGGGGGATTGTATTTTGTCCCAATTTTATCTTTCTGTTATTTTTGTGGCTTGCTTTATTTTACCGCTTTCTTTACTGCTTGATTTGCGCTTTATTTTTTAATGCATGCGCATGTGAGAAGAGAGATAGAAATTTAAACTTAAAAATCCATTTATAATTAATCAAGGCATTAATAAGAGTAAAGTTCTGAATCTTTCTCTGGTTTAGACCCCCGAAATTAGATAAACTTTCCCAATTTCTTGTAAATTGGTGGCGACTCCAATATACCTCAAAGGTGCCTAAAGGTTTCATGGGATTAGATGATCTTTCTAGTGTTCTATTGGAAGGAGGTGTCCAAAATATCTCATGATTGCCCAAGATCAAAAGATGCAAACCCTCTCGGGCCCTAAAGGCAGGCATCTCGGGAACTGGTCGGGTCCGGCGCACGTTACAATGGCGACTCCACTGGGGACTTTGAAACTTTGCTCCGAAACTGTCTTGGTTAATAATATAATTTTTGTAAATTAAAATTCTATCCCTTTTCGAAAAATTGCATTGCATCCATACCAGAGCCTTGGAATTATGCTAGTTTTGTCACACCCCAACCTATACCATGGATACTTCTACTGAATTAGAGGGAGAAGGATCCAAGCTAGATAAGAGTGTCACATCCCACTAGTGCAAACATGCTAACATCACATACAGAAAGACATCTCAGGAATAAATTAAAACTTTGAAATAAAGAAGAGTGATACAGAACAAAATGAATACTTTCATTATTATACAAAAGAAAGTCTTTACATCTTACATCCGATTACAAAAAAAAGAGCAAATATACAAATGCCCAAAATACACTGTTCTGAAGGGCTAACAAAACATTATATATCTGATACAAAAGAAAAGAAAGCCTAGACTATAAAAGTTCGATCTCTAGTTGCGTTGGCCTTCCCGATGCGACACGCCCAAACCATGCTTACCAAAACCTTCCACACCTGCACGGATAAACACCCGTGCTAAGCGAAATCGCTTAGTGGGGAAAATACAAATGCATACCCGCCACTCACAGTGACGACAACAGAAAGCACATGATAAAGATATAATTATAGATATAGAATCATACATAATTAATTCAAATTAATATATTATCATCCAATGTTCTTGTACAAAGACACACTAACACCTGCTTAATCATAAAGAGTGGATAACGAGTACACATAGATACTTGAGAGTATCAATATCGTATTATAAACACATAGATACCCAAAGGTATCAAATCATTCTTTTTATTTTTGTTCCAAATTATTTTCAATAGAATCTTAAGAAAGATTCAAACAGAAGGATCGCGAGGATCCGATCGGGGGACCTGATCAGGGTCCAAAATCGTACACATAGCTGCAGCAACACATAACTCTATTAGGCATGCCTAACTATCCACTTTCCGACATTAGCAGGTTATACGAAATCTTGTCAAATTAACATACATATTATTCATTTAAATAAGTATTCAAGGCTTTAATAAAAGAGTGCATGCAAAAGAAATCAAGTCATTAAACAAAAAGGAGAAGAAATCAAGTTTGGAAGTTACGCCTGTCGCGCTCGCGACAGAAGCCAAAATACACTTCCCTGCCTCATCTCGCGATCGCGAGTGACCTCGTGGTCGCGAGAGGACGTGGGTGCTGCTCTCTGTCGCGCTCGCGAGGGAATAGAGCCTAGCACATGCTCGGAGATCGAACACTCTGTCGCGCTCGCGATAGTTGTCGCACTCGCGACAGAGAGCTCCTTCGAATTCTTTGGCGCGACACCTCTCACGCCGGCGCGAGGGCTGGAACCTCCGCGCTCTGTCGCGCTCGCGACAGTGTTGCGATCATGACAGACACGGGTTTTTCAGCTCTTACGCCCAAAATCTGCAGAAATCTCATACAATTCACATCCAAACTTCCAAAATTGATTCTAAACCTCCAAATTAAGCAACACAAGCATCCACAACTCATAACATAATTAAAAACCCAGCTTTATCACCATTTATTTCAATTAAATCAAGCCAAAACACATGCTCAATTCCAAGAAATCCCAAAACAGCACATTTAACAATAATTACAACTATTCACATGATTTCTTGCAAATCCCTCAATAATATTCATTCTCTAGCCTCACATATCATGCTAATTCCAATTTAAACTATACATATTCAATTCGTAACTCCAATCAAAGCTAAAAGTGTCAAAATCCAACTCAAATCACAAATACGTATATGAAACAAATATTCCCAAACCTTCTTTCCTTTGCTCCTATTCGTGAGCTCCGCTCCCGCTAGCGATTTCTTTCCCTTTCGCCGGTCTAGGAGCCTCCTCTGAACCACAAACCCACAACAGCCAAGATCAATTCTAAAACCACCCACATATAAATATATATAAACCTAACTTAGAGAAGAGGAAGAAGAAGAAGTCAAGACATCCATAACCCTTACTCACCTTTGAGCTTCAACAATCACAAACCAAACAACCCAAGCTACTCAAGGAAAGGAGAGGGAGCAAGATCGGGCCAAGAAAAGAAAGAACAAAGAAGAAGAAAAGAAAAGAAGAGAGAGTGGCGTGAGGAAAGGAGAAGAAGAACGGGAAACAGGAAGAGAATGGTTGCTCTCTCTCTCTCTCTCACCAAACCCATTAAATGCTAACTTATCATCTATGCCACATGTCACTCTCTCCATAGGACAAATGCCCCCTAACACACCCTACTCCCATACTCTAACACACACACAAAGTTATTCACTTACTCACACCCTACCACCATACATTCACTCATACACTAACCTAGCTCCTCTTCTCATACTATTACACCCACACATACTCTATTTAAATAAATAATCCAATTTAACACATACATACAACACATAAAATTACACACACATACAGACACGGACAGGCTCAAACTACTGGGGTGGTTTTGGGGTGTTACAAGTTTGGTCCCTCTTCTTAACCCCGGTGCGTTCCCGAGGCACAACCCTACGTTCACTCAATATGGAGAAGTGTTAGGGATAATCACTAGCCCAAGCCTCATACCTTATGGTATATTAAATGGAGACCCAATCGATCATTACACTCGTGATGAGCTAGACCCGTTGGCAGGGACCATGCTTGGGTAGCCCTAAAGTATCACCACCTTTAACCAAAGCTCATGTAATAGCAATAGATACTTTCACTATGTGAAATATACCGTAATATCGTGCTTGCTATGTGGGCCATTATATATTAGACAAAATCAGTTTAATTAAATTATCTTTCTATCAAAGGTTTTCATGCCCCGGTGGGCCCATCGTAATTTAATTGAAGTGTTTAAATACATAATGGCCAAAAACCCATACGTATGTACATTAGGCAAGAGATGTTATGCTGCCGATTGTCCAACATGTACCATTCGCGTCCAATGGGTTCCCTGTTAACCCTGGGATAAAACCTACCTAGGAAAGAGACCAATTAACCTCGTGTGCGGGAGTTAAAAGGTTGGAAGGATATATTGGCTTGCATGTGGTTGTAAACGTTGCATTGCATATTCATGCACTATGTGTCATTCATGCACATAAAAACATAAAAAGACATAAAAGATTAGTTTCCTTCGTGTGTGTATATATCCTTTTATGTATGTTTTCACATATACATATCACCCTGTGTATAATTTTTTCTATGCATCATATGTGTCATTGTAATTCCTTGATCTTCCAATCATTGAGGACCATTCACGTAGCACGATCATGCATTACATGTCATTCATGAATAATTTTAACTCCTTAATTTTTCAGCCATTGTAGACCATTTGCCTAAGTGGTTTTGGGGTTCCGACAGTCACCTAATTAGAAGACCTTTTGTCTGAGGCCGGGACCAAGATCAAGGGCAGTTAATAAAAATTCAAATAGTAAAAAATGGTTAATTCTTCACAATAGACTAAAGAGACTCATGCCTTAATAGCCCAAGAGATAGATGGAAGATTCGAAGAGCTTGAAAAGAGGTTGTTGGCCATGGTTAAGGAAAGAATGGATGCCATGGCACTCGTTCTTCAAGCCCAGCTTATGATGACTACTCTTAGCCAAGTTGAGCCGACCACAGTCCGGAAGGCCCGTACAATGACGGCTCCAGTGCATCCATTTCCTTTCGAGGCCAGAGGCAAGGAGCCACTTAATTCACTAGTTGAGCAAGGAGGAAATAGGAGGCCTACTCTAGAATATAACATTGTGCCTGAAAAGGGTGGAGATCCAGTGAGGACGTATGCTCTGAAAAATAAAAGCTCAAGTATCCACAACAACAGTAAGGGCAATGTTAAGAGGGCAGAAGCACAAACCATGAAAATGAATCAAAAGCATTATTCTAATTTGGGCAAATCCTTATCTTGGGTTCTTAGGAAGTTAATAAAGGAAGGTAAGCTATAGCCACTGCCTGCTAAGCCCGCCAGAAATTAGAGACAGCCTAATCACAACGCAGATCAGTATTGTGCCTTCCACTAGCACAACGAGCATACCACAGACGATTGTAAGACCTTGAGACATGCTATTCAAGATTTGATTGATTCCAAATAGATCTCTGACCCAGAAAGGCAAAAGATAAAGAATAAGATAGATTAAAAGAAGACGGTTCCTAAGGATGATAATAAACCATCGGCCACAACATCTGTGCTAGTGAAAGTGGGAAGAAAATAGCTATTTAGATGTTCTTTTTGTTCTGAAACTATTTGGTAATGACATTTTTAATCCTAATTTTTAAATGAAATGAATAGTTTTGCTTATTTGTGTGATATTTCTCGTGATTTCACTAGGCATAATCATAACACATTCATATTTAACACTTATTCAATTGATGCCATTTCATATAATTTTAAAACTTTGGAAAACCCAAAGAAAATCTTGATAGTATCTAATGAAACTCTTGAAGAGAGATTAAAGTTTGAGAGAATCTAAAAAAAAAGAAATATATGAAAAAAGTTTTTGCCTGGACCTATGAAGACATGCCGAGAGATGATCGTGAGGTCACCCGACACGCTATACCGACATATCCCAATCATGGACCAATCAAGTAGAAATTCAAAAGACTCAGGCCAGAAGGGGCAGAAAAGGTTAAAATGAGAGATCCACAAGCAGAAACGGGGCCAAATTTCTTATCAAAGTGCAATTCCCGACTGTGTTGGTCAGCGTTGTCCCTGATAGTTAAGAAGAAAAGTGCATGTATGTGTAAACTATCAGGATTTGAGCAAATCTTATCCAAAAGAATGAAAAAAAATGAGAAAAAGAAAAAAATATATATGCAAAAAAAAGGAAAAGAATTGATGTGTAGATATGGCCGAAAACTATTGACATGGAGCAAAGGAGAGTCATCTTTAGGGCAAGTTTTGTTCAAATCTCGTTGATCTACACATACCCGTACTTTGCCCTTCTTTTTGGCCACCGTAAAGGACCAAAAGACTGATCCGCAAACTTAAGATGTGTGGACGAGAAAGAAGCTAAGAAGGTCATAGAAGAAGTTCATGCCGAAATCTGCGGAGCCCATATGGAAGATGACATGCTAGCGAAAAGGATCATGAGACAAGGACTTTATGGACTTACAATGGATACGGATTGCTCGAGCTTGGGGAATAGACATCATAGGGGAAGTACGCCCTACGGCCTCTAACGGACATAGGTTCATTATAGTTGCTATCGCCTACTTCACCAAGTGGGTAGAAGCCGAGTCCTTTAAGAAAGTCAACACTCGGGATATAGATAAGTTTATTGAGAGAAGTTCATCAAGAGGAATCTGATATGTCGATGTGGTCTCTCGCACCACATTATGTCCAAGGACGGGGGGCAGTTTATGGCTAAAGCTAAGAAGGTGCTCCAAAGGTATGGCACTGAGTATTATAGATCCTCTCCATATCGCCCTCAAGCTAATGGGCAGTTGAGGTGGCTAACAAGAACGTCAAAAAGATTTTGGCCAAAATGGTTCAGAACCACAAGGGTTGGGCAGAGAAATTACCTTTGGCACTTTGGGGCTATAGAGCCACCATCAGAACCTCTACGAGAGCCAATGCCTTATTCCTTGGTGTACAGGATGGGAACAGTATTGCCTGTTAAAGTGGAGCTCAAGCCATTAAGGGTAGTCATGGAAGCTCGAATTTTGAAAACTGATTGGGCGTAGCAACGATTACTGCAGTCGAACATGTTTGACAAGAACAGGTCACGGGCTTATTATCACCACCGGATCTATCAAAAAGACTTGCTTAATCATTTGGAAAGAAAGTTAGAAAGCACTCGCTGAAAGAGAGAGATTTAGTCTCCAGGCAAATGATACCAGATGGTCCAGGCATACAAGGTAAATTCAGGCTAACATGGGGAAGCCTATTTGTTCTGAAAAAGTTGTTGCCCAAGGGAGCAGTGATTCCGACAGATAATGAGGGAAACGAATTCGAAGAACCAGTCAGTATTGACAAACTCAAGAGGTTCCATGGCTAAAGACTAAAAATCAAAAGAAGATAATAAATGCCCCACGGGTTGAAAACCTAAAAAAGGCGGCCTTGCTAAAAATGGGCACCTCGTCAAGATAAAAACTGAATAAAGGCATCCTGGGCAAAAATTAGAATCTTGAGAGAAAATGTTCAATCAAGAAAACCCAAGAGGGCTGATTGGAAATAGGAATTTTGATGCTTTCAAGATCCATTTTGAGATTAAATGTAATTTTGCATTTTGAATCTATGTTTAATAGTGATCATGTGTAGAGAAATTATACTGAAATGTACACAATTTTGCAGAAACATAGAAAATAAAGGCAATTCAACTCACGTGTTCATTATTTTCTAGTTCTTTTATAAAAAGAGAAACATCGTTCACTATTGAATGCATCTAATCTAAATAACTAAGCTCTGCTACTGCTTTCGCCGGCCAGATGTCTAGGTCAATGGGCCTTGTTATCAACCGTGGGACTGGGCCCCCACATCTTGTATGCACTTGTAGAAGCAAAGGGGCAATCTCCGGTCAGTGATATAACAGTCTTTGCAAGCAGTTATGTCCGAATGATATGGTACCTGGAGGTTAAACTCAAAGATGAAGGACCACCTTGAAAGGATAGAGGATGCCTCACAACATCTTGAATCCCTCCGAACTGTCGAACATAGCCAGCAGTAATGTAGAAGGTAGCCTCACGAATCCCACACAACAAGGCACATCCTAAAGAACCATCCAGAGTCACAACACAAGGGGAGAACCAGGGGTACATGAAGCTGATATCCTCATCTGCTGCCTCACTCAATCTAGTAGCACCTTCGTTGAGAGATGCAAACGAATACAACCACTACCGGGGAAGGAAATGCCTCAACGGATAACTACTGATTACCCTAGGGGGTGACCCTGATTGTAGCTTCAGCTTTTTCTTATAGCCCCACCTGAAGGACAAGAGAAAAAAAAAAGAGAAAAAAAGACCGTTAGAGATAAAAACCGTGACTGGCTCTCCAAGCAAAAGTTAGGCCAAAGGGCAGGGTGAAAACCTGGAAACAGGCAGTCTTCCCTACAAACAAAATGAAATGAATAAAAGTCACTGGATTGGATTGGGTCCATTCCAAGCAAAAATTAAGCAAAGGGTTGTGTGAAAATCCCCAAAGGACGCATTTCCCACAAAGAAAAGTTAGTCTGAAAATCCACAAGGGATGGACTACCTTTAAAACAATGACTTCAATGCTTATAGCGATAAGGCGGTATTGCTTCAGATGATCTCCCTTCAGGCTGATAATACATAATTCAGGACATGAGTCAGAATCCTAGGACGAAATGCAGTACGTCTCATAGGAAAAGACGTATGCTCATTGACCGGGGGGCAAAGATGCACACCTGACGGTTCTCTCTGAAGAGTTTACGGGTCTGAGTCCCAAAGCCAAGATGACATTTCTAGATCCTCAGGGCGTATCATACAATGCGAGCGGCCAAGCCATATCCTCAACGGATCCTTAACCACTCAGGACTTGGTCTATCCATTTTTGCATGCATTTCATACCATTCTTTAGCAAACATCTGTATATGACCATTTACACTTGCATGCATAATCTCTTGTATATATTCCTGTGCACACAGCTTTGCAGGAAAGGTCCAAATGAAGGCCGCACAAGCAAAAGCTGGTCAAGGACAGTTTCAACTCAATATTAACATTTACCCGAGCAAGATGAAGTTTACTCAAGTTCAATTTTTTGATTCCTCTTAAAAGGCAAATCTCTATTTCCTGCACTTTGTAGTCTTGTCAGTGACTCGGTGCAATCACTTTGTAGTCTATTTAACAGCTCGGTGATATTCAACACCTGCACTTTGTAGTCTTGTCAGCGACTCGGTGCAATCACTTTGTAGTCTATTTAACGGCTCGGTGATATTCAACACCTTCTTGTCAGCGACTCGATGCAATCATTTTGTAGTCTATTTAACGGCTCGGTGATATTCAATACCTGCACTTTGTAGTTTTATCAGCGACTCGGTACAATCACTTTGTAGTCTATTTAACAGCTCCATGATATTCAACACCTGCACTTTGTAGTCTTGGCAGCGACTCGGTGCAATCACTTTAAAGTCTATTTAATGGCTCGATGATATTCAACACCCGTACTTTGTAGTCTTGTCAGCAACTCGGTGCAATCACTTTGTAGTCTATTTAACAGTTCGGTGACATTTAAGGATAACTGCATTTCGTTAGTCTTGTCAGCGACTCGGTGCAATCTGGAAGGATAACTTCCAAATCACAACACTGTTCTCCAGGGAGCAGCCGGTTCTTCAAGAGGCCGCCTCAGGTATGTGTTTCTTTCTTTCCCTTTTCTGAATTTTGGCTCACCTAGGTACCTATGCACTAGCCTCTCTAAAATTGGAGGCAACCGTAGACACCGGCTTCCAAGACAGCCCAAATCAGGGTTACCCAATGATGAAATCAGATGCCTATTTATAGGCAAAAAGAAAGTTGAAAGTGATAGTTTCCTTGTCAATTTTCCTTTTGAAAAAATAATAATAAATAAAAATATTTTAAAAATTATTTTAAATATTTTAAAATAAAAAGGGATGTTTTGAAAGGATAGTATTTTTGTCATAATTATTAAAAAAAAAAAATCGGGTGTCGGCGTGCATTGACGCACCTGCGGCAGTGCGCCCGCACGCCTATCGCAGCGCTGGGCGCTCGTGGGCATTGCTCGCCCGCACACTGGGCAACACGTAGGGCATCGCGCGCGCTCGCACACTGGGCGACGCACAGGGCAACGCGAGGGGCGTCGTGCGTGCCCGCACACTAGGTGACGCGGAGGCCATCGCGCGCACCCGGGCACTATATGTCACCTGCGCCCGCCCTGGGCGTCGCTCGCCCTCTCCGCATGCCCGGGCAACCTTCCACGCCCAGTGTGCGCAGCCCTTTTGGCCGTTTTTTAGCCAATTTATGGCATTTTTTCTCATTTTTTGGTAGAATTTAATTTTAAAATCATTTTTTCTCTAAACGTTTGAAATTATTCAGTTTTTTTGTGTTTAATGGAAATTAAATTAATTTAATTTTTTCATTAAATCTGATTTTTTTTTTTGTATAAAATGGGCTTTTTGAGAGGAAAAAATGGGGGATTTTTCTTAAGAAAATTTTTCTTCTTCTTCTTTTTTCTTCAAGATCAAATTTTTCAAATATTTTAATTTGATTTTCTAAGTTAATTCTTGACATAAAGAGAACAATTTTTTATTCTTGAAAATTTTCATCTTCTTTTTTAATAATTTTTATTTGAGACAAAGAAATTAATTTTTTGTTTTCGAGATAAAAATTTTCTTTCATATTTTATTTTTCTAATCTTATTTTTTGCAAAATCAAGACAAAGAAATTGATTATCTACCTTCACTTATCAAATCAAAATCTGAAGATAAGTATTCTGGGCTTGATTTATTTTTTTTATTATTATTTTATTTATTTATGATTAATTAGCAAGCATGTAGATTTTTAGATCTATTATTGTTTTTATTTTTGGTGTAATTTTGTTCATCGATTTAATATATTTTGATATGTTTTATTTATTTTATTTATTTTTGCTTACTTGATTGTTCATCTTTATTATTATTATTATTATTATTATTATTATTATTATAATTACTACTACTACTACTACTACTACTATTATTATTATTATTATTATTGTTATAATTATTATTATTATTATCACTACTATTGTTATTATTATTGTTATTCTTGTTTACCATTATTATTATTATTAGTTGTTATTATTATTAGGGGTGAGCAAAAAAACCGATAGAGTCGGTTAACCGAAAAAAAAAATTCGAAACCGAACCGATGGGGCTGGTTAACCGATTGTAATGGATTGGTTAATGGTTAGTGTTTTGATAAAACCGATATTAATGGACTGGTTAATGGTTTTTGACTCATGTGACTGGCTAACCGAACCAAACCGAATTTTATAACAATTTATATAACAATTGATCCTAATTAAAGGTGATTATGTACTTTTTTTTCATTATACTAATTATTTTAATGTTTTTAAGTTTTTTTAATTGGCTATTAGTAAGTATAACAATTTATCTAATTAAAAGCGATTATGGACCGGTTAATATATTTACTTATTAAATATTAATTTTTAAAAATAAATTTGCTTATAGCCACCAAATATTTTTATTTTAACAACAATAATGTTATATTATAGTGAAAAAATTTTAATTTTTAAGTATCTTGAACATTTTAATTTTATTTATGAATATATTTATAATTATAGTGGTTAACCGAAAAATAATGGGTAACCGATCCGAAAATCCGAAACTGATGGATTGGTTAACCGATGGTAATGGACTGGTTAATGGAGTGAAATTTCAAAAAATCGATATTAATGGACTGATTAATGGACTGGGACTCATAAACCGGTTAACCGACCATGCTCACCCCTAATTATTATTATTATTATCATGTATGTTTTTATGTATGTTAATATGTTAAGTTACTTATTTTATTATATCATTTAATTATTTTGTCACTCATAATGCATTTTATTTTAATTCATTTTCATATGTTACACGTTTAAATTCATTTTTATTACTAACATCACTTTTATTTGTGTTTTTTTATTTCAATACTTATTATTATGTGTGAGCTTTTTCAATGGCAAATGGGAGCCCATGGAGACTTGAAGACACCATTTTGGTGGGATTTGTCATTTTTTAGTATTTTTCATTATTTTGATGTTATTTGTTTTTATTATGTAATATGTAATAGATTTTATTTATTTTTATGCACATTAATTAAAAAAATCACATAAAAAGTTTTATATTAATAAATTATGATCTTTTTCTAATAAAATGAGACCAATATCATAATTTTAACCCATAAAAACTCACTTTTAAAAAGAAGAGTTAACTTTCTCAAAATGGGATCACTCATCCCGATTTTATCGATAAATACTAAAAAATAACTCTTTGACTTTCTAAGTGAAAATAAAGGAACCAATGTTCCTATCCTAAATAATGTCCAGATTTATAATTGTTTATTTATTCATTTTATTTATTTATTTATTTATTTATTTATGTTTTGCTTGATTTTATTTGGGGGATTGTACTTTTATCCCAAATTTTAATACCTTTTTATTTTGGGGGATTGTATTTTGTCCCAATTTTATCTTTCTGTTATTTTTTGTGGCTTGCTTTATTTTACCGCTCTCTTTACTGCTTTCTTTCGTGCTTGATTTGCACTTTATTTTTTAATACATAAGCATGTGAGAAGAGAGATAGAAATTTAAACTTAAAAATCCATTTATAATTAATCAAGACATTAATAAGAGTAAAGTTTCGAATCTTTCTCTGGTTTAGACCCCCGAGATTAGACGAACTTTTCCAATTTCTTGTAAATTGGGTGGCGACTCCAAAATACGTCAAAGGTGCCTAAAGGGTTCATGGGATTAGATGATCTTTTCAGTATTCTATTGGAAGCAGGTGTCCAAAATATCTCATGATTGCCCAATATCAAAAGACGCAAACCCTCTCGGACTCTAAAGGCAAGCATCCCGGGAACTGGTCGGGTCCGGCGCACGTCACAACATGCTTATCCATAATTATGATCCCACTGCATAATCTTTTAAAAATAAACATACACATAACCATTTGCATCTCTATATATAATAACATACATATCTTACATAGTCACTCATCATATAAAATAGCAATTTCAATATAAATCTTATCAAAGGATTAAGCCAAAAATCAAGATAATGGCCTACATCTATGACTCAACCGATATTAAATTCTAATCATATACTTCATATTTTTATCATGTTAATTAGCTCTATACATCACATTTTATTTGTCAAGATATTGTTAAATTAAAGGAAATCCAAAGAGTTTCCTAACCTTACATAACTTATATTATATATAGGCCAAATACATAAATTGATACTCCAACTTAACACTATTTTTCATTTAAACACTTGAATTGAGTAATTGACCTAATAAACACCTTGACTCAGAAAAAGATAAACATTTAAACCATTATTAATGACATGGTAGTGAGTGTGATTAATGCAGAATAGAGCACGTCACGTTACAAATATCTCCTTCTTTCTTCTTCCATTTTCATTTTCTTTCTCTTTCTCCTTTACCTCCCTTATGCAAATCCTTTCTCTCTCCCTTTTTTCCTCATTGTCACCGTTTTTACCACCAGCTACAAGGCTAACAGGTGAATCTTTCAGTTCTTTCGCCTCCTTCAAAACACACCTTTTATTCATTATAATTACAAAAACTTTTGAGTCCAAATTGATCAAAGTAGGGTTTGATAATTCCTCTGCTAATTTTTTCATCTCCATATAAACCTTATTATCCCCACATAAATTAGCTAAAAGAACACCGCATATTCACAATCCTACACTCTTAAACCTACATATCTCAGCTTGTGCGAAATTCATAGTGTTATTTGAATACATGGAAATTAAGTGGCGAAAGTAATAAAAAAGGACAAGATTTGAAGTATCAATTTCTACTTCTTCAAGCATTTTACTATACATCAATTGTATCATCCTCAAATTTTTGTTGCAAATCTTTACACTTTTTAAGTTATAACAGTCATTTAGATTCAACCTCTTAGGATTGGAAAGTTTAAAAAATTTATGACCCACAAAAAACATAATCAGAAATTTTAAAACCCACAAATAAATCCAACCTTAAGCACAAAAAATGATCCTTGTCAATTCCAAAACTAGACATGAATATGTAAAAAAAAAAAAAAAACAAAGTCACAAAATCTCCAGCAGACAAAGAAAAAACAAATTCACAAAATCTCGAGCAGACTATGTCCTTACCACAACTGGTAAGGAAAGGTTCATTGCGTTAGCAAAAGAAAAAACATTGCCTCATAGAAGCTGCCTCAATTTTTGCCACTGCTCCCTATATTAACTTAACCTCACCGCCAGTCATTGCCTTAATTTCCATATATCGAAGTAATACTCGACCATCTCAGGATTCTCAGTGACATTAGGTGCCAATAAATCAGACTCAAAAATGGACGCTAAGAACCAAGGTCGAGTAGGTGCTCGGGCTTAGAGTCAGAATCATCGAACTCATCCCAATCCGAGGGAGAATCGGAGGCAGAAATGAGATCAGCATTGGAGAAAGGTGGGCTTAGATTTATCATCTTGAAAGAGAACAAAAAGGAAAGGGCAGGTGAGAAGAGAGAGGAGAGAGAGGAAAGAGAGAGAAAATGATGAGAGAGAGTAAAAATCTATAAATGGTTGAAGGAGAAAGAAAATTTGTGTGTAGAAATACACGTGGCAACATTCTATTGGGTATATTGCCATGTCATCGCATTTGAAATACACACTCTTTCATTTTTGTTTGTTTTATTCCATGATGGTATAAATATATGAATTTTTCTCGGTTCAAGTGTTTATTATGTCATTTATTTAATTGAAGTGTCTAAATGAAAAACGATGCCAAGTTGAACCGTCAATTTATGTATTTGGCCTTATATATATGGATATATATTTTCATGTTCTTTGGCTCAAACATTTATATTAATTTTTTTTTTACATACATACTGCGTAAAGTGCCTAAAGACTATATAATATATTTCTATGTACACCATTCCCCTTTCTAACACGTGCATAATGCACTTACATACATAGACACCTTAGCCCATAACACTAATTTCCATGCTAGTTCCAAAAGCTAAAACAACATAAAACTCAAACATATTATAATTACAACTTAATAAACTCTTCATAAAACATAATGTATATTAATTAAACACAACTTGAAAAGAATCAAAATTTCACATGCTAGATTCCAATTAAACAGTTAAATTACACCATTTACATGCCAATTACATACTAACATACCCAATCACATAAACACACAGCACTTGAGTGAAACCTATTCTAAACATATTAAGAGAAATTAGGAAAAAGTAAAATTTAACAGTTAAATCTTCAATTAAGCATTTGTTAAATTTCAAATCCCATCAAATTACATAATTCAATCAGAGAAAATGTAAATTTAGTATAGCACTTACTATTTTGGAGTCGAATTCTTCAATTTTATCCCGAATTTATTCAAGTAAACATTGATTTACTGGTTATTAATCATTAGAGCTTTGTTGGAGAAATGCCATCACTGTCAAGATGAAGCTTAGACTGTCACAAGTCTGCTGGAGGTGGTCATAAGCCCTGATATGACATGGTTTGGCTGAATTTTGCACTGGATAACCTTGGTATACCCATCTTTATTCTACTTATTATTGGTGAGTGGAAAGAAATGGAGATTATCGAAAGGTATGCCTCCCCTTCAGAAGCTTTTTGGTGAGGTCCATCTCGAAATCTAGCATTAAAGCTAGGTAAAAACTAAACAAAAAGCCTTTGATTTGAGGGAAGCGAGAAATCGTGATTCAAAAAGGAGAAGTGGTAGAGTAGAGGAGGGACGGTGGTGGTTACATTCTATGGTGGTGGAAAGGCCAGCGGCGGTGCAGAAGGTCGACTCCAAGGGATCTCCGTCGATGGTGGCAATGGAGGCGGCCGATGATGGTGAGTAGATTCTAGAAGGCGACGGCAGACTTCATTTCTACGTTTTGTTCACTCCCCCTTTGCTTTTTCACCTTTCCATTTATATTATGTTCTTTATTCTCTTTTTTTTCATTTAGTTATTATTTTTTATGTCTATAATTATTTTTGGTTAAAGATATTTCCAAAAGCCCAAAAATAATTTCCACATAAATCTTTCTCCAACAAAAAAAAATTATTTATTTTTAGTGATCTCGGTTAACTCTTACTATATAATCTAGTTGCCATTATACTTTTCCATCGTTTAATTATTTCTTCTTTTAATTACTATTTAATTAAAAGATAAATCCCTTAATTTCCTTAAAAAATTTCATTTTTCACTCAATCATTTACTTAGAATTGATTACTAACTTCCATATAAATTTACTTCATTTAAATTTTTAATCCTTATAATTTGTCTCGAGTGACACTATTTACTGTCTATAAGTTACTATTCACAAAATCAAATTTTTAGGGCTTTACATTTAGGGTCAGAGGACTGAAGTATAAATGATAGAGAAAAGAAAATGGAAGAAAGTTATTGCTTGGATACCGATGAGGGAGATGGCAATTGCATCGACGATGGTGATCGAGCTTAGCTAGTGTCGGTAGCGAGTTCTGGAATCTTGGTGAAGAAGATGAGATAATCCCATCTCTGTGTTTTATTCTCCCCTCTCTTGCATTTTCCCTTTCTTTCTTATTTTTGTTTTCTTCTTTTTCTTCTTCGTTATTGTTATTGTTGTTATAATAATAATAATAATAATAATAATAATAATAATAATAATAATAATAATAATAATAATAATAATAATTATGGCTAGGATTTGATACTTTTTTATAAATCCAACGGTCAAGAATCATTCCCATAAAAATATCTCTTCATTTTTATTTTTGACAAAAGGTTAGGATTTCTCGACTGTAAGGTCCCAAAATATACCCTAACTGTATTATGGTATACTCAAGGTAGATTAGAGAAAGAATAATGAAGGTTTAGCAAGTTAAAGAATAGTTAAGGGATGTATATTAGAATAGTTTAAAAATTAAGAGGCAATTTCGTAATTAAGTTAAATTGAGATGCAAATGTAAGAATAAACATAAGACATGGGATAATATGTAAATGAAGTGAAAATGCATGAAAATGTGTAAATAAAAGATGAACTAATAGGATGAAAGCATGTGGCATTTTTTAGAACATGGGAGAAAACACTTGAAGAGGGAGAGGAGTTTGGCTAAATCATTTGGGATCAAATTTTAGAATTCTCCTCTTTTTTCCTCACCAAAACACACACAAAAACTTCTAAGGAAAAAAAATGAAGAAGAAGAAATTCTAGGGAATTTTCAAGGTTTGATCAAGGTAGACTAGTCTAATATTTTAGTTGTTGTTTTAAGAAGTGATCTCTTTTTTATCTTATTTTCTTTTAAGAGATTAGGAAGAATACGTTCTATGTTGGACATAAGATTGGTTGTGTTCATCTTGTGATTTAGTGGAAGAATAAGCAAAGAGAAAGGGTAAGCAAAAAGTTTGAAGCCAAGACAAGCTCTATAAATAAGGTTTGGGAAATATTCCTCATTTATGTGTATGCATGAACTTTGCATGGAACATGAAGTTATATTTGTTGGAATTGATGTGTTGTTGATATAATTAGGTTGAGTTGTAAGTGTTGGTTTGACTTGGTGATGAATTCCCACCTAAAGCTCAAATTGTGCCCATTTTGCCAATTTATGTGCAATGGTGTATAAGGGTCTAGTATTTTGGGTATAACTCTCACTTTAGAACTCCAATTGACATGAATCTAATTTTTACAGAAACTAGACTCATAAAGGAGCAACTTTCATGAAGAAATTAAAACTCAACTATGTCTTTAACATGGCTCAAAGGCAAAGCAACAATTCTATCCTTCAGTAGGTATCTAGGAACAATATTCAGTGTTTTGGACATAAATCTCATTTTACGAGTCCAAATTTATTTTTTTAGAAAGCTAATATATAGAGAAATAATTGTTAAGAAGACACCTTGTTCCAATTTTTGTATTTTCTATGTCAAAAGTACAGATCAATTTGGAGTATAGAAGTTGTCTTTGATTTTGCCTAATTGCATTAACACTTATGGCTGTCACAACATGTCAAACCTCAATTTCAATTTTATACCTTTTAAATTAACCTAGACGGTTATCACAAATGTGTGACAGCTGTGAGCCCTTTATTTTCTATAAAAACGTGAATTTTTCTTCACGAAACAACCTCGAACCTGAACCAAACTTTCCCCTTGATATATAATATATGCATACATATATTTAGAGGCATATGATGTAGAAATATGCATGCAACTTGGAATAGTGTTCATAGAAATAAATGGTTATATGCTTAATAGTACAAGAAAATGTTGGTATTAACAAAGGATAGTAAAAATACATGTGATTGTTTATGCCTGAAATTTATTATATAACGTATTTATGCCTATTAGACTACTAAATAACTCTATTAATATAAAATAAGACTGTGTGAGAGATATATATGTACATGTGTTTATAAATGTTAGTGGTTATGCCCTAGGCCAAATATTTGGACCTTGATGTAATCATTACATTTTCATTTATATAATGGTTTTCTTCACATTAATATTATTGGCATGTCACATTATTGTAATGTTAATGAATAACCATGCTATTCTTGTCATTCCTAGTCATTTATCACTAAAAGGCATAAAGATAAATTAAAACTAGTATAGATTTGATCAATAACCATGAGATGATTATATATGGTGATATAAATCAAATCTCTAGGTACTTGTTAGAGAACAAGGTACTAGATAGACCCACTATGAGATCACTACATGGAATAGTGTCATAAGTGATTTTATAATAGATATGTTATTGAATCCTTAGACCTGAGGTTATCATGGTTTCCTACATAAGGAATATCATGTTTTGACATAATCAAACGTTGTTTTTAATCGGATAATCATAAAGGTTATGCTTGAATATTATGAGAATTATGCAAAGGATAGTGAATAATTAAGATGGAATTTGTCCCTCTCTTATAAGAGAGATATCTATTAGGCCCCTCAATAAGTAGGACTTTAAAATGCATGGCCATGCTCGAATGAATTGATAGTGTGATCAATGTCATTTGAATTTATCAGTCTACTTAATGATCGGGAAATTATATGTTTGAATAATATAAATTTAACATGGACCATGACTTATGTTCAAATAAGATATCGTGTGACAAAAGGATAATAACATGTTCTGTTGTCAGGTTAAAATCGGACTAACGATATTTATATTATTTGGGTAATCATAATGTCTTGCTAGAGACCAATTATAACTTGTGGTCTTATTATGGAATTGGGTCCACTGCCAACTTAATATAAACCTATTGGGTCACACACAAAGACCACAATGAACAGACTGGATTTTAATTAGGGTATAATGAAATTATATAAATATGGGTATTTATATTTAAATTTCGTAATTATATATAAATATATTTACATATGATATTTCTTATTATTTTGAATAATAAATATATATATATATATATATATATCTTATTTTGAATTAGAGATAATATTCCAAATTTATCTCTTTAGGGTTTAAATTATACATATATATATTTGGATATATGTTGATAATAACTTAACCCTAATTTCGTTTTTCTAAGAGAGGCAGCAAAATACCTAGCCGCCACTTTTCTTTGTGAAAGAAAATGAAAAGAAAATTTGTTAAAAATCCAATCGCAAGAGAGGGAGCTAGCACCCCTGTGATTATTTATCCGTCAGTTCGTGCGTGTGGATACTGGTAGAGGGCATTCTTGATTGGAGCAGCGCCTATTATCTGATCGAACTAAGGTGTTAGTTCATATTTCTGCGTTATAAAGGTTAATAAATCTTTATCCCTCCTTTTGAATTAATTGGAATACATGGATCCTGTTTGGTTTCATTTTATAATCCGTTGTGCTTAATTTTGAATTACTGCGATGAAACCTAACAATAAATTTATATATGCACCTGGATAATGATACTACATATCTTGTATTGTAAGGAAATCAAATAAAGCATTCTGTTTAAGTAAAAATGTTAACAATATGTTTTGTCTGGCCTGCTTTAGTCTAAGTTATTGATAAATAGGCATACCTATCGAAATTTTGTAGCTGCTTTAGTGACACTGATTAGTGTCTTCATATTGATACTTAGGTATCTTTAGTTCGATACTTAGGTATCTTCAATTCAGAAATATTATTTTGAGACTTATGTCTCTTTAATGATGCCTTTCGAGGTATCTTTAGTGGATGCAACTATATGATATCTTTTAGTTCTTGTTGTCCACACCTACAGAGAAATAGTAGGCAAATATGTATCTAAACTATTTCTATCCTGGTCTACTTTGCTTGCATATTTTTGTTCTTTGCCCGGATTAATGGTTATATTTTCTGAAATGGAAGATAACCTAAGTTTGGAACAATTAAAAATTATATTGCTTGCTTAGGTTACCTTATTATGTCATTTATATATCATGTGTGTGCTTACTGTAACACCCCTTACCTATACATAGAGAACTCCACCCTATGAAGAGGATGAAGGTCCCCGATAGATAAGGGTTGCCACCTACAGATGCACAAACAGAACCAATTGTACACCAAATACATATACAAATGAGTAAATTAAAATTTCACAACTCATGAGAGAAAGAGTCATAGAGTAAAATATTGCATTACATTAATATAACAAAGGCAGTCTTACATATCTCAAAAGATACAGAAGTGCCTCAGCACGACTGAATAATTACATATAGTTAATGTCAAAACGACTTACAAAGGATTCTTTACATAGCTTCAAAAGTATCAAACTGCAATACATACAAAAAGAATACAAGGCCTAAACTACAAAATCTTCTATCCACTAGTTGTGTTGGCCCTGCTGATGCGAAACACCCGAATCAACCCTTCAAATATCTTCCACACCTGCACGGATAAACACCCGTGTTAAGCGAAATCGCTTAGTGGGGAAACAAAGATGCACAACAACCACTCATAGTGGCGTCAACAAACAATCACAAGCGAATGGCAAAATTAATTGTCAAGTTGTTATAAATTAACTTAATACATAACCGTACTATAGTCATATTATTTCCCATAAGCAATAATTCAAAAATTCACATATAATAACAAACAACATTGTTGCACCTGCTATATTAAAACAGTGGATAACGAGTACGCGTAGATATCCGAAGGTATTAACAGTATTCTCATAACACATAGATACCCGAGGGTATCAAAACAATCTTTTAATTTTGTTCCAAAAACATTTTCGCGTAGATTCTGTACACAGGGATCACGAAGATCCAATCGGGGGACCTGATTAGGGTCCAAATCATACACTAGCTGCAGCAACACTAGCTCTATTAGGCATGCCTAACTATCCACTTATTCGACTCTAGCAGGTCATGCATAATCCAAGGCATATTTCAACTCAAAACATATAAACACATTCATATATATATATAAACTATACATAATTCTAGAAGTAATGCAAATTATAAAGTTAAATATTACATTCATATAAGGGAAGTCAAAAAGAAAAGCTGAAGGGCGTCGCGCTCACGACAGTGTCGCGCTTGGGATAGAGGCGAAGTTGTCCTCCTGTCGTGCCCGCATGGAGACAAAGACAAATATCACTGTCGTGGGCCCGCAAGAGCTGTCGCGGGCTTGCGATAGAAGCTTGGCCACATGCTAAGCTCTCTGTCGCGATCGCGACATGTGTCGCACTCGCGACAGGGAGTTCCCGCTGCGCACGCCCGGCCGCTCGCAGCTTGGCGCACGCGATGGGACAGAGATCACCGAGCTCTGTCGTGACCTCGCGACAGAGTCGGGATTTCCACTCCCAATGCCAAAATCTATAGAAATTCATTCTCCACTTTCACCCATTCACTCATGTGATTCGAAAACTCAGTTCTAAGTAAAATCCTTCAATCAAACCACTATATACAACATAAAACATAACCTTTAAACTCAAAAAAATTGTCATTAAATTAAATAAATCACAAAATCAAATTAGAAAGTTCTCAAACCAGCAATTTTTAAAAAAACATGAAAAATTTCCACAATTTAACTCTATCCTTCACAACCCATAGTTCTCAACTCAAATTAAACAATAACCATAACCCATAGAAGCCAAAACACACAATCAACCTCATCAATTTCAATCATGACATAAAAATCATCAAAATACCCAAAATGCACAAAATACACAAACGTTCCCAAACCTCAAGAATATGGCGTCTCAATCTCGAGCTCCACTACCACTCGCGATCTCCTTGCCCTTGGATTCTTTAGGAGGATTCTCTGAACCACGAAACCCAGAACACAGAACAAATTCAAAATCCTAACTTACAATTACAAAACTCATTTAAAGCAAGATAAGGAAAATAAGAAAATTAATACCCCAACACTTACCGTACCAGCTTAGACTACCCCAAACTCACTTGAATTTGCAGCAAAAAGAAAGAATTCAAGAAGAAATGAAGAAGAAAGGAAGAGAAGAAGCAAGGCAATGGGAAAGGGAAGAAGAAGAAAGAGAAGCATGAAGAGGAAATGGGACTTAGCTGAAATCTCTCTCTCTCTCTTCCAATACTTATCCCCTCTTTGACTTTTCTTGCCACATGTCACATTCTTAAAAGATAAACACACCCAACTCTCCTCCTCTATCACTTACCCCATTCTAATCTCCTATTACACTCACTCACACCTAACTATAGCCCACAACACACACACACTACTCTAATACACTCACTCACACTAAAATACAACCCAACTAAAGCATAATAACAAATTAATTTAATCAAAAAAATAAACACATGCTTAAAAATAAATCACGCATATTTACACACACACAAGGCTCACTCTACTAGGGTGGTTTCGGGGTGTTACAATACTCCCCTCCTTAAAAGAATTTCGTCCTCGAAATTCTCACCTGATCCAAATAGTTGAGGATACTGAGTTCTCATTGTCTCTTCCGGTTCCCAGGTCGCTTCCTCAATACCGTGATGTTGCCAAAGCACTTTAACCAACGGTATCTGCTTGTTCCGAAGTTGCCTGATCTATTTAGCCAAAATCTTCTTCGGTTCTTCATCAAAAGAAAAATCTGACTGAACCCGAATATCTTGCACTTTAAGTACATGTCATGGATCTGATCGGTAGCGACGGAGCATAGATACATGAAAAACATCATGTAATTTAGCTAACTCTATCGGTAATGCTAAACAATAAGCCACCTGGCCAATCCTCTCTAAGATTTCATAGGGTCCAATAAACCGGGGGCTCAATTTTCCTTTCTTTCCAAAACGAAGAACTTTTTGCCATGGAGAAACTTTCAAAAAGACCTTGTCACCAACTTCATACAGAATATCTCTACGTTTTAAATTAGCATACGATCGCTGTCTGTCTTTAGTTGCATTCAGATTCTGTTGCACAATTCTAACTTTCTTCAGTGTCTCTCACTACCTCCGAGCCTATCAAAGCTCTTTCTGACAATTCAGTCCAACATACTGGCGTTCTACATTTTCGCCCATACAACACCTCATAAGGGGCCATTCCGATGCTTGCTTGATGACTATTATTATATGCAAATTCCATCAGAGGCACATATCGATCCCAACTTCCAGAAAATTCCATAACACAACCCCGAAGCATGTCCTCAAGAATCTGGATAACTCTCTCAGATTGACCATCGGTCTGAGGATGAAACGTTGTACTGAAATTTAGCTAAGTACCCAAAGCTGACTGAAGTTCTTTTCAAAACTTGGATGTGAACCGAGGGTCTCGATCCGACACAATAGATAATGAGACTCCATGAAGTCTGACTATCTCACTCACATATACCTCTTCCAACTTGTCCTTAGAATAATCCAATCGAACAGGCAAGAAATGCGCTGACTTTGACAACCGATCGACTATAACCCACACTGAATCATGCTTGCGCTGTGTTAATGGCAACCCGGATACAAAATCCATCGTTACCTCATCCCATTTCCATTGAGGAATGGGTAAGGGATGCAGTAGACTCGATGGAACCTGGTGCTCGATTTTTACTTGCTGACATACTAAACATTTTGAAACAAACTCTATAATATCATTTTTCATACCCGGCCACCAATAGAATTGCTTGAGATCTTGATACATTTTATCTCCACCTAGATGCATAGTGAAGACTGACGAATGAGCCTCTTGCAAAAGCTTCTTTCTCACATTACCTACATTAGGTACACATAACCGATCACTATGCTAGAGCACTCCCTAAATGTCTACTGAATACTCTGTCCGTTTACCTTCTCTCACTGATTGACAAACTCGCAGTAACACATGGTCTTGCAACTGAGCATCCACTATCACTTGCCTCAAACATGGCCTAGCCTTTAATTGAGTAATCAATGCTCCCTCTGAATTGAATCTCCACCTACCTCGATTAACAGACAGAGCTAAAATTGACTTTCTACTGAGAGCGTCTGCCACTACATTTGCCTTGCCTGGATGGTAGTCAATAATACAGTCGTAGTCCTTGAACAATTCTAACCATCTGCACTGCCTCAAGTTCAACTCTTTATGAGTTAGCAGAAACTTCAAACTCTTATGATCGGTGAAGATTCGGCACTTCTCTCCATACAAATAATGCCGCCACACCTTAAGTGCAAACACCACCGCTGATAACTCTAGATCGTGTGTTGGGTAATTTTGCTCATGGGGTTTTAACTGTTGGGAAGCATAGGCAATTACCTTGCCGTCTTGCATTAGAACACAACCTAAACCCACTCGAGAAGCATCACTATACATAGTGAATTCCTTACCCGACACAGGCTGTGTAAGCACAGGAGCCTTGATCAACATCTCTTTCAGCTGCTCAAAACTCGCTTGACATTTATCAGACCAAACATACTTAACTTCTTTCCGGAGAAGTCTAGTCAAAGGTGAAGCTATTACTGAGAATCCCTTGACAAAACGCCGATAGTACCCAGCTAAACTTAAAAAGCTTCTCACTTCTGGCACATTCTTAGGCGGTAACCAGTTCACAATTGCCTCCACTTTGGATGGGTCAACCCGAATACCTTCAGCTGAAACCACATGTCCCAGAAAAGTTACTTCCTTTAACCAAAACTCACACTTACTGAGTTTAGCATAAAGCTGGTGATTTCTCAACACTTGTAATACCAAACGGAGATGTTCTTCATGTTCCTTCTCATTCCTCGAATAAACAAGAATATCGTCGATGAACACTACCACAAACCGATCCAGATACTGTCTGAAAACCCTATTCATCAGATCCATAAAAGCTGCGAGCGCGTTGGTCATACCGAACGACATCACTAGGAATTCATAGTGACCATACCATGTCCGAAAAGCCGTCTTCGCCACATCTGTATCCTTTACCCTCAACTGGTAGTAATCTGATCTCAAGTCTATCTTGGAAAACACTCCTGCCCCTCTTAACTGATCAAAAAGGTCCTCAATCCGAGGTAACGAATACTTATTCTTTACCATAACCTTGTTGAGCTGTCGGTAATCTATACACATTCGCAATGTCCCATCTTTCTTCTTAACAAATAGAACCGGAGCACCCCAAGGTGACACACTGGGCCGGATGAATCCTTTATCCAAAAGTTCTTGCAGCTGACTCTTCCGTTCTTTTAATTCCACTGGAACCATCTGATATGGAGCCTTAGAAATCGAAGAGGCTCCCGGTACAATCTCCACTGACAATTCTACTTCTCTCTCCGGAGGTAACCCCGGTAACTCTTCCAGAAAAACATCCTCAAAATCCCTCACAATCGGAATGTCTTGAATCTTCACTTGTCCTCTCCGAGAATCCAAAACTAATGCCAAGTATGCTTCACATCCCTTTCTAATAAACCTCTTGGCCTTCATTGCTGAAATAACATTATGCAACGGACTACTCCCTTCACCTTTCACAATCACTGGTAACTGGTCTTTGTTATTAAGAATCACCACTTTCCTATAACAATCCACTATAGCTTGATGCTTGGCTAACCAATCCATTCCCAAAATCACATCAAACTCAAGGAATGGCAACCGAATCAAGTCCACTACAAACTCTATGCCTTGAATTCTTAAGGGCCAATTTCGACAAACCCGATTGACAACAACACTCTGACCCAAAGGACTAGATACACAAATCTCATAATCCAACCTATCATCACTCCTCAAACTATCACTCAAATTACTAGAACACAAATAAGAATGGGTTGAACCCGGATCTATCAAAGCATACACTTCATAATCAAACAATAAAAACTTATCGGCAATTACTTCCGGTGCATTCTGCTCATCCCTGGCTTTCATGGCATAGGCTCTACCAGCGGTCGGAATAGGGCGGTCCACAGACTCCGATAACTCTCTCTCCCGAGGCCGTCCACCATGACCCCATCCTCGACCTCTACCACGGCTTCCTTGAGGAGCATTAGATCCTGCTCGACTACCCTCTTGTTGACCTTGAGCATACTCACGCAGATTCGGGCAATTCGCAAGGAAGTGGTCCATACTACCACACCTAAAACATCCCCCTGTTAGCCATCGACACTCGCCCCAGTAGCGCTTACTACAATGGGAGCATAGAGGCGTAGCATCGCCTCTACCTCCTGCACCTCCTCGACCCAAGCCTGATCCTCTAGAAGAGTCTTGTCTCCTCCCCCTAGAAGCCGGACGAGCTAAAGACTCATCGGTAGGATTTCTTTGAGATTCCCTAGATCTTTTCCCCGAAGAAGAACTGCCTCTAGAGGTCCTTCTCCTTAAAGCCTTCTCTCTCAACACATTCTCAGAACACTCCGCTCTCAAAGCCGCCTGAACCAACTAATAGTAGTTAACATTCGGAGCCGACATCAAATAAACTAGCATAGCCTTCAAAGATTCATTCAAACCCGCCTCAAAGTGTTGACATCGAAACTCATCAGTAAGAATTCCTAGCGGTGCATACTTACTTAATTTGTTGAACTCATTCTCATAATCTGCCACTGACATTACTCTCTGCCTGAGACTCAAGAACTGCGCCCATCTGGCTTCTTTAAAAGCCTTAGTTGCATACTTATTCCGAAACTCCTTCTCGAAGAACTCCAACGACAAAGGCTCAGGAAGCTGAGGTTGACTAAGCACAAACCTCCATCAATCATAAGCAGAGCCTTGCAACAGAGACACTACACATTCCACTTCTCGATCCAGCAGACATCTGATTTCCCTTAACACCCGCTTCACTTTATCAATCCACATCTCGGCCTTCTCTGATTCATCTAAACTGGTACCAAGGAAGTCCTCCGCTCCATACTTTCTCATATTCTCAATAGGCGCCCTAGGTGCAGTTACTCTCTCAAGCACCCTAGCCATATCTTGGGACATCTTAAGCATTGCTTCAAAGGGAACCGCAGGGACATCAGGTGGCACCCTAGGAGGTTGAGCCGGACCTAAAACTGAGGGATCTTGCTCTTGGGGATTCGCACTCTCGGCTGACCCCTCAAGCGATCCACGAGGAGACTCCATAGCTACAAAACATAGACCATAATTCGCATCAGGCCAATACAACTCTAAACAGACTCTCTATAATGCTCTAGCCCAGAAACGTCTAAACTTACTGCTCTGATACCACAAAATGTAACACCCCTTACCTATACGTAGAGAACTCCACCCTATGAAGAGGATGAAGGTCCCCGATAGATAAGGGTTGCCACCTACAGATGCACAAACAGAACCAATTGTACACCAAATACATATACAAATGAGTAAATTAAAATTTCACAACTCATGAGAGAAAGAGTCATAGAGTAAAATATTGCATTACATTAATATAACAAAGGCGGTCTTACATATCTCAAAAGATACAGAAGTGCCTCAGCACGACTGAATAATTACATATAGTTAATGTCAAAACGACTTACAAAGGATTCTTTACATAGCTTCAAAAGTATCAAACTGCAATACATACAAAAAGAATACAAGGCCTAAACTACAAAATCTTCTATCCACTAGTTGTGTTGGCCCTGCTGATGCGAAACACCCGAATCAACCCTTCAAATATCTTCCACACCTGCACGGATAAACACCCGTGTTAAGCGAAATCGCTTAGTGGGGAAACAAAGATGCACAACGACCACTCATAGTGGCGTCAACAAACAATCACAAGCGAATGGCAAAATTAATTGTCAAGTTGTTATAAATTAACTTAATACATAACCGTACTATAGTCATATTATTTCCCATAAGTAATAATTCAAAAATTCACATATAATAACAAACAACACTGTTGCACCTGCTATATTAAAATAGTGGATAACGAGTACGCGTAGATATCCGAAGGTATTAACAGTATTCTCATAACACATAGATACCTGAGGGTATCAAAAGAATCTTTTAATTTTGTTCCAAAAATATTTTCGCGTAGATTCTGTACACAGGGATCACGAAGATCCAATCGGGGGACCTGATCAGGGTCCAAATCATACACTAGTTGCAGCAACACTAGCTCTATTAGGCATGCCTAACTATCCACTTATTCGACTCTAGCAGGTCATGCATAATCCAAGGCATATTTCAACTCAAAACATATAAACACATTCATATATATATATAAACTATACATAATTCTAGAAGTAATGCAAATTATAAAGTTAAATATTACATTCATATAAGGGAAGTCAAAAAGAAAAGCTGAAGGGTGTCGCGCTCGGGACAGAGGCGAAGTTGTCCTCCTGTCGCGCTCGCGGCAAACCTCGCGCCCGCATGGAGACAAAGACAAATCTCACTGTCGCGCCCACGACAGTGAGTACCCGCAAGAGCTGTCGCGGGCTCGTGACAGAAGCTTGGCCACATGCTAAGCTCTCTATCGCGATCGCGACAGGGAGTTCCCGCTGTGCACGCCCGGCCGCTCGCAGCTTAGCGCGCGCGATGGGACAGAGATCACCGAGCTCTGTCGCGACCTCGCGACATCGTTGCACTCGCGACAGAGTCGGGATTTCCACTCCCAACGCCAAAATCTGCAGAAATTCATTCTCCACTTTCACCCATTCACTCATGTTATTCGAAAACTCAGTTCTAAGTAAAATCCTTCAATCAAACCACTATATACAACATAAAACATAACCTTTAAACTCAAAAAAATTGTCATTAAATCAAATAAATCACAAAATCAAATCCGAAAGTTCTCAAACCAGCAATTTTTAAAAAAACATGAAAAATTTCCACAATTTAACTCTATCCTTCACAACCCATAGTTCTCAACTCAAATTAAACAATACCCATAACCCATAGAAGCCAAAACACACAATCAACCTTATCAATTTCAATCATAACACAAAAATCATCAAAATACCCAAAATGCACAAAATACACAAACGTTCCCAAACCTCAAGAATATGGCGTCTCAATCTCGAGCTCCACTACCACTCGCGATCTCCTTGCTCTTGGATTCTTTAGGAGGATTCTTTGAACCACGAAACCCAGAACACGGAACAAATTCAAAATCCTAACTTACAATTATAAAACTCATTTATAGCAAGATAAGGAAAATAAGAAAATTAATACCCCAACACTTACCGCACCAGCTTAGACTACCCCAAACTCACTTGAATTTGCAGCAAAAAGAAAGAATTCAAGAAGAAATGAAGAAGAAAGGAAGAGAAAAAGCAAGGCAACGGGAAAGGGAAGAAGAAGAAAGAGAAGCTTGAAGAGGAAATGGGACTTAGCTGAAATATCTCTCTCTCTCTCTCTTCCAATACTTATCCCCTCTTTGACTTTTCTTGCCACATGTCACATAAACACACCCAACTCTCCTCCTCTATCACTTACCCCATTCTAATCTCCTATTATACTCACTCACACCTAACTATAGCCCACAACACACACACACTACTCTAATACACTCACTCACACTAAAATACAACCCAACTAAAGCATAATAACAAATTAATTTAATCAAAAAAATAAACACATGCTAAAAAATAAATCACGCATATTTACACGCACACAAGGCTCACTCTATTAGGGTGGTTTCGGGGTGTTACACTTGTTGGACGACTGCTATGAAAAGCCATCATTATGCATAATTTGAGCAATCTGGATAAAACATATCTGGTAATTTGTAATTCTAGTTTATGAATTCCAATTGGTAATATAACATGATATGGTAATATGATCTTAATGAAAACATTTCAATATGAAATGAATTCCAACTTTGTGCATGACCTATATGATTATTTCTTTTGGAAGGATTTTATGATAACAATATTTATTGCATAAGTTGTCTTTACATTGTTTCCATGTTTCATATGCATGAGTGGACGGTTATGCCGTTTGGTTTAAAAAATGCTCATTCAGAATTCCAAAGAATTATGAATGAGATTTTTAATCATTTTTCAAATTTTTGTATTGTCTATATTGATGATGTTCTTGTCTTTTCAGAGTCAATCGAACAATATTTGAAAAATTTCAGGACCTTTTTCAATGTGGTAAAGAAAAATGGACTTGTTGTTTCAAAAACAAAAATCTTTCTTTTCCAAACAAAAATTCGTTTTTTAGGACATTACATATCCCAAGGGACAATTACACCAATAGAGAGATCTTTAGCTTTTGCTGATAAATTTTCGGATAAAATTTTAGATAAAACCATGCTTCAGAGATTCCTAGGAAGTCTGAATTATGTTCTACATTTTTGTTCAAATATCAACCGGTTGGCAAAGCCTTTGCATGATAGGTTGAAGAAAACCCCTGTTGCCTGGTCTGACGAACATACAAATATCATTCAACAAATTAAGAAACAGGTCAAGGAAATCCCATGCCTACATTTAGCTGATCCATTAGCGCCTAAAATTGTTGAGACTGATGCGTCTGACTTAGGTTATGGAGGCATTTTAAAACAAAGAGTGAGCAGGAAAGAATGCATAGTTCAGTTCACATCTGCACATTGGAATGATTGTCAAAAGAATTATTCTACAATTAAAAAAGAAATTCTTTCAATTGTCATGTGCATTTCAAAATTCCAAAATGATTTACTAAATCAGAAGTTTTTACTTCGGATTGATTGCAAATCCGCCAAGGAAGTTTTACAAAAAAATGTTCAAAACATCGCATCAAAACAAATTTTTACCAGATGGCAAGCTATCCTTAGTATATTTGATTTTGAAATTGAATTTATTAAGGGAGATAAAAACTCGATTCCTGATTTTCTAACTAAAGAGTTCCTCCAAAATAAGACTTAAAATGCCAAGAAAATCCAAAGGAAAGGGAAAAGAGGTCCAGAAAGAGGACCAGAAAATTTTAAAACCTGTAGCAGCCTCGTCTGCCACAGAAATTAAATCATGGGCCCAAATTGTCGAAGAAGATGAGGAAGCCCTTGCCAAACAGTTTCAGGTCCAACAATAGATTGAGACTCTTTCCAAACAGCCAAAACTTGGCTCCCTTTTCAAAATGTTGGCTGAACAGCAAACATGTAAAACCCCTCAAACCATTTCAAAACAAGAGGAAGGATCTTCATCCTTAAAACCCTCCTCTAAACAAATTTCAAAGCCTACACAAGAAACATCTTCTGATAGAGTACTTGTCAAACCCTCCGACCTTGTAGTTGTTTCTTCAAAATCCTCACAAGAGGAATTTGAAAAAATTGTTTTAACCCAAAATAGTTCTGAAATTATTTTATCTCAGTCAAAAAATATTTCAAACTATTTTGTTAAAACGGATTTTCAATACATTTGGACAATGGAGGAAGGATTTTATCTTCAAAACTCTCAGATGGCCATTAAACCATGGGATTTAACAAAACCCCAGCCTTATTATAGGGCAATCTTAGAATTGACGGGTTCTGTGTCCATTGTGGATAATCCTAAAACCGGACAAGTCAATTACTCAATGGGAAAAATCCATAAAGTTCTCTCTCCTCTCGAGTGGGGACAAAACCTTCACCAACCCAAAACCTTTCCCGTTGATTTTAAAACCACCTACAACCATTGTCGGACCTATTCCTATTGGAATTATCAACAGGCCTGGTACAATGCCTTTTTCTTTCAAAACACAAATTTCACCCACACCTGGTTGTTGTACTTCAACCTCAAACAGGAGCCCTCCAAAATTCCTTTTTGGTTCGCTCATTAGTGGAAATTGTATGGAGCTTCTCCTGAAATCCTAAAACCCCAAATTCAGGAAAGCTATCACCTCTTTAAAACCTCTTACAAACCCTCTAACAAGGAAAAAAGGTTCCATCCTTTATTGCTTTTTGCCACAAGGTTTTTCTTAGAATGGGTGACAGCCTGGTATTTGGATTACCATCAGCAGAAAGCCCAAATAAATCGAGTCAAAAGATTTAAAATCAGATGGTGGACGAAATTCTCCATTCCGAACTCCATCAGAAAACCAGCCGTTAACTTATGGCTCCAAAGTGAAGGCCTTCTCAAACTAGAGCCAGCAACAACTCAGTTTCTGGCCCAAAAGTCCTTCGCACAGACCCAATTGGTGGCAGCAAAAGCTGAAGAAGAATATTTTAAGATTATGGCCCAACTACTCCAAAGCAAAGCCTCATCTTCAAAAGCCTCTTTAGGACCCTCAAAAGCATACTCTTCCTCAGGATCCGAACCCATAATTGACTTGGGCGACAAAAATGGAGATGACTGCTACAATATCTTTCCAAACTCTTGTTTAAACCCATAGACAAGGCATTTTGTAAACATGGGCCTAGCCCATTTATTTTCTTTATTTTGTAAACATAGGCTTAGCCCACAATCTTGTAAAAGGTCCATCCTATTTAAAAAAAAAAAGAGTCAAAAAGAAAACAATAGAAGATATTTTAGTGTCGGCTACTTTTGGCTCCTTTCCCTACTTTTTCAACGGCCATCATGGAGCAATGGGAGTTTAACATGTGAAGGCATCTCTTCCAGCTCATCCCATCACTTCATGTCTCAAACGGCTCCCTTGATTGACGGTAGACTCTCATTTTAAGGCTTCCTTCTTCTCAGTTGAAGGCAGAGACCAATTTGGAGAGAATTCCCAGTCTTCAAACTCTCACACTTAGATCAGATTTTAGGTAGCTCATGTGTTGAGCAAAAACCCCTTGTAATCTCGAGCTGAGTGTTTATCTCCAAAACTTGTAATTATTTTGCTTTATTCCAAAACCTGTAAGTGTAGCTCATGTGTTGAGCCATTGTACCTTACAGTTTCTGTAATTTAAATTGTTCTTTTAATATATATATATATATTCAAATAAATTGTTTTGCATTCATAAGTATACTCTGTACTAGCCGTTTATATTGATCTGGTACATCATAAATACTGTCTGCATATTTTTAAAACAATCTTGAAGGTATATAGGCTGAAAAAGCTTTAGCCGCGTGTGGGATATAGCTTTAAGCTATCCTGGCTGATCTACTGCCCGTACCCTCTTGATTTGATTTTTGCATTGCATTTTCATTCATTCTCATTTTTTAGTTTTAGGTTGTGAAATCCACTCGTGGTTATCTTGCTGTGTGATAGGTTTTAGAATTATAATTTATCATATAATTATCTTGCTGTGTGATAGGTTTTAGAATTATAATTTATCATATAATTTGTTATTTATACCCTTTGATCTTGCGGCGTCCTTGGTATCAGAGCCCGGGGGGTAGTGTTTATATAAGATTAATTATTTATAATTTGTTAAATTTGATTATTTGTTGAAAAATTAAAATATTATCTGGGTAAGGTCAGATGCGAGGCGGTAAGTCCCGTTTGAGCCATTGAGAGGCGTTTAGGGCAGTAAGGTTCCAGGGTATAGTTATCCAAGTAAGAAAATATATTTTTTTAAAAAAAATTAATCAAATTTTCAAAATTATGAATAATTTATTTTGTAGAACCACTTCTCTTTCAAGTTCTCTTGCTTCAGATTCCACAAAATCAAATTTCAAACATCCAACCAATAGTGAAGAAATCACTATTGAGGATTTTCAAAAATCTTTAAATAACTGGGAAATTCCAAAAATAAAAAAAGATCAAGTTTATGAAACTGGTCTATTTCAAAACCTTTTTAAAACTGACTATGTCATCAAAACGGAAGAAAGGGATGTTCAAATCTCAAAACCTTTTGAAACCATCCAACTTCTTTCTCAAAAAATTTTACAAAAACACCGAGACAGGAAATACAACTATATTCATTTAGGTCTTGTCTAGGTGGAAATTAAACTTTTAACCAAATATGGCTTAAACACTTCAATACTTTGTGTTTTGAGGGATGCTAGATGGTTAAATTTCTAGGATTCTATGATAGCGTCGGTAGAGTCAAGCCTTTGTCAAGGACTAATCTCTTTTGAATGCTATCCTGACATCTCATTATCTTTAAAAGATAAAAACATTTTAAAATTTTTGATTTTACAAATCAAAACACATAATTACAAAATGCTGGAAGGTTCAATTCCAGTAGCAATCATGTTTAAAGTGCATTATAAAGCAATGATTTCTGCTTTTACTGCTACTAAAAATGTTGATTTCAAAAAGGGTGAAACCCTCTTTTTACAAATAGATCTATCTAGATCTAACACTGTAATTCCAAAATCTATCCTTTGGAGAGATATCAGTCTTCCCGAAGAATGGATCTTGGAAGGTATTTCAAGACCAAAATCTACTGAACAGGCAAAAACGAATACGCATTTGAGGGAAATTGCCCAGTACAATGACGGAAAGGTAAAAATAAGCTTCAATAGAGCTTCCAGTCATCGATATTCTGATATTGGTTCTTCCACGAGTACTTTGGATTTGGGAAAAATCTCAAAATTGTCTTCAGTTATTCATCTACCTGATAGGACGGAGAGTTTTCAAAACCTAAGGTTTTCTTGTTCAAGCATTCCAAGTGCTTCTTTTCAAAATGTGGATTATTCTTCAAATGTACCTCACCAGGTCTATACTAGACCACAAGTGGGTGATGAAGAACAATAAAATAATTCACCTCCAACTTCACCATCTTTTTCTGCAGTAATCAAAAATGTTATCAATGAACTAAATGTTTTAGAAAAAGAATTTGGAGTTGACAAAAATTTCTTGCATCAGGATTTCTATTCTTCAAAAAATTCAGAAAAAATAAATTGGTTTTTCAAAAATTTTCTGGAAAAAAGAAAAGAAATTCAAAATGAGTTTTATGACTTCGTTATGCAAAATAAAGCTCATGTTTTATTCTTTGATTGGTTTGAAATTTACGCATCTCAAAATGAAATTTCATATCCATTCAAATCAAACACCAAGTCTGTCAACCCTATTACCATCAGAAATAAGGTTACAAAATGGAAAATGGTAGATGGGAAAAAGAACTCAATCTGAACATCCACCTTTAAGATAAATAAAAATTGCACATCTAGAAACCACAATAGATGCGGCACCTTACAAAACCCCAAGTAATGATTCAAACAAGGATATTAAAAATATTTTTCAACAAAACAACTTTACAAACACTCATTTTAGTACGATTGCCAAGCAGTTAACTAGGATGGAGGAAACCCAAAAAACCACTGTTGTTTCCCAGGTTGAATTAGCAGAATCAAAACTGAAAAGTCCTGTGTTTAAACCTTTTCAGGTTTCAAAAACAAGTCAAAAACTGTTCAGGGAAGGTAAATCAGAATTTACCGAAGCTCTTAAAACCCAACTCAGTAGGATAGAGCATACCTCTACCTCTACACCAGTAGTTGTACAAAGCACCCCTGACCGTAATAAGACTGTTAGCACTTTGGATCAGGTATCTGATTCTGAAGAACAAACACAGGAAGAGGAGTTGTGCAGACTCCATTGGCAAAAAGGCCAACCTTTGGCCATGACCACAACACCAAACTTAGGCATAGAAAATAGACCAAACATTTTGTCTCAGTCTAAGTTCAATGCCAGTACTGTTTATGAATGGAACATAGACGATATGTCTGAATATAACATCCTTAGTCTTCTACAGCAGATGACTATGGCTTCTAATGCTTACAAAACCCAAACGAATACACCTGATAGAGCTATTGCTGAACTCCTTATAGCAGGATTTTCAGGCCAACTGAAAGGATGGTGGGATTACCATCTCACAAATAGGCAAAAAGCACACAAATAGGCACACATATGAATCCCATAGCCAATTCTAGTATCTTATCAGTCCATTTGCCTTATGAGTTGACTATAAACTAATGAAATGAAGCCTATCTGTTAAAAGCAGATGAACTAAAGCAGTGAAATGCTGATAACACTAACATAAAAGCAGAAGCAAAACTCAGAAAATTAAAATAAAAAGAAAGATTCGGGCTAGCAATCATATACCCATTCCAATTGCAGAGAGCTCCACCTTGTTATGTCTTTAAAAATTCCATCGAACTCTTCTGATCAGGTTTTCGAATCAGCGAGCTCAGTTCAATCTATGATTTTTTGCTTTGGTGCTTGGATTTCAGTTTCCTGCCATTCCCTTCCCTCATGAAGAATCTGCAACAGGAAAAAATACAGCACAGAGAAAAAGAGAAAAACGCATTCAATCGTTGAGTTGCCGATTGGTTGAGTCATTCTCATAGAGAAGCTAAACAGAATAGGAAAACCTGTGAAGCAGATTTCGATTGAAGGAGAGTAGCCAGCCGGTGGTTTCAAAATCGATAGAGAGAGAGCAGCCGGTGCTCAGTAGAAATTGAAAATAGCGGTAATCGGTAGAGACTGAAAGCAAAGTAGCGAAAATATGAAAATCTGGAAAGTGAAAATAGAAAAGGGGTGATATATTTATAATTAAAAGTTTAAAATATTGTATAATTGAAAATTTGTGAAAATCGTTTCCTTTTTTTGTAATTTTTATTTTATTTTTCCGTATATTTACATAAAAAGCCCATTTTACTATTGGATTCAACCCAAATAATTATAATAACTTTATCCGAATTCAATTTTCGGATCGTTGTATAGGTTCGGGTTTTCCACGCTCCTGGCAGCCGCATCTTTTTTATGTCTGCGTTTCCCGCTCTGCCCTAAATCAGTCTCGCTGCCTGTCGCTGCCTTCAACTACGCCGTGTGCTATCCCCTCTCTCCCTCTGGAAACCGGCGAGGGAATTGAAAATGTCAGCGAAATGGCGGGCGCTGCAGCATCGGCACCGTTACACGTACAGCGCAGTCATGTTCCCATCCTCTTTTACAGACTCGTTATCTCAATCTTCCTTACCTTTAAACCCAAAATCTCTACCTTTCTTCACCGAACTCTATAACCTCATCTCTTTAACTTCAATTTACTCCCAAGTGACCCATGCCAAAAACCTCGCTTCATCTTTCACCCAATTGTTATCATCTTCCATTAATGGAGATGGCGATGATATATCACTGTTAAAAACCGCTTCGCGGTTTTATTTACAAGTTTTGTTCTTGGAAAATTCTCTGCCTTTGCATCGAACTTTGGTTTCTGCTTTATGTAAGGTTAACAGAAAAGATTTCCAGTCTTTGATTGTTAACTGTTTTAAGGAGCTTTGTGATGAGTTTGGTAGTAGAGAAAGGAAAGGGAGTGAGAGCAAGCGGTTCTGTTTATCGCGGGTCGCTTTATCTGTTCTAGGCATGCCAAAGTTGGGGTTTTTGATGGATATAATTGAAGATTGTGCAGTTTGGGTTGCTTGGAATGCCATTTATGGGTTGGAGAGTGTAGTTTCGGAGGTTCTGGAGGGGGCTAGGCCGTCTCCTATTGTTATGGAGCAATGCCAAGAGGCGTTGTCTTGTTTGTATTACTTGCTTCAGCGGTTTCCGGCCAAGTTTAAGGAGTATTCCTACGGTTTTGATAGTGAAGAGTTGAATATTATGGAAAGGGTTTTAGGGGTTCTGGTAAGCATATTGAAATCAATGGATTTTTCCAGAGATTGCTTTGTAGCTGCTGGCGTAAGCTTATGTGCTACTTTGCAAGTCTGTCTTAGTACTCAGGAGCTTGGCTTGATTATCATTGAAGGTATATTTAACCAAACTAATTGTATTATTCATGGCAATAATTGTGATGGTGAGTTTAGTAATGCTATTTCTAAGGTGCCTTTCAAAGGGGACTTGAGGTCTGAAATATATAGTTTTTCTGTTTTAAGTAGACTCTGCTTAATTAGAGGTATTCTTACTTCAGTTTCTAGGGAAGTATTAAATTCACATTTTGTTGTATCAAGTATTATTTTGAATGGCCATGAGCAAAATGGGATTTTTGCTGGTTCTGTTAAGACCATTTTGTATGATGGGATTTTGCCTGACCTGTGTAACTATTGTGAGAACCCTATTGACGGCCATTTTAATTTTCATGCCTTGACGGTTATGCAAATATGCTTGCAACAGATGAAGGCCTCGATGTTGGCTAATCTAATTGATCAATCGGATAATTATGATCCTATCCCAGAGGAAATGGAGACCCGCATATTGAGGATCATATGGAATAATTTGGAAGACCCTTTAAGTCAAACGGTGAAACAAGTTCATCAAGTTTTTGATCTATTTTTAGACATTCAATCAACTCTTCACTTTGGAGAGGGTAGTCAGAGGATAAAATCATTTCTACAAAGTATTGCTTCAGATCTTATGCGACTAGGCCCACGTTGTAAGGGGAGATATGTTCCTTTGTCTTTGTTGACAAAGAGATTGGGGCCAAAAAGTATGCTGGAAATGAGTCCTGATCTGCTGTTTGAAACTATACAAGCATATGTGGATGATGATGTGTGCTGTGCTGCCACTACATTCTTGAAATGTTTCCTTGAGTGCTTGCGCGATGAATGTTGGGCAAACAATGGTGTTGACAAAGGGTTTACAGTTTTCAGAGGGTATTGCTTGCTCCCTTTTCTCTATGGGCTTGCTTCTGGGGTTTCAAAGCTTCGCTCGAATTTGAACATTTATGCACTGCCAGTTTTTCTAGAGGTTGACGTGGATAGCATATTTCCTATGCTTGCCTTTATCTCAGTTGGACCTAGCGAGGAGGAGAACAGACTGTCATTTCCTGAGCTAAGTGCCACAAACATAGAACTGGGAGTTGAACAGCAAGTGGCTGTTTTAGTCTCGTTGCTTAAGGTGTGCCGTTCACTTGCCTTGGTTGAAGGGGATATTAACTTATGCGATACTAAAGCTGCCATGGAGGCAGAGAATGGGCTGGGAACAGATATCACTAATCTATATGCCATTCTCCGCATAAAAGCGATAGATGTTAAAGTCCTGGTTGGATGGCTAGCATTGGCATTGAATCATGCCGATGAATTGCTTCGTGTAGATGCTGCAGAGTTCCTCTTTCTAAACCCCAAAACATCCAGCCTTCCATCCTATTTAGAATTAACTCTTTTGAAAAAAGCTGTGCCATTAAACATGAGAAGTTGCTCTACAAGTTTCCAGATGAAGTGGACCAGTTTGTTCAGGAAGTTCTTTTCTCGAGTTCGGACAGCCTTGGAGAGACAATTTAAGCATAGGAGCTGGCAACCCCTTATGACCTACCACTGTAATGGATCTCACTCAACTAAGGGAACTGAAGGAGACGTAGTTAAAAGGGCAGGAGACCTTTTTAATTTCATGCGATGGCTGTCTTCATTTCTATTTTTCTCATGCTATCCCTCTGCTCCATATAAAAGAAAAATAATGTCCATGGAGCTCATACTTACAATGCTTAATGTTTGGTCTATAGTACCTCATTCTCAAGATAAGTGTGGTTCCATCTCTCCTGAAAGCTATCTTTGCCCTTACAGCAATGGATTAACTTCTCCTGATTCAACTTTGTTGTTAGTTGGATCAATTATTGACAGTTGGGACAGGCTACGAGAAAATTCTTTTAAAATATTGCTGTCCTTTCCTACACCCCTTCCCGGCATTTCAAGTGAAGACATGATCCAGAAAGTGGTTGCATGGGCTAAGAACCTAGTTTGCAGTCCACGTGTGAGAGAAAGTGACGCAGGGGCCCTGACTTTAAGGCTTATATTAAGGAAGTATGTCTTGGAGTTAGGATGGGTTGTGAGAGCTTCTGCCAATGTGGTATGTTTTCAACATCAATATGAAATGGTCAATGAAGATAGTCAGGTTGTTGGTTCTAAGCCCCCTGTATTGGAATATATAATATCACTAATGGATTGGTTGAATGTTGCTGTAGAGGATGGGGAGAGGGATCTTTCTAAAGCTTGCAAAAATAGTTTTGTTCATGGTGTTTTGCTTGCTCTTCGATATACTTTTGATGAATTGAACTGGAATTCTGATGCTGTCATTTCTAGCATTTCAGAGATGAGACTAGCATTGCAGAAACTTTTGGGATTGGTTATGCGGATTACTTCATTAGCACTTTGGGTGGTTTCTGCAGATGCTTGGTATTTGCCTGACATGGATGAAATCCCTGATGATGAAACTTTCTTGATGGATGAAGCAGAGTTGGTCAGGTCATCAGAACCTGGGGATGTTGATTCAAACCATGGGCAAGATAGCAGACCATCAGATCAGATTGTCATGGTTGGTTGTTGGTTGGCTATGAAAGAGGTACTTTCTGTTTGTACTTTTTTATTGAAAGTATGAAATGATGTAGGGAATTTCTTAAGATATAACTTGCATTTCTTGTTGGGTTGATGTCATCTCAAAATTAATAGCAAATTATATCCTTTTGGTTTTCAGGTGAGTCTTCTTCTTGGAACCATCATAAGAAAAATTCCTTTACCAAGTACTAGTTGCTTCAATTCACTGGAGGCCTGTGTTTCCGATGGTGATAGTCCTCCCACACTGCCAATAACCAATGCGGTTCTTGATTTGCAACAACTTAAAGAGATTGGAAACCACTTCCTGGAAGTTCTTTTAAAGATGAAGCATAATGGAGCGATTGATAAGACAAGGGCTGGATTCACAGCACTTTGCAACCGATTACTTTGCTCAAATGACCCAAGGTATGCTCTTTGTTGGCCTTCCCCTCATCATGCCCCCCAACTGGTCACCAGCCTCCCTTTCTTCTGTGGACTGAGTTGCACTTGTAATGATGGGAGTAAAAAGTTCTGAAAGAATAAAAGAAGTGATAAAAGTAGAGGCGCTAGAGGAAATGACAGAAAGGAATAAAAGATTCAGTGTTCCTTGTAGAAAGTTAGACAGTGAGACTAGGTCAAAACCAACTGCTTGCAGTTTTGATATAAAGATTTAAAACACATCAGGTTGAATAGTTCTCCATATAAGATTGACAGACTAATTGTTTCCAATTGTGATTGTTATCCCAAAATGCAAGAATTTCTGGTGCACATTAAATTGGAAAAGATGAATTCCTGCATAATGACAAAACTCAGTACTTCCTAATTGGAAAATCTTAATTAGGAAATCTCATAATAATCCCAGATAAAAATATTTAAGATGAAGCCTAACTTTCAAAACGGGGACTTAAATCTTAATAATTCCTAAAATTTGTTTTTATTTTTTTTTTCTTTACATTTTTTTCTTCCATTTTGAATCTTCTGTCCCAAACCATTTGCAATAGGTGGAAGAATATTTTTTAACAAAGGTATTAGGTAAATATACAACAAAATTTAATCTGATTACCATGATTGAGGGGTTCAATCGCTGCTCAGATTATCAGTCAAATCTTCTGCTTTAATGAGAATTGATTTTCTTTTACTTTTACATGTATACCAATTGCATGACATAGTCTGCGTGGCTTATTTGGTCCTGTTAATTTTGTGCAGCCTTAAATCCTATTCTTCTTAAGCAATCATTCTTTACAAATAGGGGAAAGGAAAGGATCATCTATAACTTCATGTTGCTTAGCTGTATTGTTGTTTTTACTTGTCAATTTTAGGATTCAATTGCTGGTGGGAAAAAAAAAAGAAAAAGAAAAAGAAAGAGAGGAGAAGAAGAGGGGGGGTGGGTTGGGGGAAGGGGAGGGAGAGAGAGATGGTTGTTCTTAGAGAGAAAAGAGGAGAAGACAGTGTTCTCGGCATATTATATCCATTTGCATTTTCTTTAGTTCTTATATCTTTCACAGCATTCACTGTTGGTCTTTCTCTTTTCAGACTTTGTAGGTTGACAGAATCTTGGATGGGGCAACTTATGGACAGAACTGTGTCCAAAGGACAAATTGTTGATGACTTGTTAAGGAGAAGTGCAGGTATTCCTGCAGCATTCATTGCTCTGTTTCTCTCTGAACCTGAAGGGGTACCAAAGAAGCTTCTTCCATGGGCTTTACGCTGGCTAGTAGATGTAGCTAGTAGCTCTTTGCTGGGTCTACTTGATGCCAAGCAGAGAAATGTTCACTCATGCAAGCTTTCAGTGACAAAGTCAAACCAGGAACTTGATTCTGCAAAGCGATATGAGATACATTTGATGGAAAAGGCATCAAAAGTTCGACATGAGGGCGTGATTCCAACTGTACATGCATTTAATGTTCTTAGAGCTGCTTTTAATGACACAAACCTGGCTACTGATACATCTGGTTTTGCTGCTGAGGCTTTGATTGTTTCAATCCTCTCCTTCTCTTCTCCATATTGGGAGATTCGCAATAGTGCGTGTCTGGCATACACTGCCTTGGTACGACGCATGATTGGATTCCTAAATGTTCAAAAACGAGAATCTGCTCGACGCGCATTAACTGGGCTTGAATTTTTTCACAGGTATGGATTCTTTGACTAGAAAGTGTTCTTGTTGTTATTACTCTTTCATTTTGACATACTTTCAAAACCTTCTGCTCTAACTCACCCAGAAAAATGGCTTGTCAAACTTTAACAGTTCAGAATAATTTCTGCCCTTTCCAACAGGAATGAAGTTAATTACTAGTTTAGTTGAATTTTCACTTATTTTCTGTTGACTATGGTTTTACTATCAGGGACAAGAATTGTAACATTCCAACGTAGTCTAACATTTTTAATTCTTGTGCTATGTCCTGTGTGTTCCTTTTTACAGTAAGGGCAAAACAATGATTAATGAGGAATCCAGATTTCATTTTCCAGCCATAATGGCACCTTCTACACATTTACCAAAAAATAAGACTTATATGCATTCTAGCCTTATGCATTAGTTACCTCTGCATAGCACCACTAAGAATATGATATGATATGATCATATTTTTGATCATCAGGAATGTTGTGTTGTTTGTGGTCTAACCATTTTACAAACTCTTAAACAGAAAGAACAGTGGAAAGGATCAGTATGTTAATGCTGTTTGGTCCTAAGGCAGTCCAATGAAATATGAAGTGAACTATTGTTGAAAATTTAAAGAAGACTGGCATTGTTTCCTTCTTGAAGAAAATTTAAGAAATGCCTATGTTTTAGTCTAATTGGGAATGATGTTATTGGAATTACATATGACATAAACTACAAAGGGGGCAGTACAGTTAATACTCACTCCACGGTGAGACAAGTTTGGGGATCACTATTTCCACTCCCTTTCTGGCAGTGTGCAATGGAGGTTGCTTACCCCTTCATGATGCCTTTTGAATGTCTGTAATTTTAGTGCTTGCAAAAAACTTCCATCTTGCCGCTAACTGAATTCTGAATGCGGGTGACTAGAACAAAATTTCAGCAGGGGCATTTTTGTAAATCTTATATTTTGTGAGAGTTGTGGGGACAATACAGAAATAGTTCATATTTTATTGAAATTTAGTATGACAATTGGGTAATAAATGTAATTTTAACTCTATAAGAATATGGAAGTAAAACTTTATTTTTGAGTGGGGGCAAGGGCAAACACAAAAAATAATTTTATGACTTTCCCCCACCCTAGATTTGTCCATGATTCTGAAGCTTAAGAAAACACATTAATTGAAAATGGTTTTGCATGGGGGTTTCATTTTATAGCTCCTTATTTTCTTGATTTTTTCTTCTAGTTAATATTGAAAGCAATATTATTTGTAACTTAAGCAACAGCTAACAATTTATGTTTTTGTTTAAAGGTATCCCTTGTTACATCCATTCTTTTACAATGAATTGAAAGTTGCAACTGATTTGCTTATGGATGCAACTTCTGGCCATTCAGAATCCAATCTTGCAAAGGCAGTCCACCCAAGTTTGTGCCCTATGTTGATTCTGTTATCCAGGCTCAAGCCTTCAACAATTGCAAGTGAGAGTGGAGATGATCTGGACCCTTTCATATTTATGCCATTCATCAGGAGATGCTCAACCCAGAGCAATCTGCGAGTTCGTGTTCTTGCATCTAAAGCTTTAGTTGGCCTGGTGTCCAATGAGAAACTTCCAAACGTCCTTCTGAATATTGCTTCTGAATTGCCTCGAATGGATGATCAAGTGACAGCTACTCCTGATTCCTCAATCTTTGTGAACAGTGGAACATACCGTGCTTCTTTCAATTCAATACATGGAATGCTATTGCAGCTAAGTTCTCTTTTGGATGCAAATTGCAGAAACCTGCCTGATTTTACAAAGAAAGAAAAGATTCTTGGGGATTTGATACCAGTTCTTGTGTCACGGTCTTGGATTGCTAGCCCAAAATGTTGTCCTTGTCCTATCCTAAATGCCTCATTTTTGAGAGTGCTCGATCACATGCTTAGCATTGCAAGAACAGGCGATATGGGTGTAAAGTTCTACAGCATTCGTGATGTCCTGTTGGAGCTATCTACAGGATGCTTAGATGTAGAAGATTCTTATGGACTTTCACATTATGATCCAACTATAGCAGAACTTCGTGAGCAGGCAGCCATCTCCTATTTCAGTTGTGTGCTGCAGGTATCCAAGGAAGATGAAGTAGGGAACGTTCAGATTAGATATATGTGCCCTTCACCTGATTCAAAGGCGTTGCACTTAACTGGGAGAAACAGCTTTACAGGACTCCAGGAAAGGTTGATTCGATCCTTGTCCGATTCATCATACGAAGTTCGACTTGCAACATTGAAGTGGCTGCTGAAGTTTCTTAAGTCAGTTGAATCTATCAGTAAAGTTCATCATATGTCCAGCAGTGAGGTCAGAATTATTCAGCACTGGACTTGTTCAAACCTCCAGGCAACAATGGTGAAACTCTTGGACACAGAGAAAAATCACAGATGTAGGAATTACATTCTGAGGATTATTTTCTTTTGGAACTTGCTGCAGTTTAAGAAACTTGATGATGAAAAATGTTCCAACAGTAGTTTTATTGGTACACTGGATTTTGATTCTATGTTTCAGCTATGGGGTAAAATTACATCCTTGTTCAAATTCACAACACATACAAAGACCCGTGAGACACTAATTTGTTGCATGGCTGTATGTGTGAAACGTTATGCAAGTTTGTTAACTGGCAATGTTCTTACCTATATGAAGGGGGGCCCTGCTAGATGTAACAGATCAGAAGAACTGGAAAGATCAGCCTACTTCTATGAATGCATTGCCTTTTATGTTAATGTGATTAAAGAACATAGTTCTGCATCTGAGCCTGTAAACATGCGCAAGGCAGCTTCTGAATCTATAATTGCATCTGGCCTGCTGGAACAAGCTGAATTAATCAGTTCTATATGCCATCATGAGGTCCCTTCCGAACAGTCAGCTTTCTGTATTGAATCTAAAGAATCTGCTAGTATGTATGCTAATCAGGTACTGGAGATATGGTTTCTATGTCTCTCATTGCTGGAGGATGAAGATGATGGGGTTAGGAAAAGGCTTGCCTTGGATGTGCAGAAATGCTTTACCTCAAAAAGATTAAGATGCAGCACTCGTGCTGGCGAGGTCCCAACCCAAGTTGATAAAGTAATTGAATTGAGTTTTGATCACCTGTCTTCTATTTTTGGTCACTGGATTCATTACATGGATCATCTCTTGAGATGGGTACTCAAATCTGCATTCCACGTGGTATCAGAGGGAGATCTTGTGAGGCGGGTGTTTGACAGGGAAATAGATAATCATCATGAAGAGAAGCTGTTGATCTGTCAACTTTGTTGCTTCCATTTGGAGAAGCTTCCACTTTTAAAATTGTGGTCCAGTAATATGCCGGTTAGACAAGAGCTGAAAGATTATTTATGCAGCTGGAGAAAAAGATTTTGTTATCAGTTGATGTCATTTGCCAAGGACCATGCAGAGAAACTAGGAGTCAATTGGATAGGTGGTGTAGGTAACCACAAAGATGCGTTTCTTCCTCTATATGGAAATTTGCTCGGCTTTTATGCTCTCTCAAACTGCATTTTCAATGGAAAAATCAAGGACGTTGATGCTGGAGCTTTACTAACTGATGTCGTGGAACTTGGTAAAGTTATCAATCCATTTTTAAGGAATCCTATGATATCTAATCTTTATTTGTTAATTGTTAGATCACATGAGAAAAAGGTTGGTGAAAATGCTGACCAGCTGAGTTATAATCTCATCGGTGTCTCTGTTTGGGATGGTTTTGATCCTTATTTTCTCCTTGGGTAAAATTCAAGGTGTAAAATAGCTGCATAATTTGTATTTATAGTGATCCAAAGGGTACTAACTGTTGCAATGCACCATGCATGCTACATTATTATTCTGGTCTGGGCTTGTCGAAGCATACATGTAGGTTTTTGTGCGTTGACATAAATTCGTTTGTATAATTTCGTTCCTCCTTTTCGATGTATGTGTTTATATTATCACCCTGGTGTCTGAATCTGATAGCAAGCCTTTATGTGATGTTTGCTTCTTAGGTTGCAATAGATTGAGCACAAATTTATTTGTACCCTTTTAAACTAATTTGTTCGGGTGATATAGAGTAATTATTGTATAATCAAAAGGGATCGATTATGTAAAAGATGAGATTAGTAAATGAAATTTCATCTTTGTTGTATCATCAATATTGTACCAAGGGTTTCTTTAAAGTATACTGAATCAGTTATCCTGCCTGTCCATGGATTCAGATTCAGCAGCAGTTGAAATGTTGATTTATTGGGGATTTCACTTGTAAAAGAAAATATATATATATATATATATATATGCGGGTGGCTGGGTGCGTGCGAGAGATATCAACTATGACGCATAGATCAAAGATACAGTGTTGAACGGCTAATGCATATCAAATGTTATATAAAGATGATCCGTTTCACTTTCCATTCCATTCGATTTAAAAAGTATATATCAAATAGTATGTGTTATAATTTAAGGGAAAGGGCATATTTTACCATTACATTTTTCCAAATAGATAACATACTTTTTTGTGTATTTTTTGCATTAAAAGCACCTGATATACAATTTTTTTACATGGTATCTAATCAAGAAACGCCACATGGCCAGCCAAAATTGTTCTATCTCAATAAGTTCATTGCCACATTTTTTCTATTATTAAAAGTACAATGGCAAAATCAAAATCATTTTACTAGGAAATGTACATTGACAAATTCTCTATTTGAAAATTACAAGGACAGAAAATGAAGAAAAAAAAGAAGTATAATGGCATATTCTAACTATTTTGAAAATAATAGTAAAAAAAAAATAAAAAATCTTATCCCTAATTTAATGATATCTTTTATATTTAATGATTTACACACCTTACTTATTCCGATCAAAGGATGGCCGCATGAACTGACCATAAGCACGAAATCCCTATTTTTGTTATAAATAAAATAATTAATTGTGAATGTCCATAAATTTTTCAAGTTAAAGTTCCCAATTCATTACTTAGAATTCGACTTTATTAAGAATAGTTTGTAACTCAACAATTTATTTCTTATTTATATAACTTATATTTATAAGCCTATAAATATAGATTTCTTCCATGCAATACGTGGAAGTGAAGAGAAAAAAAAAAATACTTACCTCATTTCCATTTCTCTCTAGAGTCCATATTTTCTTGTCTTTAATATTATATTTTGTTTTTATAATATTTCATATATTTTTTTTATTTTATTTTATAACACATTATCAGTACGATTTTACTTCACGTTTTGTAATTACATATTTTATTTTCTTTATTCTCTTTTTAACTTGCATTATGTTAAATATTAGCAAATTTGAGTTTGAGACCCTCCATTTAACGGGCAAAAACTATTTGCCATGGGTTCTTGATGCTGAAATTAATTTTGATGCTAGAGAGCTTGAAAATTTGATTTTAGTTGGAAATCAAGTATCCAACCAGGACAAAGCAAAAGCAATGATATTTTTTTGTCAACATTCACATGAAGGGTTAAAAGCTAAATATCCAATAGCGAAATATTCACATGAATTGTGGAATAAATTAAAAGAATGACATGATCACCAATGAACGGTAATATTACCTAAAATTCGTTATGATTGGATGTACTTACAATTTTAAGATTCTAAAATCGTAAGTGAATATAATTCTATTGCTTTTAGAAATAGTTTTCAATTAAAGTTATGTGGTGAAAAGATTGCCAATGAAGACTTATTGACCTTTTCAACTTTTCACGCTTGAAATGTGCTCCTGCAACAGCTATATCGAGAAAAAGTACTCCAAATTGATCTCATGCTTACTTGTAGCTGAACAAAATAACAAGCTGGTAATAAAAAACTATGAGACTCATCCTACTATATCTTCTCCATTCCATGAAGTGAATGTAATAATACATGATCGTAGTTGTGGTTGCGGGCGTGGTTGTAGCCATGACAAAGGACGGGAATGAAACAATTGTCATCTTTATAATGTCAATAATAACAATAATTCTTCCCACCACCAAAAATGGAACAATAATGGAGAAATCTTGTGTTACTCCCAAGTCATTCACGAGCCATTAGGGAGTGCGGAGAATTCGCCAAAAAAACTTTTTTAACATCATTAAGACCCAAGAAAAGAGAAAATGGAAAAGAGCTTAAAAAGAACTTCTTTTTTTTTTTTATAAAAAGAATCATTCATCCATTGACATATGGGCTATATAGATAAATGAAGATTAAAAGAACAAAAATCAGAGTTTTGGGGAAAGGGATATTATTTGAGAAGATGACTAAAGGAGCTCAAGGAAGCCCACCCTTGTCTTCTCAAAATAAAGCCTATTTATAGGCTTATGATGTTCTGCACCCAAGATACGTTTTAGATAAGATCATAAAAATTTCAATTTTATGCTTCTAGATTGTACCTAACAATAGATTGTACCTAACAATCTCAAAGTTAAGTCCATTTGAACTTAAAGGTTACAACCAATCATACCTAAGTCATAGTCGGACCAAGGTGCAACGCTTAATGGCCGTAGGAGGACAAAGGAGCGCAGCACAACATACTTATAGAACTAAAACATCCATGCTATCAAAAGAAAAGCCTTAAAACCATACTTATACAAAAATTATCATCAATAATAACTATATAAAGTTTACGTTCTATAAGTACAAAATTAATATTATACAAATACATATTCTCAGTATACAAAAATGGAACACGTCTATACATTATAAAAGATTAAACCTAACTAGAAGACTTGAAGACTTCTCCTAGTGGTCAGTAGATGTTCCCTTCAAAACTTGTGCTTCAAACTATAAACCTACACGAGAAATAAACACTCGTGCTAAGCTATGGCTCAGTGGGGATACAAAGAGTACAATATTCTACTATAGAAAAAAAATCATACATTACATATAATAGCTTCACAATGTTAAATCACTAATATATAAGGTTACCAGAATACTACTATATCATGGCAAACATAATATATAACACAATACTATAATTAATTAACGCAATAACAAACTTAGTATAGCCTGAATCAATACAGTAGTGTATAACGGGATCACTGGATACCACTCGGATATTGATCACTAAAAACTAGGAAAAATAATATTAACACTAGAGATATGCAAATCTCAAATCAACCACTTAAACTAGGTATGTTTCCTCACAGGGCTTCTGTGCCGAAGCCTAATAGGTCTTGCATCTAGCTTTAAGAGTCCGCTGATGCAATGGTTTTTACAAGATTATTCTGAGGTGTAAATCTTGATTTTTATCAAATTTTATAACGATGCTAAATCTAAATAGGGCTTGCTTCTAACTCCAGGAATCCACTGCCCCTTATTCAAATGCGACATTTGAGGTTGGGGTTCCTTTGTTTGAAATCTTGCCTGATGATGAAATATTTCCTATGAGATTTAGACTTTAAAAAGCCAAGGATATTGGGATTCAGGAGAGATTTTAAGAAAAAAAAAATGCCTTTTTAAACCCCCTGGAGATCTAGCCCCTCCGTTATACGAATCACTTTATTTCAATTAATGAAACGAAGAAGTTTTGCATTTGAGGGTTTCACGGCCATAACTCCTTTCAAGCTCGTAAAAGTGCCATCCAACTGAAATGCACCATTTTACTTAAGTAGAACATATGTGTTTTGGGGTATCTATGTTTCATGACCATGAACATAAGTTGAATTCGGTGAAGTAGACAAATCTAGAATCTATGGGCGTGGATTTATTTCCACGGACAAAGACGACAGTTAGTTCCTTTATTTTTTCAAAATTTTTGCCCTAATGATGCATATAAAAGTGACCTTACACTCATCAGTTAAAGGGACAACCACAAAACTGAATTGAGGTCAAATTCTTGGGTGGGAAGGGGACAAAAATTTTTCTCTAGGTTTTTCTCTCTCTAAGTTTATTGAATTTTCTTTCATTTTCTTGATATTTCCAATCAATCAAACGCTACATTGTACACAAAAAAAATCTATCTTGGACACTAATATGCTTGGACCTTAAAGTTTCTACACCTACACAAGGGAACATAAATTGAAGGTAAATTCATTCAAAGCTTCTGCCTTCTTAAAGTCTCTCTTTTGGGTGGTTCATCAACTCATTTATTGAGTGTGGTGAACCACTCATATTTGTTGGTGTACAATGCATGATTTCTCTCTTCTTATTTATATTTATGTTCATAAATGTCATATTTTTCTGTGTTTAATATTTAGTTGAGGTAGTTGTAGATATAAATATTAGGATGAATCGGGTCGACAGTAGTCTTTAGAAATGCCTCGATGCAATCCAAGAGGATGAGGTCTGCAATTTGTAAGTCTGAGATGACTCGATGCAATCCAAGAGGATAACGTCTGCATTTTGTAAGTTTGAAATGACTCAATGCAATTCAAGAGGATGATGTCTATATTTTGTAAGTCTGAGATAAATCAGTGCAATCCAAGACGATGATGTCTGCATTTTGTAAGTCTGAGATAACTCGGTGTAATCCAAGATGACGATGTCTACATTTTGTAAGTCTGAGATGACCCAGTGCAATTCAACAGCATGACATTCGTATTTTGTAAGTCTGAGATGACTCGGTGCAATCTAAGAAGATGACGTCTGCATTTTGTAAATCTGAGATGACTCGGTGCAATCCAAGGGGATGACGTCCGCATTTTGTAAGTCTGAAATGACTCGGTGCAACCCAAGAGGATGATGTCTATATTTTGTAAGTCTGAGATGACTCGGTGCAATCCAAGAGAATGATGTATGCATTTTGTAAGTCTGAGATGACTCGGTGCAATCCAGGAGGATGTTGTTTGCATTTTGTAAGTCTTAGATGACTCGGTGCAATCCAAGAGGATGTGGTCTGCATTTTGTAAGTATGAGATGACTCGGTGAAATCCAAGAGGATGACGTCCGCATTTTGTAAGTCTGAGATAACTCGGTGAAATCCAAGAGGATGATGTTTGCATTTTGTAAGTCTGAGATGACTCAGTGCAATCTAGGAGGATGTTGTCTGCATTTTTTAAGTCTGAGATGACTCTGTGCAATCCAAGAGGATGATATTTGCATTTTGTAAGTTTGAGATGACTCGGTGCAATTCAAGAGGATATTGTATGCATTTTGTAAGTTTGAGATGACTCGGTGTAATCAAACAGGATGACGTTCGCATTTTGTAGGTCTGAGATGACTTGGTGAAATCCGAGAGGATGATGTCTGCATTTTGTAAGTCTGAGATGACTCGATGCAATTCAGGAGGATATTTTCTGTATTTTGTAAGTCTGGAATGACTCGGTGTAATCCAGGAGAATGTTGTTTGTGTTTTGTAAGTCCGAGATGATTTGGTACAATCCAAGAGGATGTAGTTTGCATTTTGTAAGTCTGAGATGACTCGGTGCAACCCAGGAGGATGTTGTCTGCATTTTGTAAGTCTGAAATAACTTGGTGCAATCCAAGAGGATAATGTATGCATTTTGTAAGTCCGAGATGATTCGGTGCAGTCCAAGAGGATGACGTCTGGATTTTGTAAGTCTGAAATGACTCGGTACAATCCAAAAAGATGATGTTTGCATTTTGTAAGTCTGAGATGACTAAGTGCAATCCAGAAGGATATTTTCTGCATTTTATAAGTTAAAAATGACTCGGTATAATCTAAGAGGATAACAATCGTTGTATGGTCGAGATAACAGGTCAGTGAAATTCAAGAATGACCGCACTTCGTAGTCTTGTCAGCAACTCGGTGCAATTCAAGAGGATGATATTCACGATACAGATCACAATACTGTTCTCTAGGGAGCAATCAGCTCTTCAGGGGGCATCTATTCGGCATTAGCCCAGCAAAAATGTAACACGCTAACAAGGCGACGTCAATTAGCCACTAAGAGCGTAACTTAACACGTCAACAAACTGGCATTAGTCAAACCCACAACGGTTTCATCGACATGGCCAAAAGGAGGCAGGCTTAGGTACATGTCTCTTTCTTTCTCTGAATTTTGGCTCACCTAGGCACCCATGCATTAGCTTCCCCAAAATTGGGGGCAACTGTAAACATCAGGTCCCGAGACAGCCCAAATCAGGGTTACCCAGTGATGAAATTAAGTGTATGTTTACAGGCAAAACGGTTGGAAGTGATAGCTTTCTTGTCAAAATTGATTTTTAAAAATAAATATAAAAATATATTAAAAAATAAAAAAAAACAAGGTTTGAGGTGATAGTGCTCTTATTAATTTCTAGAAAAAAGGAAATTTAAAAAAAATAATTTCGGCGGCCACGAGGGCAGGCACCCCTTGCGCGCAGGCAGCCCCAACGCGAGGCCCAGGCTTGCAGTGCCCGCACACTGAGGGGCAGCCTGCCCACCCCTCGCGCGGCGCCCGCTCCTCTTGTACGCGGAGTGCGCTCGCGCGTGTGTTGAGGGGCGGCCAGGGCGCCCCTGGGCATCGTTTTCCGCCAAAAATGCATTTTTTTTTGTTTTTAATTAATTTTTTCAGGGATTTTAAAGGTTTTTTTTTTATTTCAAAATTAAATGAGAATTAATTGAATTTATTATCTGGAGATTTAAAGGGTTTTTGGGAAAAAAATGAAAAAGGAAATTTTTTTGGTGATTTTGAGAGAAAAATTTCTGGATTTTTTTTGAGAAAAAAAAAAGAATACAAATTATTTTCTTCTTAATTTTTTTTCCTAAAATCTTTGAAAATTGTTGGCAAGAAAAACAATTCACGATCTACCTCTGACATATTAATAATTATGAGGGTAAATTTATGGATTTAATTGTATTTTTTTTAATCATTTTTTCTTCATTTTTTTCACCATTCTTCCTGCCCACGAGGGGCAGGAAAAGGTGTGGGGTGGCCAGCCTGCCCCTCATGGCTAGGCCGCCCCTCACTCTTTTTTTTTGTTTTTTTTTTCTTCTCCCTTTTGAATTTATTTTATTCGGTTATTCTTATTTTTCGATCCATATTTTGCTTAGAATGTTTTTTTTTTGTGTGATTTCAATTTTATTTTATCATGTTTATTTAATATTTCATTATTTTATGTGATAATATTTATTTTTATTATTTTATTTAATTTAATTGACTTTTAGATTATTTCACCAACATTAGTTTTATTTTGTTTTTTTTTATTGTGTATACAATTTTTTTATGTGAGCATTTTTAATGGCAAATGGGGATCGATGGAGATTCGAAAGCGCCATTTTGGTTGGATTTGTCATTTTAATTATTTTAATTATTTTGCTTTTTATTCATTTTTTATTATGTAATTCGTAATAAATTTAGTTTATTTTATGCACGCTAAAAGAAAATCATACAAAAATATTTTATTAACAAAATGGGTTTTTTCCTAATAAAATGGACCAACATCCTAATTTCAACTGATAAAATGTCACTTTTAAAAAAAAGTTAATTTTCTTCAAAATGGGATCACTTATCCTGATTTTCTTAATAATATCTAAAAATAACTCTTTAATTTTCTAAGTGAACATGAAGGAAGCAGTATTCATATTCTAAATAAATGTCCCGATTTATGAATGTCATTTAGTCAGTTAATTTTGTTTATTTAATACCTTTTTATTTTGAAAATTGTATTTTGTCTCAATTTCATCTTTTATTTTATTTTGTAATTTACTTATTATTTTATGTTTTTCGATACTTGATATGCGTGTTAATTTTAATGTATGACGTGTGAGATAAGAGATAAAATTTAATAAATAAAAACTCATTTATAATTAACCGAAACATTAATAAGAGTAAAGTTTCGAACTATTATCTAGTTTAGACCTCGAAATTTGACGAACTTTTACGATTTCTTATAAATTGGGTGGCGATTCCAAAATATTTCAAAAGTGCCTATAGATTTAATGGGATTATATGAACTTTTCCAATGTTATATTGGAAATTTTTTTGGTGATTTTGAGAGAAAAATTTCTAGATTTTTTTTTGAGAAAAAAAAGAAAACAAATTGTTTTTTCTTAATTTTTTTTCCTCAAATCTTTGAAAATTGTTGACAACAAAAACAATTCACGATCTATCTTTGACATATTAATAATTATGAGGGTAAATTTATGGATTTAATTGTTTTTTTTTTGTCATTTTTTCTTCATTTTTTTCACCATTCTTCCTGCCCATGAGGGGCAGGAAGAAGGTGTGGGGTGGCCAGCCTGCCCCTCATGTCTAGGCTGCCCCTCACTCTTTTTTTTTTCCTTCTCCCTTTTTAATTTATTTTATTCAGTTTTTCTTATTTTTCGATCCATATTTTGCTTAGAATGTTTTTTTGTGTGATTTCAATTTTATTTTATCATGTTTATTTAATATTTCATTATTTTATGTGATAATATTTATTTTTATTATTTTATTTAATTTAATTGATATTTAGATTATTTCACCAACATTAGTTTTATTTTGTTTTTTTTATTGTGTATACAATTTTTTTATGTGAGCATTTTTAATGGCAAATGGGGATCTATGGAGATTCGAAAGCGCCATTTTAGTTGGATTTGTCATTTTTATTATTTTTATTATGTAATTCGTAATAAATTGAGGTTATTTTATGTACATTAAAAGAAAATCATACAAAAATATTTTATTAACAAAATGAGTTTTTTCCCAATAAAATGGACCAACGTCCTAATTTCAACTGATAAAATTTCACTTTTAAAAAAAAATTAATTTTCTTCAAAATGGGATCACTCATCCTGATTTTCTTAATAATATCTAAAAATAACTCTTTAATTTTCTAAATGAACATGAAGGAACCAGTGTTCATATTCTAAATAAATGTTCCGATTTATGAATGTTATTTAGTCAGTTAATTTTGTTTATTTAATACCTTTTTATTTTGGAAATTATATTTTGTCCCAATTTCATCTTTTATTTTATTTTGTAATTTACTTATTATTTTATCGTTTTCGATACTTGATTTGCGCGTTAATTTTAATGTATGATGTGTGAGATAAGAAATAAAATTTAATAAATAAAAACTTATTTATAATTAATCGAGACATTAATAAGAGTAAAATTCAGAACTATTATCTGGTTTAGACCTCGAAATTCGATGAACTTTTTCAATTTCTTATAAATTGGGTGGCGATTCCAAAATATTTCAAAAGTGCCTATAGATTTCATAGAATTATATGAATTTTTCCAATATTTTATTGGAAGTGAATTCCAAAATATCTCATCTTACCCAAGATTTAAAGGCGCGAACCCTCTCGGCCCTTAAAAATGGGCCTCCGAGAAACGATCGGATCCGGCGCGCGTCACACTTACCTTGTATAGTATATTCTTAATTAGGCTAATTGATTTAGTTTCTATAAATCTATAGATGTTAATAACATACATGTATATATGATAACAACTCCAAAATTCCGGCGCTGGAAACTTGAATGTGTCACTTGAAATCAAAGAAAACCGGCGGGTTTCCATTCTAGGATACTCCAACGGTCAAGTTAGCAATTGAATTGTTCTTTTAGTAAGAAAAATCGTAGAGAGATCCCCCTTTTAGGGGTTGAACATACCTTTTTATAGCCGTTTTCCTTCTACATAACCGTTGGCCTCTTAATGGACCTTTACTAGGTAACGACTGTCTTAATGGTAGTCATTTATTGAGTAACGGACGCCCTTATGATGAGCTTTTAATGAGCAACGACTATTTTAATAACACCGGCCGAGCTACCCCTCACGTTCGAGCTACTTAAACATCGAGCTTGCCTTTGGGAACCGAGCTTAGAGACATAGGTAACCCGAACTTCAATGGGCAGGCGATAACCGAATTGGGTGATGAAAATAGCTCGGTTATCATAAGTCCCCCCCCCCCCCCCCAACCGAGCATGACATTTATGTCATTTAAAGAAACTGAAAACAGCAATCCAGAAAGTAACCGCCAGGTGCGTGAGACGTAAAAAACGGGGAAAATGATGCCTCATTCAGAGCGAAATGATAGCCAGATGTTTGCACGTCATCATTGTGACGCTTTGATATCCGCGCTTGCCTTAATGGCGCCTGACACCACCCTTCATCAACTGCCACCTGTCTTCCATTTATTGGTTTACTTCACCTATAAATGGTCTTTAGCTTTTAGGGACTCTCTTCTGCATTTTAATTTTCAAATTCCCCTGTTCATTTTTTTCGTCTTTCATCCTCCATCATCTTCTCGATTGGGATTTTATTTGCAACCTAAATTCAAATACGTACCTTTCCAATCCCTTTATTCTTCGCCGGTGACCGTTCTCCAGTACTTGCTCCTCCAGATTCGCTTTCAGAACCAGCCTAACCAGCCTTTCGAAATTTCCAGGTTTGTCTCTTCTCTCACCTTTTTCATCATGAGTGCTTTTGAGAGTTCTACTGAGAGAGTGAGGGTAGAAGAAGGTCTCGCTGTCCAGAGTCTTTTCGATTCTCCTGGCCCCAGTCAATAACAAATAGAAGGGAAGAAGGAGCCACGCCGATTTCCCTGAGTGGGCAGTATAAGTTCCACCCTGAAATCCGCTAATATGGCCCCTCTACGGGAAAGCCTAGGAATTCCCTACGAATATGAGGTTTGTGCTGCCAATGCCTCTCTCAGGGCCAATGCCAAGTTTCAGGGAAGGAAGACAATAGTTGTCTATGAGGCGGACTTTGAGGCTGGGGTGAATCTTCCACTGACGGCCTTCGAGTTCTAAGTCTTGAACTACTACGACATGACAATCGGTCAACTCACCCAAATGCTTGGCGCACCCTCTCCGCATTACAGATATGATCTGCCGAGCATGATATAGATCTCACCCTTAAACTCTTCCGGACTACTCACAACGTTGGACTCCGAGCCAATGGAGAGGACCACAACTACATATAGTCCCGATTTGGCTATGGGGTATTTATTGGGAATCCGGAGTCACTGAAAAAGTGAAAAGATTGATTCTTTGTAATAAAGATCGGTTCATGAATCGAAATGAAAATCCTTTGCTGCTTAACGAGGATGAGGAACGAACTTTGGCTCGGTGGAGGGATTTAACCAAGGAAAAAGTTGACATTAACTTACAGCTCCAGTGTGGCATAACTCTAAAACCCCAAAGACCGAGCACTAAAAGAAAGGGTAAACTTCACTTCTTTTCCTTAGATGCTGATCTGTCTCTTATTGTTTGCTTTTTTGTAGCTATGAAGAAATCAAACCCTAGCGTAGCCGAGCTAATCCGTGCCAAGAAGAAGCAAAAGACTCGAGGCGCTGGAACCTTTGCGACTACTCTGAGCACCACCCCGGGCGAACGTATTCCCGACACTACCTCTGCTAGGCCTAGTGAAGCTCCTGCAACCACTACTCTGGGCCCGAGCGATCCGACCGAGAGTCCCTTGCCTATGGCACTGCCATCTTCACCCATAATTGTGTCTGATGCTTCTCCCCCTCCCTCAACATCTGCCAGGCATCCTGGCACAGGCCCAGAGAGGACACCTGGTCCAGACCCAAAATCGTGGGTTGAAGAGTTGAAGGCCTTATCTGATAATGCGCGGTAATTCTGGCAACGACAGGGGAGCCTTGGTCGAAGGATAATCCAGATTTTAACACATTTGCCCACCTGATGTCTTGCGTTCCTGCCGAGACGGCCACGCTACTACATCTCGGGCCTGATCAGCTGAGTAATGTAATGAAGAGACACGAAGTAGAGGTACACTTAAAATGCCCGTGGATTTATAATTTTAAAAATCCGAGGCTAATTGGTTTTTTGCGCTTGTAGGGAGCATGATAATGGGAGCCGCTATCGGCAAGATGAACGCGCTGATTAGCCGGTGCAATAAGGCTGAAAAGGAGACTACTCGGGTTAAGTAGGAGCTTGGTTCAATGAAAGCAAAGCTGGACAGTGCTGAGAAGCGAGCAGGAGAGGCCGAGCGCAAAATGCTTGCCCAATCTGAGGAGGTGGCCGAGGCCCAGGAGAAAGTTGCAGCAGCTGAAGCTCTCCTAACATAAGAGAAGGAGAAAAGATGTGCTACCGAAGCTAGCCTGGCCGAGGTTCAGCATGCTCAAGAGGCTTGGCAAAAAGAAAAAATCGAGTAGGAGCAGAAGTGCTCTGACCTCAAATACCGAGTAGCCGACATGTCTGCGGATAAATGTATTGCTTTTGGGAGTAAACTGGTTCAATCAGTTATGGATCGGCATCCGAACATGGACTGGTCCTGGCTGGACGAGGTTTATCCCGATGATTGAAAGCCAAACTCTTTTTGTAATTTTGCATCCATATATAAAAGAGGATTCTTAGGATTATATAATTGCATACTTGTATGTTTCAGCTTTATTACACCAAATAGCATATACGTAAATAGAACTGTTAAATGTCCGAGGCTATGCTCGCCAAACAACCTCTTTATTGATGATGTAGCTGTACCCAGCTTACAAAAAGAATACATATGTTCGTGGCGACCATGCCGGAATGAGCTTACAATTAATAATAGAAAATAAATGCTCATGGCTATAATGCCGAAACGAGCTGAATTACTGAAAATACCTTTTAAGATTGGAGATATTCCAAGAGTGGGGAAGAAATTTTCCTGAGAGGTCTTTTAGCCTATATGCAATCCCATGAATTTCATGCACCATATAGGGTCCTTCCCAATTTGGATTCAGCTTTCCAACCCCGGCAGCCGTTTGAGCTGTAACAACTTTCTTGAGAACCAGCTGTCCGACCTGAAAGGATCGAGGCTTGAGATGCCGATCATGATATGATGACATCCTCTACTTATATATCACTGACTGCATCTGTACGGATTCTTTGATTTCCTCCGACTGATCTAGGTGATACAGAAGAGAGGCTTCATTCTTGTTGGCATCATATGAAGAAGTTCGAGTGCTGGGAATACCTATCTCGCAGGGAATGACAGCCTCCGTCCCATAAGTTAATGAGAAAGGAGTGTGACCTGTAGCTGCTTTAGGGGAGGTTCGGTACCCCCAGAGTACATGAGGGAGTTCGTCAACCCAAAGGCCTTTCGCATCATCTAGCCTCTTCTTTAGACCAGCAAGGATAGTTCGGTTTGTGACTTCTGTCATTCCATTTGACTGGGGATGATACACCGAGGTAAAACGCAGTTGAATGTTGAGATCCGTACAGTAACTTTTGAAGGAAGCACAATCAAACTGCTTGCCATTATCTGTAATGAAAGTGTGTGGAATGCCGAATCTTGTTACTATAGCTTTCTGAACAAATTTAATGATATTCGCCGGAGTAATTGTAGCGAGGGGCTTGGCTTCCACCCACTTTGTAAAGTGATCCACTGCTACCACCAAGAACTTTCTCTGCCCGGTGGCCAGAGGAAAAGGACCGAGGACATCAATTTCCCACTGTGCAAATGGCTAAGGGCTGTGAATGGGCATCTGTGGAGCTGCTCGTTGATGTAGCAAATTGCCGAACCGTTGGCACTTGTCACACTTCTGTACGAGACCTTTGGCATCCTTCTCCATCGTGGGCCAATAATAGCCTTGTAACAAAGCTTTTCGAGCAATTGTCTGTGCACCCTCATGAGCCCCACAAATACCCTCAAGAATCTCCCGAAGTACATAATTGCCTTCTTCGGTACTCAAGCATATATTCCATGGATGCGAAAATGTCCGCTTGTATAATTTGTCTTCCAAGATAGCATACATGCTGGACCGCCTGATTATCTTTCGAGCCTCTGCCTAATCATCTGGTAGCAATCCCCGATGCCAAGTACTGATATACCGGCAAATGCCAACCTTCCATTGGCTCGATCAACTGTACCTTGTATGTTTCATATGCCAGGGATGTCATTACCGCCCATACGATATCCACGCTCACCGCACCAAATGATAACAACTCCAAAATTCCGGCGCTGGAAACTTGAATGTGTCACTTGAAATCAAAGAACACCGACGGATTTCCGTTCTAGGATACTCCGACGGTTAAGTCAGCAATTGAATTGTTCTTTTAGTAAAAAAAATCGTAGAGAGATCCCCCTTTTAGGGGTTGAACATACCTTTTTATAGCTTTCTTTCTTCTACATAACCATTGGCCTCTTAATGGACCTTTACTAGGTAACGACTGTCTTAATGGTAGTCATTTATTGAGTAACGGACGACCTTATGATGAGCTTTTAATGAGCAACGGCTATTTTAATAACACCGGCCGAGCTACCCCTCACGTCCGAGCTACTTAAACACCGAGCTTGCCTTTGGGAACCGAGTTTAGAGACATAGGTAACCCGAACTTTAATGGGCGGGCGATAACCGAATTGGGTGATAAAAATAGCTCGGTTATCAATATATATATTATGTAATTCTTGACAAGAAATACATAAAATCATTTTATCATTGTGTTTTGTTACAATAATAAAATTGAACTAAATTAAATAAAACACAAATAAAATATGAAAAATATAACTTAAAATAACAAATATTAGCAACTTCGTTGAAGCTCACCATTTTCACCATCTAGGAACTTTAGATCCAATTATTGCTGAAGCATGTTCTATTCGTTAGGCTTTAGGGTGGATAAATTCTAGTGCACATCAGAGGATCATTTTAAAATCGGGTTGTCAACAGGTTATGAATTTGTTTTGTCATCTTGCTCCTGATAATTTTGCACTTGAGCTGATTATTGACAATTGTTTCTCTTTGTTTACCTGCTCATTTAGTAGCTAGAGCTCTTGATTTTGAGTCATACTCTTGTAGTTGGTTGCAAGATGCTCCAACCTCTCTGTTATCAGCTCTTGAAGCTGATTTGCTTTGTTGAATGAATTTATTTTTCTCTCAAAAACAATCATTGAATTTGTTTGAATGGATTTAATCCCGATCCAATTATCAATCTAGCATATATCCAACTCAATTTTAAAACATTCGTAAAATATCAGTAATACCCCGCATTAGCTGCTTTGCAACGCCTACTCAACAAGGGCAAGTAAGTCATTCCGGCCAACCGCGCCTTGAGATCCCAATTTGAATTCCCGCGATCTGAACATGGAGACAACAGATCCGAATCCGCTTTTAAATTTCCAAAACCGCCATTGAATCACAGCTCCTCTTCTTCTTCCCCAAAAGGTAAAATTGGAGAAAGATTAAGCAGGAAATTTGACTGATTTGAGTGTGAAATGTCCTCGTTTGTTTCTCAATCTGACCTCACTGCCAGACAATTTTATTGTCGCAAAGACAAATCTCTTGGACTTCTATGCACCAAGTAGTTAGCTTTCTTCTCCTCTCCCTTTTTGGTTAAAAATCAATTCTTGATTGTCTTAATTTTTTTTTCTTTTTTGTTTCTTGGTTAGCTTCTTGGCACTATATAATAGGGATGGTGTTGAGTCGATTGGACTAGATGCTGCTGCTATTAAATTAGGTATCTTTATCTTATTATGTTACTACAATCCCTTTCTGTTTCTTGTTTATTTTGTTTTTGTTATTGTTTTATTTATTTATTTATGTATTTATTTTTTTAATATGGTAGAAGTCAAATGAACAAACTAAGGTATTGTAGCTGCACTGGGTAAAGATGAGCTCTTTTAATTTTTAAAAACCATACAAGGGACGCACTTTTTCATTCATTTTAGAAACGAGAAGATCTTAAATAACATCTAAATGGGCATTTTCTCAGAAGCCAAACTGATGAATTAGGGTTCCTGAAAAATTATTTTAATCCATTTGAATTTGCAGGAGTTGAGCGGCGCCGCATTTATGATGTTGTCAATATATTGGAGGGTATTGGTGTAAGCTTCTCAATTTATTTTGTTCCTTTTTTTATTGTTTTATTTTATTTTTTTTAAAGGGTTCATTTAGATTTGCCAGTAAGGTTGGAGTTGTGGCTAACTGTAGGTTGTAGCAAGAAAACAAAAGAACCAATATTCATGGAAAGGTTTCGAAGCAATTCCTCATGCTCTTAAGGGCCTTATGGTACATAATATTTCTGGCTGCCTCTCATAAATTTTCTCATTTATTCTAGAAGGAAAGCAGACCATCTTTTCTTGTTGCAGGAAGAGGGTTTCAGGGAGAATTTTAATGCTTCAGTTTCCTGCTGTTCATCTAAGGTATATTAGGAAAAAAACAATTACTTCAATTTCCTTCAAATGCATTTAACTGCAAAGTAACATGATATATATCTATATTTCTTTAGGAGATGTTGATCGCTTACTAGGCCGACATAAAATCTTAGCCGAAGGTCCTTAGGATCGAGTTGGTTCTAAGGAACTGGCTAAGAAATAGGATTCTAGCCACATTGCCAGAATTTTTCTTGGATTGGTCATGGATGAGATGGTGCTTGTGATAGTTTCAGCATGGGTTATAGTTACTTGGCAGTTTTTCTAGATGTTAAATCTCATCAATAAAGCTGCCCGTTTTACTAGCATTATAAATAAGTCTAGCTATGGCATGTCCTGATTTTTCAATCAATTTGGCGGTAGTTGAAATTATGGTTCAACTTGATATCTTTTTATGATATGAAAATTAATCTTGCAATTTATCTTCAGGGTCCTTTCATTTCAAAAGCAATGATGCTTTACATTCCACATATTTGTTTGCTATTTTCTAGGTTCTTGTCAACAACATTTCAATTTTGAGGTGGACCTGCAGATCTCCTTAATTCTAGTTATTTGAGTTATTTTAAATTTTGTTTATTAGGTTACTAATGAGAATGAAAATGAAGGGTCCTCTAGTTCAAAACCAGATGGGCAGGATAATTCTTCAGCAACATCAAAATCTGGTAATTTATTTGTTTCTTTGTTCTATAATGTGAATTTCATAGTAATTTGCTTGTGAGCATCATCGTTCTCCATGTGGCTATCATTTTTCATTTTTCAGCATTGTCTTGAAAGTTGAACAACTAGAGATTAAAGATTTGAGGTGATCATATCAACTAACTTGATAGTGTTTGTTTATTAGAGAATAAGAGAGAAAAATCATTATGGCTTCTCACACAAAATTTCGTCAAGCTTTTCCTCTGTTCGGATGTAAGTATAATCTTTTTTGATATAGTTTTCTCCTGTTACGAAATGGTTGCTTACCCTTCTCATTTTGGTGGATTTTTGTTTTTTAACTATTCTATAGGTAGACATGATCACACTTGATAATGCTGCAATGTCATTACTAGGTGATGCTCTCGATTCAACAGCTATGAGGAGTAATGATCTTGACATTATTGTGCTTATACTGAGTATTGATTCAAAGTGAACGAACTAATCTTTCCTCTACATTGTTGTGCAGCAAAAGTTAGACGACTTTATGACATTGCAAATGTTTTTTCTTCCATGAATTTGATTGAGAAGGTGTGTCTGAAATTGTCAAGAGAACCTTCTAAGTAAACATGAAGATGCTTAAAAATCGTTTTCAGTTTCTCTTTTCAATTCTAAACTTCCAACTTTTATTGATCCATGCACAGACTCATCACCCAGATAGCCGGAAACCAGCTTTTAAGTGGTTGGGATGGAGAGGAAAAAATGGAGCTGGAACTTCTTTGGATCGTAAAGAACCAAAGAAGAGGACTTTTGGGACTGAGATTACAAACAACAATACGAAGAGAAACAACATGAGCTCTTCAATTGATTGGAACACAAATCAGAAGGAAAATGTTCCAGGGTCCAATAGATGCAGGAGGTTGGTAAATGATGGTAATGAAAACAAATTAAAACAGCATGCTGAACAGAACAAGAATTTTCAGTTTGGTCCATTTACTCCTGTTGGGGTACCCACAATGAGTGATTCTGGAAATAAAATTGTGAGCCGGATACAGGACTTGGAGAGCCTAGCTTCTACTTATTATCCTCGATATCAAAATCAAGGTATCACTCCAGATATCTTAATGAAAATTCCTTCACAGACTATTATGTTATGACTGTACTAGAACCAGAGAGCAACTGTTTTATGATCTTCCGTGTCATTTTAAGGCGTCAGTTGTAAAGGAAATTACTTCCAAAACCTAAACAATTTTCTGTATTCTTTTCCCTTTGAAAAATATCCTTCTCTTGCAATAATCTGATTTGTTTGAGCGATTCATCAGCAAATTGCTTTTATAAAGATAGCAACAGGATCTAGGATGCCACAAATTAACATGTTTTTCCAGATTATAAATTACAAAGTTATCTTGTGCTATTCAGTTTTCAGAAACTCAATTGGTGTTTGATAAGATTCCTTCTGTTGTGTTTGTAGATCTGCTGTTCATACCCATTAAAATAGATCAATAACTTTGTTAAACTACTCCAGCAACTAATGTGCTTTATGAATGGTTTTGCAGCCCTAGGTGATCTTTTCGGTCATTATGTGGAGGCTTGGAAATCATGGTATGTTGAAGTTGCTGTCAAAGAGAAGATACAGAAAAGATGTTGACGCCATTTTAGATGATTTACTAGACAAAATTAACAGTGTCAATACAAGTTCTTTCCATTTTAGTGTTTCCAGTGTGCATTATCTTTTGCACCAAGTCGATAGACTTCCGTTTGAGTTTACTGCTCTAACTGTTGGTTTCGGAACAAGAACATGAAATAAAATCCATTTTTTCGATGATTGTATCTTATACTAATCCATGCCTACAGTATCCACAGTTGTAATTAACTTTTTATCCCTTTATTTATTTATTTACTCTTTTTTCATATGGAGATTCATCTTTATTTAGAACTGAATAGTAAATTCTGTATAACTGAGTCAGTTTGGCCTGAAAAGTGAAGCTGATTCCTCTTACTTGGAATTCAATTATAGGCTGGAGCTAAAGCAAGAGTTTACATCACCTGTGGGCCTGAGCTCCGTGCTTAACCAATGAAGGTTAGTTCATTCAGCTCTTGATTGTAACATTTGTAGATTCTGTTTCTCATCTTTGTTGATTCTTTGCCTAAAATACCAAAAGTCATCATCTTGAATTCAGTAATCCAGGGTCCTACTTGAGCTACTAACATATCCTTTCACTACAGAATTATGAAATGCAGATATTATTGTGGTAATGAGATTAGAAAAAAAAATCACAATTTATGTGGTGATGAAATGTTTGGAGGAAGCATAGTAGCCATATTCACCACTTGGTAGTCGGTCCACTTCAGATTCATATAAAAACTGGACCTATCACTCATAATTCCTCTTCTTCAATTATCCTTTTTCACTTAATATTATTACATAAAACGCTGTTGCATGATTCCCAAAATAGCCACTTTTTCTTTAGTATATGGTTCTTTATATCCTTTCACTCTTTTCTTTTTCTCTTTTATTCTTGGTTAGAAACTCGCCTTTAACTCTTTCTTTTGGCTCCATAGGAAATGTAAATACTATACCTGGCAATTGGGTCCGGCAGTTTCGGCTTGATGTCAGTTTTTTTGGTTTCGAATTTTTCATATAGTCATTTTTTGGGTTATTATCAGGTCGGGCCACTTCTTTTTTTTGGGCAAATTCGTTTAAAATCTCATGTCACAATTAGAATTAAAAAATTGGATCGAAAATCGAACAAAATCGGATGAAACCGTAAACAATTAGATATATTTGGTTTGGTTTAGTTAATTCAGTTTTAAAATAAAAATTCGGTTATGTTGATTCAGTTTTTGAAATTCAAATATGCTAAAATCAAACCGATCGAATTATTAGTAAAATTATAACATTTTGTTGCATTTTATATATTTATTTATATAAAAAAATTTTAACTATATTTTTTTTTTATATTTTTTTTCTTTTTATTTCTATTTGTGTGTCGGGTTGCATCTTGAATTAGTCTTATAGATAGATCCGATCGGGTTGGAAACATTTCAAAAAGCAAATTCGCTTAATAGTTAAGGGGATTTTTATCATGTCATATTTTCTTAGACTTTTTTAGTAATTGATTTTAACTCTAATTCTCCAACTAATTATTACAAATAAGAGCATAATAAATTAATAATTCGATTTCCAGTATTTTCATTTCATTTTAAAGTTTAATACATAAGATTGCTTTAAAGTTTACACCCATAACACTCACATAAATTAAACCATAAATTCTTATAAAAAAGTTTTAGCCGAATTGCAAATACAAATAAAATGTTTAAATTGTTGAATAGAAAATCATTATAAATAATCCATTCTAAATATTGCACGTAAACATAGATGAAAAAAAATAAATTAAAAGCATTATAATACAAACGCAAATTTAAATTAAAGAATAAATTAATAAAATCGTGATAAAATAAAAGCATCATTCTACTCTAAGAAAAAAAAAATACCTTGTAAAATAAATTTTCTTATTTTGTCATGTGAAAATAATATAGAATATGAGAATAAATATGTACAATATATAACGTTTTGTACAAATGGTTGTGAATAACGTCTATCTATAAACTATGAAGTTGCAAATTTAAAATCTTTCACTTGGTAAAAATTTTCAATTTGATATCTAGGTAAAAATTTACATAAACCATTTATAAATTAAAATTAAAATTGTACATAAATGTCACATAAAATTATAGTAAAACTTTCAAATTGACAAAAAAAAAAAAAGTGCATAGTTGAATTTCAATAATTTTCAACATCGAGCTTCTAAATCTTTAAGGGTTCAAATTCTCAGTCATACTTGCAATTTTAAATTATTTTTTAAATAAATAGATTTAAATGGGATGGATATGCACAGAAATCCATTATCCATGACAAAGAAACATAAACGGGTCTAGGTATTAAATATGTATCTGTACTTTCAAAATAAATGTTATCTATAACTATATATTAGATTAACACTATGTAAGGTTCCAAAACACACCCTTGATGTATTATGGCATGCCAAGGGTAAATTAGTAAGTGAATGTTAAAGGTTAAGTAAGTTAATGACTAGTTCGGGGATAAAGAAGGCATTAGCTTAAAAGTAAAGAGGCAATTCGGTAATTATTTTTAGTTGAGACATATATGCATCAATGAATGTAAAACATAGTTAATATAAAAATAAAGCTAAATTACATGTAAATGTGCTATTAGAGGAAGTTATGGAGTCCATTTATAGTTACATTAAATTTCAAAAGTTGGACAAATGAAATTGCAACAAATGTGCATCTAGAAAATGCATGAAAACTCATTCATATAAAAGGGAGTTGGCGGGACACCACAAGACCAAAATGCAGAATCTTTCGCTTCATTTTCTCTCCATAAACACACACAAATTGCATGTTTAAGGGAATTAAATTGATATTAGCAAACTTAGAGCAAATCAAAGCATAATAAGGTAATTGATAAATGATTTTAGCTCATTCTTCATCTCTTTCTTGTATAGTATTTGGAGAGCTGGAATTGTGGGATGGAGATTGATATTGTGACGTGTTTATGTTGTATTTTTTAGTGGAAGAAGCCAACAAAACTAAAGGAAAGGAGAAGAAGGGAATTAAAGAAGCTAGTTAGCCATTTTATATGGGAAATTCCTGATTTCCTTGCTTGTGTATGAGAATTTGAAATGAAGAAAATTGATACACAAATTATTCAGATATAAAATTGATGTTTGTGTGTTGAATTAAAGTTAAAATACTTGGTTCTTGCCTGAAAATGCCTTAGTTGAATTTTTGGTGGAAATTGCCTTTGAGATGTTTTGGGTTTTTCTAGATACTCTTTAGTTTTTTGGTCATATCTCACTCTAAAGACCTTGGAATTGAATGAATGTAATTGCATATGAATCTTAAGACATAGCTTACAACTTTTGTGAAGAGACCAAGATCCAATTTTATCTCTAAAGCACTCGAAATTAGATTTGAAATCTATAACCTGACACTACCTCGGTTTTGGAGCAGTTTGTAGTGTTTTGAGTATATATCATATTTATAGGTCCAAATTGCATAATTTTTGATCCATTGGAAACTTAAAATATAAGAAAATAATTGTTAAGAAGACACTATAGCCTAAAAAGTTAATTTACTATGTTAAAATTATATATCAAAATGACCTTAAAAATTTGTCCTATTTCATGCCCAGCAAAATTGGGTCACATGACTATCAGAGAACCCTTGCTAGCCATGTGGCCTGCCCTACCAGCCGTGTAAAGTAGTTTTTTTTAACTCAAATTTGCACCCCACATGCTCTCAAACCATTCCAGCCAGCCGCGTGACTCCTAATTTTGACCCAAACTTGAGTTTTTCTCACCAAAATGATCCCGAACTTTCCCATAAGTTTTTGCTACTTGTCAAACACATATTTAAAGATGAATAATGACTAAATGTACATGTGATATGGGATAATATATTGGAATATTGATTTGAATAAAGTACATGTATGGTAAATAAATGTATATGATCCATTTGTATGCATTTTTATTAACTATAAGCATATAACATGTACTTATGAGCATGTGTAGTGATTATATGATCCTAGTTGAGTTTATATCGACATGTTAAAGACTTATATGATGATTAAATGTGTATGCTTACTTATGTATCTATATATATACAATTAGAATCATGCATATTATGATTATTCGACAAAGTATATATGTATATACATGCTTATTATTGCAATGTGATTCAGACTGTTGTTTGATATACTTTGGTGTTAAAATAAGACCTGCTAAAGTCTTAGTTGTGGATAAATAGACATACCTAGAAGGGTCTATAGCTACTTCTGTGACACTATGGTGTCTTCTAATAAAGAGACCTATATCTCTTTTATTTTCTGATCAATGCTCTAGCACTTCCTGATCATGATGAACACTTAAGGCTTGTGCCTCTTTTGTTGATACATATTTGGCATCTTCTGATGATATCGACTATGGGTATCTTCTACACTCGTTATCCACACCTATAGGAAATAGCAAGCAAATTAGTAAATGGTTTGTTTCTATTCTGTTCTGTCCTATTTTCTTTTGACCTGAATGGTTAATTATATTTTCTGATTTGAGAAATAATTTTGATGCATGTGAATGATTATGATTATGTTCCTTGCATGGTTAATCTATTATTTGATCTATGCATAACATGATTGTTTGTTAGATGACAATTGTGAGGAGTCGTCATCATGCATAGTTTTTCCTACTAATCAATTATGCTTAGCACAATGGTTTTCTTTGTGTAGGTCATAATGCTAGAGATTAGAGTTCTGGGACAACCATGAAGGCCAAAAAAGGAGGATTAATGGTGTTGTCATTTTAAAGATGTACCTAATTTTAGATATAAATATTTGTAATGTATAAAAACTTATGTGATATTTGTATTTTGGCTTGTAATTCTAAACATGAGATTTATGTAATTGTTATAATGTAATACTTTGGATATGCACGTAATTCTTGATATGAGAAATTATGTGAATGGTATTGATGGCAAAATAGTACATGTTATGTATGTAAGAGAATGTATCAATTTTTGTTGTATCCTAAAAATTTAATTTTTCATGAACTAAATTTAGTTTTGAATACCAATTTAGTCATGCACTCACATATCCTCCTAGGAGGTATGGGGTGTGACAATTTGGTGGTATTATAGCACAATTTAGGCGATTCTGACCTAAACAGAGATTAAAGATTACTTACATGTGTACAAATGAGTTAAATGTTTGCGGTTTGTCCCTTGTTTTGTTTATAGACTAAAATATGGAAAGATCACAAGAAGCAATAAAAGGACTGTTGAAAGTAATAACCCTGTTAGATCTTACCCATCTGCATCTAATCCCTCTAGGTCATCTAGGGCTGATATTTTTCCACCAGTTCTAGGGGAAGATTTATTGAAATTATCACAAGATATGATCCTAATAATGCAATGTTTGACTGCACTTAAGGCTCCCATTGATGCATTAAGAAAACATGAAGCCGAAGAATTTATTGGCACATCTTTAGAAGAGTTTGAGAAAGCCGAGTTTTGGCTTCAAAGAGTTAAAAGGGTGTTGGATGAAATCAAATGCCCTCTTGATCAAATGGTGAATTGTGTTGTCTCCCTTCTTCAAAGGGCAACATATGATTGGTGAAAATTAGTTCTAAGGCATCTTCAATTGCCTGAACCTTTGACATGGGACTTTTTCAATCAGGATTTTAAGAGAAGGTTTATTACTAAAATTTATAAAGAATAGAAGTGGAAGCAGTTCTTGAACTTGAGGCAGCAAAATATGTTTGTTGCAGAGTATGAGAAGGAGTTTAGCTATCTCAGCAAGTATGCTCCTGAATCTATACTCACAGTGGCCTTCTGATGTTGTCAATTTTGAGGATAGCCTGAATGATTCTATTAAGGAACACCTAGATGTAGTTACTTCCCTGCAACAGTTGGCTTATTATCAGCTTGTTTAGGCGGCTATTCGGGTTGAGAAATCTAAAGTGGCAAGAAGAGAAAAAGCCCAGAGGAGGGGTTCCTCCAGTGGCAGTCCAACTGCAGACAAGAGAATTCAAGATAGTGCATCTATTACACAGGGATCCGACATTACAATGAGGCATTAGGGCTCGTCGTAGGGGATCATCAGCAGGCCGAGGTTCTAGTGCACCTAAGTGTCCTCATTATTCCAAAAATCATTGGGGCATTTGCAGGAGAGCTAGAAGTACATGTTTTAGATGCGGTAGTACTGATCATATGGTAGCTAACTGTCTTGTGGGCCAAACTCAAGCAAAGCAAGCAAGTAGAAGAGCCTCCAATGCACCTGAAGGGTCTAGAGGTCGGGATAGATGTAGTGGAGGATTGGGCCAGTCTAGGCCTAATCTGGGCACTGCATTAGAAACTGTTGATCGACCAGCTGCTCCATCTGCTTCAGGTCGGGCCTTTGCTATGAAGGCTCGAGAGGGGCAAGATGTAACAAAAGTTATTGCGGACACTATTTCTCTCTTAAATTTTGATATGCATGCATTGATTCCACACATTCATATTCTGTATTGGGGAATTGTCTGATAAAATAATGTCAGTAGACCGGTTAGAATATGATATACATGTGACCAATCCCCTAGACAGTAGTGTGCTAGTAAATAAAGTGTATAAAAACTGTCCTGTTATGATCCAAGGGAAAGAGTTTTGCAGCTCACCTGATAGAATTACCCTTCAATGAGTTTGATTTGATTCTAGGATTCGGCTAGTCAGGTAGTTATTGATTGTAGATCTAATGCTATTGTTGACTTTTTCACTCAGGATTTGAAGAGATGGTTTGTTACTAAAACTTATGAAGAATAGAAGTGGAAGCAGTTCTTAAACCTAAGGCAACGAAATATGTTTGTTGCAGAGTATGAGAAGGAGTTTAGGAGTCTCATTAAGTATGCTCCTGAACCTTTACTCACTATAGCCTTCTGAAGTCATCAGTTTTGAGGATAGCCTGAATAATTCTATCAGGGGACACCTGGTGGCAGTTACTTCCATGCAGCAGGTGGCTTATTATCAGCTTGTTCAAGAAACTATTTGGGTTGAGAAATCTAAAGTGGCAAGATGAGAGAGAGAGCGCCCAGAGAAGGGGTTATTCCAGTGGTGGTCTATTTGTAGACAAGAGAAGTCGAGATAATGCATCTATTGCACAGGGATCCACCACTAGAGGGAGGCTTTAGGGTTCTTGCCAGCAACTACATCTGGTAGGGGCTCATTAGCAGGCAGAGGTTCTAGTGCACCTAAGTGTCCTCATCGTTCCAAAAATCATTGGCGTACTTATAGGAGAGCTACAAGTGCATGTTTTAGATGCAGTAGTACTGATCATATGGTAGCTAACTTTCTTGTGGGCCAAACTCAAGTACTGCAAGTAAGTAGAAGAGCCTCTAATGCACTGTGGGACCTAGAGGTCCAAGTGTCCTCATTGTTCCAAAAATCATTGGGGTACTTATAGGAGAGCTACAAGTGCATGTTTTAGATGCAGTAGTACTGATCACATGGTAGCTAACTTTCTTGTGGGCCAAACTCAAGTACTGCAAGTAAGTAAAAGAGCCTCTATGTAAACACCGGGTCCTGAGTCAAGGGTAACATCTAAAAAAAAATGGTAATTTTGGCTCTCCAGGCTCCTTGATAAATTCCTCCAAGAAAAAATAATATAAAATATGTAGGTAAAATTAAAAATTAGAAATTAGGTTAATTTAATTAGATAAATTAAAAATTAAGATTAGGTTAATTTAATTAGGCAAATTGTATTGGAAAAGAAAATAAATCTATAGGGGCTAATTAAGTAAAATATAATTTAGGTAAATTAATTAAATTAAAAAATGGAGGAAATTATTAGAGGAACCAAGTTTACCCTAATATGGGGATATAAAAAGAATAGGATGGAAAAAATGAAGGAGGGGGCGGGGGGGCTCTCTCTGATGAAGAACACACAAAGGAAACCAAAGAAAAAAGAAAGAAAAGACAGAGAGCAAGCACAGAGAACCCAGAAAATCAGTGAAAAAGCCAAAGAAATAAAGGGAGAAGGAGCCAACGGAAATAGGGACACGAAACACAGGATGCCGGGGAAAGAAAGAAGAAAAGGGAGAAGAAGGCGGGGGCGCCGCCGGACCGCCGCACGCGCCCCACCGGCAGATCGGCAGCGCCCGGACGATTCAGACGACGGCCACCGCTCCCCGCCACTCGCCGGCAGCAAGGAGATCGGCGAGGAAGAACCGCGTGGCTTCCAGCGCATTTTCCGGCGAAATGGCAGCACCGTCCATCTCGTGACCAACGGCGGCAAACTCCCGGCGACTAGACGAAACTGATGGAGGCGACGGCGTCTTCAACGGCAACTCCGGTGATGCTCTGGCGGTAAATCCTCCTTCCCTCTTTATTTTTTTTATATTATTGTTATTATTATTATTATTATGTTACTTATTTATTATTATTATTATTATTATTATTATTATTATTATTATTATTTTGCTTTTAATATTATTATTATTATTATTATTATTATTCTGTTTGTTTTATTATTATTAATTAATATTAGTGTGTATTATTGTTATTATGTTTATTTATTTTACTATTCTTATTATTCTTATTTGTTTATTTATTTATTAGTATTATTGTGTATTATTGTTATTAATATTATTTAATCTATGTTTATTTTGCATTATTTGACATTATCATATTTATTGTTATATTTATTCTGTTTATTTTTATTTGTTGTATCTATTTAATTATTATTATTATTGTGATTGTGTAATTATTATTATTGTTGTTCATGTTATCATTATTATATTGCATTAGTGCTATTATTGTTAATTATTGTCATTAATATTGCTATTTGTTTTATTAATATTATTTATTATTATTATTATCATCATTATTATTATTTTATTTATTTATTATTATCATTTTATGTTTATTTATTTTATATTATTATTATTATTATTATTGTTATTATTATTATTATTATTATTATTATTTATTTTAGTATTTATTATTATAGGGGTCATCGTCATGGTTATTATTATTACATTCTTGCATGATTAATTTTTCTTTATTTTTCTCTTGTTTTTATGTGTATGTGTTTAATGTTAGAACTATCACTAATGTTTTTACCATTGCTTTTCTTGTGTCGGGATTTACTTGTATTTTACCTCGCGTGAGCGTTCTCGTGACCACGAGGGGGGGTCACGTCGTGTAGGAGACCGCGTTGTTTGGTCAGACCTTTCTTATTTCCCTCATTTTTTTGTCGTGCTTGTTTGCAAATAATTATTTTATTTATGTATGCGTGAGATAAAAAAAATCACAAAAATATTTTTATAATTAAATCGAAATTTTTACTAATAAAATTGGGACCAATGTCCCTCGTTTTAGCCAAGGAATGAAAAATGTCACAATAAAACGAAGAGTTAAATTCTCTCCAAAAAATGGGATCACTCATCCCGATTTTTAATCCAATGATCAAAACAACTCTTCGAACCCTCTTTAAATAAAAGCGAAGGAACCAATGTTCCTAAACCCTCAAATAAGTGCGAAGGAACCAATGTTCCTGAAACCGAACGAATGTCCCGATTTGTGTATACTTTCCTTGTGTTTGATCTTATTCGTTTATTTTAAATTTATATTCATGTATTTCCCTTTGAGCCCTTATAATTAATTTTGGGGCAACATTATTTAATTTTCCATTTGGGATTGTATTCCGTCCTAATTTACATTTTTTCTTCTTTTATTGGGGTTGTATTCCGCCCCAATTTTCCTTGTAATTGTGTGCTTGATGTGTTTACCGCTTTCCTTTATTGCTCTATTCATCGCTTTATTTTACTGCTTTCTTTACAGTTTTTATTTATTACTTTTGAATGATTGCAATGCACCTTTTAATTTAAATGCATTAATAATGTGAGAAGAGAGATAAAATAATTGACCCTAAAGATTCATTTATATAACATTAACCAAAAGTATGAAAAAGAATGAGGTCCCGAACTCTCTCTGGTTTTGGCCTCATAAGGTTAGAATTCATTTCCCAATGTTTTATTGGGTGACGACTCCATGATACCTGCCTTATGATACCCTATAGACGCTCTCATAAGTTGATCGCCAACAATGGTTTGGGTAAATTCTTGTCCATTGCGAAGCGACCAGCTTTCACGAGTTTTAATGAACCTCCATTTGGTCTCGGGTCCTAAAAGCTGACTCCCGAGGGCCACCCGGATGCCGAGCGGGGTTCGGGCGCGTCACAGTGGCGACTCGACTGGAGATATCATGAGACTCTGCTCCGAAAGTACTTTTGGTTAATATAATGTAAATGGGTTTAAGATCAAGAAATTTTATCTTTTTTCGAAAAATTGCATTGCATCATGCTAGAGCCTTAGAGATAAGCTAGGTTGGTCCCCTATATACCTCGGTACGTTCCTAAAACACGACTCTACTTTCACTCATTGTAGGGAAGTGTTTGGGATAATCACCAGCCCAAGCCTCGTACCAAAAATGGTATATCAAATGATGACCCGACTGGTCGAGTTAGACCCGTTGGCAGGGATCATGCTTGGGTAGCCCTAAAATATCATTACCTTCGACATGAACCCATGTAATGGACATAGATACTTCCACTAGGGGGCATGTGCCATAATACGTTGCTTGTGAAGTGGGTTTTGTGTATTGGATAAATCCAAATAAATTTAGATGTTTGCTCCTTAAAGGTTCTCATACCCTGAGAGGCGTGCTTCGGTTTATTCGGATTGTTTAAATACATGATAGCGAAAATTCATTTGCATGCGCTTTTAGTTATGAGAGTTCGTGCTTCGCGGCACGTTTTACGCACCCATTGGGTTCCCCGTTAACCCATGGGTTAAGCCTACCTAGGAAAGAGCCCGCACAACCTCCTGTGTGATAGAAATATGGTTAGGAGGAATTTTTTCTTGTATGTGTATGTGGTTGTGCATTTTTTTTATGAGCAATAATAGTAAATAAAACACATGCATCACGTCTCATGTATAGTTCTTTCTATACAATAATAAAACCTGTGCACTTTGTATATAAAATTGCTTGTATCATAATTTGTGAACATGAACATAACATTTATATTGCATGTATATAGCAGTGCTTGTCGTAACGCATACATACTGACATTATGACATCCATAACGTCCATCGTGCACCATAGTCAGTATATACGGTACGTATCGACATGCATCATAGCACACATGGGCATACTACCACTTAAAAAAATAAAATAAACTAAAATAAAATGAATAATAAAATAAAATGAGATAAAATAAAATAAAATTAGAATAATAGTACATTCACCATGTGTCATAGCATGTACATATCCGTATGCTCACATTACACATGTACATAAATATTGTGCGCTGGAACATACATATACTGTTGCATGTCATAGTGTGCGCACATTGGCATACTTCATTAGATTAGACATTATACACATCATGACCCTTTGCATCTCTCATATTGTGTGCCATATCATGAAAATGCATTATCATGCATGCGTTATGCCATGCACATATGAATCCTACATCATGCATGTCAGTCGTTATATATATACCGTGCCACGTTTTGTGTGCGCATACCATGTAAATACACGTACCTTGTAGGTGCCACTCATTTCTTGCGACCACTTTCATCCCATGTCTTGTATCGCACACCATAGTAGCTCACTGTACACAATCATTCTTATGCTGTGTCCCATCTCATGTGCATTATTTATATATATTTTGCACTTCTATATATGTGAGTTTTGCCACTCCTCGCAACTCATTGGCGCACATTTTCGTGCCAGATCATCTTCACCCTACATCACATCTTCATCTTACATACATATCTCTATCATGTCTAAATCACACCATATGCACATACACCCTGTATTATGAACATTCATTCTCATGTTGTATCATATCTTGCACTTATACCTTCATTGTATACTGCTTACATGTACACTTCAAATTTATGTATGCACGTTATTTATCATGCAGTGTTTACACACTCATATTTGTTCGCAGGTGTTTTACGCACACACATCTTTACACATATTTCATGTACGCATTTTTATACAAAATGTTTTACACATGTTTCGCACATACAGTTCCTTACACGCATTGCTAATATACATGACCTATGGCATATGCCATTCCATATACATGATTTTTAATGCATAGTTTGTGCATATTTTATAAAAAAAAGAGAAGAAAAAAAAATTTCTCTATTTGCTTAAACGATTTTTGTGTATATACGTTTTGATAAAGTCAAAATTTTTTGTGTTAAGCCATACCCTAAAACGCTAGCATGTTTGTACCCTATTGAGGTCCTATGATTCAAGGTTTGACTCTACCTAATTAGTTCTCAACTATGAATGGATTTGATCTTAACTCTAGAAATCTGAGTTTCATTCCACTTTGAATTAAGTAAGGGGTATATATGTTTGGTCTTTAAGATCTAGATCACATGAAGATATTTGACCATACCATGTCATTTTTAAATTTAGAGCACTTTTGACCCGTTTTGAAAACAAACTGAAAAAGCTAGTCGCAATTAGGGGATTGGATGAAAACTCACTAAGAGCACTAGAACCTTTCCGATTACCCATTAAAGCGACCCCTGGATAAGGCTAAATCTAGAAAATAATTTAGGCACCATTTCTTTTTATAGCTCTCTAAATGACCATTTCCCACCCTCGTTTTACAATCACTTGCTAGCCCGTTGACCCTTTATTTTGGTATGCTAAATGCGTACCAATTTTATTGTTACACACATTAAAACTACCCTTCGTCTAAAATAATTTTGGCTTCCCCTTAGAAGAATGGCTGCTCTAGTAAGGATGGATGTACATTATGACATTTTTTGGGGTTACCAAAAATTGCCCCGGTGAAAGTGGGTTTACACTTCGAGGAGAGAATCTCGACCATTGATAATTTTTGGGTTACCAGAAATCACCCTGATAAGGATGGGTTTACCCCTTGAGAAAAAAATTTTTAATCATCGACAATTTTTAGGCTACACTTCGGGAAAGGGGTTTAAATCACCAATAAACTTTTTGTGCAATTAGAGACGTAAACTTGTAAAGAAAAAAAGAAAGGAGAAAAGAAGAAAAAATGAAAAAAAAAAGAAAAGAAAAGAAGAAGAAAAAATGAATGAAATGAAAAAGAAAAGAAAAGAAAAGAAGAAAATAAATAAAGAAAAAAAAGAAAAAAGAAAAGAAAAAAATGAAGAAAGAAAGAAAAAAGTAGAGCTTAGAATGGTCCTTCCATCAATCGAGTAAATAGCGCGGTCATTCTTCTCTAGCGACCTGACCCTCCTTTGATAGCCATTTACCTAAGCCTAACGTTACAACCAAAGTAAGGCCTATTGATTCTAGGTTCGGTCTTATCTAATTAGCGGAGATGACCTTCTAATAAGGTTTGGTACATAGGAAGAGGCATATGGTGTTTCTTGAGCTTCAAGCGGGAAGTCATGAGTGCATTGATGCATTCGAGTTGAATCTCATCCCCAACATTACATCTAGAATTTGCTTTTGAAAAATGAAAAATTCTATTTTGACCTTTTACACATACACACAGAGATCGCATGGTATGCCTTATATTTACATGTTGGTTTAGTAAACCTTGATATCTACATATTTATCTTCTTGCATTTCATTTGGAATGACTCCCGAATTCTTTTGCTGAGATTGGATCAGTTGAGAATGTGGTTCATTTAGTGTGCTCAAAGGCAGATATAAATTCGAGTTTGAGGTACCTGATAGGTTGCACTCATTCCACAATCTTGGGGCATTTCTTATCACTACTCATGAAAGTGATTCTTTGCATATACTCCCGATAATATTCTTTGTACATATGCTTTTTGCAAATGTTTTTACACATAACTATAGCAAACATTCTCATAAAATGTTTTACACTTATGATTCTTGGTGCATGTCTTCTAGCATAAGAGCTTTAGCGAATATATTTCATAGGTGCTTTTGAAGCATATGGCTCTTTATGGGCATATCCTTTGCATGCATCTCACATTTACCTTTTTTGCATGCATGCATATACACATATGATTTTTTCTACACATAGTTATCTGTGCACACATCGCACACACCCAATTTTTTTACATAGCCTTTATGTATATGACGACATCCACCTATCTTTGCATATGATTCTTTACATCCATGCCGATGAACGACTCTTTACCTTTGTCACATGCACGATCATTTGCATGCATAGTCATTTGCACATATTTTGCATACAAAATCCCATTGTATATATTTCTCATGCTTGAACCTTTGCATGTTTTTTTTTTGTTCATGATCATTTGCAAACATTTTAGAATAATAATACTTAGCACATGTTCCATAATCTTTCACATGGGTACAAGCCATTGACATATATGTCATATGCATAAGCGTTTCAGGATCGTAGTCCTTTGCATGTTATTTCATAAATGCCTAGCCTTTCACTATGCATTCCATGCATACATGGTGTTTGACACTAATTAGATAATGTAAATCAGTTTCACGTCGACAAGTTGACGTTTATCTAAGTCCTCTGAGGGGGCAAAAATCTCAACGTCCTCTAAGGAGGCCAAACCTCTAAGTCCGCTGAGGAGGCCAAACCTCTAAGTCCTCTGAGGAGGCAACCTCTAAGCCCTCTGAGGAGGCAAAACCTGTAAGCCCTCTGAGGAGGCCAAACCTCCAAGCCCTCTGAGGAGGCAACCTCTAAGCCCTCTGAGGAGGCAAAACCTGTAAGCACTCCGAGGAGGCCAAACCTGTAAGCCCTCTGAGGAGGCCAACCTTTAAGCCCTATGAGGAGGCAAAACCTGTAAGCCCTCTGAGGAGGCAAACCTTTAAGCCCTCTGAGGAGGCAAAAATCTCTCTAAGTCCTCTGAGGTGGCAAAAATCTCAAAGTCCTCTGAGGAGGAAAAATCTCTAAGTCCTCTGAGGAGGCAAGATCTCAAAGTCCTCTGAGGAGACAACATCTCTAAGTCTTCTGAGGAGGCAAGATCTCAAAAAAAGTCCTCTGAGGAGGCAAAATCCTAAAGTCCTCTGAGGAGGCAAAATCTCAAAGTCCTCTGAGGAGGCAAAACCTCAAAGTCCTCTGAGGAGGCAAAAGCCCCAAAGTCCTCTGAGGAGGCAAAACCTCAAAGTCCTCTGAGGAGGCAAAATCTCAAAGTCCTCTAAGGAGGCAAAATCTCTAAGTCCTCTGAGGAGGCAAGATCTCAAAGTCCTCTGAGGAGGCAACATCTCTAAGTCCTCTGAGGAGGCAAGATCTCAAAAAAGTCCTCTGAGGAGGCAAAATCCTAAAGTCCTCTGAGGAGGCAAAATCTCAAAGTCTTATGAGGAGGCAAAATCTTAATCTGAGGAGACAAATGTTAAAGTCTTCTGAGGAGGCAAAACCTCAAAGTTCTCTGAGGAGGCAAAACCTCAAACTCCTCCGAGGAGGCAAAATCTCACCGTCCTCTGAGGAGGCCAATTCCCCAAGTTCTCTGAGGAGACAAATCTCACACACCTTTGCACTTTGTAAGTCTGGAGCAGACTCGGTGCAGCTCAGGAGAGCAATCCTCACGTTTTGTAAGTCTGGAGCAGACTCGGCGCATCACTAATCTCGCACTTTGTAAGTCTGGAGCAGACTCGGTGCAGCTCAGGAGAGCAATCCTTGCATTTTGTAAGTCTAGAGCAGACTCGGTGCATCACCACCCTCGCACTTTATAAGTTTGGAGCAGACTCGGTGCAGTTCAGAAGAACACCCTGCTCAGAAGAGCAGCTCAGAAGAGCAACCCCGCACTTTGTAAGCCTCAGCTTGGTGTAGTTTAGAAGAACATGCCGCTTAGAAGAGCAGCTCAGAAGAGCAACCCCGCACTTTGTAAGCCTCGGCTCGGTGTACTTTGGAAGAACACCCCGCTCAAAAGAGCAGCTTAGAAGAGCAACCCCGCACTTTCTAAGCCTCGGCTCGGTGCAGTTCAGAAGAACAATCTCGCTCAGAAGTGCAAATCTCGCATTTCGTAAGTCTGGAGCAGACTCGACGCATCACAGTGAGACCTTTTCCTTGGCAAAAAGGTAAGGTCAGGTATCCTCAGGTATGCAATTCTCTACCTTTTCTCTAAATTTTGGCTCACCTAGGTGTCTAGGCACTAGCTTCCCCAAAATTGGAGGCAACTGTAAACACCGGGTCCTGAGTCAAGGGTAACATTTAAAAAAAAATGGTAATTTTGGCTCTCCAGGCTCCTTGATAAATTCCTCCAAGAAAAAATAATATAAAATATGTAGGTAAAATTAAAAATTAGAAATTAGAAATTAGGTTAATTTAATTAGATAAATTAAAAATTAAGATTAGGTTAATTTAATTAGGCAAATTGTAAGATAAATTAAAGTTGGAAAAGAAAATAAATCTATAGGGGCTAATTAAGTAAAATATAGTTTAGGTAAATTAATTAAATTAAAAAATGGAGGAAATTATTAGAGGAACCAAGTTTACCCTAATATGGGGATATAAAAAGAATAGGGGTGGGGGGGGGGGGGGGGGGGGGGGGCGCCTTTCTTGGAAGAAGAACACACAAAGGAAACCAAAGAAAAAAGAAAGAAAAGAGAGAAAGCAAGCACAGAGAACCCAGAAAATCAGTGAAAAAGCCAAAGAAATAAAGGGAGAAGGAGCCAACGGAAACAGGGACACGAAACGTAGGACACCGAGGAAAGAAAGAAGAAAAGGGAGAAGAAGGCGGGGGCGCCGCCGGCCAGCCAGGGTGCCGGACCGCCGCACATGCCCCACCTACAGACCGGCGGCACCCGGACGATTCAGACGACGGCCACCGCTCCCCGCCACTCGCCGGCAGTAAGGAGATCGGCGAGGAAGAACCGCGCGGCTTCTAGCGCATTTTTCGGCGAAATGGCAGCGTTGTCCGGCGCGTGACCAACGGCGGCAAACTCCCGGTGACCAGATGAAACTGATGGCGGCGACGGCGTCTTCAACGACAGCTTCGGTGATGCTCCGGCGGTAAATCCTCCTTCCCTCTTTATTTTTTTATATTATTATTATTATTATGTTACTTATTTTTTTTTTTTTTTATTATTATTATTATTATTATTATTATTATTCTGTTTTTAATATTACTATTATTACTATTATTATTATTATTATTATTATTATTATTATTATTATTATTATTATTCTGTTTGTTTTATTATTATTAATTAATATTAGTGTGTGTTATTGTTATTATGTTTATTTATTTTACTATACTTATTCTTATTATTTGTTTAGTTATTTATTAGTATTATTGTGTATTATTGTTATTAATATTATTTAATCTATGTATATTTTGCATTATTTGACATTATCATATTTATTGTTATATTTATTTTGTTTATTTTTATTTGTTGTATCTATTTAATTATTATTATTATTATTATTGTGATTGTGTAATTATTATTATTGTTGTTCATGTTATCATTATTATATTGCATTAGTGCTATTATTGTTAATTATTGTCATTAATATTGCTATTTGTTTTATTAATATTATTTATTATTATTATTATTATTATTATCATTATTATTATTTTATTTATTTATTATTATCATTTTATGTTTATTTATTTTATATTATTATTATTATTATTATTATTATTATTTATTTTAGTATTTATTATTATAGGGGTCATCGTCGTGGTTATTATTATTACATTCTTGCATGATTAATTTTTCTTTATTTTTCTCTTGTTTTTATGTGTATGTGTTTAATGTTAGAACTATCACTAATGTTTTTACCATTGCTTTTCTTGTGTCGGAATTTAATTGTAATTTGCTTCGCGTGAGCGTTCCCGTGACCACGAGGGGGGTCACGTCGTGTAGGAGACCGCGTTGTCTGGTGAAACCTTTCTTATTTCCCTCATTTTTTTGTCGTGCTTGTTTGCAAATAATTATTTTATTTATGCATGCGTGAGATAAAAAAAATCACAAAAATATTTTTATAATTAAATCGAAAGTTTTACTAATAAAATTGGGACCAATGTCCCTCGCTTTAGCCAAGGAATGAAAAATGTCACAATAAAACGAAGAGTTAAATTCTCTCCAAAAAATGGGATCACTCATCCCGATTTTTAATCCAATGATCAAAACAACTCTTCGAACCCTCTTTAAATAAAAGCGAAGGAACCAATGTTCCTAAACCCTCAAATAAGTGCGAAGGAACCAATGTTCCTGAAACCGAACGAATGTCCCGATTTGTGTATACTTTCCTTGTGTTTGATCTTATTCGTTTATTTTAAATTTATATTCATGTATTTCCCTTTGAGCCCTTGTAATCAATTTTGGGGCAACATTATTTAATTTTCCATTTGGGATTGTATTCCGTCCTAATTTACATTTTTTCTTCTTTTATTGGGGTTGTATTCCGCCCCAATTTTCCTTGTAATTGTGTGCTTGATGTGTTTACCGCTTTCCTTTATTGCTCTATTCATCGCTTTATTTTACCGCTTTCTTTACCGTTTTTATTTATTACTTTTGAATGATTGCAATGCGCCTTTTAATTTAAATGCATTAATCGTGTGAGAAGAGAGATAAAATAATTGACCCTAAAGATTCATTTACATAACATTAACCAAAAGTATGAATATGAGTGAGGTCCCGAACTCTCTCTGGTTTTGGCCTCATAAGGTTAGAATTCATTTCCCAATATTTTATTGGGTGGCGACTCCGAGATACCTGCCTTATGATACCCTATAACTCGTAAGTTGATCGCCAACAATGGATTTGGGTAAATTCCTGTCCATTGTGAAGCAACTAACTTTCACGAGTTTTAATGAACCTCCATCTAGTCTCGGGTCCTAAAAGCGGACTCCCGAGGGCCACCCGGATGTCGAGCGGGGCGCGTCACACTCTAATGCACTGTCAGATTTAGAGGTCTAGATGGACGCAGTGGAGGATTGGGCCAGTCTAAGCCTATATTAGAAACTATTGATCGACCAGCTACTCTATTTGCTTCAGGTTGGTCCTATGTTATGAAGGCTCGAGAGGACCAAGTTGCACCCAAAGTTGTTATGGATACTATTTCTCTCTTTGATTATGATATGCATTCATTGATTGACCTTGGATGGACACATTCATATTCTATATTAGGGAATTATTTGATAAAATGATTTCAGTAGACCAGTGAGATTATGATAGACATGTGATCAGTCCCCTAGGTAGTAGCGTGCTAGTAAATAAAGTGTATAGAAATTGTCCTGTTATGATCCAAGGGAGAGAGTTTACAGCTGACCTAATAGAATTACCTTTTAATGAGTTTGATTTGATTATGGGATTTGGCTAGTCAGGTAATTGTTGATTGTAGATCTAATACTGTTGTTGACTTTTTCATTCAGGATTTTAAGAGAAGATTTGTTACTAAAATATATAAAGAATAGAAATGGAAGCAGTTATTAAACCTGAGGCAGTAAAATATGTTTGTTGCAGAGTATGAGAAGGAGTTTAATCGTCTCAGTAAGAATGCTCCTGAACCTGTACTCACTATGGCCTTCCGATGTCGTCAGTTTTGAGCATGGCTTGAATGCTTCTATTAAGGAACACCTGGTGGCAATTACTTCCCTACAGTAGGTGGCATAATATCAGCTTGTTCAGGTATCTATTTAGGTTGAGAAATCTAAAGTGGCAAGAAAGGAGAGAGCCTAGAGAAGGGGCACCTCTAGAGACGGTCCATTTGCAGATAAGAGAAGTCGAGATAGTGCACCTACTGCATAGGGATCCACCACTAGAGGGAGGCGTTAGGGCTTCCCGTCAGCAACTATACCTAGTAGGGGCTTATTAGCAGGCAAAGCTTCTAGTGCACCTAAGTGTCCTCATTGTTCCAAAAATCATTGGGGCACTTATAGGAGAGCTACAAGTGCATGTTTTAGATGTGGTAGTACTAATCATATGGTAGCTAACTGTCCTATGGGCCAAACTCAAGCACCATAAGCAAGTAGAAGAGCCTCTAATACACTTGAGGGATCTAGAGGTCAGGGTAGATGTAGTGGAGGATCAGGCCAATCTAGGACAAATCTAGGTACTAAATTAGAAACTATTGATCTACTTTGTTGGCTTCAGCTCGAGCCTATGCTATGAAGGCTCGAGAGAGGCAAGATGCAACAAAAGTTATTGCGAATACTATTTCTCTCTTTGTTTTTGATATTCTATATTAGGAAATTGTCTGATAAAATGATGTCAGTAGTCTAGTTAAATTATGATATACATGTGACTAGTCCTTTAAGTAGTAGTGTGCTAGTAAATAAAGTGTATAGAAACTATCCTGTAAGGATCCAGGGGAGAGAATTTGCATCTGACCTAATAGAATTACGCTTCAATGAGTTTGATTTGATTCTAGGATTGGGCTAGTTATCTGAACATTAGGTAGTAGTTGATTGTAGATCTAAGACTGTTGTTGACTTTTTTACTCAGAATTTTAAGAGAAGGTTTGTTATTAAAACTTACAAAGAAAGGATGTGGAAGTAGTTCCTAAACTCGAGGCATCAAAATATGTTTGTTGTAGAGTATGAGAAGGAGTTTAGCCGTCTCAACATATATGCTCTTGAACCTGTACTCACCGTGGCCTTCTGATGTCATCAGTTTTGAGGTTGGCCTGAATGATTCTGTCAAGGAATAGCTAGTGGCAGTTATTTCCCTATAGTAGGTGGCTTATTATCAGCTTGTTCAGGCAGCTATTCAGGTTGAGAAATCTAATATGGCGAGAAAGCAGATAGCCAGAGAAGAGGTTCCTCCAGTGGCAGTCCATCTGGAGACAAGAAAAGTCGAGATAGTGATCCACCATTAGAGGGAGGCATTAGGGCTTCTCGCTAGCAACTACTTTTGGTAGGGGCTCATCAGCAGGCCAAGGTTTTAGTGCACCTAAGTGTCCTTATTGTTCCAAAAATCATTAGGGCACTTGTAAGAGAGCTATAAGTCCATATTTTAGATGCGATAGTACTGATCATATGGTAGCTAATGGTCCAATTTTTTTTTGGTAACAACCGGTGGCGGCCGACCGAGGGTTATCCCTGGAACATATCCCGTTGGGCATTCCCAGCTCGTCTCACTAGTGCCACCGCGTTGTACTCACGATCTTTACACTTTCCCTTGTGCATTTTTACCTTTCGTGGGATTCGGACCAAGGACCTAGGAAATAAGTCCTCAATTCATAGAATCCCACTACCATTAGGTCCTTGGTTTGAATCCCACGAAAGGCAAAAATGCACAAGGGGAAGTGTAAAGATCATGACTGTAAAACGGTGGCTAGTGAGCGATGCGCTAGGAAGGCCTGACGAGATATGTTCCGGGGATAGCCCTCGGTTGGCCGCCATCGGGTTGTTATAAAAAAGGCGCCTTTTTTGTAACAACCGGTGGCGGCCGACCAAGGGCTATCCCTGGAACATATCCCGTTGGGCCTTCCCAGCGCGTCTCACTAGTGCCACCGCGTTGTACTCACGATCTTTACACTTCCCCTTGTGCATTTTTTCCTTTCGTGGGATTCGAACCAAGGACCTAGGGAATAAGTCCTTAATTCATAGAATCCCACTACCATTAGGCTAACTCAAGCACCGCAAGCAAGTAAAAGAGTCTCCAATGCACCTGCGGGATCTAGAGGTCGGGGTAGATATAGTGGAGGATCAGGGCTAGTCTAGGCCTAATTTAGGTACTTCTTCAAAAACTATTGATCGACCAGCTACTCCATTGACTATTCTATAAATGCTCGGAGGACCAAGATGCACCAAAAGTTATTGCAGATACTATTTCTCTCATTGATTTTGATATGCATGCATTGATTGACCCTAGACCCACACATTCATATTTTGTATTGGGGAATTATTTGATAAAATGATGTTAGTAGACTGGTTAGATTATAATAAACTAGTAAATAGAGTGCATAGAAACTGTCCTGTTATGATCCAAGGGAGAGTTTGTAGCTGACCTGATAGAATTACCCTTCAATGAGTTTGATTTGATTCTGGGATTGGCCTAGTGTGACGCGCGCCAAACCCCGGAGGCCCCGAAAATCCGCTTTTAGGGTATTCAAGAGAGGTTCATAAAACTTGTAAAAAAATTACAAGGGCATTTAGTTTGGGCAACATGAGGTGTTTTGGAGTCGCCACCCAATAAAATATTGGAAAAGTTCATCTAGCCTCATCGAGCCTAAGACAGCGCATGCGTGTCTATTTTGGGCAATAAGAGATATTTTGGAATTCCCTTTCCAATAGAACATTGGAAAGGTTCATCTAACCTCATGAAGCCTAAGACAATGCATCTTGGGTCTATTTTGGGCAGCATGAGATATTTTGGAATTCTCTTTCCAATAGAACATTGGAAAGGTTTATCTAACCTCGTGAAGTCTAAGACTAGAGAGAGTTTGGGACCCCACTCTTATTCATACCTTGGTTCAATGTTATAATTAAGTTTTGAATTTAAAACTTTTATTCCTTTCCTCATACGAGTTAATGCAATAATTAAAGTGTAGATCAATCATATAATAAAAGCGAAAAATAGAAGCAGGAACAGAATAAGGTAAATAAAAAATAAATTACAACAAAACTAGTGGTGGAATACAACCCCCAATATAAAGCAAATGCGAATCATACATAAAGCGAGATATTCGTTAAGGATGAAGGCATTGGTCCCCGCAAGCATATTTAAATAAAATGACATTAAAATGTCTGTTTTGTTTGGATGGAAAATTAGGACATTGGTCTTGTTTTATTCAAGAAAATCCCATTTATTTATAGAAATCATTTCTCATCTTTATTTAACTAATATAGAAACAACCTTTACAACAAATAAAAATTAATAAAAGTAAAAGAGAGAGAATAGGGGAAGGAATGAACCGTATTGATGCTTACATGCTGTTCTAACCATTTCCCTTTTCCGACACCCAACATTCCACAAAAATAAAACTCACAAAATACAAATATCATGTTAGCAAATTAATAATGATAACAAAAAGAAATGTCAGAAGTAGTAGTAAATAATCAGAATAATAAAAATGAAAAGAGGTTAAAGGAAAATAATAAAAAAAAAACCAAGAAAAGGGGGAAAAAAGACCTAGGGACGGCCTGATTGCCTGAGCGACGGCCGTCCTTGGGGCGACCGATGGGTAGAAGGAATCCCCGCGATGGCCCTTTGCTTGCTTGAGCGACGGCCGGCGGTGGGGCCTTCAGCCCGTCGATCAACTCCAGACTTCAAAAAAATGGAAAAAACAATTTAAATCCAATATTTCTCAATTAAAACCCCTTTTATGCAATTAATTAATGATGAGCAAACAAAGTGGTAAAATGGATTAATTAAAATAAATTAACTAGTGCTATGAAGGGACTTGTCCAGAATGTTTACCCTTGGAATGTTGACTTTCAGAAAGTAGAAATCGCGTGAATTTTCCTTGAGTTCTACAATAACCAGTGACTAAAAAGGGTTTAAAGATAATTTATTTTACAAAAATCGTTTTTCGTAAAAAGTCAAAATTTATGGGAGATAAATCAAGAGTGAAGAATTTATTTCTTAATCTTGATTTCTCTTTGCCTTTGTAAGTAATATCGGATTTTATAAGGATAGACCGAGGAAAGAAAATTATTTTCTATTTCTCGAGTTTCTCCTAATTCCTTTTCCAAGAATCCTTGAAATTTGGCCTCCTATTTATAGGGTGAAGAAACAAGAATTCAAAACTTTTTGAATTCAAATAAGATTTAGAAAAATCAAATCAACTTATTTCCAAATTTAAATAAGATTTATAAATCAAATCAAATCATTTCCAAATTTAAATAAGATTTGGAAAATAAAATAAAATCATTTCCAAATTTAAATAAGATTTAGAAATAAAATCAAATCATTTCCAAATTTAAATAAGATTTAGAAAATAAAATCAAATCATTAAAAATCAAATAAAATCTAGGAAATAAAATCAAATGATTTCCAAAATCAAATAAGATTTAGAAAATAATATCAAGAGATTTAAAACCAAAAAATTCGCAAAATACCCCCAGGACCCGACCGACAGGCGTCCATTGGCACACCGATAGGCGTCGGTCACGAGGGCACAATTGTCCTCGACCGACAGGCATCAATGCGAGGGACGGGCACCATTAGTGGGCATCGCTTGCTCGAGGGACCGGCGCCCTCGAGTGCGAGCTATGGGCGTCGCTCGCGCGAGGGATAAGCGCCCCTCAAGGCACAAGCAACGGCTGTCGCTCACTCCCACCAATGGGCGCTAGTCGCCAAAATAGATTTTCAAATAGAAGAAGCCCTTTCCGAAGCGAAAGAGGAAAATTTTAAGCATTTTAGCCACCAACATCACTAAAACTTGCAAATTTCAAGGGTCACATCCTACGACTTCGCCCCCTGCCCCGTGGAACGGATTCTGATATCTTCATCGGGTAACTCTGATCTAGGCTGCCTCGGGACCCAGTGTCTATAGTTAGTCCAAAAATTGTTGATTGTAAATCTAATACTATTGTTGACTTTTTCACTCAGGATTTTAAGAGAAGGTTTGTTACTAAAACTTATGAAGAATACAAGTGGAAACAGTTCTTGAACCTAAGGTAACGAAATATGTTTGTTGCAGAGTATGAGAAGGAGTTTATGAGTCTCATCGAGTATGCTCCTGAACCTTTACTCACTATGGCCTTCCGATGTCGTCAGTTTTGAGGATGGCCTAAATGATTCTATTAACGAACACCTGGTGGCAGTTACTTTCCTGCAGTAGGTGGCTTATTATCAACTTGTTCAAGTAGCTATTTGGGTTGAGAAATCTAAAGTGGCAAGATAAGAGAGAGAGCCTAGAAAAGGGGTTCCTCTAGTGGCAGTCCATTTGCAGATAAGATAAGTTAAAATGGTGGATCTACTGCATAGGGATCCACCACTAGAGGGAGGCATTAGGGCTTCCCGCCAGCAACTACGTCTGATAGGGGCTCAGTAGCAGGCAGAGATTTTAATGCATATAAGTGTCCTCATTGTTCCAAAAATCATTGGGGCACTCGTAAGAGAGCTACAAGTGCATGTTTTAGATGCGGTAGTACTGATTATGTGGTGGCTAATTGTCCTGTGTGCCAAACTCAAGCACCATAAGCAAGTGGTAGAGCCTCCAATGCACCTGTGGGATCTAGAGGTCGGGGTAGATATAGTGGAGGATCAGGCCAATCTAGGCATAATCTAGGTACTGCATCAAAAACTGTTGATCGATCAACTACTGCATCTGCTTCAGGTCGGGCCTATGCTATGAAGGCTCGGGAGGACTAAGATGCACCAAAAGTTATTGCGGATACTTTTTTTTTGTTTTTGATTCTGATATGCATTCATTAATTGACCCTGGATCCGTACATTCATATTCTATTTTGGAAAATTGTCTAATAAAATGATGTCAGCAAACCAGTTAGATTATGATATACATGTGCCCAGTCCCCTAGGCAGTAGTGTGTTAGTAAATATAGTGTGTAAAAATTGTCCTATTATGATCCAGGGGAGAGAGTTTGCAGCTGACCTAATAGAATTACCCTTTAATGAGTTTGATTTGATTATTGGATTTGGCTAGTTGTCCAAACATCAGGCAGTTGTTGATTGTAGATCTAATACTTTTATGATCTAAGACCGTGTTCTGATACAAGATGGGAAGGTTGCTATTTATATTTTGAGAAAGTTTAAGCCCCATGAGTAGAACTACCCTACACTTGATTTAGAACTACTAGCCATGGTGGTTGCTTTAAAAATATGGTTACGCTACTTGTATAGTTAAAAGTGTAGGGTATACAAAGATCATAAAAGTCTAAAATATTTGCTTACTATGAAAAGAACTTAATTTGAGGCAACAGTGTTGGTTGGAGTTATTTAAACATTACGACTGTATTGTAGATTACCATCTAGGGAAAGCCAATATGGTGGCTAATGCCTTAAGCAGGAATACCTTTTCAGCATTGATTTTGTAGTGAGGTAGGTGGAGACTTTCATTTGATGGAGCCTTAATAGGTTAGCTAAAGGCCAAACCTGTAATGGCCCAAAATATACGCTGGTAGTAATATGTCATGTATGGCATATTGCAAGGTAAATTATAAGAAATTGGGGTTTAATAGAATAAAAATAAATAGTTTAGTGACTAAAGTGAAAAATGTCATTTTAAATTATTAATGAATGTTTAAGTAAAATAAATAAATAAATTATAATATAAAACATAAAATATCTAGAGTCCTAGAATTTTCGGGGAGAAAAAAATAAAATGAAAGAAGAAGAAAAAAAAAAGAAGAGAGAGAAGACTGGGAACAGAAAATGGGAAGCAAAGCCGAGAAAAGGCGAGCACGATGGAGGGGTAAGAGGGAGAGTTCTCATCAGCACTAGTGACGCTTGCTGTTTCTACTGTAGCAATCAGTCACGATGCCACCTTCTCTCTGTTCAGCCACCGTTTCCTCTGCCATCATTGTCTCTATTTTTGCATTTTCTCTCTCTATAAGATCATAGCGATTTTCTTCATTTTTCGGCCAACTCTGGTGGTATTTGGCGACATTGACACCACCACCAGATTCCTGGCATCCACCAATCCTTTCTATTCCCATAGATCTTCTTCACTCTCTGGCAAATGGCAAATGGGAGATCGACGATGGGTGTATTGCATTCTTTCGATGACGTTTTCGACCAAACGACAAGTCATTCTAATGCGTGACCACTAATGGACGGTTCTTGATGTCTTGAACTTTATTTTGATAGTGGCAGTGTCTCTTCGGTGAAGTTTCGGTTATCAAAAACTGGAGGACAGAATTGAATATGAAATAAATGACCTGGAAAATGGTATGTGCACTACCGAATTTAATTTTCCATATGGCCTTTAAATTAATTAAACTTTGTCAAGAAATTTTATATGTTTTAGGTTTTATGTTCTACTGTGCATTTAGTTTAATATTTAATTCAGCTAATTAATTGTAGTTAAATTGTTAATATGGTATGTTAAATTGTAGTTAATTGGTTAATTGAGCTTAAAGAATTTATATTCTTAATTTGAACACATTAGGTTTAATGGTAAGTGTGGAGAAATGTTTGATTAATTGACTAATTAATATTATAAATATGAATCTAAAATTATAAAGAAATACATGAAATGTTTAATGGAACAATATTCAGAGATTGGTGATGATATTACAACTTTGGCTGAATTTTTGGAATCTTTGTAAATGATTCTAATTAGGTAATTTTTATTAAAATTGGTTTAAATGATATGTAGTGTTCTAAAGGTAAAAAGATTGTAATGAGACTATTATACATGAATTGTTTAATTCTAAAATGATTTTGTATGATGCATGTTTAAATGGGATAGTAAGCTAACTTGGTACAATGTCAATTTGCTATAAGTTAAAGTTAATTTATTTTCATATAACCTTTTTGAATTTCGTGTGTACATTCAACTGTTAATCCATTTACATTGGCCGAAAGTTGATGCATTTAGTACTTTCGATTCTATTTAATTTGAAGTTGAGTAAATATGATTGTATGTGCTTGAGCATATATGTGAAACTAAGGTTGTATAATGAACTTAAATGTATACATGAGACATTATGCCATGTTTAGAAAAAGAAAAATAAAACATATGTCGAATATGCGGAGTATGCTTGGGATCAAAATAATTATGATACTTATTTAATATGGTCCAATAATATTTCATGAATTTAAAAATTAAGACAACTACAATAGAAGCATGAAAGAACTTTACATGTAAATGATATATGTTAATGAATTCTATATGTTAATTTTTTGACATGAACTCTTAAACATGCATGATCAATATATGACTGTAATAATTGACTGTAAATTTAACATATGTGTTATTGATACAAGTACTATTAATGAAAAAGCAAATGTAACTGAATGCCTGCTTATGACCGGATAGTGGATAGATAGGCATGTCTATAGGGATCTTAATGCTGCAGCCTACTGTTCTGTTCTGTCGGCCTCGTTTGGGTCGCCCTCTGTTTTGATATGTAATATGTTATATGTGAAATGTACCCTCGGGTGTCCTTTGTTTTGTACTCCCGTTATCCACTTCCTAGGAGATATGCAGGCTAACTATAGAATTAGTAAACTATTATTAATTGGATGGATCAAAACATGTATTTAGTATTCTGAGTATAAATTATATATTTGAGCAAAATAATATATATACAAGCAAATACATGATACATGATATGTTATATGAATTGCATGTTTACTTGGAATGTTGTATTAAGTGTGTAAAGAAATGACTTATGGAAACTTGCATTATAATGTGTCTGTAAATGTTGTATTTGTATTGAGTATTAAAATAGTATGTGATATCCTATGCAAAGCAAATAATATTATTATTATTATTCCATGTGATGCTTATTATATTTATAGAAGAATTGTGAATATATATGTTTATGCATGTACCCATGCTTGTCACCACTAAGTAACTCCAGAATATTAGTGAGATGTCTCGATAAAACTTGTTACTGTATTGTGAACATGGTATGGAAATAATGACTTAAATGCAAATGATGTGTACTATATGATCACCGCGCTAGAAAACAAGTACACATATACATGCAAGGGTATCCCACAAGAAGAATGTGTGTGGATAATATTTATATAGTATTGATAATATGTTATATATTAACTTGATCGTATGCAAATGATTTTAAAAACTGTATTAGAATATGTAGAACTACGTGGTTCTGATTCCCAAATTTTGGGAAACGTAAGAAGCTTGGGATATCATCCAAAGTTTGAACCAAATCACAAGGAACTAATTAGTGCACAAAAGTTTAAAGTAACATGATGAATGTATATTGTGAATATATGCTTAGATTCTAAAATAAGATTTAATGTCATAAACTGAAATATTTAGTTATGTGTTTTACTATTGAAGCATTAAAAATCATAAGCCTTAGTAGCACATCCAGCCCTTGGAATTCTGCATAATAATATAAGAACATTGTAAAGTGGTATAAGTTAAAATTGAAGAGTAAATATCAGTACATAACTTGGTTGGTACAGGTAAATGAGTAGATTAAACCAACATATAAATTCTTAACTAGTAAGGCACAATTTGAATAAAGGTATATAATATGTAATTAAACTTGGGACCTAGCTAATCATGAGTTCAGGGTAGCACAACTGGTTCCTCCTAGAGCATATAGAACTGATACATTCTGAGTCAGTTTTACACCTCCATTGCAAGTTTGCAAATAATCTAATTGTGTTTTTGTGTTCCATGAAGGCCACTATCTCTTTGTTAATAGCAATGCTTTATGTATAGTTTGTAAGAGCAATAAAAAAGGGGGAAATATATATATATATATATATATATATATATATATATATATATATATATATATATATATATATATATATAACCCTCTTCTTATGTTGCAGCACATAGGTATTTAGAATCAACAAATTTTGGCTCCACATCATATAAGAACTGAGGTGTAGTATTCCCAAATCCTTTTAAGGTTATATACTACATGATCATAATAGAAGTAGGGAAGTCTAATAGCAAGTTATAGGAATGTTCTATGAGTTGCAATCCTATTATAATACTCTTTAAGGTAGTATTATGATATGTGATTTGTTGTTCGTGTTGGTGTTTGAATTGGGTTGTGGATGGAATGATTATTTGAAGTGTAAAGACAATATTCTTTTGCAGGGGATAGTCAATTATTAGGGAAAATGCTACCGAAATTTTTGTAAGATGAATAGTTAAATGTAGAATATTTCTAATCATGAAAGAAATTTTATAATATGTATATGAATAGGAATCGGTATTTCTAATTGTGACTAGTACTGACGCGATATGAATGTGGAATTTGAATTTGCTTAGCAGTGTGATACCCTATTTAATTTAACAGTCTTAAAGGATGTGTATGTGTATCTATGCTATTTGTACATGGTTATATGTTCAGTATTAGGGGGTGCCACAAAACCCAACCCGAAATAAGTGATATTTGATGCATAGAAAGATGATTGTAGACACCGGGTCCTGAGGCAACCCAGACCAAGGTTACCCAGTGATGAAAATGATACTTGTTTACAAGCAAAAAGGTTAGAAGTGATGATTTCCTTGTCGAAACTCTTTGTTTAAATAAAAATTATTTTTTCCATTTTTTGGGGGTTTCGGTGGCCCGCCCTTACGTGGCCTGCACGGCGCCTGCTGGCAACGCGCGTGATGCATGCAGGCCCGTGAGGTGCCACATGCAGTGCGGGGAGGCCTCGCGTGCAGCTTCGTCTCGCGCAACGAGGCGCAGCCTCCCGCGGTGTTGCACGCGAGGTGCGGCATACCGCGCAAAGGCCGAACGCCAGGAGTGGCCTCCCGCATGGAGGCCGCACCTCACGTAAAGAGGCACGGCCTCCCCCAAGGGGGCCGCACGCGAGGCTGCACCTCGCTTGCATGAGGCACGGCCTCCAGCGTGAGGGCCGCACCTTGTGCATCTCCTAGCTCGCACGAACTCCATTTTTCATCGGATTTCACTGAATTTTAGTTAAATTTAAATTCAAATTCTTTTTTTGATTTTCAAAAGGATAAAACTTGATTTTTAAAAGGATAATTAAGGATTTTGAGGGGGATTAAAACTCCTAAACCTAATTTTTCGAGGATTATATAAAAAAGAAAATATTAGAATATAGAAAGGGGAGAGCATTTAGAATGGTGAGAGAAAAGACTAAAAAAAAGAGAAAATATTTTCTCAAGTTTTCCAAAAAATTCTAATTGTTCTTGAGCCAAAAAATTAATTCTTTGTGTTTAAGATTCAATCCTCATTACCTGTTTTCGAAAATAACAGTTTTTTAACTTCAATTTTTGGTGATAGAGAGCTTTGCTTTTCAAGTTTTCTTAATTCTTTTTTAAGCAATCAACAAGGAAATCTTTTTTCTTTTTGCTGCAAATATCAAACCTCTGAGGGTAAATATACGGGTTAGAGCCAATTCTCTCTTTCCTTACTTTGTGTTGATTATTTGTTTTCTACACTGTAAATTGTTGTAACTTATTATTGATTTATCTGTTGTTGTTTGTTATAATTAATATAAAGGTAGATTAATTTAATCAATTTATTTACATGATGCATGCAACTAATTTAAATTTATAGGATATTTGGCGTTAATGTTAATTTCTATTTGACTTCTGCTTTTGGTCATTAATCCATCCTATTAACTTCCTGCATTATTTTTTATCAAACATTATTTCTTCTAATAATCATAAATATGTTTTTTGAATTGTTTATTTTTATTATATATTTGATTTAATTTGCTAACACTGTTTTTATTCTTGTTTCTGTTGTTCATCAAATTTGTTTATTTCCCTTTGAGTAATGTTCCTGGATGAGCTGGAGAATCAAGAGATTAGGAGCCTTCAAGTTTGGTTTGCATTTTAATTTATTATTTTCCTTATTTTATTGTTTTATATTTTTCATGCGAAATAGTATTTAGACTGTTTATTTTATAGAAATTCATGATTTTTTACAACAATGAAAATTGGGATTTTTATTAATAAAATAGGACCAATGTCCTGATTTTAGCCAATAAACTTTCATTTTCAAAAGGGAGTTAATTTTTATAAAATGAGATCTAATTATCTTTGTTTTTATCGCCCAAAAATAACTCTCAAATTTTCAAGTTGACACAAGAAACCAATGTTCCTAAAATCTAATAAATGTCCCGATTTATGTATTATGTATTTTATTTCATTTTTTTTTGTATTGTTGATTGTGGGCCATTGTAATTAATTTTGTGGCAATTTTATTCCTTTATTTATTTATGCTTTTATTATTTTGGGGGATTATTCTATCCCATATTTTTCACTTGTAATTTATTTATTGCTTTCTTTACTGCTTTCCAATAATGCTTTAAATGCGCTTTAGTTTTATTGCTTGATCGTGTGAGAGGGGAGATAAAATAATTAACTCTAAAAACTCAGTCATATAACATTAACCAAAGGTATAAATAAGAGTGAGGTCCCGAACTCTCTCTGGTTTTGGCCTCATAAAGTTAGAATTTATTTCCCAATATTTTTTTCGGTAATGACTCCATAATACCTGCCTTATGATACCCAATAGACGCCCTCGTAGGTTGATTGCCAACAATAGAATGAGAGTGAATCCCTGTCCATTGCGAAGCGACCAGCTTTCACGAGTTTTAATGAACCTCCATCTGGTCTCGAGTCCTAAAAGTGGACTTTCGAGAGCGAGCCAGATGCCGAGTTGGGGTTCTCGCGCGTCACAATGATGTTAAGTTATAAATAGCTTGCGTTTGCAACTCAATAAGGGAAACAACCTGACTTTTTTTATGAAGGATGATGGTAGCTTCTGCTTTAGGGATCATTATGTATACCAGTTAATGATGAATTGAAGAAGAAGCTGTTACACAAGGCTTATAAAATTGTATTCACTATGCATCCTGGCTGGAATAAGATGTATCAAGATATGAAATAACATTATTGATGGCCTGGCATGAAACATGATGCAGTTGATTATGTATCCAATTGTTTGACACGTCAATAGGTTAAGGTTGAACATTAGGTTCCTTATAGTTTACTGAATCCCATTTACATTCCACCATGGAAATGGGATAATATTACTGTGGATTTTGTTACGGGGCTACCTTTTACTCAGAAGAAGCATGATGCTCTATGGGTGATTGTTGACAAGTTCACTAAGTCAGCTCATTTTATACCTGTTCGACCCGATTATCCTATGGATAGGTTAGCGTATTTGTATGTTAATAAGATAGTGAAGTTTCATGGGGTGCCACTTTCTATCATTTCGAATTGTGACCCACATTTTACTTCAAGATTCTGAAAAAGTCTGCAAACAGCCTTGGGTACCCCAACTCAGTTTTAGTACAGCTTTTTACCCCCAGATAGATATGATTAGAAGTTGTGTGATGGAATACCCTATATGTAATGACCCAAAGTGTAGCCTAGAAGGATTTGTAGTGTCAATTGTATTGTGAGGGTACAAGACTAATTATGTAAGTATGGATTTATGGGAAATGAGGATGTAATTGAAAAGAAATATAAGTTGTTGAAAGAAAAAATTTGATTGAGGGACTTAGTGGGAGTTGGCCAAGGATTAAGTGGGAAATTACTAGAGACTTGACATGTGGCTTGTTGAGAGCTTGTCACCTAAGCAGCCACATGCAATATAAGGTTTTGAGTGGAGACAAGTTGTCTCATTTTTGCATGTTGGTTCGACCACTTCTCTTTGTTTGTTCTTGTTTTTGTTTTTCATCTCTCTTTTTGCTTCTTCTTCTTCATTGGATTCGAATAAAGATTTAAGCTTTGGATTGGTTTGAAGAGATCAAGTGATAAATTGAAAAGGTAAGTGTGGGTTTGGTAGTTAAAGGATCTTCTTCTTCTACCTAGTTTTGCTTATGATTTTGAGCTATTTTGATTATTGGATTTAGTGTGTGTATTTGGTTGGTTGTGCAAGAAGCTGTGGATAAGACAAGAGATAAAGGCAAAAATAAGGTTTGAGCTAGAAAAGGAATTAGTTAAGCTGTTTTTGAGGTTTTGGATTTTAATTTATAGTAGATGCATGTTGATCAAGTTAGAAAATTGTGGGCTTTGAAAGAGCTCAACAGCTCTTTTAGGTGTTAAGTTGTGTTTGGGATTATTTTGCTGAGTTACATGATGCTTTATTTTTAACTTGAAGTTGTATAGAGTTTTGACTATTTGCTTGATGATTTTGTGGTTGTATAAATTGTGCATGAGAAGTTACTTGCATGTGATTACTTGTTTAGAGGTAATTTTGACTGGAAATGTGTATATGAATATAGTAAAGTGTTTTTGCATGTGAATATAGGAAAGTATGTGAAAAGTATGTGAAGTTGGGAGTTTGAACATGAAGTTCAGGCTCTATCGCGAGCGCGATAGAGTACTCTGTAGGACAAGTTTTGCCAGTCCGTGTTTTGTTGCGGGAGCGAGATTTATCGCAAGCATGACAGAAGGTATATCTGTGGTTTGTCACGAGCGCGACATAGTTAAAGTGCATGAATGCAAGTTAGTTGTCCTAATTTGTATGCAATATTGCATTGAGTTATGAATGACTATATATAAGGAAGATTAAATGTGTTAATATAAGTCAGAATATGAATTATATGTTTGATGAGATTTGGTATGCTTAGTGTGTAAAATGAATTTAAGATATTTGTGCATACTATATGAACAAGTACAATGAATATGAACATATTAAATAAGTATAGTTTTGGCATGATTGTATGTTTGTGGTTTACATTCTTAATATATAATTTGAAGTGAATGTGCAGTGGCATGAGATGATAATTGAGTAAATGTAAAGTATATGGAATAGTGATATAAGTTTTTATATAAGCCTGAATTAGTCATAGTAGTGGATAGATAGGCATGCCTAACTTTGTAGCTGCTAGAGTGGCACCCGATTGGTGTCTAGAGTTTGGTGCCTTTTGATATCTAGAGATTTGAGACTTCGGTCTCCAGATGTTTGATACTGCTTGTCAGTATCCAAAGCACCCGTATCCACCATCGATGTGAATTCAGGCTATTCTATCGAATGATTATGACTGTACAAGAGATGCAATGATATGTATATATGTAATTGATTATGTAATGAAGTAGTGATATGTTATCACTTATAGTACATGAGGTGTGCTAAATCTAGAGATTATGTGCACGTTTGGATGAATGTAAATGATAAAGGCATGTTGATATATTAAATGTACATGTATATGAATATATGTGAGATGTAAGGATAAGCTATCAATTATTGTATATGATAATTGTTAGAGTTAGAAATTATGTACATGAAGAGTTATATGCTAATGATGTAGTTATGTTAATTGTATGCTCGTTTTCTGGTATTTGCTAATGAATGTTAATATGTGATAAGCATGAGAACTATTGATATGCATCTCGTATGATATTTGTGACTTTGTTAGAAGTCCATTTTGCTTTTGCTATCCCCACTGAGCCTTCGCTCAGCACGGGTGTTTTCCCGTGTAGATATGCAGGTTTGGTATAGAGAATTGTGCATCTGCTGGCCACTAGATGGAAGATTGGAATTCTTTTGTTGTGATATAATTCATTTTGTAATGATCAGAATAGTTATATGTAAAGAATATTTTGTATATGAAATGTAAACGTTTTAAAGGATGCTTATGTAATTTAAAGAACTAAAATTTGCAAATGCATGTATGACTTGATTTTAATAATGATGTTTGGTTATTATATATCTAAGTTAATTGATAGTGTTTAATTGAATCGAATTGTATTCGTGGTTATGCGTGCGTAGCGATCCGATATCCTTCAGGGGGTATTGGGGCGCTACACTATAGCTAGGATAAATACATACATATGATGGAGTTTGCTTATAATAATAGCTATCAAACAAGCATTGGCATGGAACCTTATGAAACCCATTATGGTAGATGGTGCAAAACTCCTCTATGTTGGACAAAATTAAGCAAAAATAAGATGATCGGACATGAACTTGTAAAAGATACAGAAGAAAAAGTTAAGATTATTCAATAGAGGCTGAAAGCTGAAAGTGATATACATAAGACCTGTGCTGACCTGAAAAGGAAAGACATTGAATACTAGATAGGGGTAAAGTTTTCCTGAAAGTGTCACCCTGGAAGAAGGTTTTGAGATTTAAGAAGAAAGGTAAACTCAGTCCGAAATATATTGGTCCTTATGAGATCCTTCAAAGGATTGGACTGGCAGCTTATAAGTTAGCCTTTCATTTGGAATTAGCCAAGTTACAAAATGTCTTTCTTGTCTCAATGTTGAGAAAATATCAACCAGATGATTCACATAAAGTTCAAGTGCAAGAGATCTAGGTACAACCAGACTTGTCATATGAAGAAAGACCTACGACTATCCTAGCTAGTGAGGTAAGACAACTTAGAAATAAGCAAATACCTCTAGTGAAAGTACTTTGGCAATATCATGGGATTGAAAAAGTAACTTGGGAACTTGAATCAATGATCAAGGCCCAGTATCCACAATCGTTCACTAAAGGCAATAATTTCGAGGAAGAAATTCTTTTAAGGGGGAGAGAAATGTAAGGCCCCAAAACACACCTTAGAACTGTTATGACAGGCAAAGGATGAATGTTAAGATGCAAAATGGCCTAGTTTTTAGGATAGTTTTTTATACTTTTTTCTTAGTTTTGTGTTTGCATTTGTGTGACTTATACTTTGTTTTTAGGTGTTTTAATTTAGTTTGTGTGTTTTGTAAGTACCATTTGATTTGGAATGCATATCGATGCATTAGGAAAAAGGATAATATGTTAAGAGCAAAGGAGGAGGAGACGAGGACTGTCATGACTCGGCATAAGTGTCACGAGTCATGACAGAGACCAAAAGGCATGACTCATAACAAGTGTCACAATTTGCGGCAGAGAGCAAGTGTCATGACTCGGCATAATCGTCAAGAGTCATGACATAAGGTGAAGGTGCCGACTCAGGCAACAAGCTGGCACCAGCCCCCTTTCCCAACTGTTGTCTCCTTTCATCACATCCTTTCAAGGCACCTTTTCAAATTCATGCCTATTTGCAAGAGGCACAAAAAGGGATGTCTAGAGGCTTATTTATACATGGAATTAACTTCCTAAAGGGGGGGAGAGAGATAAAGAGAATGATAAAAAGACAGAGCCAAAAAAATAACAAAAATACAAAGAGGTCTATTTAACATCAAGTAACTTCCTGAAGAGCATTGAAGAAATTCATCAACCAATCCTTTTTTTTTCTTTTTCTCTCTTATTTAGTGGGTTGATGTTTGGAATGCTTTCTTGTTATTGTTTGACTTTAGATGATATGTATTTTGGCTAAGTCTTGTTTATTAAAATTGCAAAGATGAATTGATTTTAAGAACTTCAGTTTTTATCTTTTATAATGCATGAATGATTTAAATTCAATTGAGTTTTGGAAGTGTTATGTATGTTTGATCACCATATATAACTTGCTATTCAAATGTTCACAATGAGAATTGGGGCATTTTGGTGGAAATACAATTGAATTTGCTTAAACGTTAGGAAAGTACTTGGAGGCAATAAATCTACTTTAAGGGGTTTAAGAATTGGCATAGGACTTCATGATTTTTATTTATCCCTAAAATGTCACGAGAATGCTTGTAGGCTCTAAATGAAAATACCCTTAATTGACAACGAGAACTGCTTTTAAGGATTGTTGGTTTTATTCTCCAATCATTGTGTAATGGCCCAAATTGCCATAGATGGCATCTAATGGCTTGAATACTGGTATAGTACTGATCAGTGAATTCTGCAGATTGTATAGTATGGTTTGGGTATGAAAATACCTGTAATTACGTCTTGGAATTCAGAGAAGTTATAAGGTTAAACGTGCTTAGGCTAGGAAAGCCCCTAATGAGTGACCTCCTGGGACACCAGTAGTGAAAAATATTTTATTGGACCATTGAAAAATATAAGTTATAAGGAGTTTGATGGTATAATTTGGAGTGAAAATGAGGCCAAATAGGTCCCCGAAAGTCAAACTGAAGAAAAGCCTCTAGTTCGGTTTAATAGTAACCAGGGTTGACCAAACTTTGACCGAATTTTTAAAAATAGTAAATGAAGTTAAAATGATGTAGTGTGGGTAGTATAAAGGCTTAAAATAATTTTTACGAATTTTTGACAGTAATAGATTAGTGAATTACGGCAGAATCGAACAGTATTGAATCAGACCGATTTAAGTGAACCGGATCCCAAATGAACTCCGATTGAGCTAAAATTTTGTAGGAAGACTATTTTTCATATTTTAAGAATGATGGAATAGTTGGGAGTGAAAATAAGTTGAGTAACTTATAGTTAAGAATTTAGCCTAAAAATTAAAATTTTGGTTCAAACCGGTTGGACCGGTTTGATTCAAATTTCACCTATAAATACCCCTAAAGACCAGATTTCTCTAGACAAAACCGCCTCACTCCTTCTCCCTTTGGCCTAATTGAAGTTTCTCCATTCTTCCTCCATTTTCTTCATTTCTCTTCCAATCTCTCCTCGCATCCAAGCCTCCTAAACAAGTTTAAACCTCTCTAGAGTCTAGTGATGGTGATTGGAGTTCATTTGGAGTGCTAGAAGTGGAAGAAAATAAGTGGAAAAGTTTATGTGTGAAATTAAGGTATGTAAAGTTGATATTTTTAAATTGGTTTAAAGGTTCAAATAGGTATTTTAGGATGTATAGAGTATGTTTATGTAATTGTATAGCATAAAGGAAGCAACTTTATGGTGATTTCTTTGATGATTGTATTCTAGCCACTTAAGGAAAATAAAGGAGATTATGGTGTTTCAAGGAGATAAGGCAAGAAAAGGTTGCTTAAGAGGTCTAGAACAAGAAAATGAGGTTAGTAGATACAATATTATCCTTTTTCCATGTTAAAAATATGATTTTTAGTTATGTTTAAACATAGAGTATGTGAAATATGCATCTTTAATTGAATCAAACCATATAGTCATATTTAGGAAGGTTAAAAATGAGATTTTAAATGATTAAAATGAAAATGAAATAAAATATATACCATGGACACATGTAGGTCGAATGGTATATGTAGGTAAAAATCAGATTTTTATGTGTTTTAATGTGATTTAATGGTATAACTAGATAAATTGACGTGAAATCTAGCTAATGGAATGAATTAGAAAAAGAAAAATTCACATAATGGATGATAAACACGTTGGTCGAATGGTATAGGTATGTAAAAATGTGATTTTGATCTGTTTTGATGTGAATTAATGGTATGACTATGTTAATGGACATGTAAATTACCTAAATAAATGGTAAAGGTGATGAAAAGATTTTATAGTGAAATATTGACATGATGGCCGAATGGTATACATGTATGTATCCATGTAATTTAATGAGATTTATGGAATGTAATAGCATATGATTGGAAATTAAATGTATAATGCATGATTGGGATGAAAAAGAATGGAATAGTATGATGAAATTCCATGAAATGTATGTATGACAACATGAAAATGTGAAGATGGAATGATGGATGCCCTATATAGTAATTTGGTAGTCAAGTTTAGTTCAGGATATAGTGGCTAGCCATAGGGACACATGACCGCGAGTGTAAGCATGACGTCTCACTTATTGTAGGCCAATTACGGTCCTACCTCAATGTATTGGAATGTTTAACTGTCAAATGGAATGTATTTGGAATGTAGGGGTGGTCCATCGAGGTCCCTCTAACTATATTATGGTGAACTTTTGGGGTTCATGTCTCATTTATCCCGTTCATAGATTTCTGCTAGTATTATACAGGGGGCAAAATGGTAAAAATAAGCTTAAAATGGTTAATCAATGATTAAAATAATATTTATGTGAAAAATGGACTTAAATGGAATAAATAAATAGTTTTAAGGGCATAATGGTAATTTTGACCTTAAATAAGTTAATAGATGTTAATAAGGGCAAAAATGTAATTAAATGAATATTTATGTAAATTAGTTACTTTTAAAGGCCTAAAATGTAATTTGCATATTAAATAATGATAAAAAAGCAAAAAGAATGAACTAATGGCATTTTTGTAATTTTGGTAAAGTTTGAAGACTAAATTGTAATTTTACCATAATAAGGGACTAAAACATAAATATGGACTTTTATGTGTACAATTTGCATATTTACCGCTAATTGAAAGATTTAAGTGCAACTATGAATATTTTTGCATGTATAGAAATTAAATGAATTAAATATTGGTTTATTGGATATTAAATGTATTATTTATATTCATGAAGCATGCATGTGAATTTAGTCTAGTGGATTAAATAAATAAATAAGATAAATTAGTGGCATTTGTGTAAATATAAGGAAGTTCAAGGACCTAAGTATAAATATGCTATAGTTAAGGGAACTAAATGCAAATATAAAATTTTATGTGTATTAATTATACATATGTCCTTAAATGAGTGATTTAATTAAAATTAAAAATATTATTGCATGTAAATAATTAAATGAAATAAATAATTGTCTAAGGGTAAAATTGTAATTTTACTAATGTTTTTAAGGACATTAGTGTAATGTAGTAAAAGAATAACTTTAAGGACTTAGTGGTAAATTGCATGTTAGATAATAAAATAAGTATGATAATAAGATAATTAATGGCATTATTGTAAATAAGTGAAAAGTGAAGGGTAAAACTATAAATTGGTGAAAGTCTAGAAACTTAAATTTAATTTGTTAATAGCGAGGTAAAATAAGGGATTTAAAAAGATAATTAATAGGTAATTTGAATGTAATCGTGTAATTAATTGACAATAGAGAAAATAATGATATTTATGTTAATATTAATAGAAATATTACTGTTAATACTAATATCATGGAAATGACAATAGGATTAAATGTAAGAAAAATAGATGAGTAATATTAGCATTAATAAATGAATGAAAAATGTCTTTGGACTACTAAAAGATTATTATTACTGATTAGGGATAACCAGCATGTAAATTCAAATATGTCAAATGTAATTGAAGATAAGATAAAATAAAAAGATAAATAATAATGTGTTAGGTAAATTTAATTGAATACTGTGAATTTCATATTTAAGTCACAATGAGTTAAGAGTGTGTAATAGAATATGTAAAAGACATTGTTATCGAATTATTATAAGTATTATAAGTTGGGTCAATTATTTAAAGTGTAAAATATGATAATTAATATTTTCATGTTATTGTACATGTAGAATTAAGTAATGGAGTTACCTAAAAATGTTAGTAATGGAACTCAAGACATAAAAGAGAGTAGAACTGTTATTAAATGTTAAGAGTTAATAGTGAAATAATGATAAATAAACAATATGAGTAATTCAGGTGTTAGTATACTAATAGTACTGTTAGTCACAGTAATAAGGAAATTAAATGTAAAATCTTATCGACAGACATTTAATGAAGTAATGTTAATGGAAATTATGAGTAAAGTTAAAGAATAATGATGTTAAGCCTACAAATAAGTTAGTGGATTAAGTAATAGCATTGACAATTCAAGTATATAATATGAAATATAACTGAGTAAAATTAAGTAGGAAAATAGAGTAAACATATTATGTTTATAGTTTTAAAAATGATATTGTAAAAGAAATGATTAAGTGAAAGATAATAAAATATATATGAAACGTAAAAAGATTAATGTAACTGAAAGAGTAAAAGAAATATTGTGGATATAAAGGAAATAATAACGATGAATTAGCCTGTTAATAACAGTAATGATGATTGTTCAATAGATATGTTAGTAACTGATACTGTGCCCAAGTGTAGACTATAGCTGACGTAATAAGTTATAAGCAAATAATGAAAAACAAATGAATACGTTAATAAGATAATTGCAAATATTGTTAATATAACTGGTCATTGAATTAACAGACTAAACATAATGGTATTAATGTTAAAGTTAACAGTAAAGATAATAAAGATCTGATAACAGTATTAGTAATGTTAAAGTATGGTTATTAAAATAATGAAACAGGTATAATATAAATGATTAAAGCAAAAGATTGGTTAGGACATTAAAAGTAAGGCGTAAACTATCTAAAAGTCTTAAGAATTAATGTTCATATAATGGGAATAAAGATATATGCTTGCGTGTGCATGCATGTAGTAATAATTTGAAAAATTTAGGATATGTATCCTACACTGGGGATTTCAATGCTCAGTGCTTAGAGTGTTATTGCGCACAAGTTGTGATAGATCTTGATGTGGCCGAAGATATAGTGACGATCGAAAGAAGTATTCGACAGCAAGGATAAAAGGACTGGCATGGCATGTATACGACCGCAGTAGATGAAAGCAATGACATATGGTATAAGTATTGGAATTGTATGTTAGTGTACTGTTAAGTTTTTGTATATGTATGCTTGTGATTGCTATGGAAAAAGAAAATTTTTACTGAATCTTTTGATTGCATTACAGTGTATTTCAGTGCAGTGTTATGACATCCGATATCCGTACTACTTACGGGTGTAGGGTGTTACACATTGCATGTATTTATGTTTTGTGAACAATTATAGTTCTTGATTAATTCTCATTTATAATTCTAATATACATTGCTTGAGATTGTTATTAGTACATTAGATTAATTAATTATTCTTAGTAATTTTAGGAAATTCAGAAAATTTCAACTTCTTTTATATTATTTATCTATCCATCTAAGTATCTACTCGGTTAATATAAAATTACTCCAAGATTCTCTAGTGTTCGACCCCTACTTGCTCTATACTTAGTTTTAAAGACTAGGGTATTCAATTTGACCCACACCAAATTTTTGGCGCCATTATTGGAGAAAGGTTGTTTTAGGCCCTAACTTTGTACTTATTTTTGTAGTTTTCTAATAGTTTTATTGTTATTATTTGATTTTGATTTTAATTTTTATGCGGCATAGTAGAAGTACTAGTGATATTTTGGAATTTGATCTTAAAATTGAAAGAAGATTACGTGCTTTGCATAGGGAATAAAGACAAAGACTAGCGAAAGAAAAAAAATGAATAATATGGCTGATCCAAAAAGAAGAATATTAGGCAATTTTGCCATGCCCGGCATAACGGGTAGTTTTGGAGGGATTGTGGATCCATCTATTGCTAACAATAATTTCGAAATCAAACCAAGTATCATTCAAATGGTGCAAAACAATCAGTTTGGAGGTTTACAAGGAGAAGATCCATATGCTCACATATTGGCTTTTCTTAATGTGTTTGCAACCTTCAAGATTAATGATGTGACAGATGATGCAATAAGGCTTAGGCTTTTCCTATTTTCAGTCAAGGAGAAGGCATAACTTCGGCTTGCTAGTTTGCCTAGTGAATCAATCACCACTTGAGACCAATTAAAGCAAGCATTTCTCCATAAATACTTTCCACCACATAAGACTGCCAAGTTTCGTAATGAGATAACTACTTTTAAGCAAAATGCAAGTGAGACCATCTATATGGCTTGGGAAAGATTCAAGGAACTTCAAAATGCAATGCCCACATCATGGTTTGCCCGATTGGATGATCCCTCAAATTTTCTACAATGGGTTGATAGATGAGAATAGGAATATTGTCAATGCAGCCTCTAGTGGAAAGTGGATGGAAAAAACTGCTAAGGAGGCTGTTACCTTGCTTGAAGAACTTGCATCTCAAGGTTACATGGGTGATGAACCAACTATGGCAAAAGCAAAAGGATTTTGGAGCTTGACACCATCAATTTATTGAATGCAAAGGTAGATGCTCTCACCAAAATGGTAAGTAAATCTCAAATTAATTCTTTAGAAAGTACTAATGTTGTTTGTGAGTTGTGTGGAGGATCTTATTCATATTCTCAATGTAATATGAGTTCTAATAAGGATGTGAGTTATGTACAAGGAGCTTTCAACCAAAGAATGGGGCTGAACTCAAACTCTTATAACCCTCAATGAAAAAATCATCCTGAATTTTCATGATCAAATCCATCTTCTCAATTAAATCCCCCAATTAACCCAATTAACAAACCATAAAATCCACTAGGATTTCCTATGAAACGAACATTCAATCCTCTACAACCTAAATCCAACCTTGAAAATTTCATGGAGCAGAACAACTTGCTACTCATAACCATATCCTTCAAACACAAATGGCTCAATAAGCCTCTTCTAACTTTAAACCCTTGGGAAAGCTTCCTAACCAACTGGAGTTTGCACTGAAAGAAACTTTCCAAGCAATAACTTTAAGGAGTGGTAAGGAAGTTGAACAAATTGCTAGTAATGGTAAGAGTAAGAAAGTGGATGGTGATGATGGTGGGGTAGAGGTTGAAGCTAGTAAGGGAAATGAAGATGTGGTCATTAGTAACGAAGATGATGATAATGGTGTAAAGAAGGGTAAAAAGGGAGATGTCATACCAACCAAAGATGATGAACCAAAGGTAGATATTAAGACCTTACCTTTTCCTCAAAGGTTCATAAGACGTAGCTTAGACAAGCAATTTGGTTAATTTCTTAATTATCTCAAAGAAATCACTATTACTATGCCATTTATGGATGCCATTAGAGATATGCCAGCATGGGGTAAGTTTTTAAAGGATATCATAAACCATAAAAGTAAGCTTGAGGATTATGGGATATTTTCTCTTGTTGAAGAATCTAAAGCTATGTACTCCAAATCTCCACCAAAGTTGAAGGATCCAGGTTGTTTTACTGTTCCTTGTGTAATTGGTAGTACTCATTTCGATAAAGCTTTGTGTGATATTGGTGTTAATGTTAGTCTTATGCCTTACTCCATCTATAAGAGGCTTGACGAAGGAGAACTTAGACCTACAAACATGTGTCTTGCTATGGCAAACAAATCTATTACTTATCCATTTGGAATTCTTGAAAATATGCCAACTAAAGTGGGTAAATTTGTTATACCTACTGATATTGTTGTATTAGACATAGAAGAAGTTCTTGAAACTCCTATTTTATTTAGGAGGCCATTTTTTATGACAGCTGGTGCAATCATTAACATGAAGAGAGGGAAGATTACATTAGAAGTGAATAATGAGATTATGGAATTTGATGTATTCAAGATGATAAAGTCTTCACCAATGGAAGTTCTATGTAGAATTGACTCAATCGATGTTATTGATGAATGTATTAGTGAAGTGATACATGAATGTCTAAGACAAGACCCTATTAAATCATACTTAATGCAAGAAGCTAATGTAAAATTCTTGGAAGTAACTCCATACATTTCTTCAAATAGGACCTTAAGATTTGAATCTTTAAGGAAGGATGATGATCCAAAGTCTACTTTACCAAATAAAGAAGTAAAGCTAGAGCTTAAGCCTTTACCGTTAAATTTAAGATATGTAGACTCTAACTTTAAATTTCCTTTTATTGTGAATTCATCTATGCCTAATAATAATATTGATGCTTTACGAGATGTGTTAGTCATAGAAATGCAATTGGTTATTCTATTAATGATTTGAAGGGTATTAGAAAAAATGTGTGCATGCATAGAATCCTTTTAAAAAATGATGCTAAGTCTTCCATTAAAGGTCAAAGGAGGTTAAATCCCACTCTCAGGGAAGTGGTGAGAAAGAGGTAATTAAGTTGCTAAATAATGGAATCATATACTCCATTAGTGATAGTAAATGGGTGAGCTCTGTTCAAGTTGTCCCTAAGAAGGGAGGCTTAACCATGGTTAAAAACAAGTCTAATGATTTAAAACCCACAAGGACTATGACAGGATGTCATATGTGTATAGACTATAGAAAGTTAAACAAAGCAACTAGGAAGGATCATTTTCAATTACCTTTCATTAATCAAGTTCTTGAAAGATTAACCAATTTTTCTTATTTTTGTTATTTTGATGGACTTACTGGTTTTTATCGAATCCCTATTCACCCTGAGGACCAAGTTAAGACTACTTTCACATGTCCATATGGTACCTTTTCCTTTAGGCGTATGCCATTTGGTTTATGTAATGCTCCTACAACTTTTCAAGGACGCATGTTTTCAATATTTTGTGATTTGATTGATGAATGTGTAGAGGTTTTCATGGATGATTTTAGTGTTTATGGATCTAACTTTGAAAATTATCTAGAAAATATTTCTAAGGTTCTTGATAGATGCATAGAATGGATTAGTACTCAATTCGGAAAAATGTTACTTTATGGCACAAGAAGGAGTTATTCTTGGGCACTCGATATCAAGAAGATGTATTGAGGTTGATAGAGCTAAGATAGAATTGATTGCTAATTTTCCACCTCCAAAGCGTGTTAAGGATATAAGGAGCCAAAGTATATTAAGGATATAAGGAGCTTTCTTGGTCATGTGGGTTTCTACAGAAGATTTATCAAGGATTTTTCTAAAATAGCAAAGCCATTATGCAATTTTTTTGCTAAAGATGCTGATTTTCAGTTTGATGAGTCATGTCTTAATGCATTGAAACTTTGAAGAGAACCCTTATTTTAGCACTTGTTTTACAACCACCTAATTGGGAGTAACCATTTGAAGTTATGTGTGACGTAAGTAACTTTGCGGTGGGGGCTGTTTTGGGACAAAGGAAAGAAGGCAAGCCTTATGTGGTTTATTATGTTAGCAAACTACTTGATGGAGTTCAAATCAACTACACCACGGAAAAGGAATTGCTATTGTTTATGTATTTGACAAATTTAGAGCATATATTTTAGGGGAAAAGGTGATTGTTTATTCAGACCATGCTGCCCTCAAATATCTTATAAGTAAGATGGATACAAAACCTAGGCTTCTAAGGTGGACTTTAATGCTTTAAGAGTTTGATTGGGAAGCGAGAGATACAAAAAGGTAGTGAGAATCTCGGTGTGGATCATTTATCTAGGCTAAATCAAGAGGGATTAAAGAGGAATGATGATGGTGTGCCAATTAATAAGACATTTCGTGGTGAACACCTCTTTAGTTTGGCATCAAAGGAAATTCAATGGTTTGCGGATATTGAAAATTATTTAGTGAGTGGTATTCTTCCTTATGGGTTAGATTATAGACAAAGGAAGAAATTCTAGCATGATAGTAAATTCTATTATTAGGAGGAACCATTACTTTATCGGAGATGTGCAGATGGTTTGAATAAAAGGTGTATTCCTCAAGATAAAGTATAACACCCCCTACTCATTCGTAGGTGATCCCATCCGACTAGGAGTGAGATGCCGTATGGGTAAAGGTGCCACCACGCAGATACAGAATATACATACATTCATACACAAACATACATACCTAAATACAGGGTAATTAAAAACCTTACAAAACCATTAATGGAAGAAGCTGATCATGCATTAATATAACGAAAAACATTACATTACTGTTTGATCAACCTAAAGGTACAATAGATAATTACATATCTAGAAATGTACTTATACATATGCGGAAGCTGTTACAAAATTAACGTAAGAGAGTTCTATACAAAAAGAATCATCAATATACAAAATTAAGCCCTACACTAAAACCTAGCTGTGTTGGCTTGGCTGCGACGACTTTCCCAAGGCAAACGCCTTCCGCACCTGCACGGGTAAACACACCGTGCTAAGCGATAAACGCTTAGTGGGGAAACACATAAATCAAATGGACGGCCATTCACAATGGTCGCAAGCAAACACATACAGATGACATAGTCAGAAATACGCATTAGATAAGAGTATGGACATATGAACATGTAGAGTCATACATTTGATATAACCTAACTGTCTTCATAATATCACATTAATAAACATATTCGAATAAAACATGCTCTTAAGTATCAAAACAACTCCAAACAATGAAGCACCTGCTGACTCAAGGTAGTGGATAACGAGTGAACGGACAGTACTTTACGGGTGCGAGCCGATTACAGACAGTACCTTACGGGTATGAATCGAAAACCAATTTACTTTATCATTTGCAAAACGTTTTATTGAGAGACCTTAAACAAGATCCAAACACATTGGAGGGTTCGCGAGGAACCAAACGGGACTTGATCGGAGTCCAAACTGAATTGAGGTTGCAGCTATAAGACTCTATTAGGCATGCCTAACTATCCACTTAATTGACTCGCAGGCTAAAATACACAGTTAACGTCCATAGTTCAATTATAACAAGCAAAGAACTTACATACCTTGAATAATCAGTACATGCAAATATCATCCATCTTACTAGTATACAACTCATATTAAGAGACAATGTGGGCAAAAAAAATCCATAATTTAAAAACCCTAAATCATGTGAAACAACTAAGATTTTATTGCAAAAACAGGGTAGGTCACGGTGGTAATCAGATTGGTTGCCACCGTGACATACCAAGGATCTCGGCAGAATGCAAGTCTGAGGTACCACCCATCTGGTTGTCACCGTGACATACCCAGACCCCAAAACAGAATGCACTTTTGGGATACCTCACGGTGGTAATTCATTAGGTTGCCACCCTGACATACCCACTGCCGAAGTCAGAAGCAAAAGTCTGGACACCTCACGATGGTAACCAGGTTGGTTGCCACCGTGACATATCCAAACTCACGGCAGAATGCATCTGGTGTGCGCCTCACGGTGGTAACCAGATTGGTTGCCACCGTGACCCATGCCCAGATGCAATACCCAAGAGCAATTTTCTAGATCATTCAAGCCAAAATCCCAAAACTCTCACTTCACCCAAAATATCCTCACTCCAATAATAATATTAAACCAATCAAACATCAATAAATCATGCTATAAACAAATCCTACTCATGAATTCGAAGAACATCATCAATTTACATAATCAATCTCATCACTATTCATACCACAACTCCATAATGTCACATTTGGTTCAATAACTCACAATCAAGGTTTCATGAAAAATAGAAATCAAAACCCATAACATAATAACCAATAAAAACATTAAGAACATCAAAAATTTCCAGAATTTCATCCAAATTATAAATTGCCAACAATGCATAAAACACAAATTCCCAAACCTTGAAATCCTTAGCTCCAAATTAATGAGCTCCACTAGATCCAACCTTCTCTTTGCCCTTTGGCTCACGAGGAGGCTCAACTAAATATCAAACCACAAAAACACACAAACACAAAACTCTAACTTAGATCCAAACCCAGAAAATATGAAGAAGAAAGATGAAGAAGAGGAAGAAGAAGATGGAAAATGCAGAAAACTTACTAATTAAATGCAAGGTGTGATCAATTCCCACTACCAAGATCTTGAATCCAAGCTAGGGCAACTAAAGAGTGAAGAAGAGGAAGAAGAGCAGAGAGGAACGGGAAAAGGGATAGGAAAATCTGATTTCCTATTTTCCTTTCCTCCTTTTACTTACCCTTACCCAAACCCTAGACACATGGCATCTCTCTAGTGGTGGAAATCAACCACTCACACCCTACAAACATACATCATGGTCACACAAAGAACACCCTACTAAAAGACACCCTACCATGGTATGAGCAACCACACACACAAACACAGCCCCAAGAACACACTCTACAAGCATATGAGTAAGCACACCTAAATGCAACCCAACTAATTCACACCCTAACACCACACATGCACCCACATGCTAACAAAACTCTTAAAACATACATTTCTACCCAAAATGCCCTTAATACATGTCAAAACTCACACAATGCACATGCACAAACATGGCTCATACTACTAGGGGGCAAACGGGGTGTGACAACTCTCCCCCACTAACAAGAATTTCGTCCTCGAAATTCTCACCCGATCTGAACAAGTGCGGGTACTGAACTCTCATCGACTCTTCTGGCTCCCAAGTTGTTTCCTCAGCCCCATGGTGACTCCATAACACTTTAACTAGTGGAATCTGCTTACTTCTTAGCTGTCTCACTTCCCGGGCTAGAATAGCTCTTGGTTCTTCATCATACAAAAAATCAGGCTGAACTTGCACCTCTTGCACTGACAAAACATGCGACGGATCCGATCGGTATCGACGAAGCATCGAAACGTGAAACACGTTATGTAACTTCGATAACTCCATTGGCAAAGCTAATTTATAGGCCACCGGACCAACTCTGGCCAAAATCTCATACGGACCAATGAAGCGAGGACTAAGTTTCCCTTTCTTTCCAAACCGAAGCACCTTTCGCCAGGGCAACACTTTAAGGAAGACTTTGTCCCCAACTTCAAACTGCACATATTTTCTCTTCAGATTGGCATAAGACTTTTGTCGATCCTTAGCTGCCTTCAAATTCCGCTGTACAACTCTGATCTTTTCCTCTGTATCCCTAACCAATTCTGCCCCAATCACCGATCGCTTGGATAACTCGGTCCAACAAATCGGAGTTCTACACTGCCGACCATATAAAGCTTCATACGGTGCCATACTGATGCTCGACTGATAACTGTTATTGTAGGCAAACTCCATAAGTGACACATATCGGTCCCAACTACCCGAAAAATCCAAGGCACAAGCTCTCAGCATATCCTCCAAAATCTGTATAACTCGCTCGGACTGACCATCTGTCTGAGGATGGAATGCTGTACTGAAGTTCAACTTGGTACCCAAAGCTCTCTGCAACTCTTTCCAAAACTTAGATGTGAACCTTGGGTCTCGATCTGAAACTATGGACAATGGCACTCTATGCAACCGAACTATCTCATCCACATAGATACTGGCCAACCTGTCCATCGAATAATCCACTCTCACCGGCAAGAAGTGAGCTGACTTCGTAAGCCGATCCACTAGCACCCATACTGAGTCATGCTTCTTCTGAGTCAAAGGCAACCCAGAAACGAAATCCATAGCGATATCATCCCACTTCCACTCGGGAACGGATAGAGGCGTGAGCAATCCCGAGGGAACTTGGTGCTCAGCCTTTACCTGCTGACATGTTAGGCACTTAGACACAAAATCCACTATGTCTCTTTTCATACCGGACCACCAATAGAACTGTTTCATGTCCCTGTACATCTTTTCACCCCCAGGATGCATAGTAAAAACCGTACTATGCGCCTCACTCAACAGCTATCTTCTTAACTCCTCATTATCCGGTATACATAAACGGTTTCTATACAGAAGAACCCCATCTTGAACTGAGAACTCTGACTTCTTGCCCAAACTAACTTCTTGCACAATCCGCTGAAGCCTCTTATCAACCCTCTGAGCATCAACCATCCTCTGTCTCAAGGTAGGCTTCACTCTCAACTGAGCCATCAAAGCTCCATCTGAACCAAACCTCCATCGAAACCGCCTCAGAAATAAAGCAGAAACTGACTTCCGACTCAAAGCATCTGCAACTACATTGGCCTTACCTGGATGGTAATCCACAATGCAGTCGTAATCCTTAAACAACTTAAGCCAACGATGCTGTCTCATATTCAACTCCTTCTGCGTGAGGAGATACTTTAAACTCTTGTGATCCATAAATATCCTACATCTCTCCCCATACAGATAATGGCTCCAAATCTTCAAAGCAAAGATCACAGCCGCCAACTCTAAATCATGCGTCGGATAATTCCTCTCATGCGGCTTCAACTGTCGAGAAGCATAAGCTACCACCTTACCTTCTTGCATCAGAACACAACCCAGACCAACACCCGAAGCATCGCTATACATAACAAGCTCCTTACCCGAGATGGGTTGAGTCAGTATAAGAGCTTCAACTAGCAACTTCTTCAACTGCTCAAAATAAGTTTGACATCTGTCTAACCACTCAAACTTAACTCCTTTCCTCAACAACCTGGTCATCGGAGCAGCAATCACCGAGAAACCCTTAACAAACTGATGGTAATAACCCGCCAAACCGAGGAAACTCCGCACTTCCTAAACATTCCTAGGCACCTTCCAATCCACTATCGCCTCAATCTTGGCTGGATCCACTTGGATACCCTTAGCTGAAACTATATGACCCAAAAATGACACTTTTCGAAGCCAAAAATCACACTTGCTAAGCTTAGCAAACAGCCGATGATCTCTCAAAACTTGCAAAACCAACCGAAGATGCTCCTCGTGCTCAGTCTCATCCTTGGAATACACCAAGATATCGTCTATAAACACCACCACAAATCGGTCTAAGTATAGCCTAAACATTCTGTTCATCAAATCCATGAATGCCGCTGGAGCATTGGTCAAACCGAATGGCATGACAAGGAACTCATAGTGGCTATACCGAGTCCGAAATGCAGTCTTAACCACATCCTCATCCTTAACACGAAGCTGATAATACCACAACCAAAGACCTATCTTGGAAAACACACCTGCACCCCGAAGCTGATCAAACAAATCCTCGAATCTAGGCAGCGGATACTTATTCTTCACTGTAACCTTATTGATCTGCCTGTAGTCGATACACATCCTCAAGGATCCATCTTTCTTCTTAACAAACAAAACTGGAGCTCCCCAAGGAGATATGCTGGGTCGAATAAACCCCTTATCCAATAGCTCTTGTAGTTGAGTTTTAAGTTCTCTCAACTCTACAAGAGCCATCCAATAAGGTGCTTTCGATACAGGTGTGGTACCCGGCATAATCTCTATGGACAACTCAACTTCTCTCTCTGGAGGCAACCCAGGCAAATCACTCGGGAAAACATCACTAAACTCCCGCACCACAGGGATGTCCTCTATCCTTACTTGATCCCTCTTGGAATCCAAAACCACAGTTAGGAAAGCCTCACAACCTTTCCTAATAAACCTCTTGGCTTGCATTGTTGAGATCACATTATTCACAGAACTAGCACCCAAACCTCTTAAAAACACTGGAAATCTGTTCCTATCCCGAAGCACAAAGGTCTTCCTATGGCAGTCCACCACAGCCCGATGCTTACCCAACCAGTCCATTCCCAAAATCAGGTCAAACTCTTTGAAAGGCAACTCTATTAAGTCCTCAGGAAACTCAATTCCCTTAACCAACAGGGGACAACTTCTATAAACTCTACTCACATTGACACTATGCCCTAATGGATTGGTCACACAAATCTCATAGTCTAACTGCTATACGACATGCAACTTATCAATAATCTTATCCGTGCACAAATATGAGTGTGTGGAACCAGGGTCTATTAGAGCATATAATTCGGTGTCATGGAGTAGGAACTTACCAGCAATCACATTAGGGGCATCCTGCTCCTCTCTAGCTCTCACAGCATGGGCTCTGGCTGCGACTGGTGGAGGATGCTCAACTATCTCCGAAACAGCTCCATCTCTAGGTCGACCGCCTCGACCTCTGTCACACCCCAAAATGGCCCTGGTCGGAATGTGCATGCTAAGTCGGGATCGGAAGGGTATTTCAGTAACTTGGTACATGTGAAATTTGGAGTGTTTAGGATCTAATTGAAAAAAAAGTTAATTAAGTTTGTAAGAAAGATTTGTGTAAGTGAGTGAAGTGTATTTTGTTTAAGGACTTAAGAGCAATTTTTGATTTGGAATGTTGAGTGGAGTTTGGGGTCCAATAGGATCTGCAATGTGGGTGCTAGGTGGGCATTGAATGGGGAAAAGAAGAAAAGAAAGAGGAAGAGAGTGAGGGAACACAAATTTCATTCCCGTCCCCCTCCTCTCACACTTTCCCTTCTTCTTCTCTTCTCCCTTCCTTGCTTTTTCCTTTCTTTCTCTATTGGCTTGGATTTGTGTGGCTTGGATTGTGATTTTGCTTGAGGAGGTAAGTTAGAATTAACGTTCTCCTGTTCTTCTTCTTCTTCTTCTTCTTTATCTGGTTTCATCTTCAGTTAGGGTTTGGACTAAGGGTTGTGTGGTTTCTTGTATGTGCAAGCTTTGGATTGTAAGAAAGAGCATAGTAAAGGCAAGGGAAGGATTGAGGACTGATCTTGAAGCCTGATTTTTGGATCGTCATTTCCAGGTTTGGGAATATTTTGGATGCATGTAATGGTTGAAGAGCTTCTGTGTTCTTGTCTCTGCTATATTTCTCACTAGGCTTGTAAATGGGTTTGCTTTGCTTATTTTCTGGAAGTTGATGTGTTTTGGCATGAGAATATGCATGATTAAGTGAGTAAATATGTTAGTAATGCATGTTGGGGATTGAATTGAAGTTACTGAGCTTTGGGTTTTGAAATTACTGTATTTTTAGGGTTTATGTTCTTTAATGGATGATATCTGTTTATGCATGGTATTAGTTGATTTAATTGTTGAATTAAGCTTGTTTTATGTCAATTTAATGTTGGAAGATCGATTGAAAGGTAAGATGAGTTTGATTGCTTTTTGAATTAGATTGAAAATGATTTTTATCGAGTTGTTTGAGATCTGGGTTCACTGGAATTGGAAAATCTGTGTTTGCGATATCGGGGAAGAAGAAGAGGGCGAGGAGAGTGGCTCACGCGACGTGAGCCATGCTCACGCGAAATTACTCACGCTACGTGAGCAGATTGCTCACGCAACGTGAGCAGATTGCTCACGTTACGTGAGCAATGCTCACGGCGTGAGCAATGCTCACGCAACGTGAGCAATGCTCACAAGACGTGAGCTTTGCTCACGCGACGTGAGCTTTGCTCACGCGACGTGAGCAACCTTTACGTACATGATGGTTGCTCAGGTCTTCCGGTTCTTCCGTTTTACCTCTGTTTTTCTTTCTCCAAGCAACCAGTTTCTTTTAAAATGATTTTCCAAACGCTTTTTATGGGATTTTCCTCTACTGTGTGCTATATTATCTCGATGATATGATTGATTAGTCCAATTTCTTTGGTATTAGTAACATGTTATCTTTGATAAGTTATATGTGGTATTTTTGAAATAGTTTTGGATTATAGTGATTCTGTTGAATGACCGTGGGTTTTTAACTGTATGGTTTGGATTGAGATATGCTTATTATTGTGATCCTCGTTGCATGTTTATTTAGAATGCGAAGGATTTATGAATGCTAACTTTCTGATTATTTAGTTCCAATCATGTTCTACCTTTATGTAAATCATGTTATGCATATCTTTAGTCTGTTGCTTCTATGAGAGTAATCTGCCGTGCTTAAAGGTATATTGTATTATTTCCATGATTTAGGTAATGTGTTATTAGTCATTGGCATAATGTGATTTTCCCCATGCGTTCCTGTCATACTTCAATATATTGGGTAGTGATAGAATGTTATTGATTGGATTATTGCATGCTTTAGAATATGAATTGTATGAGATATGATTGATATCCTGCTATGCTAAACTTATTTGAATAATATGGATGATGTCTGATGCATTACTATACTTTAACCTTTGAACTCATTGTGATATGTTAAATGTAATTTGGACTATGCATGATTTATATTTAGTTATCGTCACCTGATGCATGATTAGGTTTTGTATTGATAATCATTGGTATGATAGTGTTTCTATACCTGATTCTTGGCATGCTTTAGAACATTGTTTAATGTTAAAATATATGGACTGTATTATGTTTGGCAAAGGGAATTGTATAAGATTTGATCAACTTTATGAGCATATGTATATGTCTATTGTACTCTGATTTATGCATGATGTATATATTTGTATATATATATTTATGCGTTGTGCGATTCGAAATGTGTATTGTTTGATGCATGACCTGCGAGAGTCAGTCTAGTGGATAGTTAGGCATGCCTAATAGAGTCTTATGTAGCTGCAGCGCCCTTCGAACGTTTGGACCCCGATCAGGTCCCCCGTTTGGTTCCTCGCGAACCCCCCATCTGTACGGATCTTCGTGATCCTTTTTAATGTATTTGGATCGGGTTAAGATCCCCCATTAGTGAAATGCTTTGTGACAAAATAAAATGGTTTTCGATTGGTACCCGTAAGGTACTATCTGTACACTCGTTATCCACTATTGTGAGTCAGCAGGTGTTTTATTGGTTTCTGTTATTTTGAAATAACCATAAGAGAGTGATATCCGTTTGAGCATGTTAAGGATTTCAGGAATCAGTTATTTGTATTTGAATGTGACTATGGGTTTTAAATGTATGTCTGTATTATGTCAGCATGATTTTATAGTTAACATGATTATCTGTACTTATCATATGATTTGTTATAAGTTTCTGAATGCTTTGATTATGATGCGACTAGAGAATTTATGTATGTGACTTAAACATGTTTTGTTAATATATTAGCTTGTGAACCGAAGCAGCTGTGATGGTAAGTATGTGGTGATTACTGTACTCTCTGCATGATGATGATATGAATGTAATACTAATTGGTTATGCCTTCAGTCTCTGTTATCAGAATGTTTCTGCATGATGCTTAATATATTAGAGTTGCGCAGCGGTATTGTGATGCTCTAAATGTTATCCTTTGGATATTTGACTAGTGTGTATGCTTAACATGATGATTGGGTTGTCAGTTCAGGCGTGGGTACTTAGTGATATTTAATGCATGTGTTTAGCTCTTGTGACTCCGCATGGTAAGATGCTATCATTTGATACCCATGTAGGTTTATGCATGAGTTATAGTATGTAGTTCGGCATGATGATATTTGTATCGTATATTGTATGATGTCTGTATTGGTATATCCTGGACATGAGTTTATGGTCTGTTTGTAAGTTATTGATTGAATGCCTTTATTGTGCAGCCTGATTAGTGATATGTTTTGAATATCTGCATTTGTCATCTGAATGTGTTTTGCCTTGACGACCATTGTGAATGGCCGTCCATATTCTTGTGTGTTCTCCCCACTAAGCGTTATCGCTTAGCACGGATTTCCTTTCCGTGCAGGTGGCAGGTTTGGTTCTGATCGAGTCGCGCTTCTGCAAGGTCGGCCACGTAGGAGTTAGAAGTTCTGTATTTTGTTCAGCTTCTGTATTTCAGCTTTTGTAATTCTGTAGTATTGTTTATGTAATTATTATGTTTCGTTCTTGAATTTTCTTTTGGGAATGTAATAGTTAGTATGTCCTTATGTTTAGTTATTCCTTTGTTTTATTATTTCACTTATGCTTCCATTGAATGGTCATTATGTATGCTTCTGTGTATGCTTTTGCTTAGTGTCTGTGTGTGCATAAGTGATTGCATGATCAGTCCGTGCCTGCAGGTAAGGTAAGTTTTTAATTAATCCGTATTTCTGTATGCATGTTAAGTATGACTGTGTGCTTCCGCATTGTGCATGTGTATATCTGTATATGTGAGCGTCGTGTAGCGCGTCCGTCGGCGTCCTTCCAACGGGGACGGCGATGGGGGTGTTACAGTTAGTTTCCCTTTTATTGTAACGGTCCGGCTTTTATACCCTCCCCGGAACGTATCCCGTCGGGAGATCCCTGCGTACAGAGATGCTGCCCCGAACCGATACTCACAGAACTTTACACCCCCCTTGTGCGATTTTGCCTTCCGTGGGATTCGAACCAAGGACCTGGGGATAAGTCCTTAAATTCTTAGAATCCCACTACCATTAGGCTACTAGCCTAATGGTAGTGGGATTCTAAGAATTTAAGGACTTATCCCCAGGTCCTTGGTTCGAATCCCACGGAAGGCAAAATCGCACAAGGGGGGTGTAAAGTTCTGTGAGTATCGGTTCGGGGCAACATCTCTGTACGCAGGGATCTCCCGACGGGATACGTTCCGGGGAGGGTATAAAAGCCGGACCGTTACAATAAAAGGCGCCTTTTATTGTAACGGTCCGGCTTTTATACCCTCCCCGGAACGTATCCCGTCGGGAGATCCCTGCGTACAGAGATGCTGCCCCGAACCGATACTCACAGAACTTTACACCCCCCTTGTGCGATTTTGCCTTCCGTGGGATTCGAACCAAGGACCTGGGGATAAGTCCTTAAATTCTTAGCCTAATGGTAGTGGGATTCTAAGAATTAAAGGACTTATCCCCAGGTCCTTGGTTCGAATCCCACGAAAGGCAAAATCGCACAAGGGGGGTGTAAAGTTCTGTGAGTATCGGTTCGGGGCAGCATCTCTGTACGCAGGGATCTCCCGACGGGATGCATTCCGGGGAGGGTATAAAAGCCGGACCGTTACAATAAAAGGCGCCTTTTATTGTAACGACCGAGCCCGCACAGTACAGACTCGACTCCGATTACGCTCGGAGGAGGACGGAACAGACAGAGCTGCGGTGCGTTACTCACAGAACTTTACACACCCCTTGTGCATTTTTGCCTTCCGTGGGATTCGAACCAAGGACCTGGGGATAAGTCCTTTAATTCTTAGAATCCCACTACCATTAGGCTATATAGCCTAATGGTAGTGGGATTCTAAGAATTAAAGGACTTATCCCCAGGTCCTTGGTTCGAATCCCACGGAAGGCAAAAATGCACAAGGGGTGTGTAAAGTTCTGTGAGTAACGCACCGCAGCTCTGTCTGTTCCGTCCTCCTCCGAGCGTAATCGGAGTCGAGTCTGTACTGTACGGGCTCGGTCGTTACAACCTCTACCTTGGTCCCTACCACGGGCAGCCTGAGTAGCATTAGATCCAACGCCACTAGCCCCTCTCTGTGGACCCGAATCCTCACTCATCTGTGGACAACTAGCCAAATGATGCTTGGTGCTTCCACATCTAAAACACCCACCAGTGAGCCACCTACACTCATCCCGGTGAGCCTTACTGCAGTGTGAACAAATGGGTATAGCCTCAGATCTACCACCCCTGCCAGAACCAGACTCAGCTGCCGAACCCTGCCTTCTACCCCTCGTGGCTGAACCGGATGATGACTGATCTTGCGGATCCCTTGCTCTCTTACCCGAAGAAGAAGAAGAAGAACCACCCCGAGACTGATTCCTCCTCTGAGCTCGCTCTCTCAGCACCGACTCTGACCTTTCAGCCCTCATGGCAGCATCTGCATTCTGATAGTAGCTCACCCCTGGCGTGCTCATCAAGGAGATCAAAGCTACTCTTAAGGACTCATTTAACCCAGCCTCAAAATGCTTGCATCGAAAATCATCTGTCATGATCCCTCGCGGAGCATATCTAGATAACCGATTAAGCTCTTTCTCATAATCCGAAACCGACAAAGCCCTCTGCTTCAAACTCAGAAACTGTGCCCATCTCGCATCTTTGTAGGTCTGAGTTACATACTTCTTCGTAAATTCTTCATCAAAGAATTCCCAAGTAACAGGATCGGGCATCTGAGGTTGCCTGCACACTAGCTCCCACCATTCATACGCCGACCCTTTAAGCAAGGCCACAGCACATTCTGCTTGCAGCTCCGGAGGACACCTAACTTCTCTCAAAGCCCTCTTCACCTTATCTAGCCACCTCTCCACTAACTCTGATTCATCCAACCCTTTTCCATAAAAGTCTTCAGCCCCAGCTTTTCTTAAATTCTCCATGGGAGGCCTGGGGGCAACAACTCTCTCCAAGACCCTCGCCATGTCCTGTGACAGCCTGAACATGGCTTTAAAAGGTATGGCAGCGGCCTCGGGCTGGACCCTAGCAGGTTGAGCCGACACTGTAACAGAAGGATCCCTAGCTTGAGGGTTCACACTTTTAGCGGACTCCTCAAGTGATCCACGAGCAGAATTAGAAGCCATCTAAGCAAGCAAGGAAAACCGTATCAACCAACACAGCCCTAGACATAGACGTATCCATACACAGCACCACATGAACAACACCCAGAAACGCCTAAACCGGGCTCTGATACCACAACTTGTAACACCCCCTACTCATACGTAGGCGATCCCATCCGACTAGGAGTGAGATGCCGTATGGGTAAAGGTGCCACCACGCAGATACAAAATATACATGCATTCATACACAAACATACTTACCTAAATACAGGGTAATTAAAAACCTTACAAAACCATTCATGGAAGAAGCTGATCATGCATTAATATAACGGAAAACATTACATTACTATTTGATCAACCCAAAGGTACAACAGATAATTACATATCTAGAAATGTACTTATACATATGCGAATGCTTTTACAAAATTAACATAAGAGAGTTCTATACAAAAAGAATCATCAATATACAAAATTAAGCCCTACACTAAAACCCACCTGTGTTGGCTTGGCTGCGACGACTTTCCCAAGGCAAACTCCTTCCGCACCTGCATGGGTAAACACACAGTGCTAAGCGATAAACGCTTAGTGGGGAAACACATAAATCAAATGGACGGCCATTCACAATGGTCGTCAAGCAAACACATACAGATGGCATAGTCAGAAATATGCATTAGATAAGAGTATGAACATATGAACATGTAGAGTCATACATTTGATATAACCTAACTGTCTTCATAATATCACATCAATAAACATATTCGGATAAAACATGCTCATAAGTATCAAAACAATTCCAAACAATAAAGCACCTGCTGACTCAAGGTAGTGGATAACGAGTGAACGGACAGTACTTTACGAGCCGATTACAGACAGTACCTTAGGGGTATGAATCGAAAACAAATTTACTTTATCATTTGCAAAACGTTTTTATTGAGGGACCTTAAATAAGATCCAAACACATTGGAGGGTTCGAGAGGAACCAAACGGGACCTGATCGGGGTCCAAACTGAATTAAGGCTGCAGCTATAAGACTCTATTAGGCATGCCTAACTATCCACTTAATTGACTCGCAGGCTAAAATACACAGTTAACGTCCATAGTTCAATTATAACAAGTAAAGAACTTACATACCTTGAATAATCCGTACATGCAAATATCATCCATCTTACTAGTATACAGCTCATATTAAGAGACAATGTGTGCAAAAAAAATCCATAATTTAACAACCCTAAATCATGTGAAACAACTAAAATTTTATTGCAAAAACAGGGTAGGTCACAGTGGTAATCAGATTGGTTGCCATCGTGACATACCAAGGATCTTGGCAGAATGCAAGTCTGAGGTACCTCACGGTTGTAACCCATATGGTTGTCACCGTGACATACCCAGACCCCAAAACAGAATGCACTTTTGGGGTACCTCACGGTGGTAACTCATTAGGTTGCCACCGTGACATACCCACTGCCTAAGTCAGAAGAAAAAGTCTGGACACCTCACGGTGGTAACCAGGTTGGTTGCCACCGTGACATATCCAAACTCACAGCAGAATGCATCTGGTGCGTGCCTCACGGTGGTAACCAGATTGGTTGCCACCGTGACCCATGCCCAGATGCGATACCCAAGAGCAATTTTCCAGATCATTCAAGCCAAAATCCCAAAACTCTCACTTCAACCAAAATATCCTCACTCCAATAATAATATTAAACCAATCAAACATCAATAAATCATGCCATAAACAAATCCTACTCATGAATTCAAAGAACAATATCAATTTACATAATCAATCTCATCACTATTCATACCACAACTCCATAATCTCACATTTGGTTCAATAACTCACAATCAAGGTTTCATGAACAATAGAAATCAAAACCCATAACATAATAACCAATAAAAACATCAAGAACATCAAAAATTTCCAGAATTTCATCCAAATTATAAATTGCAAACAATGCATAAAACACAAATTCCCAAACCTTGAAATCCTTAGCTCCAAATTAATGAGCTCCACTAGATCCAACCTTCTCTTTGCCCTTTGGCTCACGAGGAGGCTCAACTAAACATCAAACCACAAAAACACACAAACACAAAACTCTAACTTAGATCCAAGCCCAGAAAATATGAAGAAGAAAGATGAAGAAGAGGAAGAAGAAGATGGAAAATGCAGAAAACTTACTAATTAAATGCAAGGTGTGATCAATTCCCACTACCAAGAGCTTGAATCCAAGCTAGGGCAACTAAAGAGTGAAGAAGAGGAAGAAGAGCAATAGAGGGAGGAGAGGAACGGGAAAAGGGATAGGAAAATCTGATTTCCTATTTTCCTTTCCTCCTTTTACTTACCCTTACCCAAACCCTAGACACATGGCATCTCTCTAGTGGTGGAAATCAACCACTCACACCCTACAAACATACATCATGGACACACAAAGAACACCCTACTAAAACACACCCTACCATGGTATGAGCAACCACACACACAAACACAACTCCAAGAACACACTCTACAAACATATGAGTAAGCACACCCAAATGCAACCCAACTAATTCACACCCTAACACCACACATGCACCCACATGCTAACAAAACTCTTAAAACATACATTTCTACCCAAAATGCCCTTAATACATGTCAAAACTCACACAATGCACATGCACAAACATGGCTCATACTACTAGGGGGCAAACGGGGTGTGACATGAAGTTCAAGATGTTTTGAGACATTGTCACTCTTTGGATGTAGGTGGCCACTTTAGCGTATCAAAAACAATATCTAAGGTAGTTCAATTTGGTTTTTGATGGCCTACATTATTCAAGGATGCTAGAAATTTTGTGCTTACATGTGATAGGTGTTAAAGAATGAGTAATATTTCTAGGAAACATGAGATGCCTTTGAAAGGAATTCTTGAAGTTGAGCTTTTTGATGTTTAGGGCATTGATTTTATGGGTCGATTTCCTAGTTCTTTGGGTTATAAGTATATTTTGGTTATGGTCAATTATGTCTCAAAATGGGTTGAAGCAATACCTACCATTACAAATGATGCAAAGGTTGTTAAGAAGATGCTTAAGAAAATAATTTTTCCAAGATTTGGCACTCCTAGAGCATTAATTAGTGATGGAGGTTTACATTTTTGTAATCAAGTGATAGAAGCTCTTTTCAAAAAATATGAGGTAACACACAAGGTTGCTACTCCCTAGCACCCACAAACAAGTGGTCAAGTTGCAGTGAGTAATAGAGAGATTAAATGGATTCTTGAGAAAATGGTGTCTTCTTCAAGGAAAGATTGGGCATTAAAGCTAGATGATGCTTTGTGGGCATATAGAACAGCTTTTAAAACTCCAATTGATCTTACACCTTATCAATTGATCTATGGGAAGTCTTTTCACTTGCCCATGGAACTTGAGCATAAGGCATGTTAGGCAACAAGATCTTTGAATTTTGATATGAAAAAGGCAGGTAGGAAAAGGCTGCTTCAACTTAATGAATTGGAAGAATTAAGGATGAATGCTTATGAAAATGAAAGGTTGTATAAGGATCGTACTAAATTATGGCATGATAAGCATTTAATGAAGAAGGAATTTCATGAGGGAGAACTTGTTTTACTTATAATTCCAGACCAAAATTGTTACCTGAAAAGTTGAAGTCACAATGGTCAGGCTCTTTCAAGGTTATCAAGGTACATCTTTATGGAGCAATTGAAATCATTAATGATGAGGGAGAAGTTTTTAAGGTTAATGACCATTGTCTCAAGCCTTATTTGATTGGTGAAGCATTTGACCAAGTGAGTTCCATCTCCCTATTTCCACCTTCATTTGAACAAGGTACCGTCAAACTATAGACAATTCTATGTAGCAGGGTGTTTTTCCCGCATTTTCTATTTTTATTTTTGGTATATTACAGTTAATTATTTTATTTATGTTTTCCTTATTATTTTTGATTTTCTTTGAGCCACATTGGAATATTAGTATAATTTATGTTATTAGTAGTTTTTATTTTACTAATAGTTATATTTTATATTTTATGCTATTTTTGTAATTTTCTTTGGGGACATAGTCTGTCATGACTCGTAACAATTGTCATGAGTCGTGATAGAAGCAAGACGTTACGAGTCATCATATATGTGCCGACTCATAATGGGGGTATATCAGGTGTCACGAGTCGTCAAGTTTGTGACGACTCGGGACAGAAGGTGAACACCCTTATGACATTCTATACTATAAGTGCAATAACTGAATGTTTCAGTTATGTTGTCAGTACTAGCGTCACAAAATGATGCAACAATAAACAGTTCAGTAAAAAATTTTCACATTCAAATATTAATAATAATATAGCAGTCCATACATAGCACTGTCTAAAAATTTCGTACATAACATATCTATAAATCATACACCTTATAGTCCACTAGAATCGTATACATGCCATGCCTATATTCTTATCCATGCATTTGCTCCAGTTGAGTGATCATCCATTGCAGTAGTACACATGCCATGCCTATACCTTTATCCTTGCTGTCGATTACTTTGTTCGGTCGTCACTACATCTTTGGCCACATCAAAATCTACTATAAACTGCGTGCAGTGACACTCTACGCCTTGAGCATTAAAATGCCCAGTGGTGGATGTATATCCTAAATTTTCCATGACTTAATTAAATATATACATGCATGAGCACACATGTATTTTCTTCATTTAAACTATATGCCTTCATTTAATTTCTTATTAAATCTTTTACTTCAGTTATTTATCTTTATATCTCTTGGTATCATTTCCTTATCTAAACTTCAACATTCTCATTTCATTTATTAGTATCATTATTGTCTATACTGTAAATTTTACAAATTTTTACCCTTATGACCAATCCACTAATTTAATAATTAGTCAATCACTTTCTTTACAGTACTGATATTAGAGCTCTACTCATAATACAATTGCACTATTTATCATACTTAATTTCATTCAGTTACATTTCGTATCATATTCCTAAATTATCAATACTATTATTAAAGTAATATTTAAAATACTTATATTATTTATTTTACCTGGCAATTATATTTTAATTCTTTAATTTACTTTTCTATCATCAATTTACAGTTTAGTCCCTAAACTTTCATTAAATTACAGTATTACCTTCAATTTTCACTTATTTACAATAATGCCACCAATTATTTTATTTACTTATTTAACCCATTATTTTTTTTATCTAAAATATTCACATTATACTATAATTATTTTGCTTAATCAATATTTCCATAAATAATTTAATTAGTTATCAAATTGAAATTCTAATTCAATTTGAATTCTAATCCAATTAGAGTTCTAATCCAAATAGACTTATAATCCATTTAGAGTTTTAATCTATTTAGAGTACTAATCCAAATAGACTTCAAATCCATTTAGAGTTTTAATCTATTTACATTAGGGTCCTTCAATTTCATTTAAATTACGATTTTACCTTTCTTGTTTACTTTAATTACAATTATGCCATTACTTATTTACTTTTCATACTAAATTCATTACCTATCATGTGAAATTACCATTTGGACCTAAATTTCCATTTTCTTACTAAATTACCCTTTTAACCCTTCAATTTTCATAAAATTACGATTTTTATCCTTAACTTTTTTCATAATTATAATTATACCCTTATTTAAGCTTGTTCTCCCATTCAATTCATTTTTCTCATGCTTTACACAAATATTATTCAATAATTACATCTAAGTCCTTTAACTTTCCATACTTTTGTAAAATTTCAATTAGGTCCTTGTACTGCCTTTACATTATGAATATGCCATTAATTACTCTTATCATTCACTTAAATTATCAATTAACTTTCAAATTATAAATTAGTCCTTAAATTAACATTTGCACGTCAAATTACACTTTAGTTCCTGAACTCTACATTCTTTTACACAATTACAATTTTAACCTCATTTTTCAATCAAATTTCACTTATTAGCTTACTTTTACATATAATTACTGTTTTGCCCTATAAACTTTTATCAAATTAGAATATTGCCCGTCTTTTTACTTTTATTTACATTTATGCCGTTAATTAATTAAACTTTCACATTATTCACTTCCTAACTTAAAATTTACCAATTAGTCCCATAATTAATGACTTCTTTGGTAAATTACGTATTAGTCCTTAAACTTATTATCTTCTTTCAATTTAGCCCCTTCTTTACACTTTTTCAATATATATCACAATTAATCTCATTTTAATCATTTTCTTCAAATTTGTCCCTAGTATCATCCAGTAGGAATCGCTAGACTGGATATGCGGGACTGGGCTCTATAGCCCAAACCTACCGAAGTGGCCAATTGGAGGCCATATTGCACTTCGGTAGTGTCAGAGTGACCACTTGGGGGCCAGATTACGCTCCGACGACAGTACACTTACACTATACATTACACTATAACACATATAAGTAGGTCGTCGTTAGTCTACAATTGCAAGTCGCTATGACTCGCTACCGCGGCATACAATGACGTCCCTATGGCTAGCCATCTATATCCTGGACTAGGTTTACTACCAGATCACTAAGGGCAATACATAATCATCATTCAATACAGTTTCCACTTACAATATAATATGAAATAAGTCCACAATATTAATCAGTACAGAACAGTATCACTTTCAGTTCATTCTTTTTCCATCAGTTCCAATCCAATTCACTTAATATTCATTATAAACTTCATTCATACCATAAATTCACTTAAATGTATACATTCTATCAGTTTCATTATAAATATAAGGCAATATCACACTTTTATATATACAATTTTTCTCCATTTATGACAAGTAAATTCAAATGTACTCATTTTTTTATTCTTTATTCATTTTATACCACTATACTTAATAAATAATCAAGTTATACACCTTTTGATTTAAGATTACCATTCGGCCACCTTAACATTTCCATCCCAAAAATTAATTTTCTCTCATTTATCTTTTAATTAGTTAGATTACATGTTAATTTACTTAGATATACCAACATTAGTTCATAAAATATTCCCATGAAACCTTAAGTATACTATTCGGCCAAAACTTCATTTACCCTTTAACTATATTTTTCTTTCCTTTAATCACTCAATCTGTTAGATCCCATGTCATATATCACAAATATACCACATATATGCATTATTTATCAAAGTATAACATAGTTTACCATAGGAATACCATTCAGCCTAGGTTTTATATTCACATTAACTTTACTTTTCTTTCCTTTAACCATTCCATTTGCTAAATATCATATTAAACATTATCTAAATATCATTTACATGCTTAAATCACCAAAGAAATTCAATATTGCCCTTAATGTTCAATTCGGTCGAGGTGGAGTTTCATATTTAAAATGTTATTTTCCCATTTTAAACAGATACATAGTCATTTTTAACCTTTCCAATCATGTTTATAAGGTTTAGTTCAATTATACATGCATATTTCATATACCTTAGACTTAAACATAACCTTAAATAATGCATTCTTTCTTAATGGAAAATGAAGGATATTGTATCCACTAACCTCAGTTTCTTATTCTCCACGTCCTAAGCATGCTTTCCATGCCTTTGCTCATTGAAACTCCTTTCTCTCCATTAAAATCCTAAAGTGGCCAAATATATTCATCAAGATCTACTCAAAATCTTGCTTTCTTTTTGCAATATAACCATATAAATATATTCTACATATCCTAAAATACCTATTGGAACCTTTAAATTAAATTATAGACTCCTAAATCACTTACCTCATATTTCGGGCATAACCTTTGTCACTAACTTTCTCCAACTTCTTTCACTTCATATGAGGTTTGGAGGCTATTATCATTGAAAAGAGAGGCTGGATTTTACTTAGGAACCTTTGATTTTATGGAATAGAAAATGGTGGAGAGAAACTATGGAGGTTATTTAGCCATGGAGAAAGGGTTTTCTGATTTTTAGGAATATATACATAGGTGTTATAATGGGTTGGGCTTGGTCCAATTAATTAGGCCAACCCAATTCTAAGCCCATTTAAGAAATTAGGCCCAATTAGCAATCCAAAATAAATTCTCTCACTTCCCAAGCTTAATTTCTCCCAAAATCAGTTCCATAATTCTTAAAATATATAATTTAGCCTTCACATAATGTTTCAGTTTAATTGAAGACCGTTTCCCAGCCCAGTAATTTCTTACCAGTCCGATAACTCAATTTTCTATCTCACCGTAAAATTTATTTTTCATTATCATTTGATTCTCCATAATATTTCAAGCAAATCTATACTTTCAGCTATTTTTTCTGAGGTCCACAACTCCATTTAGAGTGTAGTCAAACCTTAGTCAAACTAATCAAATTAAAGTCAAACTGGTTCGATCGGTCCAGTTGAGCCGGTTCGGTTCACTAGTTAAACTGGTTTGGTTCACTTTTCATCCTTAACTTATTTTTTTGCCCTTAATAACTTATTTGACTCCAATTCCAACTCAATCAAGGTCCATTTTCGGTTCGATCCAATTATACTAATCTGATTCATCTATTTTTCGGTGTCACCCTAAAATTATTTTTTCAATACCAAACTGTTCTACACACTATTTAGAATCTATCTATGCCTTCAGATAAATTTTTAGAGGTAATTTACTATCTTTAAAGCCTCGATCAAATTTTGGTAAAACCTAATTACTATTTGAATCGAACCAAAGGCTTTTCTTAAGTTTGACTTTTGGAGACCTATTTGACCTCACTTTTACTCTAAATTATACCATCAGACTCCTTATAACTTGTACTTTCCAATTGTCCAATAAAATAATTTTAACTTCCGGGTTCCCGGGAGGTCACCCATGGGCTTCCCTTGTAACACCCCGTTTCCCACCTTAGTAGTTTGAGCATATGTGTGTGTGTGTGTGTGTGGGTGTCATTGCATGATTTATTAGTTTTATGGGTATAATTGTATGTTATATTTTAATTGTGTGGTGTGTTTGTGTTGTTAAGAGAATAAGAAGTATTAAAAGGGGAATTTGCCAAATTCACCACAACCTTATGACACTACAAGAAATTTGACTTTTTGTGACGCAAAAAATTGTCATGAAAAATTCATTTTTCGTCGCTGAAAAGATAAGGTGACGATTTTTTATCGTCACAGAGAACGTAACGGTAGGCGCGTAACATAAAAGTTTACGTGACGATTTACTTTTTTATCACCGTAAGTATATTTTTTGTGACGAAAATAATTATTGTCATCTTTAATTCTTACTTTTCATGACAAAAATTATGTCATAAATAAAATTATATTTCGTCACATTATATTGTTTATCGTCACTAAAAATTGGTATTTTTTATGACAAATTTAAAATTCGTCACGAAATTAAATATTTTTAATGACGAAACTCTGTTTCTTGTTAAAACCATTAAGCATTGGTTACGTAATTATCGTCACAAATAAATATAATTTTCGTCATAAAATATTTAACTTCGTCACTAAATCTAATACTTTAAGTGATGAAAAATAATTTCGTCATTAAATTAATGTATATTAACGATGAATATAAATCGTCATATTACGTTACATTTTAGTGGCATAAATAGGGATAAAAATAATTGTCACAAAAAATAGTTTTAGTGACAATTTTTTATTGTCATTAAATTATATTTTTTTATTACAATATTAATATCGTAATTATAAACATTATACCGTTATTTATGAACTAACAAGTCGACAAATTATGACAAATATACTTATCATATATGCATTGTATTAAAAATGACACATTTTAAATTTAATGTCATACAATCAATTAAATTTCTAAAAAAAATCTAATATAATGTATTTATTCAAATAAAAGGTTAATTAAAAAAAACATACTGTCTAATACAAAAAATTAAATTTGCATCCTAATCAAGAAATAAAATCTGTTGAAACTTCAAAATTTGCATTCTGCTCCTGCAAAAAAAAAATCTTATATTAGATAAAAAAACTCAATCATGTAACACCCTTCATTTATACACATTACAATTCCAACGATACTGATTACTTGATTTTCTTAAACTACTCTTCAAATTATTGCGAAATTCAGGTAATTATTTTTTTTTTATCCTTTCACTATACCCATCTGCCCTATAGCTATTTAGTTTTACTATTCATTCAATCAAAATACAAATATGTCACTTAATTCAACCGAAATTTCGGCAGAATCCCCTCTATAATATTGCCTATCCCCCTGTAATCAATAAAATCTTTACACTTCAAATAATCATATATTTATTCCACCCACTTCAATTCAAACTCCAACACAAGTTTGCCCATCCTCCAATTTAGATCCAATCTCACATACCATATATTATAATATACTTATATCATCCAATTTCAGTACTCAATTCAATTATACAAAATACAAAGGTATAATATTAATACATCAAAACTATCAGCTAAAAATAAATGCACAAGTATCACATTGACGTAAATAAAAGAGAAGTTACACTTGTTACCTGAAAATTCATAAACGTCGCTATTAATTGAACAGTTTGGAATGAACCTAAATTAAAGAACTGCAAAATTAAAAACCACTAAAACATGAGATACCAAGCAATTCAAAGAGTTTCAAAATCAAATACAAGAAATTAAAAGAAAATAGAATTTATGTAAGTCTCAAAACAGACTAATTACATTACAAAACTTGTATATTAATTACTTATCCAATTTTCGGCTGCTTGTTGAGATGACCAACCTTTTCGAATTGAATAATGGGTTTGCTTATAAAGATCAATCCTACCACATGGTTCTCTGTTCAATTCATGTTGAGACTATTAAAATCGATATACATTTCGATCCATAATGTCAGAAATAATCCCAGTGACACAAGTTATCATTATTTCATACCACTCCATTTATTTACCACATTTCACTAATTTATCTTCACAACATGCCATTAATCACATATATATACAATTAAAATGCCTTAACAATCATAATATACCTCGTATATACAAGTATACATTCGGACACCACTTTTTTCTTCCCATTCCGAACCACCTTCATTTTATTTCATCAGACTAAGTTTATTTCATATCTTACTAATTATATATATTATTGTTTATACAAGTATTCACTACATTTCACTAGTCCAATTCTGTTTATAAATTTCCCCTTTTAAAGGTGTATAACCCAATTAATTTGTTTATGACCAGAAACTCTGATTTTCTTAACAATTTAATTAATTTTATTATTATAATTATCTTTAGGTATACTTAACTATACTTATTATTTATTAACTACACTTAATTTCTCTAATTCATTCACTTACTATCTAATTCCATTCTGGCTCTATAATACAATGCAAATTCTGTTTACGTAAATGATAAAACTATTAAGACTTTTTTTTTATAAGTGATGGAAAAATTCCAATCTAAAAACTCCTATTCGAATCTAAACTAGCATACTGTTCTTTTTTTTTAAAAAATATAACTGTTAAAACTATTGTTGTAACACCCTTAAACGATAAATAATAACTTAATTGTCTTAAACTACTCTTACAATTATTGCAAAAATCCGGGTAATTTTTTTTTCCAACTGTTTTATAACTATTAAATCTTACTATTCATACAATCATTCTAAAATAGGCTACTTAAATTCTACCGAAATTTCGGCGGAATTTCCCCTATAATATTGCGTATCCCCCTGTAAACAGAAAGTCTTAACACTTCTATAATCAAATACATTTTCATCCATCCTACTCCAATTCAAACTCCAACACAATTTTGCCCATCCACCAATTTAAGTCCATTCACAACTCATATAATAATTCACAATATCATCACTCACTATTTACATCAATTTTACAAAATACAAAGATACTATGATAATACATCATCTATCACTATAAATAATTTTTCAATAAGTCAGTACATTTTTACTATTGTAAAACCTATTTTTTTACTGATTTTTATGAATGAAAGTTTTTTTTTTTTAAATTATGTGAACAGCCCCTATTGTCCATTAATTAACGCCTATTTCAATTTCATATATATATATATGAGGAACAACAAACATACCCTTTGTTACTAAGCCATCTTGGATAGTTCATTTGCATCCTTTTTAAGCTAATTCTTTTAATTCAATTAACTACCATTAACCATTCTCATATTTATTTAACATGTGAAATTGTCAGCACATTTAGAATGTAAACAAACCAGGTTAACTCCTCTTCCTAACCAAGCCGTGAGGGTCACAAAGAGACAAGTTCATCATACTCTTCTAATTTCACTTTAATTTATCATTCTATATTTGTGTAATGTTAGCTCACATGCAAGTTCAACAAGCTAACAAAATAACTTTACAATTTCATTTTAATGGTAGAAATAGCTACACCGTAATAACTTATCAATTTTCAATATCTAATTGTCAATAAGCTAAAGGAGTTATTTAATAGCAAATAAAACTAGAACCATATATCAGCATTCCCTAATATACATAATTTGCCAATTAGACATTAAACTTCAGTACACATAACACAAAAATTCCATAGCATGGTTATCTTATATAAAATCATATGGAAAGGTAGATTTGATTTACTCCAACTAATTGCTCAATTAACACAGAAAATTTATCAATCAATTCAATAAACCTTAACCACGCATATACTGTAAATATAAATCGTACCTTAACAATTTAATTTATAAATAAATCTTTTGGAAAAGGTAAGTTTGGTGGCCACTAACCGATTTTTCTGATATTTTTGGCTCATTTTACCATCGCCGGAGACTCGCCGGAGCTCCACCGAAGACACCGAAATCACCGGGAGGAAGCTTGGAGCGCCGGGGTTGCTTTTTCGGTGGTCACGCGCCGTGAAGATCGTTCATTTCGCCGGAATTGATGCCGAAAGCTTCGGTCTGCTCCCTCTCCGATCTGCTCATCACCGGCGATTTAGGAAGATCCACGGCCACCGGAAGCTTCGTCTGGCTGCCGTGAGTCCAGTCGCACCACTCGTGTCGCCGATCGTTGCCGGAGCTGGCCGGAACACACTGAAGAAGCTTTAGTCTTTTTCTCCCGCTTCCTGGATCAACGACACCATGACGACGGGAAATCGCCGTGATCGGCAACAGAGCTGCTTGCCCACGACGCCACCAACCGCTCGCCACCTTCCGCCGCTGCTCCACCGTCCCTCTCTCCCTCTCTCTTTCCTTCTCTCCTTCTCTGGTCTCTTTCTTTTCCTTTACCGTGTTCTGTCTCTCTCCTTTCTATTCCCTTACCTTCTCTTATTTTATTTGTCTATATACCCTTTATTCTTTAATTAATATTTTCTAATCCAATTGCACGTAAACATACCTCTATGTTTATACATATATTTGTCTAATAATTTCTTTCAATAATTAAGTTGAGTAGCTTTAAGAAGAAATTTGACCTCTTATGCGCCAAAATTTAACTTTTGATAAATATTTAGCACGTCAAGCTATTAATAAAAACACCAAAAATTTTGGGGCGTTACAATTGTAATATCTATTAAAAGAAAAGCATATGTAATTCAAACGTACTATTTTTCTAATCAATTTAAAATTCAAAGATCAGCCCCCGCTCAATGTAATTAAAAAAATGAAAATATAAATATTAAATCTACGAATATTATAGAAATTAGCATTCTATTTATAAGGTCACATATAGTCAAGTAGAATAAATAAATGATCATACCGATGGTAATAATAATATAACAAGTAACAACATCTTCTCAATATTTCAATACACTTGTCGAATTTTTATAAAATTCAAACAATTAATATAACTTATTTTATGCCATGATATTTTCACAAGAAAAGTGGGTGATCTGCATGGTGAATTTGCCAGCTTGCGGACCCAAAATAGACCCAAAAAGGTTAGAAATTTTTCCTTCATATTAAAGGTGACGAAATTGTATCTCGTCACAGTATATTCATTTTTTGTGATATATTTATTTGTCATAAATATAATAATTTTTTATGCCGATATGTTATTCGTGACGAAATGATTTTATTATCTCTAATTTATTTAATTATGACAAAAATAATTCGTCACTAATTTATTTAATTATGACAAAAATAATTCGTCACGAAAAATAAATATTTTGTAACGATTATATACGTTGCAATAAGTTATTATTTTGTCATTAAATTTTTTCCCTCCAAAAAATGGTGGGAAATTATCTGTCCTAAATAAATCATGACGAAATATATTTTTTCGTCACCAAATTAATCTTTTAGTGATGATAATTAAAACATAAAATGACGTAAGATAATTTCATCACAGTAATAAATAGTATGGTGACTTTTAAAAAATTCGTCGTTGTAAGTTATAATTAGTGACGAAATTTTATGTGTCATTAAAAAATTCGTCACAAAAAGTCAAATTTCTTGTAGTGTGACTAGTGGCAAGAGGGTGGCTTTATAAGCTTAAGAGAGAAAAAATGAGAGAAAGACCAAATCTGCGCTCTCTCCCGTTTCCTCTTCATGCCCCTCCTTCTTCTTTGCTTTTTCTCTTCCTCCTTGCTCACTTGTATCTCTTTGAGTTAGTGATTTGTGTTTAGGTTTGGCAAATTCTAGAGCTAATTGAGTAAGTTTTGCTCTTCTCTTCTTCTTCTTCTTCTTCTTCTTCTTCCTGTTTGTTTCCCGTTGGGTGTGTGTGTTCATGTGCTTAGGGTTTATGAATTTTTGGTGTGTTTGTTTATTGTAGTTGAGATTCCTCCTAAGGATCCTAAAGGAAATGAGATTGTTGGTGGGAGTTCAGCCCTTTGAGCTTGTAAAGCTTAGGAGTTCAAAGGTTTGGGAATTATGTGTGAAATTTGAATGTTTACCTTTTTGGAATTTTGTTATAATTTCTAGAGATTGTGGAGTTTAAATTGCTTATAATAGTATGATTGTTGTGGGTTTTGATTAATTTGAGTTGATTCAAGATGGGTGTTGTGATTTATAGAAAAGATTGAGTTTTAATGGATTTTACATCAAAATTATGGGTTTGAAATATTGGGGTTTGAATTGTTTATTTCCAGATTTTGATTGAAGAAGCTGGAAAGTCGACTCTGTCGCGAGCGCGACACCCATTGCGAGCATTACAGAGTCCGGTCATTCGAACTCCTGCTGTGTAGTGCCTCTATCGCAGGCGTAATTTTCATCGCAAGCACGACAAGAGCTCGACTGTTGGGCAGCTGTCGGGCAGATTGCTGTTGCGAGCGCACCTATACGTGTGAGCGCGACAATAACTTTCTCTCCCTCTGTCGTGAGCGAGACCCATGTCGCGAGTGCTATAGAGGCCTGCCAGCCCTTCCTTGCGCAAGCGTGGAGGCTATCGCGAACGCGACAGTGGGTGAATTTCACCTCTATCGCGAGCGCGACTGTACCCTATTCTATTATGTTAATTGTTTTATGCCTTTTTGTCTAGTTACTCACTTATGTATTGCTAATGCCTTTATGTATAAATAATTATATATCACAATATCTTTGATACATGTCCGTTGTGTTGAATTATGCCTAGCCTGCAAGAGTCAAGTTACTGGATAGATAGGCATGCCTATAGAGTTCTGTAAGCTGTAGCCCCGTAGTGTTCTGGACCCTGATCAGGTCACTGTTTGGGTCCTTGCGATCCTGATGTGTTTGGATCTTATTTAAGATCCCCAGTGAAAATATTTTTGTATGAAAATGAAAGAAGTTGCTTTTGTTCGTACCTATGGGTACCTAGTGTTCACTCGTTATCTGCTACTCTGAGTTTACAGGCATATCTTTGATCCTATTATGAATGCAATATTATTTTATGATGAGATATGAATGTGACTATGTTAAGTTACTCTTGTGCGTAAAGTATGATATAAGTGATATGTTTTATATGGATAATTGTATACTTCTGTATGTGCCATATGTATGAGCATTGCCTTGACGGCCATTGTGAGTGGTTGTTTATCTTTTGTTTTCCCTACTAAGCATTATTGCTTCGCACGGGTGTTTCATCCGCGCAGGTGTGGAAGCTGTTAGATGTTTTGGGAGTCCGATCCGCAATCGTCAGAGCCAACACATAGAGAGGGAATTTTTTTATATTTTGTATTTGTATTTTGAATTCTCTCATGTAACCCTTTTGGATATGTATATGTTTTTGCAACTCTATAAGAAGGATATTGTACTTCTTTTGTAATGGAGATATTCTTATTAATGAATGAGTTTTGAGTATTGTTGTTGGCTTATGATTGTGTTTTAAAGTTTTAATTTACTCTGTATATTTTGATGTTATACCCGTGGGTTGTTATGTATATCTGTTCTGCTCTATAACACACTTATCTATGCGGACACTCACTCCTCTATGGGGATGAGTCCCCTACATATAGGTATGGGGTGTTACAATTTTATTGGTGTCAGAGCGTAGGTTAGATTTTTCTGGGTGACCGTAGAATAGATTTTTATTTAGCATTAAGTTGGCCTAATGCAGATGTCGTATTATTTTGTAGTTAGATGGAGTTAGCGCGTGGTCCCTCGAGGGGTCAGCTGAGAGTACGAATCAATAAGAGCAAGATCCATCTGTGTCTGGTCCTGCTCAACCGGCTAGGGCACAGCCTGAGGCTCTAGCCATGCCTTTTGAGGCTATGTTAAAGATATCTCATGATATGGCTCGAGTCTTAGAAAGGGTGATGGCCTCGAGAGCTCCAATTGAGAGTGTAAGGAAGTCTGGAGCTGAGGACTTTTATAGGACTAGTGTGGATAAGTCCGAAAAGGCAGAGTTATGGATTGAGAAGGTGAAAAGGTTTTTGGAAGAGATTTGTTGTCCAATAGATAGGAAAGTGGAGTTTGCAGTTTCACTCTTGTAGGGTTCAGCTTATGATTGGTGGAGATTAGTTCTGAGTCAACCTCATTTGCCTGACTCAGTCACATGGGAGTTCTTCAAGAGAGAGTTTCATAACAAGTATGTGACTAGGGCGTATAGGAAGGCTAGATGGGTGCAGTTTTTGTGTTTAAAGTAGAGGGGTTTGTCGGTTGTTGAGTATGAAAAGGAATTTAACCGGCTTAGTAAGTATGCTCCTTCGGGTGTTCTCACAGAAGAATTTAGATGTCAGCATTTTGAAGCAGGCCTGAATGAGACCTTGAGAGCAATGCTAATTTCTTTGATAAGTTCCCCAATAGTTAGTTATTATTAGACTGTGCAGGTAGCTTTGAGGGCAGAGCGATCGAAGACAGTTTTGAGAGAAAGAGCTCAGAAGAGAAGTGCTCCTCATGGAGGTTCATCTTCTGGGAAGAGGTCTAGGGGTTTTTAAGGGAATTCTCCATATGAGTATACTCCTAGCCCTGCTTCAAGAGGAAGAAGACAAGGGTTCTCAAGGTTCTGGAGCTGGTAAAAGTGGTTCTGGTGGCCGAGGTGAGGTGGTGCCAGAGTGCTCTTATTGCAACAAGCGCCATCGGGGCGAATGTCGGTGGTTGACCGGTGGCTGCTTTAAGTGTGGTAGTACGGATCACTTCTTTTTCAAGGGAGGCAAGAAGCTAGTAGAGCGAGGTCTAATGCCCCTCAGGCCAGTCGAGGTCGTGAAAGAGGTCGAGGTCGTGGTGGTCGGCCTAGAGAAGGTGTTGTATCTGTGATAGTGGATCACCCGGTTATGGCACCAGTAAGAGCTTATGCTATAAGAGCTTGGGAGGATCAAGATGCGCCTGAAGTTATTGCTGGTAAGTTCCTACTCCTTGACATTGAATTGCATGCTCTAATAGACCCTGGGTCCACACACTCATATTTATGTTCTGATAAATTGTATGCTAAGTTGCCTAGTGTGGAGCATTTAGACTATGAGATTTGTGTGACTAGTCCCTTAGGGCATAGTGTCAATATGAGTAGAGTGTTCAGGAACTGTCCTCTCATGGTCCAAGGTGTAGAGTTTCCTGTGGATTTGATTAGTCTTCCTTTCCATGAGTTTGATTTGATTTTGGGTATGGACTGGTTGTGCAAGCATCGGGCGGTAGTGGATTGTCATAGAAAGACAGTGGTGCTTAAAAGAGGTGGTTGATCTTCAGTGGTCATGAGAGGTTTTGGTTCTAGCTCTTTGGGCAATGTGATTTCAGCTATGCAAGCGAGGCGTTTTATGAGAAAGGGATGTGAGACATTTTTGGCCTTGGTTTTGGATTCTAGGCAGAGTCAAGTTAAGATTCAGGATATTCCAGTGGTAAGGGAGTTTGCAGATATGTTCCCTAAAGAGTTACAGGGTTTGCCACCTGAGAGAGAGGTGGAGTTATCCATAGAGATTATGCCAGGCATTACTCCTATTTCTAAAGGTCCTTATCAAATGGCTCCTGTGGAATTGAGAGAGTTGAAAACTCAATTACAAGAGCTATTGGATAAAGGCTTTATCAGGCCTAGCATTTCCCCATGGGGTGCTTCGGTGCTATTTGTTAAGAAAAAAGGATGACACATTAAGTATGTGTATTGATTATCGGCAAATTAATAAAGTCATAGTGAAGAACAAGTATCCGTTACCTCGGATAGAGGATCTTTACTGATCACAAGAGTTTAAAGTATCTCCTAACTTAGAAAGAGCTAAATCTCAGGCAGAGACAGTGGTTAGAGCTTTTTAAGGATTATAATTGTATTATTGATTACCACCCGGGAAAGGCGAATGTGGTTGCAGACGCCTTGAGTAGGAAGTCATTTTCGGCCTTATCTTTGTGACGGGTTAGATGGAGATTTGACTTTGATGGAGCTTTGATTGCCCAGCTGAAAGCTAATCTTTCTCTGAAGCAGTTGATTGTTGATGCTCAGAGGAATGATTTGAAATTGCAGCAAGTTTTGCAAGTAACTCAAAGTGGGGGTTAGACTGACTTCTCTATTAAGGAAGGGGTGCTAAGTTATAGAAATCGTTTGTGTGTGCCTAATGATGATGAAATGAAGAGAAAGCTTTTGTTAGAGGCACACACTACGGTCTTCACTATGCATTCTAGAAGTGAAAAGATGTACTGTGATTTGAAAGAGTTCTATTGGTGGCTTGTAATAAAGAGAGATATTGTGAATTTCGTCTCTAAGTGTTTGACTTATCAGCAGGTAAAGGCTGAGCACCAAGTTCCATCACGGTTGCTCAATCCTTTACCTAGTCCTCAGTGGAAGTGGGATAATATCACTATGGACTTTGTATCGGGTTTGACTTTGACTCAACGGAAACATGATTCAGTTTGTGTAATAGTCAAGTGGCTCATAAGACGGCACATTTCTTACCGGTTTGACTTGACTACTCGATGGATAAGTTAGCGGAGATTTATGTGAATAAAGTGGTCCAATTGCATGAAATTCCATTATCAATTGTGTCTGATTGGGATCCGAGATTTACATCAAAGTTTTGGAAAGAGTTGCAAGTAGCTTTGGATACTTGACTGAATTTTAACACTACTTTCCATCCTCAGACTGATGGGCAGTCAGAAAGGGTTATTCAGATTCTAGAGGATATGCTTTCGGGTTGTGTTTTGAATTTTTCAGGCAGTTGGGACAGATATGTATCCCTGATGGAATTCGCATATAATAATAGTCATCAGATGAGCATTGGGATGTCACCGTTTGAGGCTTTATATGGAAGAAAGTGTAGGACTCTAGTTTGTTGGAATGAGTTATCTGAACATTCTTTTGTGGGTTCGAAATTGGTTCGAGATATTGAGGAAAAGATTAAAGTTGTGCAGCAGAATTTAAAGGTAGCCAAGGACAGACAAAGATCTTATGCTAACTTGAAATGAAAAGACATTCAGTTTGGAGTTGGAGATAAAGTGTTCTTGAAAGTGTCGCCGTGGCGTAAGGTTCTTTGCTTTGAGAATTTTGAGGACGAAATTCCTTAAGGAGGGGAGAGTTGTAACACCTCATTTCCCACTCTAGTAGTTTGAGCATGTGTGTGTGGGTATCATTGCATAATTTATTAGTTTTAAGGGTATAATTGTATGTTATATTTTAATTGTGTGGTGTATTTGTGTTGTTAGGAGAATAAGAAGTATTAGAAGGGGAATTTGCCAAATTCACCACAACCTTGTGACAAGTGGCAATAGGGTGGCTTTATAAGCCTAGGAGAGAGAAAATGAGAGAGAGACCAAATCTGCCCTTTACCCCGTTTCCTCTTCACGCCCCTCCTTCTTCTTTGCTTTTCCTCTTCCTCCTTGCTCACTTGTATCTCTTTGACTTGGTGATTTGTGTTTGGGTTTGGCAAATTCTAGAGCTAATTGAGTAAGTTTTGCTCTTCTCTTCTTATTTTTCTTCTCCTTTTTCCTGTTTGTTTCCCATTGGGTGTGTGTGTTCATGTGTTTAGGGTTTATGAATTTTTGGTGTGTTGGTTTATTGTAGCTGAGATTCCTCCTAAGGATCCTAAAGGAAAGGAGATTGTTGGGGGGAGTTCAGCCCTTTGAGCTTGTGGAGCTTATGAGTTCAAAGGTTTGGGAATTGTGTGTGATATTTGAATGTTTATCGTTTTGGAATTTTGTTATAATTTTTGGAAATTGTGGAGTTTAACTTGCTTATAATAGTATGATTGTTATGGGTTTTGATTAATTTGAGTTGATTCAAGATGGGTGTTGTGATTTGTAGAAAAGATTGAGTTTTAATGGATTTTGGATCAAAATTCTCGGTTTGAAATATTGGGGTTTGAATTGTTTATTTGTGATGTTTTAATTCATGTTAATTAGCATAAAACATGGGTTTTATGTTGTATTGTAGGTTTTGAGTGCTAATTTGAGATTGTATTGAAGTTTGATGGGTGAATTGCAAGTTAGGGATGGTTTGGTTATGGAGTTTTCTACAGATTTTGGCTGAAGGAGCTAGAAACCCGACTCTGCCGCGAACGCGACAGAGCCCGATCATTCGAGCTCCTGCTGTGGAGTGACTCTATCGTTGGTGCAATTTCCATCGCGAGCACGACAGAGAGCTTGGCTGCCGAGCAGCTGCCATGCATATTGCTGTCGCGAGCGCACTTGTGCGCGCAAGCGCGACTTCACACTTTTTTGCGAGCGCGACCCATGTCGCGAGTGCGACAGAGACCTGCCAGCCTTTTCTCATGCAAGCGTGGAGGCTGTCATGAACGCGACAGTGGACAAATTTTGCCTCTATCGTGAGCACGACTGTACCGTGTTCTGTTATTTTAATTGTTTTATGCCTTTTTGTCTGGTTACTTACTTATGTATTGCTAATTCCTTTCACTACAAAAAAATGCATTTTATCGACGGATTTTACTGACGGAATTTAGTATTTTACCGACGGAAAATGACCTTGCCGACGGTTTTTTTTTATTTTACCGATGGAATAAATCCGTCCCTAAAACGTGCGTAGGTACCAATTTAACGGCAAAAAATTTTGTCAGTAATGTTACCGAAGAATATTACTGACGGAATTGTTAAAAATATTCCATCGGTAATTTTATAAAAAAACCGTCGGTTGTTTTGTCGCGTTGACCGTTTACCGATGGAATAGTCCGTTGGTAAACCGTCGGTAAAATTAATTAATAAATTATTGATTAATTTTAATATAAACAGCGACGGATTTTTTTCGTCGGTAAAGTTGTCGACAAATATATTTAGTAAAAATATTAATACAATTAAAATGAGAGTGATGGATTTTTCCGTCGGTAAGTTGTCGGTAGTATTAATTTTTTTGTTTAATTTTTTTCTTAATTTTTTGCAAAAATAATATATTTCCTATTTGCAAATCCCAAATTAAACACAATAAATTAAAAACAAAAAGTCTAAATTTTAAATTAAAGATATATATTAATTGATAATTTTAATATATAACAAAAATAATATACATCATAACTGTTGTGCAAATATATTTGTATAATGCACAATATTTTACAGTTGTACAACAAATTATATATTTGTAACTGCAATGCAAGCAATACGAATATCGATATAATAGTTTCCTTATCAACAAAATTGTTGTTTCGACATTTTGTATAGGAGCACTTAATGTTTACATTGCTCATGAATTGGATGTCCCCCTCGACCATCCAACCTATCGTACATCCAACTACGATCCAAATTCTCCATTTATCCTAAAATAGTATAAAATAAATTTGAAAATTAATATTAAGGATTCAACATAAATTAATTGCGAGATCTTTAAAAAGTAAATGATGAACACACACATGGTTAAGTTTTTTTTATCAAAGAGGGGCTTAATTGAAAAACTAAATGAAAGTGGAGCAAATTTCAGTTGAATATGCATTTACCCAAAAAAAACTATATAGTATGTGTATTGAGTTGATTAATCGGTTCGTCGTTTATAAAGTTAAAATTATATAATCCATAAAAATGCGAAGATGATCATGATTTAGAAAACAAACCTAATTTCTTAAATTAAAAAGAAAAAGAGGTAATTAAGGCACTTACAATAATTTGAGACGCAAGTTTCTGGATGCCAAAATGCTTGAGAACTAAGAATGAAAAAAGAAAAAGATGGGCTGATACTCAGTGGTTTCCTCTAAAAAAGAAAAGCAAAAGAAAGATTCACATCTTTTATCACTTTCTCTTGTTTTCTATAACTAAACTCATGTTGGGACTCAACACCATGAAACATGCACATTTATCACACACATTATTCATTATGAACTTGGAGAGCAACATTTAATATACATTCGAACAAATTTGCACCTTCAAATCTGAAGAAAAATTAAATCGAACCAACTACTGTTTCTGTTTAGTTTTGTCAGTTTTTTTTTAATCTTTCTATTACTTTTATACAACCCTAATTAGAGTGGCAGGGAGAGAATACTTTTTGGTCAATGGTCAGCATTAATTAACAAGCAATAGTAGATGGTAGTGAAATTAAGAAGCATTCACTGCTAAATAAACAAGCAACAGTGGATGGTAGTGAACATTTTTCACCAACAAAATTAATCCTGTAAGGTTACACTATAAGTGAAAAATGTCGGTTTTAGTAACCCATCTGTACATAGGTAAGAAAGCTATATAATCCAAAGACAATGCTTTATTTTTTAAATATAAAATTTCTGTAATTATTGTGGTCTTGTTGTCCTTTCCTAAAGAAGTGCTTTTTAAGGATATGGCTACCAAGCAAATATCTCCTAACTCCTAACTAAGCATGCTAGCTAATTGGTTTAGCTGTGAATTACAATTAATTAATACTTTTGATTAGGGAAATCTTATCGAGCAAAGAGAAGATTTTTGGGGTTTGGTAAACATCATTTTCTTTGATAAATGTCTTTTGGCAAAAGGGTTCTCAGTTGGGAACCACATACCATAAAGCTAATGCACCTTTACAATTTACTTATTTTTGTTTTCCAGTCTATAAGACGAAAATTATTAGCATATTTAAATGTTTTGATATATATACAGCTCTACATATGCTTGCTTGAAAAGTTCAGAAAGTTAAAATTGTTGGGAAAATCAAGGTAATACATAGGACTATTTAAATTCTTATATCTTCCAAATTCTGCAATGCATTTATGCTTTTTATACTTATTTTTAAATATTGCTTTCACATTATTGGCCTAGGACAAAACTATGGTTACAGTATTCTAGGCAACTTATAATGTACACATTCATTGAATTACACTCACAAATACCAAGTAAAAGATTATGAGGCAATAACTTGTTTCTAACTACTGCAGCAGTCCTCTAACAGGTTTAGACAAAATGTAATTATCTTTTAGTAGTAACCAAATAAATCAATTATCCAAAAAAAAAAAACTAAATCAATCAGAGTGGTATCTAAAAAACAAGATCTGACATAATCTCAAGCTTGAGTCTAGTAATATCTAAGCTGATATAGTTGTGGTATGCAATCCAGAATCCATGGAAGAAAACCAATTAAGAAAAGTTAACCATTTCATAAACAAGACATAACTTCAGGCTGCACCTAGTTTTCGTCAGTATTTAGCGTGCTAGAAAGCAAGTCCCCAGCCAGCACATGCAAATGCAACATAGACCATTAAAGTTTTATGCTGGCTTGGCTAGTCATTGGCCAGAAGGCAGGCCATAAAAAATAGCTCATGATATGTTTCATAGCTCATGTTTCTCAAGCCTAGTGTGAACCAAAAAAATATAAAATTATGATGATTGTCTGGTTGTGGAAAAGGTGTTACCTTCTCAAGCTGCATCTTCCACGGACTTATGTAGATCATGGTAAGGCATTTGAGAGTCATGCATCATCTCCATTCAACATCCTTTGGCAAAAAACTTCTCACATTGAAGCAATGCTTAAATGCACATCTGTTTATACTTCCTGAAGCAATATGGAGTAACGAGATATAATCTTGAAACACAGCTAAATAAGGCTATAATATGTATCTTGTTATCATCAAAGAGAGATCAAGATCGAAACATTAAGAATTGCAAGTAATAATCCTAAAAAAGTTGTGGTTACCAGGACAAAACAGGATCAGTGAGCAATGAAAGCAGTTCGCAACATCTTATTTTTCATATAAATGCACAAACAAAAACTAATATTTACTAAAAAGTTTGATACAAAGTATCCTTTTAGATGACTTGGAGTGAATACCTTTTAAGAAAGTCACTGGAAGTAACAACAGCAGCATCTATCAATATAAAGTTTCAAGAACACAACAATCTAATTATCATATGGAAATAAATTCAAATACAGCAAGAATTCATCAAGATTACTTCCTCTACTTCAAGAAATTTCAATTCAAGATAGGATCAAATATCAATATTATCTTCAGAGTGAAAGAAAATATAAATTTATAATAATATTTTTCATCATACCTGTGAGAAAATAACTAGAAAGAAGATTTGTGGCAGTCCAATCTTAAAATAAATTGTATTGAACCGAAAAAGGGCACAAAAATGAAACAATCGAACCGAGGAATCAAACAATAAGCTCATTAAAAAAATTAAAATATACAAAGAAATAAATAAAAACCAGAAATTTGAATACAAAAAAAAGAAGAGTACCGTAATTGGAGATGAGGAAGGAGGATAAGAGGGAGCAGACCCGAGAACTTCTCCAATATTTAGTCTCGGCGAGAAGAATGAGATAAAAGTTGACAGAGTGATACAAAATCGAGATAGGTGACTGGATTAGGGAGATAAATCAAAATCAAGCTTCAAATCTAGATCTTGAGCAAAGAAACACATACTTGATTGATGGCACAAAATCGAGTGAGGGAGAGTGAGATCGAGATAGCGAGCGAAAGCGAGATTGAGAGAGAGAGAGAGAGATCGAGAAGAGAGAGAGCAGATTGCCGACCGGCTAATGGAGGAAAAGGTGGCGGCAATGGTGGAAGAAAAGGGCTGCCAAGGGGAAAAATGCTACTGCCTCTCCACGCAAAAGCCGACGGAAAAGAAAGAAGAAGAAGAGGAAAGGCCGGCAACGGCGGCTGCAAACAGAGGGGGGCAGAGACGGCGACGAGAAGAAGAGGGGCAGGTGGTGGCACCTGGAAACCAAAGGAAGAGATCGGGATCTTCAGGGGCTAGGCATTGAGAAAGAAAAAGAAAAGAAAGAAGAAGAAAAAGAAAGAAAAGAAAGAGCATGGAGCCAAAACGTCGTAGTTTTGGACTATGTTAGGGTAGATTTTTTGTATTGTAATTATCGATGGATAATACATCCGTAGCAACTTCTGTCGGTAAATGAAAAATGCTTGTGTTACCGATAAAAATTCTGTCACTACATGAATTAATTGAAAAAAATATTTACCGACTGCAATAATCGTCGGAAAATTGGTCGCTATCAACTGGCGCCAACATTTCCCGCTAATAATACCGATGAATTATAATTTTCGTCGGTAAAAATTTCGTCATTTATCAAATTTATTTTTTTACCTGCGCATTATAGGTTTGGTCGGTAATCCGTCGGTAATATATTAATTTTACTGACGGAATATATGTCCATCGGTAAAATGCATTTTTTTTTGTAGTGTTTATGTATGAATAATTATATATCACAATATCTTTGATACATGTTCATTGTGTTGAATTATCCCTAGCCTGTAAGAGTCAAGTTAGTGGATAGATAGGCATGCCTATAGAGTTCTGTAAGATGCAGCCCCTTAGTGTTCTGGACCCTGACCAGGTCACTATTTGGGTGCTCGCGATCTTGATGTGTTTGGATCTTGTTTAAGATCCCCAGTGAAAATGTTTTTGTATGAAAATGAAAGAAGTTGCTTTTGTTTGTACCCACAGGTACCTAGTGTTCACTCGTTATCCGCTACTCTGAGTTTGCAGGCATATCTTTGATCTTATTATGAATGCAATATTGTTTTATGATGAGATATAAATGTTACTATGTTAAGTTACTCTTGTGCGTAAAGTATGAAATAAGTGATACATTTTATATGGATAATTGTATACTTCTGTATGTGCCATATGTATGTGCATTGCCTTAACGACCATTGTGAGTGGTCGTTCATCTTTTGTTTTCCCCACTAAACGTTATCGCTTAGTACGGGTGTTTCATCCGTGCAAGTGTGGAAGCTATCAGATGTTTTGGGAGTCCGATCCGCAATCGTCAGAGCCAACACATAGAGGGGGAAATTTTTTGTATTTGTATTTTGAATTCTCTGATGTAACCCTTTTGGATATGTATATGTTTTTGTAAATCTGTAAGAAGGATATTGTACTTCTTTTGTAATTGAGATATTCTTATTAATGAATGAGTTTTGAGTATTGTTGTTGGCTTATGATTGTGTTTCAAAGTTTTAATTTACTCTATTTATTTTGATGTTATACCCGCGGGTTGCTATGTATGCCTGTTTTGCTCTGTAACACACTTATCTATACGGACACTCACTCCCCTATGGGGATGAGCTCCCCTACGTATAGGTATGGGGTGTTATATCCCTGACTTGAGCACATTTAACATTTCTCCTCTACTGACTTTTAAGACACAATTATTGATATTTTCATATGAAATTCACACTTTAGACTCTACAGATTTAACTGATCACTACTAACCCGGTATTCGGGCCATTACAATTCTCCCCCACTTACAAAAATTTTGTCCTCGAAATTTTCTTTATGTACCACAATCATAAATCACGGCCACTATACGGTGAAGATATTCAGTTCGGGAAATCCATTACTTTCCATCAGCCATCAGACTTTGCATTCTCGTACAATCCTAGGAACCTATATTATTCTTATGTCTTCTCCGATACCTTTACTTACTTCTATTATCAATACTTATTCATGGCATGTATACATATCACTTCGTCCTCATTACACTATCTTCGATCTTAGGACTGTCCAAACCTTTGCTCTGATATCAATAAAACTATAACACCCTTATGACATTCTATACTATACGTACAATAACTGAATGTCTCTGTTATGCTGTCAGTACTGGAGTCACAAAATGATGCAACAATAGACAATTCAGTAAAAAATTTTCGAATTCAAATATTAATAATAATATAGCAGTCCATACATAGCACTGTCTAAAAATTTCATGCATAACATATTTATAAATCATACACCTTATAGTCCACCGGAATCGTATACATGCCATGCCTATCTTCTTATCCCTGTATTTGCTCCAGTCTAGTGTTCATCCATTGCAGTCGTATACATGCCATGCATATACCATTATCCTTGCTTTCGATTACTTCTTTCGGTCGTCACTACATTTTCAGCCACATCAAAATCTACTATAACCAGTGACACTCTACGCGCTGAGCATTAAAATGCCCAGTAGTGGATACATATCCTAAATTTTCGTGACTTAATTAAATATATACATGCATGAGCACATAAGTATTTTCTTCATTTAAACTGTATGCCTTCATTTAATTTCTTAATAAATCTTATACTTCAGTCATTTATCGTTATGTCTCTTGGTATCATTTCCGTATCTATACTTTAACATTCTTATTTCATTTATTAGCATCATTATTGTCTATACTGTAAATTTTACAAATTTTTACCCTTATGACCAATCCACCAATTTAATAATCAGTCATTTAATCACTTTCTTTACAGTACTGATATTAGATCTGTACTCATAATACAATTGCACTGTTTATCATACTTAATTTCATTCAGTTACATTTCATATCATATTCCTAAATTATCAATACTATTATTACAGTAATATTTGAAATACTTATATTATTCATTTTACCTAACAATCATATTTTAATCCTGTAATTTACTTTTCTATCGTCAATTTACTATTTAGTCCCTAAACTTTCACTAAATTACACTATTACCTTCAATTTTTACTTATTTACAATAATGCCACCAATTATTTTATTTACTTATTTAACCCATTATTTTTTTTATCTAAAATATTCACATTATACTATCATTATTTTCCTTAATCAATATTTCCATATATAATTTAATTAATTATCAAGTTGAAATTCTAATTCAATTTGAATTCTAATCTAATTAGAGTTCTAATCCAAATAGACTTCTAATCTATTTAGAGTTTTAATCTATTTAGAGTTCTAATCCAAATAGACTTCTAATCCATTTAGAGTTTTAATCTATTTACATTAGGGTCCTTCAATTTCATTTAAATTACGATTTTACCTTTCTTGTTTACTTTAATTACAATTATGCCATTACTTATTTACTTTTCATACAAAATTCATTACTTATCATGTGAAATTACCATTTGGACCTAAATTTCCATTTTCTTACTAAATTACCCTTTTAACCCTTCCAGTTTCATAAAATTACGATTTTTATCCTTAACTTTTTTCATAATTACAATTATACCCTTATTTAAGCTTGTTCTCCCATTCAATTCATTTTTCTCATACTTTACACAAATATTATTCAATAATTACATCTAAGTCCTTTAACTTACTATACTTTTGTAAAATTTTGATTAGGTCCCTATATTGCCTTTACAGTATCAATATGCCATTAATTACTCTTATCATTCACTTAATTCATCAATAGACTTTCAAATTATAAATTAGTCCTTAAATTAACATTTGCACTTCAAATTACACTTTAGTCCCTAAACTCTACATTCTTTTACACAATTATAATTTTAACCTCATTTTCTATCAACTTTCACTTATTAGCTTGCTTTTACGTACAATTGCTATTTTGCCCCCAAACCAAATTATAATATTGCCCTTCTTTTTACTTTTATTTACATTTATGCCATTAATTAATTAAACTTTCACATTTATTCACTTTGTAACTTATAATTTACCAATTAGACCCCTAACTAATTACTTCCTTGGTAAATGACATTTTAGTCCTTAAACTTATTATCTTCTTTCAATTTAGTCTCTTCTTTACACTTTTTCACTATATATCACAATTAATCTCATTTTAATCATTTTCTATAAATTTGCCCTTAGTATCATCTAGTACGTATCACTAGACTGGATATGCAAGATTGGGGCTATATAGCCCAAACCTACCGAAGTGGCCACTTGGGGGCCAGATTACACTTCGGTAGTGTCAGAATGACCACTTGGGGGCCAGATTACGCTTCGACGATAGTAAACTTACACTATACATTACACTATGACACTTATAAGTAGGCCGTCATTGGTCTACATTTGCAAGTCGCCATGACTCACTACCGCGGCATACAGTGACATTCCTATGGTTAGCCATCTATATCCTGAACTAGATTTACTACCAGATCACTAAGGCCAATACATAATCATCATTCAATACAATTTCCACTTACAATATAATATGGAATAAATCCACAATATTAATCAGTATAGAACAGTTTCACTTTCAGTTCATTCTTTTTCCATTAGTTCCATTCCAATTCACTCAATATTCATTATAAACTTCATTCATACCATAAGTTCACTTAAATGTACACATTCTATCAATTTCATTATAAACATAAGGCAATATCACACTTTTATATATACAATTTTCTCCATTTACTATAAGTAAATTCACACGTACTCATTTTTCATTCTTTATTCATTTTACTTAATAAATAATCAAGTTACACACCTTTTGATTTAAGATTACCATTCGGCCACCTTAACATTTCCATCCCAAAAATTATTTTTCTGTCATTTATCTTTTAATTAGTTAGATTATATATTAATTTACTTAGATATACCATTAAATAAAATTAATTCATAAAATATTCCCATGAAACCCTAAGTATACTATTCGGCCAAAGGTTCATTTACACTTTAACTATATTTTTCTTTCCTTTAATCACTCAATTTGTTAGATCCCATGTCATATATCACAGATATACCACATATATGCATTATTTATCAAAGTATAACATAGTTTACCTTAGGAATACCATTCGGCCTAGTTTTTACATTCACATTAACTTTACTTTTCTTTCCTTTAACCATTCCATTTGTTAAATATCATGTTAAACATTATGTAAATGTCATTTACATGCTTAAATCACCAAAGAAATTCAATATTGTCCTTAATGTTCAATTCAACCAAGGTGGAGTTTCATATTTAAAATGTTATTTTCTCATTTTAAACACATACAGAGTCATTTTTAACCTTTTTAATCATTTTTATAAGGTTTAGTTCAATTATACATGCATATTTCACATACCTTATACTTAAACATGACCTAAAATAATGCATTCTTAATGGAAAATGAAGAATATTTTATCCACTAAGCTCAGTTTCCTGGTCTCCATATCCTAAGCATGCTTTCCATGCCTTTGCTCCTTGAAACTCCTTTCTCTCCATTAAGATCCTAAAGTGGCCGAATATATTCATCAAGATCTACTCAAAATCTTTCTTCCTTTTGGCAAAATAACCATATAAATATAATCTACATATCCTAAAATACCTATTGGAACCTTTAAATTAAATTACAAAACACTAAATCACTTACCTCATATTTAGGGCATAATCTTTCGCACTAACTTTCTCTAACTTATTTCACTTCAAATGAGGTTTGGAGGCTGTTATCATTGAAAAGAGAGGATGGATTTTACTTAGGAAGATTTGATTTTGTTCAATAGAAAATGGTGGAGAAAAACTATGGAGGCCATTCGGCCATGGAGAGAAATGGAGAGGGTTGGAGAGCTTTCTAGGGTTTTCTTATTTTTAGGGATATATATATATAGATGCTGTAATGGGTTGGGCTGGTCCAACCAATTGGGCCAATACAATTCTAAGCCCATTTAAGAAATGAGGCCCAATAAGCAATCCAAAATAATTTCTCTTACTTTCCAACCTCAATTTCTCCTAAAATCAGTTCCATAATTCTTAAAATATATAATTTAGCCTCCACAAAATATTTCAGTTTAATCGGAAACCATTTTCCGGCCCGGTAATTTCTTACCAATCCGATAACTCAATTTTCTGTCTGACCGTAAAATTTATTTTTCATTACCATTTGATTCTCCATAATATTTCAAGCAAATCCATACTTTCAGATAATTTTTCTTAGGTCCATAACTCCATTTACAGTCTATTCAAACCTTGGTAAAACTAATCAAACTAAAGTCAAACTGGTCCGACCTATTCGGTTGAACTGGTTCGGTTCACTGGTCATCCTCAACTTCTTTTTTTGCCCTTAATAACTTACTTGACTCCAATTCTATCTCAATCAGGGTCCATTTTCGATCCGATTCAATTAAATCAGTCCGACTCATCCATTTTTGGATGTCACCCTAAAATTACTTTTTCACTACCAAACTATTCTACACACTATTCTGAATTTATTTATGCTTTCAGATAAATTTTCAGAGGTAATTTACTATCTTTAAAGTCTCGTCAAACCTAATTACTATTTGAATCGAACCGGAGGCTTTTCTTCAGTTTGACTTTTGGAGACCTATTTGACCTCATTTTCACTCCAAATTATCCCATCAGACTCCTTATAACTTGTACTTTCCAATTGTCCAATAAAATAATTTTAACTTCCGGGTTCCCGAGAGGTCACCCATGGGCTTCCTTAACCTGAGCACGTTTAACCTTTCTCCTCTACTGCCTTTTAAGACACAATCATTGATATTTTCATATGAAATTCATACTATAGACTCTACAGATTTAACTAATCACGACTAACACAGTATTCGGGCCATTACAATTCTCCCCCACTTATAAAAATTTTATCCTCGAAATTTTCCTTATGTACCACAATCATAAATCACAGCCACTATACGGTGAAGACATTCAGTTCAGGAAATCCATTTACTTTCCATCAGCAATCATACTTTGCATTCTCTTACAATCTTATGAACCTATAATATTCTTATGTCTTCTCCGATACCTTTACTTACTTCTATCATCAATACCTATTCCTGGCATGTATATGTATCACTTTGTCCTCATTACACTATCTCCGATCTTAGGGCCGTCTAAACCTTTGCTCTGATATAAATAAAATTGTAACACCCTTACGACATTCTATACTATACGTACAATATATACATGCATGAGCACACAAGTATTTTCTTCATTTAAACAATATGCCTTCATTTAATTTCTTATTAAATCTTATACTTCGGTCATTTATCATTATGTCTCTGGTATCATTTCCGTATCTATACTTTAACATTCTTATTTCATTTATTATTATCATTATTGTCTATACTATAAGTTTTACAAATTTTTACCCTTATGACCAATCCACTAATTTAATAATCAGTCACTTAATCATTTTCTTTACAGTGCTGATATTAGAGCTGTACTCATAATACAACTTCACTGTTTATCATACTTAATTTCATTCAGTTACATTTCGTATCATATTCCTAAATTATCAATACTATTATTACAGTAATATTTGAAATACTTATATTATTTATTTCACCTGATAATCATATTTTAATCCTGTAATTTACTTTTCTATCGTCAATTTACTATTTAGTCCCTAAATTTTCACTAAATTACAGTATTACCTTCAATTTTCACTTATTTACAATAATGGCAACAATTATTTTATTTACTTATTTAACCAATTATTTTTTTTTATCTAAAATATTCACATTATACTATCATTATTTTCCTTAATCAATATTTTCATAAATAATTTAATTAATTATCAAATTGAAATTCTAATTCAATTTGAATTCTAATCTAATTAGAGTTCTAATCCAAATAGACTTCTAATCCATTTAAAATTTTAATCTATTTAGAGTTCTAATCCAAATAGACTTCTAATCCATTTAGAGTTTTAATCTATTTACATTAGGGTCCTTCAATTTCATTTAAATTATGATTTTACCTTTCTTATTTACTTTAATTACAATTATGCCATTACTTATTTACTTTTCATACTAAATTCATTACCTATCATATGGAATTACCATTTGGACCTAAATTTCCATTTTCTTACTAAATTACCCTTTTAACCCTTCCAGTTTCATAAATCTACGACTTTTATCCTTATCTTTTTTCATAATTACAATTATACCCTTATTTAAGTTTGTTCTCTCATTCAATTCATTTTTCTCATATTTTACACAAATATTATTCAATAATTACATCTAAGTCCTTTAACTTACTATACTTTTGTAAAATTTCGATTAGGTCCCTATACTGCCTTTGCAGTATCAATATACCATTAATTACTCTTATTATTCACTTAAATCATCAATAGAGTTTCAAATTACAAATTAGCCCTCAAATTAACATTTGCACTTCAAATTACACTTTAGTCCCTGAACTTTACATTCTTTTACACAATTTTAATTTTAACCTCATTTTCTATCAAATTTCACTTATTAGCTTACTTTTACGTACAATTGTTGTTTTACCCCCAAACCAAATTACAATATTGCCCTTCCTTTTACTTTTATTTACATTTATGCCATTAATTAATTAAACTTTCACATTTATTCACTTCGTAACTTATAATTTACCAATTAGTCCCCCAATTAATGACTTCCTTGGTAAATTACGTTATAATTCCTAATCTTATTATCTTCTTTCAATTTAGTCCCTTCTTTACACTTTTTCACTATATATCACAATTAATCTCATTTTAATCATTTTCTTTAAATTTGCCCCAAGTATCATGCAGTAGGTATCACTAAACTGGATATGCGGGACTGGGCTATATAGCCCAAACCTACCGAAGTGGCCACTTAGGGGACAGATTGCACTTAGATAGTGTCGGAGTGACCACTTGGGGGCCAGATTACGCTCCGATGACAGTAAACTTACACTATACAATACACTATGACACTTATAAGTAGACCGTCATTGGTCTACATTTGCAAGTCGCCATGACTCACTACCGCGACATACAGTGACGTTCCTATAGCTAGCCATCTATATCCTGGACTAGATTTACTACCATATCACTAAGGCTAATACATAATCATCATTTAATACAATTTCCACTTACAATATAATATGGAATAAATCGATAATATTAATATGTACAGAACAGTTTCACTTTCAGTTAATTTTTTTTCCATCAGTTCCAATCCAATTCACTCAATATTCATTATAAACTTCATTCATACCATAAGTTCACTTAAATGTACACATTCTATAAGTTTCATTATAAACATAAGGCAATATCACACTTTTATATATACAATTTTCTCCATTTACTACAAGTAAATTCACACGTACTCATTTTTCATTCTTTATTCATTTTATATCACTATACTTAATAAATAATCAAGTTACACGCCTTTTGATTTAAGATTACCGTTCAGCCACCTTAACATTTCCATCCCAAAAATTATTTTTTTGTCATTTATCTTTTAATTAGTTAGATTACATGTTAATTTACTTAGATATACCATTAAATAACATTAATTCATAAAATATTCCCATGAAACCCTTAGTATACTATTCGGCCAAAGCTTCATTTACACTTTAACTATATTTTTCTTTGCTTTAATCACTCAATTTGTTAGATCCCATGTCATATATCACAAATATACCACATATATGCGTTATTTATCAAAGTATAACATAGTTTACCTTAGGAATACCATTCGGCCTAGGTTTTACATTCATATTAACTTTGCTTTTCTTTCCTTTGACCATTCCATTTGCTAAATATCATGTTAAACATTATCTAAATATCATTTACATGCTTAAATTACCAAAGAAATTCAATATTATCCTTAATGTTCAATTCGGCCAAGGTGGAGTTTCATATTCAAAATGTTATTTTCTCATTTTAAACACATACATAGTCATTTTTGACCTTTCTAATCATGTTTATAAGGTTTAGTTCAATTATATATGCATATTTCACATACCTTATACTTAAACATAACCTAAAATAATGCATTCTTAATGGAAAATGAAGGATATTGTGTCCACTAAGCTCAGTTTCTTGTTCTCCACATCGTAAGCATGCTTACCATGCCTTTGCTCCTTGAAACTCCTTTCTCTCCATTTAAATCCTAAAGTGGCCAAATATATTCATCAAGATCTACTCAAAATCTTGCTTCCTTTTGGCAAAATAACCACATAAATATAATCTACATATCCTAAAATACCTATTGGAACCTTTAAATCAAATTACAGAATACTAAATCACTTGCCTCATATTTAAGGCATAACATTTGTCACTAACTTTCTCCAACTTCTTTCCCATCAAATGAGCTTTGGAGGCTAATATCATTGAAAAGAGAGGCTGGATTTTACTTAGGAATATTTGATTTTGTTGAATAGAAAATGGTGGAGAGAAACTATGGAGGCCATTCAGCAATAGAGAGAAATGGAGAGGGATGGAGAGCTTTCTATGGTGGGTTTTATCATTTTTAGGGATATATATATAGGTGTTGTAATGGGTTGGGCTGGTCCAACCAATTGGACCAACCCAATTCTAAGCCCATTTAAGAAATTAGGCCCAATAACCAATCCAAAATAATTTATCTCACTTTCCAAGCTCAATTTTTCCCAAAATCAGTTCCATAATTCTTAAAATATATAATTTAGCCTCTTACATAATATTTCAGTTTAACCGGAGACCATTTCTTGGCTCGGTAATTTCTTACCAGTCCGATAACTCATTTTTCTGTTTCACCATAAAATTTATTTTTCATTACCATTTGATTCTCCATAATATTTCAAGCAAATTCATACTTTCAGATAATTTTTCTGAGGTTCATAACTCCATTTAGAGTCTGGTCAAACTTATCAAACTAACTGTCCAGTTGAACCGGTTTGGTTCACGAGTTAAACTGGTTTGGTTCACTTTTCATCCTCAACTTATTTTTTTGGCCTTAATAACTTATTTGAGTCCAATTCCATCTCAATCGGGGTCAATTTTCGGTCCGGTTCAATTAAACCGGTCAGATTAATTCATTTTTCAGTGTTACCCTAAAATTACTTTTTCACTACCAAACTATTCTAGATACTATTCTAAATTTATCTATGCTTTTAGATAAATTTTAGAGGTCATTTACTATCTTTAAAGGCTCAATCAAATTTCGGTTAAACCTAGTTATTATTTGAATTAAACTAGAGGTTTTTCTTCAGTTTGACTTTCAGGGACCTATTTAACCTCATTTTCACTCCAAATTATACCATCAGACTCCTTATAACTTATACTTTTCAATAGTCCAATAAAATAATTTTCACTTTCGGGTTCTCGAGAAGTCACCCATTAGGAGCTTTTTTGACTTGAGCACGTTTAACCTTTCTCCTCTACTGCCTTTTAAGACACAATTATTGATATTTTCATATGAAATTCACATTATGGACTCTACAGATTTTACTGATCACTACTAACCCAATATTCGAGCCATTACAGAAGGCTAGCGTCACGTGTGGCACATGTGTACTGACTTGTGCCTTTTTTTTCCCTCACCTGCCTTTTATTTTTTTAATATTCTCTCCCTACTTTTTTAATACTTTTTGTTTAAAATACCCTATCTCCTTTGCTTTTCAAATCTTTTCTCGAAGTACAACAAATTATAACGTTTCACACAAAAAGTTATGACCTTTCACTTTCTTTACACTCTTTTTCTAAATAAATCTATTTAATTCCTTTCATTTTTTCCTTTTCTCTTTACTTTTTCTTCACTTTTCCTCTCTTACTTTTCTTCTACTACATTTTCTTCAGTTTTTCATCCCTACACCATTTGCTTTTCTTCCTTCTCCCTTATCTCTTTTTCGTTTCTTCACTGGTTCTCATCTGTTTTTCTTTCTTTCCCGATTTTCTTTTTTCTCATTTTCTATTTTCTTTCTTTCTTCCCTGTTTCCTACATTCTTAATATTTCTTTTTCATTTTATTTTCTAATTCCAATGGTAAAACTAAGAACGCTACATCTTTACGGTCTCAAGAGGTCTTACATGGAGAAAAGGAAGATTTAGCACCTATCTACAAGGCAAACTTCCCTATTCTTACCCATGAGGAAGGTACTCAGTTTCAAACTCTTAAGCATAGGAAAATAGTTGCTTGTAAGTATATTCCATCTTCTTTACTTCAAGATGTTGGTATACTGGATTCTGTTACTCAAATGTTAACTACTTGTGGTCCTCACAAATTTGTTTCCATGCAAGAGCCTACTTATATAGAGTTAATTACTGAGTTCTATACATCTTTAGATGTTAACTCTAAAAATTCACGTATGCTTGAATTTCGGTTGTGTGGAAAAGAAACATACACTTACCTATTTCTTCATGCATTGAGTTTTCGGTTTTAAGAAAGATGGTTTATGTGATCCTCCCAAGTCTTTTAATACGCATGAATTTTGGACCTTCTTAACTTATTTAAAATCACCTTTTCACTCGAAAAAAGGCAAGGTTATGTTTATTAAGGATTTAAAATTTTGGTTGTTGCATAAAATCCTTGCCTGTGTTGTTTTCCACAAGTCTGAAACCATTCAAATTTTTGCCCAAGAGTTATTTTTGCTATGGTGTATTCATAATAGAAAGCAAATGTGTTTGACTTATTGGATTTTTAATCAGTTGTTGGCTTTTGCTGCACATAAAGACAGTCCATTCACGCATAGGCATGTTGTTACCATCATTGCTAAAAGTCTTCATATTAATCTTGATGATTTTATATGTATTGTTGAGTGTTCTTATTTTACTAGGAAATCTTTTATACGAAGTGAGGTTGTGGATGATTCTTTTAGATTAATTTCGGCATGACCGAGGTGCTGTTGGAAAGGGTTAGTACCGGATGAGGAGAAGAAAGATGACAATGAATCTTTAGAGGAGGAATCACCAACTACTTCACTCATGCCAGCAGGTATAGGTGCTTCTTTTAGTGGAGACACATTTCTTTTGGAATAGATTTTGGCAAATCAAAGGGAAATGCAAAGTCAATTAACCAATATGGAGGATTTGAATAAACAACTTGATTGTCGACAATGGAAGATGGAATATAAGCTGAACCAATATTTTGCTTATTTTGGTTATAATATTGAGTCTTCTCCACCATCGTCTTCGGAAGATTGAGGGGAGTTTTTTTGTTCCTTCTTTGCATATTTGGGATTCACATTAGGGTCAATGTGAATTTTTAAGTGTGGGGAGGGATATTAGATATTGTTCATATGTAGAGTTGTTAGTTGTTGTTAGTTCATTTTTTTTTTTGTTTATATACATGTGTGTTTATGCTATATTTTGCGTGATTTTATCTTCTCCACATTTATAAGCAGTTTATTTTCTGCGTTCATCTTGATTGTGATTGAGGTTATATGTTGATGCTATGTTGAAATTGGTAGAATTTTAAAGTTTCATTTAGCACATGTGGTAGATTTTCTTCTTATCTCTTTTTATTATTTTTAAGGTTTATAGAATGTTTAGTCAAGTTTTTTTAACTATACTTACAGCTAGGATGGTAAGGATTTAAGTTTAAGTTTTAATGATTTAAGTAGTCTAAGGGAAACTATAGGCCTAATATGAGTAGCTCACTTTTCAAATATAGATGAGGACAATCTAACAAAATTGAAAAGAGCAAATTGATGCTTGTTGGCATTATGCATTTCGAGTAAGTTATGTGTGAGTGAGTATACTCCTTATTTACATTCTTTTGGAAAGACTCTGTGATGTCACAAGTAGAAAATATATAAAAAGTAGAAAAAAAAACAGTGGGATGGACCATAAAATGCATCCACTACTCATAAAAAAAAAGGTGTCTAAAAATACCATGAGAAATGCAAGTGAGTGCATGTGCTTACTTTTTGTTCCAATGGCTACTTTTGTTCTTAGAAATCCTAAGTTTGAAGACTAATATTTTGGCTAGATAGCTTGGTTGGCACCTTAACTTTATATTTTTTATTTTGTTCTTAATAAATTGAGATAATTTATTAAATTCATTATGTATGCTATGCAACTTATTGTCTCTATCAATGTTGAGCATTGAAAGCTTAGTTGTTATCTATCTCTTCCTTAACCTCTTTCATAGTTAGGGTGACATGTTAGGATGACTATACCTATTTTAGAGAAGATAAAGGTTTTCTTAATTCTCTCATTTAGATCTTAGATTTCTTGCTTGAGGACAAGCAAGGTCTAAGTGTGGGGGAATTTGTTAAGATGCAAAATAACATAATTTTTAGGATAGTTTTCTATATATTTTTCTTAGTTTTAAGTTTGCATTTGTTTGATTTATACTTTGTTTTTAGGTGTTTTAATTTAGTTTGTGTGTTTTGTAGATACTCTTTGATTTGGAGTGCATTGGGAAAAAGGATGATATGTTAAGAGCAAAAGAGGAAGAGATGAGAATTGTCATGACTCGACATAAGTGTCACGAGTTATGACAAAGACCAATAGGCATGACTTGTAACAAGTGTGATGAGTCATGACAGAGAGCAAGTGTCATGACTCAGCACAGTCAGGATAAGTCACGACAGAAGGTGAAGGTGTCGACTCAAGCCTGAGTCGGCACCAGCCCCCTTTCCAAACCGTTGTCTCATTTCATCACACCCTTCCAATAATGTATGTAAGTGTAGGATTAGCAAATTTTACTTCTAAAATCAAACCACACATACCATGTAACACCTCCTAACTGCATGTAGAGCTTTAGTGCGATGGCTATGGAGTGTCATAACTCAACCACACGCACACGAACCAGTTTTCATACAAAATTCAAGATTAATAAGTTTCATTAAAACAATATTAGATTACATTCCAAAATTCATGCATTAATTACATAACACTTATAAACTTACTTCAACTTACGTTTTACATAATACAACTTCCATAATACAAACTTCAGTTCACTTATACGTGCCAACTTATAATTACACATCTCATACTATTACCAAAAGAACCTACATAAATAGTGGATCCTAATGTCTTGGCTATTGGCGATACAGGACTGTCTTCCAAAATGCTTATCTTCGAAAACCTACATGGATAAAACATCCATGCTAATCGATAATGTTTAGTGGGGAATAACAAGATATGGGTGAACACTCACAGTGATCATCAATACAAATCGCATACTCATGAAACATATATACAATTTAGATTAATCATCAATCATTAGTACAGTCATCAACAACTATACAACAAGTAATTATCAAATCATCAAAGTCATTTATAGTTCTTTACTGCATATCTTTAATTCACATATGTCATATTACTCACTTTAGTATTCTTCTATTCATTCATTGCATATCAACAGACATTGCCATAGATACGCATCACATATAAATTTACATATGGTAAAGCAATTACCAGCACCTGTATATGTATATACACCGTCATCAAGTTGTAATCAGAAATCTGCATAAGATGTACCTTCCTTAATCCATATTAATACCATATACTCACAAATTCACATAATGCGTAAAGCTTACATTCATTCACTTGTTTGTTAGTCATTTCATAACCTGCCTGCACTTTCATAGTAATGGATAATGGGATGATCACTCTGGTATCCATAGATACCTTTATATCACACTAGTATCCTTAGATAGCTTAAATATAGTCACATGCAATCTCTTTTGGGATCCAATCGGGATTACCCATGACCTAAACGGGGCCTAACTATGACCTAAATGGAGCCAGCAAATTAAAAAGCACTTCGGCTGCAGCACTTGACCCACATTTCATTATATATGTTCATATGGATTAACACATTTATAGTTTCCATATGCATAATCATTCATAAGCCAAATACAACAGTTCTCACAAAATAGAACATCTATCAAGTATTCATGAATCTTAGCGGTGTCGCGCTCACGACCCTTATTGCCCTTGCGATAGACCTCACATAATCCTTTTGTCGCGCTCGCGGTAGAAGTCACGCACGCGACAGAACACCCAAAAGACTTCTATCACGCTCACGTTAAATCTCGCGCTTGTGACAGAACATGATCTGGCAATTTTTACCTACGGAGCCCTCTGTTGCGCTCGCGATAGAGCATGAACTTTATTTTCATAACTCATACTTCACTTACCTCATTTCAAGCACTTTTCCTATATTCACATATGTGGCTTCTAAACCAACCAAAAAACCATTTTCAGCCTACATGGCCTTCTAACCAAATGATCACCTATTTTTAACTCCCCAATATTTCAGATTTCAAAACATTTAGACTCAAAACCAAGGAGTTATGGCCAAAGGAACACAACAACTCTGAAAGCCCTCCTATAGAATTTTTAGCTACACTTATGAGCAATTTTGAAGACCTTAAAGTCCTCAAACTAAAAGGACCATTTCTATGACAATTACAGACATAGACCTTAGGATTCTAATCCAATTAATCTCAATCATTTTAGAGTTGTAAAACTCACCTTATAACACAAACAATCCAAATTGATCAAGATGAACCTCAAAACCAGTTTTACACTATCAAGCTCATCAAACTTGAAATTAATGAAATTGGCATAGCTAATTCTCCAAACTCAATCTATACCACTTTAACACATGCACAAATATCTTGGAACATCCAATTACATAATAAGTATTCATCAATTCAACAATCACATAGCAATTGATTAAGTCTCTAAAAATAGGATTTCATGCTTATAATTCCATAAACTTCTTAGCAATCAATTTAGCATAACAAACTCACATCTTCAATTCAATTTAGCACATAACATAATTACACATTTCAGATATACAAGCAATCAATTCAACACATAACATTTAGTTTCCCAAACCTCTAACTCCTTTGCTTTAAAGAGCCCACTTAACACAACCAATCTTCTCCTTTCCCTTATCTTTTCTTAATTCTTCCACTACAATACACATCCAATTTCCAGAATTGGACAAAGGATCAATCCAAACTCAACATAGAAAAAGAAGAAAAATAATAAAGAAGAAGGGGAAGAATTTAACACAACCACTTACCTTGACTAGCCAAGAACTCAACACAATCAACCAACAGAAATCAAAGGACAAAAGACTAAAGATGATGAAGAAGAAGAGAAAGAACAGAATGAAGAACAAAGAGAGAACAAAAGTGAAGAAATGGCCGGACAAAGGAAAAACACCAAGGACAAAATCTACCTCTCCAACATTATGTATTGCATGAAGGAGCTGAATTGGCAAAGCCAACACATGCCGCATGGAAAGCACTCACATCCTTAATTATGATTAGCTTTAAGCTAATCTCACTTAACATTTAATTAATCATTCCCTTAATCAATCATGCATAATTACATTTTAGTCACCTAACTTATTTATTTTATGCCATTAAATCCTCTTTTCTAATTGCATTTAAATTCAAAATTAGAAACCCTAAATCAAACTTATCCAATTACCCTAATTAAGCCAAAATAGTACTAGGGTAGATTTCGATTCATTACATACCAAACATCATATTTAGTCCTTAATTAAACATTTATAACATCAATTTCAAAAATTCCCATTTTTTCATCAAGAACCCGAAGCAACATAATACATAAATTTAGGAAAAAAAAATGAAATTGCATAAACATGTACCAAAATTGATGAAAATCCTTCAAATTCAGTTCAAATCTCTAAGGCCAATAATCTATCTACCAGTCAAAGGTCAACAGAGCTTAGTCGAAGACGAGCCATCACTATCATGATGAAGATTGGACCATCACAAGTTTGCTGGAGGTGGTCACGCGCCTTGACATGACATGGTTTGGCCGAATTAGATATTGAACTTCTCGGCATTCCCATTATCGATATGCTTTTTGCCGATGAGTGAGAAGAATCAGGGAATATCAAAAAGACTCTTCTTCCTATAAGAGTTTATTGATGTTGTTCATGTCACTATTTATTGCTGGATTTGATTGGAATAGAGCTTAAAAATTTGACTTTAAGAGAGAAATAGAATGGGGAGAAGAAAAGATGGCACAATAAAAAGGTGAGAGGACAGCAGTGTGGCTGGCTATTTCTACGAGGGGATGACATGGGTTTGTAGCCGGCAATGAAATCGAGCCAACACTGGTGAGGGTCCATTTCTACATACCCATCTCTTTTTCCCCAATTTCAATTTCTTCCCCCTATTTTTTCTTCCCTTCCTCTTTCTTTCATGTTTTCTATATTTCTCTCTTTATTTTTTCTTTAAAAACTTTATTTTCTAGTGGCTAAGATTTAACTCATCAAGAAAAATCTAGAGACTTAAAATTAAACCTTTCATAATTATCTTCTTCAATTTAATTTCTATTTATTAGAATGTTCCCGAAAAAATTCTGAATCTCTAATCAAACAAATTTTTTTATCATTTAAATTTTTTGATTTAATTAATAACCACAAATGATATTGATCCAACTTAATTACTTTAGTTAACTTCATTCATAACTTAATCATTTAGTCGACGTCGACTATTAACTATTCTCATGTCAAAAGTGACCTTCAGTAAATTCTTGGTCTAATGTGTTATTATTCACAACACCGAAATTTTTAAAGTGTTACAATGTTGCCAAGTGCATGATGTATAACTTTGTAGATGGGTATGAAAGGTACAACCAAATCCTAAATAAGATTATCGACCAAGTTAAAATAACCTACATCATAAAATGGAGGGTCTTTTGTTGCAAGGTCATGCCCTTTGGGCTGAAAAATTTTAGGGCTACTTACCAGAGAATGGCCATCCTATATGACCTGATCTATAAAGAGGTAAAAGTCTATGTGGATGATATGATGATCAAGTCTAAAACTCGTGAAGTTCACTTTAGGGCTTAATAAAAGTTCTTTGAAAGGATAGACAAGTACAACTGTAGACATCGGGTTCAGAGGCAGCCCAGATCAGGGTTACCCAATGATGATTAGCGCCTGTTCACAGGCAAAAAGGTTGAAAGAAATGATTTACTTGTCAAGATTGCTTTTTATAACTTAAAAATAAAAAATTTAAAAAATAAAAGTGAAAAAGGGGAGTTTGGAAATTATAGAGTTCTAGCCAAAATTTTTATTTTTAAAAAAATTACGAAAATTTTCGGTCGCCGGCGCGTGAGGGTAGGCTACCCTCATGGACGCGGAGAGCACGAGAGCTCGCGCTGGGGCAAGTGCCCTGCGCGCGCCCCGTCAGCGATTGGCGTCGGTCGCCCCTGTCTGCCCAAATCTGCCGAAAACGTGGTTTTTGGCATTTTTTCGGGATTTTTTCCCCAAAATTGATTTTTTACCCCTTTTTTTTGGGATTTTCATGATTTTTTCAGTTTTTAAAATTAAGATAATAAATATTCTGATTTAAATTTATTTTTTTCTTAATTAATTAGGATCTTTTTTTATTAAAGAATATAAATAGAAAAGATGAAAAGAAAAAAGGGAGGCAACCAAAAAATTCAGATTTTTTATTTCTTCTTCTTCAAGGAATTCTCTTCTCCTTCAATTCTTCTCTTTCTTTTTACTTCCATAAAATTTCTTCAAGAAGATTTTAGATGGAATTTTGTTGATGAGAAAATTGATTTTGAGACAAATAAAATGATTGTTTGCTCTTAAAGTCCATACTTTTCACTTGTTTTTTTATTAAACTTCTTCAAGGATTTTACATTGAATCTTTTTTGATGAAAAATTGATTTTGGAATAAAGAAAATAATTTTTTGTTCTTGAAATCCAAAATTTTCATTTGATTTTCTAAAAACAAAATTTTTACAATTATTTTTCTAAAAAGAATAACTTTAGATTTTTTTATTCTTGAGATAAAGAGAATAATTCTTTATTCTTGAGAATTTTTAATTTCTCCTATTATTTATTTTTAGCAAATTTTATTTCTTGGAATAAAATTCCCATTTTTCTTATTTTTTATTTCTAATTTGTGGATCAAAAACAAGGAGATCAATCATCATTTTCCCTCTATCAAATTCGAATTCTGACGGTAAACATTATGGACCCGATCTCATAGTTTTATTTATTTATTTTTTATTGTATTATTTTTTATCTCCTGTTTACAATTAATTGATTAACATGTAGATTTTTATTGTTTCCATTTATTTATTTATTCAATTGTTTATATATTTGTTTTATTTATTATTATTATTATTATTATTATTATTATTATTATTATTATTATTATTATTATTATTATTATTATTATTATTATTATTATTTCATGTTTTTATATATTAATCTATTAACATGTTGATTTATTTGTTTCAATCATGTCATTTAATTTATCTGTCATTCATAATACATTATTTACTTATTTATTTATTTAATTTATTATTTTATTTGTTTAATTAATTTTCTTGATTTAATTGCTAATATTAATTTCATTTGTGTTTGTTTTTTATTCTAACACTTGTTTTCCTTACTTGGACTTTCTTGAGCAAATGGGGAGATCCAGGAGTCTCGTTTGACTTAACTTATTGTTTTATCATTTGTATTATTTTCTCTATTTTAGCTTTTTATTTATTTATTTTGCCATATAATTTCTAATGAATTGTTTATTTTATGCATGTTTAAAAGAAAAATTATGAAAAATATTTTTATTAATAAATTGAGTTTTTTCTAATAAAATAGGACTAATGTCTTAGTTTTCTATCCAAATAAATTGTCACTTTAAAATTATTTTCTGTAAGTATGTCATTTTAAAATTTATATATGATTTAAATTTCATTTATAGTGGACGTTGTATTCCGCCCCCAGTTTTATTGTAAATTATTGTGCCTTTATTTACTTTATGTTTAATTTACTTTTATTTATCACTTTCACAAGGTGATTGATCTACGGTTTAATTCTTGCATTAAAATGTATGAGAAAAGGAATGAAAGTTTAAATTCAAAACTCAATTATATTTAATCAAGGTATGAATAAATGGAAAGTCCTGAACTATCTCTGGTCTTAGGTTCAACGACGTTAGATGAAACTTTTCAATGTTCTATTGGAAAAGCAATTCCAAAATATCTCTTGTTGCCCAAAATAGGCCCAAGTTACATTGTCTTAGGCTCCATGAGGTTAAACGAACCATCCCAATGTTCTATTGGGGTGGGGATTCCAAAATATCTCTGGCTTGCCCAAAATAGACACATATGCATCATCTTAGGTTTCACGAGATTAGATGAATCTTTTCAATATTTTATTGGAACGAGAATTCAAAAATATCTCTGATTGCCCAAAATAGATACACATGTGCTGTCTTAGACTCGGTGAGGCTATACGACCTTTCCCAATGTTTTATTGGGTGGCGACTCCAAAACACCTCATTGTTGCCCAAAATAGACGCCCTTGTAATCCTTTACAAGTTATAAGAATCTCTCTCGAATACCCTAAATGAGGGTTTTAGGGGCTCCCGGGGTTCGTCGCGCGCCACAGTGGCAACTCTGCTAGGGACTTACTTTGAGACTTTGCTTCAAAAGTACCTTGATTAAAACCTATGGTTGAGCTTTAGTTTAAAATTCTCATCCCTTTCCGAAATTGAGCCTTAGATCTACGCTAGTTTGCACCCTCTCTTAGCCCCGGTGCGTTCTCGAAGCACGACCCTACGTTCACTCAATGTAGAGAAGTGTTAAGGATAATCACCAGCCCATGCCTTGTACCATCATGGTATATTAAATGTAGACCCAATTGGTCGTTATGCTCGCAATGAGATAGACCCGTCGGCAGGGACCATGCTTAGGTAGACCTAAAGTATCACCACCCAGACCAAAACCCATGTAATGAAAGTAGATACTTCTCCTAGGTGCCATAAACCATAATACTATGCTTGCTGTATGGATCATTATGTATTGGACAAACCCAGATAGATTGGTTGGTCACCTAATCAAAGGCTTTCATGCCTCGATAGGCCCATGTCGATTTATTCAGACTGTCTAAATACACAATGGTCAAAAGCCATACATATACACATTAGTTAAGAGATGTTATGCTGTCGATTTTTCATCGTGCACCACACCGATCCATTGGGTTCCCTGTTAACCCATGGATCAAGCCCACCTAGGAAAGAGACCGCACGACCTCCGGTGTGGGAGAAATAAGGTTGGAAAGATCTATCTGCTTGCATATGGTCCGTACCTGCACGGATTAGAGTAAATCCATGCTAAGCGATAACGCTTAGTGGGGAACTCATATAAAGCAAATAACTTATTCACACATCAGAAACCATACATTACATGCTAGGAGTCATGCCAAAGCAATTATTATCAAGCAAACATCATTTTAAGCATAGTACTGTCCATCACTATATTCAATCATAAAGCATCAATTACTTATTCACATATCCTCATCACATGCTTTATTGTATTACAGTCACATCCCTTTATTATTTGATTAATCAGTTAGCCTGCAATTCAATGACGCGGATAACGGGTATCGCATTGGTACCTCTCAGGTACTAGATTCACATTGTATTCACATTTACGCATTGGTACCTCTCGGGTACTAGATATCAATCCACATTTAAAGAATCTAGCAAGGATTTTACGCATTGTTTCGCATTGTGATTCCCATGGAATCAGACACATTTAATGCATGGGGCTGCAGCACTTGACCCTGTAGGCATGCCTATCTATCCACTACTTGACTCGCAGGCTTAAGTTGTTAAACATATTATTCAGTTCACATTGATCACTTTTTCGCATCATGTATGTTAATAGCTAACATCACATTCACTTTACACATTCGCATTAACACATAGCTAAACATTTCATTTGAAGACTTACCATTAAAAAGTCTGAACACATTAGGGTTATATTGCCAAAATAAGGTAGGTCACGGTCATAATGAATTTCATTGTCACCGTGACATGTTGAAGTTCAAAATAGAATGCAAACTGGGGACAGGTCACGGTCACAATCAATTCCATTGTCACCGTGACATGTTCCCAAGTCTCAGCAGAATGCATCTTGAGGGTATGTCACGGTCACAATGAACTTCATTGTCACCGTGACATATTCTCACCTTGGAAAACAGAATGCTCTCTTAAGTACCTCACGGTCACAATGAATCCCATTGTCACCGTGACATACAAAAATCATGTAGGCAGAATTGAACTCAAGCATATCTCACGATCACAATCAATTTGATTGTCACCGTGACCTATGCAAGAACACCATAACATAGTTATGTTTTTCAGTCCATTTCTTCCTTCTCATTAAAGCTTCAAATCTCACTCTCACTTTTGGCAATCAACCCATAAACATCAACCACATAATCAATTAGCACATACCTGTTTTCCCTTCTTGTTTTGACATTCAATAATAGCACAAATCATAATCATTCTCAAGCACTTTATCATAAGCATATTACCACTACAATCATTTAATCTAGCATCACATATCTCATGCTCAAACCTCAATTCCACATACACATACAACTCAATTCAAATCTCTATTCAACCAACACAAATCACACAATTACACAATTAAGGTTTATTCCCAAACCTTATCGCCTTAGCTCCTAATCTCGACGGACGCTTAACTCTTCGATTACAGCTTTTCCCTTATCTCTCTTCACTTCTTCAGCTAGCAAAACCAATTCAAATTCCAGGATTGCACACAATCCATCAATTCTCATACCAATACCAAATCAAAACCAAGAATAAGAGTAGAAGATGAGAATATGCATGCATAACCACTTACCTTTAGGTCTTAACACTTAATTCTGCTCCAATTAGCTATATGCATACATCCTCTTAAACCACTCTCATCCTCACTCACGAAAGCAAAAAGAAAGACAAAGTCAAATGCAGAAAAATAAAGAATGAGGCCAACACACACTCAACTCTCACTTCTCTAGGCAATGCATGCAAAGAAGGAGGTGGCATCCTCACAAAGAGCCACACGGAACCCACTATCAAAACCTGCCTCTTTAACCAATTTCTTACATTATTCTATTCTTACTAAAGCATCATTAAACAACTAATCAACCATTAGCTTAATGTGGCACAATTACCAATTGGCCACCAAACTATCCACTCAACTTTCAATTAAGTCCTTCCAATTTCTCATTTTAAGTCCAAGCTACACATTCCATTCAAACGCATGCAACAATAAGGTCAATACTATTAGGGTACAAGTCCGGCCATGACAACTCTCCCCTCCTTAAAGAATTTCGTCCTCGAAATTCATACATGAGTGGAACAGTTGTGGATGTTGCCCTCGCATAGCCGCTTCTGGTTCCCAGGTTGCTTCTTCTATACCATGATGTTGCCAGAGCACTTTCACAAGTGGTATATGCTTATTCCGAAGTTGCCTCACTTCTCTTGCTAAAATCACTTTCGGCTTCTCATCATAAGTAAAATCTGATTGCACTTCCACTTCTTGTACAGGTAGTACATGGGAATCATCTGACCTATACCTTTTTAACATGGATACATGGAATACATCATGCAGCTTAGCCAAAGCCGGGGGCAAAGCTAACCGATAAGCTACTGAACCTACTCTTTCAAGCACTTCGTATGGCCCAATAAACCTCGGACTCAACTTTCCTTTCTTACCAAATCTTAGCACCTTTCTCCAAGGAGACACTTTCAGAAATACTTTGTCGCCTACACTGAATTCAATATCCCTTCTCTTCAAATCAGCATACGACTTCTGTCTGTCACTGGCTGCTTTCAACCTTTGCTATATAATCTTAGCTTTCTCTTCTGTATCCCTCACTAGATCAGGTCCAATGATTCTGCTCTCATTCAATTCAGTCCAGCAAACCGGTGAACAACATTTCCTTCCATATAAGACTTCATACGGTGCCATACCAATACTGGTCTGATAGCTGTTATTATAAGCAAATTCCATAAGTGGAAGATACCTATCCCAACTCTTAGAGAAATCCAAAACACATGCTCGCATCAAATCTTCCAAGACCTGAATAATTCTTTCTGATTGTCCATCAGTTTGCGGATGGAAAGCAGTACTGAAGTTCAATTTCGTACCCAAAGCCGCTTGTAAGCTCTTCCAAAACTTAGAAGTGAATCTGGGATCTCTATCAGAAACAATAGACAAGGGTATCCCATGCAATCGGACAATTTATCTTACATACATTTCAGCCAACTTTTCCATAGAATAATCCATCCGAACTGGTATAAAGTGAGCCGATTTCGAAAATCTGTCCACAATAACCCATACTGCATCTTGTTGTCTTGAGGTCAGAGGCAATCCAGATACAAAATCCATCGTAATATTATCCCATTTCCATTGTGGGATAGGGAGTGGATGCAACATCCCCTGAGGCACTTGATGCTCCGCTTTAACTTGTTGTCAGACAAGGCACTTAGACACATATTCCACTACATCTTTCTTCATCCCAGGCCACCCGTACAATTGTTTCATATCTTGATACATCTTGTTTCCACCTGGATGCATAGTAAAAATTGTATTATGAGCCTCATGCATCAATCTCTTCTTTAATTCTTTATCACTTGCTACACACATTCTATTCTTGTACAGCAGTATCCCATCTTCATTCACTGAATAGTCAGTCTTATCCATATCACTGACTGATTGCAAAACTTGTTACAACCTCGCATCATTTCTCTGAGCAACCATTAACTCGTCCTTCAGGACCGGTCTTGCTTTCAACTGTGCCAATAAAGCTCCGTCTGCAGAAAACCTCCACTTGATCCGCTTTAACTGTAATGCTGAAATTGATTTCCTACTCAAAGCATCCGCTACTACATTAGCTTTTCCCGGATGATAATCCACAATACAATCATAATCCTTGAACAACTCGAGCCATCTTCGTTGTCTCAGATTCAATTCCTTCTGTGTAAGCAGATATTTCAAACTCTTATGATCGGTGTATATCCTGTACTTCTCACCGTACAAGTAATATCGCCAAATCTTTAAAGCAAACACTACTGCTGCTAATTCCAAATCATGAGTCGGATAATTTTGTTCATGCGGCTTCAGTTGCCTTGACGCATATGCTATCACCTTCCCCTCTTGCATCAATACACAATCCAACCCGACACCGGAAGCATCGGTATACAACACATACTCTTTACCCGTCATAGGCTGCGTAAGAATCGGTGCTTCTACTAACATCTTCCTCAACTGATTGAAACTCGCTTGACATCTTTCAGACCACTCATATTTCACTCCTTTCCGTAGCAGTCTTGTCAATGGTGAAGCTATTACCGAAAATCCTTTCACAAACCTTCTGTAATATCCAGCCAACCCTAAGAAACTGCGAACCTCCAGCACATTCTTAGGCGGTTTCCAATTTACAATTGCTTCTATCTTAGTTGGGTCTACTTTAATCCCCTCAGATGAGATCACATGACCCAGAAATGACACCTCTTTGAGCCAGAACTCACACTTACTTAGTTTGGCATACAGTTGATGCTCTTGCAGTGTCCGAAGCACAATTCTTAAATGCTGCTCGTGCTCCTTCTCATCCCTTGAATAAACCAGAATATCGTCTATGAATACTACCACCAATTGATCCAGATACGGTCTGAATACCCGATTCATCAAATCCATAAATGCAGCAGGCGCATTAGTCAACCCAAAAGGCATTACTAGAAACTCATAGTGCCCATATCGAGTTCTAAATGCAGTCTTAGATATATCTTCTTTCTTCACTTGCAACTGATAATACCCTGAGTGCAGATCAATTTTTGAGAATACACCTGCTCCTCTTAACTGATCAAACAAATCTTCAATCCGAGGTAAAGGGTACCGATTCTTTACTGTCACTTTATTCAACTGCCGATAATCAATGCACATTCTCATTGTACCATCTTTCTTCTTGACAAATAGCACTGGTGCTCCCCAAGGTGAAACACTAGGTCTAATAAAACCCCTATTCAGCAATTCTTGCAGCTGTTCTTTCAATTCCTTCAACTCAGTTGGAGCCATTCTGTACGGTGCCTTAGATACAGGGACTGTTCCTGGCGCCACATCAATCGATAGCTCAACCTCTCTTATCGGTGGTACACCGCTCAATTCTTCAGGAAACACGTCAGGAAACTCTCTGACTATCAGTATCTCTTGTATTTTCACATGTTCTCTCTTACTGTCTATCACCAAAGCTAGATAAGCTTCACATCCTTTTCTCATACACCGATAGGCTTGCATAGCAGATATCACATTCACAAGAGGATTAGTGTACACTCCTCTCACTGTCGCTTTGTTCCCCTTACCATCATAGAGTACAACTATCTTCCTCTTACACTTAACATCCGCATCATATTTGGTTAACCAATCCATACCCAAAATCAAATCAAACTCATCAAACGGTAGTTCAATCAAATCCGCTAGAAACACACTACCTTGAACCTCTAATGCACAGTTTCTATACACTCTGTTCACATTAATGTTACCTCCCAAAGGGCTAGACACACATAAATCATATTTTAAACATTCAACTTTAGGCATCTTTTCGCATATCTTTTTATCACACACATATGAATGAGTTGAGCCAGGATCAATAAGTGCAAACATTTCCACACCATAGAGTAGAATAGTACCTGCTATCACCTCAGGCGCATCCTGATCCTCTCGTGCCCTCATAGCATATGTCCGCACTGGTGCCGCATCGGGCCTATCCACAATCTCAGAATCAACTGCACCCCTGGACTGGCTACCTCTGCCACGTCCTCTTCCTCTTCCTCTATTAGCAGAAGGCAAATTTAAACCACCCCTACTCTGCTCTTATTGATTTCCTGACATCTCATAAGCATTCAGGCAATTAGCAAGGAAATGCTAAGTGCTCCCACATCTAAAACAAGCACCCGTCACTCTCCAGCATTCTCCTCTATGCCTCTTACCATAATGAGGACACTCCTGAACCTCACTTCTGTTACCAGATGTTCCTCTTCCCGAACCAGATGCTGAGGGAGCGCCACGCTTCTTACTCTTGCTGCAGAACTGAACCCTGATTCCGCAGGTGGTGCCATATGAGAATCTCTTGGTCTTTTCCCCGTCTGGGAACCACCTCTACTTGCATTCTTCCTTTGTCTCCATTCTCTTTGAGCTACCAAAGTCCTTTCAGCTCTCAAAGCTGCTTGTACAATTCGATAATAACTTATATTCTGTTCTGTTGTTAGAGAAATCAGCAATGCTTTAATTTCCTCAATCAACCCTTCCTCAAACTGTTGACACCGCAACACATCGGTTAAAACACCTTTTGGCGCGTACTTGCTTAGGCAGCAAAATTCCGCTACATACTCCGCCACCGACATGGTTCTCTGTCTTAAACTCAGAAACTTCTTCCAGTTTGCCTCTCGATGTGCTTTAGTGATATACTTGTTCTTGAACTCCTTTTCAAAGAACTCCCAGTTTAATGGTTCAGGAAGCATCGGATTCTGCAGGACCAGCTTCCACTAATCATATGTAGAGCCTTGGAGTAATGACTCCACACATTCAACCCACTGGTCAAGAGGACACCGTATCTCCTTAAGAATCCTCTCCACCTTCTCAATCCAGTACTCTGCTTTTTCTGACTCATCTAACCTTGTTCCATGGAATTCCTCCAAACCATGCTTTCTCAAAGATTCTATTGGGGCTCTAGGCACCAACATACGTTCCATCACTCTCGCCATATCTTGTGTCATTTTCATCATAGCTTCCATAGGCCCAAACGGAATCTCATTCCCGAAACCAACCGATCTAGACTGTCCAGACCCCGTCATCTCAGCTTCACGAGGATTCACACTTTCAGCAGATTCCTCTCCAGTATGCCTTCCAGAATCCATTGTTACTACACAAATTAAACAAGGACTTTCGCATTAGGTCAACAGACTATGCACATCATATCTACCCAATTCCCAGAAAAGACTCAACCTAGGCTCTGATACCACAACTTGTGATGCCCATTCCCTAACGACTGACTAGCTCAGCTAATCTTAGTTAGAAAAGACCGTACACTCACATAACAGAACACATGCTTAGCCTGAATAATAAAATTTCATCACATACGATCTTAACTCATGCATCACATGCCAACTACTTATAACGCATTCTCCATGGTCACACGCATTGCACATACATATTTATACTCTTAGGTTAACATTCATAGATATCAAATTATTACATGCCTTTACATACTCGATACACATTCTGATAATACAAAAGCTTATACAGAAATCCCCAAATATCAAACCCAGAACCTGCACTTTCTATTTCCTACTGTTGACCGTACAAAATGCGGGGACGTCCTTCGATCACCTCTGGTCTGTAGTTGCACGGATTAGAGTAAATCCATGCTAAGCGATAACGCTTAGTGGGGAACTCATATAAAGCAAATAACTTATTCACACATCAGAAACCATACATTACATGCTAGGAGTCATGCCAAAGCAATTATTATCAAGCAAACATCATTTTAAGCATAGTACTGTCCATCACTATATTCAATCATAAAGCATCATTTACTTATTCACATATCCTCATCACATGCTTTATTGTATTACAGTCACATCCCTTTATTATTTGATTAATCAGTTAGCCTGCAATTCAATGACGCGGATAATGGGTATCGCATTGGTACCTCTCAGGTACTAGATTCACATTGTATTCACATTTACGCATTGGTACCTCTCGGGTACTAGATATCAATCCACATTTAAAGAATCCAGCAAGGATTTTACGCATTGTGATTCCCATGGAATCAGACACATTTAACGCATGGGGCTGCAGCACTTGACCCTGTAAGCATGCCTATCTATCCACTACTTGACTCGTAGGCTTAAGTTGTTAAACATATTATTCAGTTCACATTGATCACTTTTTCGCATCATGTATGTTAATAGCTAACATCACATTCACTTTACACATTCGCATTAACACATAGCTAAACATTTCATTTGAAGACTTACCATTAAAAAGTCTGAACACATTAGGGTTATATTGCCAAAATAAGGTAGGTCACGGTCACAATGAACTTCATTGTCACCGTGACATGTTGAAGTTCAAAACAGAATGCAAACTGGGGACAGGTCACTGTCACAATCAATTCCATTGTCACCGTGACATGTTCCCAAGTCTCAGCAGAATGCATCTTGAGGGTATGTCACGGTCACAATGAACTTCATTGTCACCGTGACATATTCTCACCTTGCAAAACAGAATGCTCTCTTAAGTACCTCACGGTCACAATGAATCCCATTGTCACCGTGACATACAAAAATCAAGTAGGCAGAATTGAACTCAAGCATATCTCACGGTCACAATCAATTTGATAGTCACCGTGACCTATGCAAGAACACCATAACATAGTTATGTTTTTCAGTCCATTTCTTCCTTCTCATTAAAGCTTCAAATCTCACTCTCACTTTTGGCAATCAACCCATAAACATCAACCACATAATCAATTAGCACATACCTGTTTTCCCTTCTTATTTTGACATTCAATAATAGCACAAATCATAATCATTCTCAAGCACTTTATCATAAGCATATTACCACTACAATCATTTAATCTAGCATCACATATCTCATGCTCAAACCTCAATTCCACATACACATACAACTCAATTCAAATCTCTATTCAACCAACACAAATCACACAATTACACAATTAAGGTTTATTCCCAAACCTTATCGCCTTAGCTCCTAATCTCGACGGATGCTCGACTCTTCGATTACAGCTTTTCCCTTATCTCTCTTCACTTCTTCAGCTAGCAGAACAAATTCAAATTCCAGGATTGCACACAATCCATCAATTCTCATACCAATACCAAATCAAAACCAAGAAGAAGAGTAGAAGATGAGAATATGCATGCATAACCACTTACCTTTAGGTCTTAACACTTAATTCTGCTCCAATTAGCTATATGCATACATCCTCTTAAACCACTCTCATCCTCACTCACGAAAGCAAAAAGAAAGACAAAGTCAAATGCAGAAAAATGAAGAATGAGGCCAACACACACTCACCTCTCACTTCTCTAGGCAATGCATGCAAAGAAGGAGGTGGCATCCTCACAAAGAGCCACACGAAACCCACTATCAAAACCTGCCTCTTTAACCAATTTCTTACATTATTCTATTCTTACTAAAGCATCATTAAACAACTAATCAACCATTAGCTTAATGTGGCACAATTACCAATTGGCCACCAAACTATCCACTCAACTTTCAATTAAGTCCTTCCAATTTCTCATTTTAAGTCCAAGCTACACATTCCATTTAAACGCATGCAACAATAAGGTCAATACTATTAGGGTACAAGTCCGGCCATGACATCGCATGCATCATTCTAACCTCTCAACTTTTTAGCCACTGTAGACCTTTTGCTTGGGTGGTTTAGGGATTTCAATAGTTGTCTAAAGAGAAATTCAGAGGTTGGGTTGGTGGACAGAGATCTAACATCATTACCAGGACATTCGTAGGCATTAGAAATGGCTGATCCTTCATGACAGATCTATGAGACTCGCGCCTTAATTATCTAGGAGATGGATAGAAGGTTCAAGGAGCTTGAGAAAAGGCTGTTGGCCATGATTAAGGAAAGAATGGATGCCATGGCACTAGTTCTTCAAGCTCAGCTTATGGCGATAGCTCTTAACCAAGTGGAGCTGAGTCAAGAAGGCTTATACAGCGACAACCGTAGTGTCTCCTTTTGCTTTCGAGCCCAGAGTCAAGGTACCCTTACTTCGTCAGTTAAGCAATGAAGAGGCAAGAAGCCTGCTTTAGAGTATGACTCTATTTATGTAAAGGAAGATATTTCGGCAGTGATACAAGCTCCGAAGAGTAAAACGTCAAGGACATAATTTGATTTAAGGTTAGGGTCAGGTCTATGCTTAGGTGAAACATCGGACAAATCTTTGATGCAGTTATAAGAGCAAGTAAGAAAGGCAGAAGGACCAGACCCTTCACAATCAATGCGCATTCCTAGTTCCTCAAGCATGAAAAAGGAGCTAACTGATCTTGAAGGAGAAATTATGAAGTCCAAACTTGCGACTACCCGGGTGCCACTCAATAAGACTATTGCTGGCCCTGCAAGTCTAAGATTGGGTTGCTATGATAATAGCAGTGATACTTGAAGGACAAGGAAATTATCAGCAACTGAAATGGCTCAAAGGCACTATTCTAATTTGGCAGATCCTTATCTTGTGCCCTTAAGAGGCTAATGAATGAGGGGATGTTACAGCCATTGCCGGCTAGGCCTGCTAGAAACCAGGGACAGCCTAATCACAAGGCTGATCAGTATTGTGCCTTCCACCAGCACACTGGGCATACTACAGACAATTACAAAACCTTGAGACATGCTATTCAAGATCTGATTGATTCCAAATAGATCTCTGACCCAAAAAAGTGAAAGATAAAGAATAAGACAGATTAAGTGCCTAAGTGAAAAAAGAAGACGGTTTTTAAGGATGATAATGGACCATCGACTACAACATCTGTGTTAGCAGGGGCGAAAATGATAGCTATTTAGATGTTCTTTTTATTTTAAAACTATTTAATAATGATGTTTTTAATTCTAGTTTTTATTAAATAAAACGATTGATTTTGCTTATTTGTGCGATGTTTATGATGATTTGACTATGCATAATCATGATCATGATTCATTTCTATTTGACATTGATTCAACTAATGTTATTCCATTTAATCTCAAAACTTTGGAGAACCCAAAGGAAATTTTGATAGCATCTAACGTAACTCCTGGGGAGAGGTTAAATTTTGAGAGAATATTGAAAAAAATATGAAAAAGTCTTTGCCTGGACATACGGAGACATGCCAGGAGTTGATCATGAAATTGCAAACACACCATTCCAACATACCCCGATCATGGACCAGTCAAGCAGAAACTCAGAAGACTCAGGCCAGAATAAGCAGAGAAGGTTAAAGAAGAGATCCACAAGTAGATTGAGGCCAAGTTTCTTATTGAAGTTCAACGCCCGACTTGGTTGGTTAATGTTGTCCCAATAATCAAGAAGAAAAGTGTGTGTATGTGTAAACTATTAGAATTTGAGCAAAGCTTGTCCAATTAAAAAAATGAAAAAAGGAAGAAAAGGAATTGATATATGGATGTGGCCAAGTTCATTGAGAAGAATTTGATACGGTCTTTCGCACCATGTTGTGTCTGATAACGGGGTGCAATTTATGGTTGAAACTAGGAAGCGGCTTCAGAAGTATGGCATTGAGCATCACAAGTCCTCTCCGTATTGCCCTTAAGCCAATCGGGCAGTTGAGGCTACTAACAAGAATGTCAAGAAGATCTTGGCCAAGATGGTTTAGAATTATAAGGATTGGGCAGAGAGTTGCCTTTTACACTTTGGGGCTAGAGAATCACCGTCAGAACCTCTACAGGAGCCACACCTTATTCCTTGGTATATGGGATGGAAGTAGTATTACCGGTTGAAGTGGAGCTCAAATCTTTAAGGGTAATCATGAAAGCCCAGATTCCAGAAAATAATTGGGTGCAGCAACGATTGCAGCAGCTGAATATGTTAGACGAGAACAGATTGTAAGCCTATTATCATAAACAAATCTACCAAAAAAGACTTGCTCGATAATTTAAAAAGAAGGTCAGAAAACATCTTCTGATAGAAGGAGATTTAGTCTTCAAGCAAATGTGACCAGGTGTTTTGGACATACGGGGTAAATTCAGGCCAACGTGGGAAGGTCCATTTGTTCTTAAGACGTTGTTATCCAAGGAGGCAATGATTCTGATAGACAATAATGGTATTGAATTCAAGGAACCAGTCAGCGTCGACAAACTCAAGAGATTCCATGGCTAAAGACTAAAAATCAAAAGAAGAGAATAAAAGCCCCACGGTCTGAAAATTGAAAAAATGCAGCCTTGCTAAAAATGGGCACCTCATCAGGGTGAAAACCGAAAAAAGGCACCCTGGGCAAAAATTAAAGGCTCGAGAGAAAATATCCAATCAAGAAAACATGAGAGGGCTGATTGGAGAAAGTAGTTTGATGCCTACAAGATCTACTCTGAGATTAGATGTAGTTTTGCATTTTGAATCGATGTTAGATAATGATCATGTATAGAGAAATTATACTGAAATGCACACAATCTTTACAAATACATGAAACGATAACAATTCAACTTGTATGATCATTATTTTTTAGTTCTTTTATAAAAAGGGAAACATTATTCTTCATTGATTGTATGAAATCTAAATGACTACAATCTGCTATTGCTCTCACCGACCAGATGACTAAGTCGATGGGTACTGTTATCAACTGCGGGACTAAGCACCCACCTTTTGTGGGCCCTTGTAAGAAGCAAAGGTGCGATCTCCAATCTGTGGTGCAATAGTCTTTACAAGTAGTTGTGTCCAGAGGCTATAGTACCTGGAGGTTAAGGCTGAAGATAAGGTGCCACCTTGGAAAGATAGGGGATGCCTCACTACATCTTGAATCCCTCCGAACTATTGAGCACAATAGGCAATAATGTAGAAGGTAGCCTCATGGAGCCCACATAACGGGACATATCCTGAAGAACCATCTAGAGTTACAGCATAAAGGGGGAGCTAGGGGCGTATGAAGCTGATATTCTCATCTGACACCTCACCCAATCTAGCAGCACCTTCATCGAGAGATGCAAATGAATATAGTCGCTACCTGGGAAGAAATTGCCTTAACAAATACTGATCACCCTAGGAGATGGCTCTGATAGTAGCTTTAGCTTTTCTTGTAGTCACACCTAAAAGATGTGAGGAAAAAAAAGTAAAAAAAAAAAAAGAAAAAAAGAGAGGTCGTTAGAGATGAAAATTGTAACTGGCTCTCTAAGCAAAAGTTAGGCCAAAGGGCAGGGTGAAAACCTGAAAATAGGCAGTATATCCCAAAAAATAATAATATGAATAAAAGCTGTTGGAATGGATTGGGTCAATTTCAGGTAAAAGTTAGGCACAGGGTTATGTGAAAATCCCCAAAAGGATGCATTTCCCGCTAAGAAAAGCTAGTGTGAAAATCTACAAGGGATGCACTACCTTTAAAACAATGACTTCCGATGTCTGGAAAGATAAGGCGGCACTACTTCGAATAACCTCTCTTCAGGCAAATAAAACAGAATGCAAGGTAAGAGTCAAAGTTCCGGTGGCAAAACATTGTACATAGGGGCAAAGATGCACACCGGACGATTCTCTCTGAAAAGATCTTGGGTCAGAATTCCTAAGCCAAGATGATACTCTTCCAGATCACTGGGGGCATCAGACAGTATGAGCAATACCCTCAATGAATACCTTAACCACCTAGGATGTTGTCTATCTATTTTTGCATCTCACGTGCATCCTGCATGTACAATATTTCGCATATCTCTCTGCATAACTCTATACGTGCATAGCCTTTTATGATGCCCAATGTGTATTCACACATGCATGAACTTTGTGTATATCTTGCATATGCAATTCTTCGCACATATTTCGTGCACAAAATTTCTGCGTACATTTAACTGTAGACACCGGGTCCCGAAGCGGTCCAAAATCAGAATTACCTATTGATGAAAATGATACTTGCCACAAGTAGAGGTGTCAATAATGATGTTTTCCTTGTCGAAAATCTCCCTTGTTCTTCTAAAAATTTTAATTCAAAAATTTACATTTTTACCCTTATTTTTTTCCTTTTTATTTTTTATTTCTATTTTTTTTTAATTTTTGTGCACCTGGATTGCAGTCGCGTACATGGCGAGCCGCGCGCGTGGGGGAGTGGCGTGCGCCCGCCTGCAAGGGCCCATGTCGCCAGAGGCGATGCGTGCACCCTCGGGCGCACGCCCATAGGGTGCGCGTCGCCTGTCCACCTGCGGGCTTTTTTGCCCCTTCCCTCTTTCGTGTTGTCATTTTCACCTGTGTTTTCTGGGTCAATTTTTCAGTCTGAAAAATTCGTTTCATGTTTTAATGTCATTTTTGGTTAACGAAAAATGAAAGAACATTTTGTCTCTTCCCATTTTGGGACAAACCAAGGAAACAAAATGAAGATTGGTCTTCATTTCCAAGGGGCTGCACTTTTATTCAAAAATGTTTAGTTTTCTCTCAAGCAAAAAAGGGTAGATGTTTTTTTCTTCTTAAAAAATTCTTAAGCATTTTCTTAAGTTTCAATCTTTTCTTCTCTGAAAAAATACTTCATCTTTTGTTTGATTTGAGCAAGGAAAATTAATTTCCTTTGCTTAATGATCCCACCAAAAACTTTTCTCTTGAGTCTCATTTGTTTAAAATTTGGATTTTAGTTCAAATATTTTTGGGTTTATTACCACAAATTTCGATAAGGAGAACGGATCAAGACATCCAATTTTCTAATCCATAATTTTTGAGGCCTCATGTGAGTGTTCCCGTGACCACGCGAAGGGGGGTCACGACGCTAGGGGACTACTTCATTTTGGGTGAGATCTTTCCTACACCATTTTTGTGTTGCATTTATTTGTAAAAAATAGTTTTCATGTACGCACGTGTCGGATAAAAAATCACAAAAAAATATTTTTATAATTAAATTGGAATTTTTACTATTAAAATTGCGACCATTTAGTAATGAAAAATATTTTAGCCAAGTAATGAAAAATATCACGATTAAAGCGAAGAGTTAAATTTTCTCCAAAATGGGATCACTCATCCCGGTTTTTCAAACTAATGATCAAAGCAACTCTTCGATCCCTTTTCAAATAGGAGCGAAGGAACCAATGTTCCTAACCAAACGAATGCCCCGATTTATGTATGTTTTTCTTATGTTTGATTTTGTTTGTTTGTTTAAATTTATGTTCATACATTTTGGGCCCTTGTAATTAATTTTTGGGCAATATCATTTAGTTTTCTCTTTGGGATTATATTCCATCCCAATTTACGTTTTCCAATCTTCTTTTATTTTGGGTTGTATTCTGCCCCTATTTCTCTTGTAATTGTGTGCTTGACATGTTTATTGCTTTCCTTTATCACTTTGTTTACCTCTTTTCTTTATAGCTTTTATTTATTGCATTTGAATACTTGCAATGCGCTTTTAATTAAATGCATAAATCATGTGAGAGGAGAGATAGAATTTTAGGAAGTTAAAAACTCATTTATAATTAACCAAAGCATAAATAAGAGTGAAGTTCCGGATACCAATCTCTGGTCTATACCAATAAGAGGTTAGAGACCTTTCCCAATTTCTTATAAATTGGGTGGCGACTCCAAAATATCTCACAGGTGCCTAAAGGCGTCATGAGGCTAAATGATCCTTCCCAATGTTCTATTGGAAATGAGGCATCCAAGATGTCTCATGGCACCCAAGATCAAAAAGACGTGAACCAATCCCTCGAATCCTAAAAGCGGGTTCCAAGAGGGCCTTTGCTAGGTTTGTCGCGTGTCACAGTGGCGACTCCACTGGGGACTTTGTGACTTTGCTCTGAAAGTGTTTTGGTTAAAATTTATAATTGAGTTTTTAAAACCTAAAATTCTATCACTTTTCAAAATTTGCATTGCATACATTAGGTCCTTAGAACTATGTTAGTCGGTCCCCTATCTTGCCTCGGTACGTTCCCGAAGCACGACCCTACTTTCACTCATTGTAGAGAAGTGTTAAGGATAATCACCAACTCAAGCCTCGTACCATTAATGGTATATCAAATGGAGACCGGATCGGTCGTCACGGGCATGATGAGCTAGACCTATTTGGCAGGGACCATGTTTGGGTAGAGCTAAAGTATCACCACCTTGACCAAAGCTCATTAATGGCAAATATAAACTTCCATTAGGTGATATAAACCATAATAAGATGCTTGTGATGTGGGCCGTTATGTATTAAAAAAATCAAGCAAATTAAGTGGTCCTTTATCAAAGGCTTCCATGCCCCGATAGGTTCACTTTAATTTAATTGAAGTGTCCAAATATGTAACGGCCGAAGCCCATATGCATGTGCTTTAAATTAAGAGTGTTATGCTGCCGGTTTTCCACCGTGCACTTTGCGCATTCATAGGGTCCCTTGTTGACTCATGGACTAAGCTCACCTAGGAAGGGACTATTTGACCTCGTGTACGGGAGCTAAAAGATTGGAAGGATCTACCTGCTCGTATGTGGTTGCAAAATGTTGCACAACTCACTATCATGCATTATACATGTCATCCATGCATCATTCTAACAATCTGGATCTTTCAGCCATCATAAATTTATCCAAATGGACTAGAGGTTCTGACAGTCGACTAGTGAGGATGGGCTCGCCCTTTGGATTGCTAAAATTAGTGCCTGTTTGGGATTCTGAGTCACTCTCAACAACTAATGAATCATCTTTGATGGCAGAAGAGATCGGAGCTCTAACCACTCAAGACCTTGCCAGAAGATTAAAGGATTTTGAGCAGAGGATGTTAGAAATGATGGGGGCAATGGTCGAAAAGATCGCTCCTGCTGCTGCTGCACAAACACCTGTTGCTCAACAACCACCAGTAATCCCTCCTCGAGGGCAAGTTGTGCTGCCTGTGGGTGAAGAGGCCCCAATTATAGTTAATGTTGCTCACCAACCTATCAACGAGCCTAAAGCTGCTGCTGTGCCCATTAAGCCAAGAAGGGCAAGGGTTCCAAACCCTGACGAGAATTTCCTGATGGAAGAGGAGGTTGAGGAGATAGCAGCCCATTAAGCTGTGAGGGCACTCGCCTATTATCAGCTGGTAAGGGAATCAACCTTAAGGATAGAGATCTAGGAGAGGAAGAACTATTGCCCTTAAGGTTTAAGATGCCTGAGCTACCAAAGTTCGATGGTACTTCAGACCCATCTGCACATATTAAGCAATACACCCTGGTGATGAAGGGCATAGGGCTGACGAAGAAGCAAAAGGTGGAATATTTCTACCTCAGTCTGGTGGGTCTGGCAGTAGACTAGTATCATGGGCTGGATAGGAGATCCAGAGAGGATTGGGACCTTCTAGCTGATGAATTCATGAAGCAGTACGACTGCAGCACTAGAATGGAGGTCACCCTGAAGGACCTCGAGCTTCTACACCAAAATAGTGATGAGTCATTCCATGAATACCTCACTAGGTGGAGAAACAGGGTCATGGAGATGAAGCAAAAACCTGACACTGCTGATCAGATCAGGCTATTCATCAGGAACTCTTGCCCTTGCCTGAGGGACTTGCTCAGCTTTAAAGGGGTCAGAGATTGGGAGTCGCTCAAAGACATTGCTGTAGAGGCTGAGGCGGCTTAACTGGTGAAGAAAGCAAGCCAAAATAACTTTGCTGGGAGGAGCTTTGGGAACCAGTTAGGGTACAGATCAAGCGGAGCTAGAAGCAGTAATGGCAGAAATGGAAAGACGATCGAGGTTGCAGCTACTGAGGTTAAACAGGGTCAGAGGTACTAATCTAACTTAGGTCGGTCCCTATCCTGGGTGTTGGAGAGACTAATGAAGGAGGGTAAGCTGAGACCACTGCCACCTAGGCCAGCTGCGAATCAGGGACAGCCAGGGTATAGAGATGATCAGTACTGCACCTACAATCAGCACACTGGGCACCTGACATATTACTTCTGAACTTTAAAGAACAAGGTCCAGGATCTCATTGACTCCAAGGAGATCAGCGACCCTGAGAACAGAGAGAAGAAGAAGAAGGAAGGCTATAATGCAGTCCCTCCACCGGATATATGATCGGGTCCGGTCCACCTGAGCGGTATATTTGGCAAGAGCTATAGGGAGATGAATACGTCATCGTCACTCATCAGGAGGGTGGAGAAGAACAAAATATTATGTTTTTAGATACTTTGTTTCTTTTTATTTCAAGAACTCTTTATGACAGTGTCGGTGATTTTAATGTGATGGACAATTTTTGCTTATTTCTATGGTGTTTCTAATGATTTCGTTTCTTATGATCATGATGCATCCATTCATTTTGACATTAACCCAATTAATATAACTTCATCTAACTTCAGAACTTTGGGGAATCCAAACAAAACCTTGATAGCATCTGATATAACTCCTAAAGAGAGGATAATTTTGAGAGATGAAGTTAAGTAAATAAAAAAGAGCCTTTGTCTGGACCTGGGACGACATGCTAAAAATTGACAAGGATATTCTTGACACCATGCTACTTCCACGTGCCGACATGACGACAAATAGAATTTTAAAAGCCATTCCTTTGCATCCACAACATCTGGGTTGCATATGGTGCTGCCAAATAAAATCAAACTCCGAGAGCTACATCAGAAGTTGGACGAATAAAACTCAAGACCTTCACGAGAAACATATAACTCATTAGAACCAAACCGTATGACCGCTTTCCTCCCAACCATTTGAAATGTGTACCCTAAAACCAATTAAGATCGACCTTTAACCATCCGAGACCCTTATAGCCTAACTTAGAAGGGCAGCTCATTACTTTTATAACCTGTAAAACAAAAGAACAAAAAATAAAAAGAAAAAAAAAACAAACAAAAACAGAAAAAAAGAGCAAAAAGCAAAAGAAAAAAAATGAAAAAAAAAGAAAGCGAAAAAAAAAAGAGAAAAAAGAAAAAAAGAGAGTGACCGAGCGGCTTGGAAACATTTCGGATGAGCTCAAAAGTCTGCAGCACCGGAGCGAAAGGAAGATATCCAAGGGTGAATCCTCGGGTAAGGCAAGTAATTTGGCACCTTAGGGCTTTACCCCGCTCAACACCAGTCCCTCCAAAGTGCTGACCTGGATTAAAAAGAACCACCACACAATCAACTAGCCTAAGAGGCTGTCCAGTCAGAGCAGGCACCGAAGGGATCAGAGTCTGTATTGTGAGTTTCACAGAGATGTCGGTCATTCTACCGACGAGTGTCACTCACTGCTCAAGGAAATTGCACGCCTGGTGCAAAGAGGAACCTTCCAGAGATTCGTCCGACCGGCCAGAGGGGCAAGTCCCTGTAAACGGCTAGATCCTGAGCAGGCCGACCATAGCTCAGATGAGGACAAGGAGCGGAGAAACCCCAAGAGTGTGGGCCCGAGTAGGTCAAGCACAGGAACAGTGAATATAATCTCAGGAGGATCGACTTACGTAGAGGAGCTCTATAGGAAGAAGAGGGGGAAGGGAGTATATCTCTCTCAGATGACCGAGCAGTCTATGCCTATCACAGTGTCCAACGAAGATGCCCAAGACATCGTGTTCCCCCACGAGGATGCGCTCGTCATCAGAGCACGCATCAACAATTTTGATGTCAGGAGGATCCTAGTGGATAATGGAAATGTAGTCAACGTGCTTACCTTGCAGGCGTACAAAGCGATGGGACTGCCGGTTGAGGAGCAAAAGCCAAACGCAACGCCTTTGATCGGATTAGGCAATGCCACCATCCCGGTGATCGGATCCGTCGAGCTTTTCGTGGAGCTCGGACAGGAGGCGACGGTTCACACATGTAAGGTAAGTTTTATGATAATTGACTTAATATTTGCCTATAACGCCATTTTTGGCAGGCCCTTGCTCGTCCAAACAGGAGCTATCATCAGCGTCTGATACTTTCAGGATCTATTCCGAGATTAGATGAGGTCTTATATTTTTCGAGTTAATGCCAAATAGTGATTATGTGTTATGAAATTAAGTTGAAATATATGCATATATTGATGTGACCAGAGCAGTTCATCTTGCATACTCAAAGTTGTATGGTTTCGGTATAAGATCAGCACATTATTACTATCTATGCTCTGCTCTGTCCACTCGAACGCTTCAGTTGACTCATCCTGCTATCAACTGTGAGGCCAATTCTACAGCACCTTCATGATAGGAATCAAGCTTATACAATCATGATTTGAGACATAAGTACATGCCGATCACACCTGAAAGATCTTTCGCGATAACTTCAGCCTCTCTTAAAAAAAAGGGGGGGCCGTTAGAGATGAAAACCGTAATTGGCGCTCTAAGCAAAAGTTAGGCCAAAGGGCAGGGTGAAAACATGGAAACAGGCAGTCTGTCCTACAAAAAATAAAGTGAATAAAAGCCGCTGGATTGGGTTGGGTCCAATCCGGGCAAAAAATAAGGCACAGGGTTATGTGAAAATCCGAAAAGGACGCATTTCCCGCCGAGAAAAGATAGTGTGAAAATCCACAAGGGATTCACTACCTTAAAAGAATGACTATAGGTATCAAAGGAGAACCTCATGATCGCCAAACGCATGAAATTCAAAAGCAATTCCGGAGGGCACTGATCCTACTGCAAATTGTGACCAAACCGAATATCGCCTCTAAATCCACTTAGATGAATTCTTATCCTGCATTCCTGCATGACACATACATTTCACGTGCATGCTCACCAATTTTCCTGCATATTTAGCTTTCCAATTTTGCAGCAAGAGGGATTCAATGCGGACACCAAAAAAAGGCGAGTGACGACATCAGTCAAAATACCAATACAATAACCAACCAAAGACCTCTCAGGGGGCACCATCTCAGCAGGGTTACCACGATGGCGGCACTACCATTCTATGAAAGGTTAGCACGACCATGGCACTACCACTTTAGAAGGGTTAGCACGATGACGGCACTACCATTCTATGGAAGGTTAGCACGATCACGGCACTACCACTTCGAAACTCAGCAGGGTTAGCACGATGGCAGCAATACCATTCTATGGAAGGGTTAGCACGACCACAGTATTACACTTCAAAAGGGTTAGCACGATGACGGCACTACTATTCTACGGAAGGTTAGCATGAACACGGCACTACCACTTCGAAACTCAGCAGGGTTAGCACGATGGCGGCAATACCGTTCTATGGAAGGGTTAGCACGACCACGGCATTACCACTTCAGTAGGGTTAGCACGATGACGGCACTACTATTCTACGGAAGGTTAGCACGATCACGGCACTATCACTTTGAAACTCAGCAGGGTTATCACGATGGCGGCACTACCATTCTACGAAAAGTTAGCATGATCACGGCACTACAACTTCAAGATGGTTAGCACGATGGCGGTAATACCATTCTACAGAAGGATTAGCATGACCACGGCACTACCGCTTCCGGATGGTTAGCACAATGACGGCACGACCACTCCATAGAGGATTAGCATGACTACGGCACTACCGCTTCAGGATGGTTAGCACGATGACGGCACGACCACTCCATAGAGGGTTAGCACGACCACGGTGTTACCGCTTCAACAAAAGACAATACGCCGATAACTTGGCGACAACCACTCCAACAATACCATCCAGTCTGGGAAAGTGACCGCCTCAGGTACGCGTCTCTTCCCTTCTTTTTTGAATTTTGGCTCACCAAGGCACCTAAGTTCTAGGTTCCCCAAAATTAGGGGCAACTGTAGACACCGGGTCCCGAAGCTATCCAAGATTAGAATTACTCGATGATGAAAATGATACTTGCCACAAGTAGAGGTGTCAATAATGATGTTTTCTTTGTAGAAAATCTCCCTTGTTCTTCTAAAACTTTTAATTCAAAAATTTGCATTTTTACCCTTATATTTATTCCATTTTATTTTTTTCCTTTTTATTTTTATTTTTTATTTTTGCACGCCCCGCGGCCAGATTGTGGTCGCCATGCATGCGAGGGAGCGGTGTGCGCTCACAGGCAATATGTGCCTGCGGGAGCGACGTGCGCACCGCCTGGCAACAGGCGCCCGCATGGGCTTACGTCACCAGAGGCGATGCGCGCCCCCCCGGGCGCACGTTGCCTGGGGCAAGCATGCCCATAGGGGTGCACGTCGCCTGGCGTGACGTGCACCCTCGCCTGTCCACCTACGGGCATTTTTGCCCCTTCCCTCTTTCGTGCTATCGTTTTCACCTGCGTTTTCTGGGTGAATTTTTCAGTCTGAAAAATTCGTTTCATGTTTTAATGTCATTTTTGGTTAACGAAAAATGAAAGGACATTTTGTCTCTTCCCATTTTGGGACAAACCAGGGAAACAAAATGAAGATTGGTCTTCATTTCTAAGGGGGTGCACTTTTATTCAAAAAAGTTTAGTTTTCTCTCAACCAAAAAAGGGTAGATGTTTTTTTCTTCTTCAAAAATTCTTGAGCATTTTCTCAAGTTTCAGTCTTTTCTTGTCTAAAAAAATACTTCATCTTTTGTTTGATTTGAGCAAGGAAAATTAATTTCCTTTGCTTAATAGTCCCACCAAAAACTTTTCTCTTTAGTCTCATTTGTTTAAAATTTGGAATTTAGTTCAAATATTTTTCGGTTTATTACCAAAAATTTCGATAAGGAGAATAGATTAAGACATCCAATTTTCCAATCCATAATTTCTGAGGCCTCATGTGAGTGTTCCCATGACCACGCGAAGGGAGGTCACGACGCGTAGGGGACTACTTCATTTTGGGTGAGATCTTTCCTACACCATTTTTGTGTTGCGTTTATTTGTAAAAAATAGTTTTCATGTACGCACGTGTCGGATAAAAAATCACAAAAAATATTTTTATAATTAAATTGGAATTTTTACAAATTAAATTGGGACTAATGTCCCTCATTTTAGCCAAGTAATAAAAAATATCACGATTAAAACGAAGAGTTAAATTTTCTCCAAAATGCGATCACTCATCCCGGATTTTCAAACTAATGATCAAAGCAACTCTTCGATCCCTTTTCAAATAGGAGCGAAGGAACCAATGTTCCTAAACTAAATGAATGCCCCGATTTATGTATGTTTTTCTTATGTTTAATTTTGTTTGTTTGTTTAAATTTATGTTCATACATTATGGGCCATTGTAATTAATTTTGGGGCAATATCATTTATTTTTCTTTTTGGGATTGTATTCCGTCCCAATTTACGTTTTTCAATCTTCTTTTATTTGGGGTTGTATTCCGCCCCTATTTCTCTTGTAATTGTGTGCTTGACGTGTTTATTGCTTTCCTTTATCGCTTTGTTTACTGCTTTTCTTTATAGCTTTTATTTATTGCTTTTGAATACTTGCATTGTGCTTTTAATTAAATTCATCAATCGTGTGAGAGGAAAGATAGAATTTTAGGAAGTTAAAACCTCATTTATAATTAACCAAAGTATAAATAAGAGTGACGTTCCGGACACCAATCTCTGGTCTAGACCAATAAGAGGTTAGAGACCTTTCCCAATTTCTTGTAAATTGGGTGGCGACTCCAAAATATCTCAAAGGTGCCTAAAGGCATCATGAGACTAGATGATCCTTCCCAATGTTCTATTGGAAAGGAGGCAGCCAAGATGTCTCATGGCACCCAAGATCAAAAAGACGTAAACCAATCCCTCGAATCCTAAAAGCGGGTTCCAAGAGGGCCTTTGCTAGGTTCGTCGCGCGTCACAGTAATGCATAATTCTTTGTACATGTTTAGCATGCATATCACAAGCACATATCACATGCATTCAATCCTTTACACGTATCGTTTTGTACACATAATTTTTGTAGATTAATCCATGGCATGTGTTGTATGTATATAGCTTTGTGTATATATTTCACACACATAATTCCATACGCACATACAATCTTTTGTATATATTGCTATGTACATAACTCTGATGGAAAGGTCCGAATAGACTCATGTGCAAAGATGATCCCAGAGATTGATTCAGCTCAACATTGTCAGCCACTGTATCCAGTATAAAATCATGTGAGCCTGTACAGAGGTGGAACACCCAGAAGAACAAGCCTTTTCAGGCACACCATGCTGAGGGCAATCAAGAATCACCCAAAGCTATAGAAAAGAAGATCCTTTGGAAAGCTGGACTACCCACATGTACTTTAGTTAGAGGCAATCAGACATAAAAGCGGACTGAGGTACAATTTCAGCTCAATATCGGCGCTCATTGATGCTGGATAATTAGATCAACATGAAGTCCTCACAGAAAAGGAATCCGGCGGACTCGCGCCAAAGAGGACATTCAAAAGAGCAAGTCTATTCATGCACACCATGCCGGGGGCAATTACGTAAGTTTCTCTATTATAAGATGTATGCTTACACACACCACACAATAAGTGTACAAAAATCAAAATTCAAATGTACAAAGAATACAAGTTCTTAAGCAAAAAAAAAAAACACAAATAAAACCAAGATAAACAAAAACAAAAACAAAATAAAGATATTTTCAAGGCCATGAAAATCCAACGTACTGTAAAAATTCAAATACATTCAAAATGTGAAAATCCCAAAAGTAAACAGAAAAAAATCAAGACCAAAATCCTCTTAAGAAACACTAGAGATTCTAAAATCTATCCGCTTGCAGGCAAGTATCGAAACATCAAATATAATTTCCTCTGAGGAGGCTCAAATCTAATTTCCTCTTAGGAGACTCAAATATAATTTCCTTTGAGGAGGCTCAAACCTAATTTCCTCTATGGAGGCTCAAAATCAAAAAGCCTCTCAGTGAGCATCAAAACCTCTCAGTGAGCATCTAAGTCTCTCAATGAGCATTTAAGCCTCTCAGTGAGCATAGATTTTCAAAGTCTCACTGCGAGCACAAAGCCCTCTTAAGAGGCATATAGGTTTTTTTCAATAAGGAGGGTTTGGCTGAAGATGATAAAGGGATTGGTGTCTGGTATATTACAATCGGAAAGGGATCTCTAAGAGGATGATATCTGAACTTTGCAAGAAGATGATATCTGCACTATGGAAGTCTAGAAAATGACTCAGTGCAATCAAGAGGATGATATTCACATTCCACAAATCCTTCTCTAGGGAACAACCAACCGTCCTTCAGGGGACTCCCGTTTGACGTCGACCTCAACAGTTACGCATCTCTTTCCTATGTCATGCATATTTATTTTGCCCATTTTTGTAGGAAACGAGGTTCAGATTGAGCCACAGTAGACTACACTATAGCTCAATGGCAGCGATCAGATGCCTTGCAGACCGAATGAGGGTTAGCAAGAACATGTCGTGCCAGATCGAATGGTGGTCAGCAAAATGATTACAGACGAGTCACAACAGAGTACGCTACAGCTCATCAACCATTCTATGTGGTGCAGGTGATGAATCACAACAGAGTATGCTATAGCTCGTCAACAATTCTACGCCGTGCAGGCGACGAGTCACAGCAGAGTATGCTACAGCTCGTTAACAATTCTACATGGTGCAGGCAACGAGTCACGACAGAATATGCTATAGCTCGTCAACAATTCTACACGATGCAGGTGATGACTCACAGCAGAGTACACTATAGCTCATCAATAATTCAATGTCGTGCAGGCAATGAGCAATAGCAGAGTACGCTACAGCTCGTCAACAATTTAATGCCGTGCAGGCAATGAGCCACAGCAGAGTACGCTACAACTTGTCAATAATTCTATGCGGTGCAGGCGATAAATCACAGCAGAGTACACTACAGCTCGTCAACAATTTTACACTGTGCAAGCGACGATTCACAACAGAGTATGCTACAGCTCGTCAACAATTCTACGCGGTGCATGCGATGAGTCACAGCATAGTGCACTATAGCTCGTCAATAATTCTACTCCGTGCAGGTGATGAGTCACAGCAGAGTGCGCTACAGCTTGTCAATAATTCTATGCTGTGCAGGTGATGAGTCACAGCAGAGTGCGCTACAGCTCGTTAACAATTCTACGCCGTGCAGGCAACGCATCACAGTAGAGTACGCTACGGGCGATCGACAGCGCATGCATCCCTCACGCGCCTGTGCTCGCCTATCATGCACAGTGCGCAACTGTCTCTCGCCAACAATGGTCGTCGGTCGCTCCTGTTCGCCCAAATCTGCCGAAAACGTGATTTTGTCCTTTTTTCAGGATTTTTTTGCCAAAATTGATTTTTTACCCCTTTTTTTTGGGATTTTCATGATTTTTTCAGTTTTTAAAATTAAGATAATAAATATTTTGATTTAAATTTATTTTATTTTCTTCATTAATTAGTGTTTTTTTTATTAAAGCATATAAATATAATAAGATGAAAAGAAAAAAAGGGAGGCAACAAAAAATTCAGATTTTTTATTTCTTCTTCTTCAAAGAATTCTCTTTTCTTTCAATTCTTCTCCTTCTTTTTACTTCAATAAAATTTATTCAAGAAAATTTTAGATAGAATTTTGTTGATTAAAAAATTGATTTTGAGACAAATAAAATAATTGTTTGCTCTTAAAGTCCAATCTTTTCACTTATTTTTTTATTAAACTTCTTCAAAGATTTTACATTGAATCTTGTTTTGTTGAAAATTTGATTTTGGGACAAAAAAAATAATTTTTTGTTCTTGAAATCTAATTTTTTCATTTGATTTTCTAAAAACAAGATTTTTACAATTATTTTTCTAAAGAGAATAATTTTAGATTTATTTTATTCTTGAGACAAAGAGAATAATTATTTATTCTTGAGAATTTTTAATTTCTCCCATTATTTGTTTTTAGCAAATTTTATTTCTTGGAATAAAATTCCAACTTTTCTTATTTTTTATTTCTAATTTGTAGATAAAAAACAAGGAAACCAATCATCATTTTCCTCCATCGAATCCAAATTCTGAGGGTAAATATTCTGGGTCCGATCTCATAATTTTATTTATTTATTTAATTATTATATTATTTTTATCTATTGTTTACAATTAATTGATTAACATGTAGATTTTTATTGTTTTCATTTATTTATTTATTCAATTGTTTATATATTTGTTTTATTTATTATTATTATTATTATTATTATTATTATTATTATTATTATTATTATTATTATTATTATTATTATTATTTCATGTTTTTATATATCAATCTATTAACATGTTGATTTATTTGTTTCAATCATATAATTTAATTTATATGTCATTCATAATACATTATTTACTTATTTATTTATTTAATTTATTATTTTATGTGTTTAATTAATTTTCTTGATTTAATTGCTAATATTAATTTCATTTGTGTTTGTTTTTTATTCTAACACTTGTTTTCCTTGCTTGGGCTTTCTCGCGAGCAAATGGGGAGATCCAGGAGTCTCATTTGGCTTAACTTATTGTTTTATCATTTGTATTATTTTCTCTATTTTGGCTTTTTATTTATTTATTTTGCCAGGTAATTTCTAATAAATTATTTATTTTATGCACGTTTAAAAGAAAATCATGAAAAATATTTTTATTAATAAATTGAGTTTTTTTCTAATAAAATAGGACCAATGTCCTAGTTTTCCATCTAAATAAATTGTCACTTTAAAATTATTTTCTGTGAGTATGCATGCGAGAACCAATGTCCTCATCCTTAATAAATATCTCGTTTTATGTATAATATAAATTTCATTTACAGTGGGGGTTGTATTTTGCCCCTAATTTTATTGTAAATTATTATGCTTCTATTTACTTTGTGTTTAATTTACTTTTATTTATCACTTTCACAAGGTGATTGATTTGCGCTTTAATTCTTGCATTAAAATGTATAAGAAAAGGAATGAAAGTTTAAATTCAAAACTCAATTATAATTTAATCAAGGTATGAATAAATGGGAAGTCCCAAACCATCTATGGTCTTAGGATCAATGAGGTTAGATGAACTTTTCTAATGTTCTATTGGAAAGGGAATTTCAAAATATCTCTTATTGCCCAAAATAGGCTCAAGTTGCATTGTATTAGGCTCCATGAGGTTAGACGAACCATCCTAATGTTCTATTTGGGTGGTGACTCCAAAATATCTCTAACTTGCCCAAAATAGACACATATGCATCATCTTAGGCTTCACGAGATTAGATGAATCTTTCCAATGTTCTATTAGAAGGAGGATTCCAAAATATCTCTGATTGCCCAAAATAGACACACATGCGCTGTCTTAGACTCAGTCAGGCTAGAAGACCTTTTCCAATATTTTATTGGGTGGCAACTCCAAAACACCTCCTTGTTGCCTAAAATAGACGCCCTTGTAATCCTTTACAAGTCATAAGAACCTCTTTCGAATACCCTAAAAGCGGGTCTTCGGGGTGCCCGGGGTTCGGCACGCGTCACAACAACCTTTATCTGGACCCTAAGATGTGTTTTTTTAGGGTAACCTCATGTAAGCTCTTGGCTCATGTAGTAAGCCAAAGAGGGATAGAAGTTAACCTAGATAAGGTCAAGGCCATTAAGGAGATGTTAATACCTCAGAAGGAGAAGAAGATCGGAGGGCTTTAGGTATAATTCAATACATAAGTAGGTTTATCTATAAGCTCATTGTCGTGTGTGAGCCCATCTTTAAGCTCCTTAGGAAGGATCAGCCTATTGTAGACACCGGGTCCTAAGACAGTCCAGACCGAAGTTACCCGATGATGAGAATGATGCCTGTTCACGGGCAAAATATTGATCGAAGTGATGGTTTCCTCAAAAATTATGTTTTTTATTTTTTATTAAAAAAAATCTGGAGAGGGCTCTTGGGGGGCATGGATAGTGAAGCCCATCTCATTTAGTGAGATAGCAGCCTCACTAACGTGAGATGAGGCCTCACGTTAGTGAGGCCCCTCTCACTAATGTGAGGTGCAACTCTCATGTTAGTGAGGGGTAGCGTGAGGCAGGTCTCACCTGCCTCATGCGCTTCACTGTCCCAGCACCCCTCTTCCCTGTTTTGGGGAGGTTTGGTTTGAAAAACATGGTTTATGGCTGGATTTGGGGGAAAGAAAAGATTTTAACCTTCTTTGAGATATAAAAAGAAAAGTGAACAATTGAAAAGGAGGGGATGGTTTTTGAAAGCACGAAAAAACCCAGAAAGAAAACATAGAGAAGAGCTTAGAGAGCAAGAAAGTGATTCTTGTTCTTAAAGCATTCTGAGATTGCTCTTGAATCCAGGAAATTAGTTCCTGAGGTTTAAGATTCAATTATCTTTCATCTTCTATTTTTCTTAAACGTAAATTACATTTTAAAGTTTTATTAGTCTTTGTTTTTATCCTTTTCAAGAAAAGAAAAGAGGAAACCAGAACTTCATCATCTGCATATCAAATATCATTATGAGGGTAAATAACTGGTTACATTCGTGCTCGGGTCAGAGGACCGGGAGATTGGAGACCTTCAATTTAGGGTTTGCATTTTAATAGTTGCATTATTTTTATTATATTATTGTTTCTATGTGTTGTATGTAAAAATGTAGTTTAAATTCTCCGCATTATGGGAAGTCGGGTTTTTTAATAATTAATAACTTGGGAATTTCTATTAATAAAAAGGGGACCAATGTCCTATTTTAGCCAATAAAATCTCACTCTCAAAGAGAGAACTAAGTTTTCACAAAATGGGATCACTCATCCTAGTTTTCTCAATCAATACCCTAAAAATAGTTCTCTAATTTTCTAATGATAAAAAGGAACTAATGTTCCTAAAATTTAATAAATGACCCGATTTATGTATGTTGCATTTTAATTGTTTTGTATTTACTTGTTTATTTTGAGCAAGTTTTATTTATTTGTATTCTTTTATCTTATTTATTTAGGGGATTATTCTGTCCCAATTTTTTATTTTGTAATTTATTTATTTACGGCTTTATTTATCTCTTTTTAATGTGAATGAATGCACTTTAATTTATTGCATTACCGTGTGAGATGAGAGATGGAATTTGGATTTCTTAACAACTCATTTATAAAATTTAAGTCATTAATCCGAACACCTTCTCTGGTTTAGACCAATAGAGGTTAGAGACTTTTCCCAGTTTCTCATAAAATGGGTGGCGACTCCAAAATACCTCAAAGGTGCCTAAAGGCGTTATGGGTCTAGATCCTCCTTTCCAATGTTCTATTGGAAAGGAGGCATCCAAGATGGCTCATGATGCCAAAGTTCATAAAAGACGTGAACCAATCCCTCGATCCCTTAAAGTGGGTTCAATGAGGGCCTTGCTGGTTCCGACACACCGCTGGGGATGATCGAAACTTCGCTTCAAAAGTGACTTTAGTTAAAATTATAATTGAGTTATTAAGAATCAAAAATTCCATTTCTAATCGAAATTGCACTACATACATTATAGCCTTAGAATATGTTAGTTGGTTCCTTATCTACCCCGGTGCGTTCCTAAAACACGACCCTACTTTCACTCATTGTAATCACCAGCCCAAGCCTCGTACCATCAAATGGTATATCAAATGGAGACCCGATTGGTCACTATGCTCGTGATGAGCTACACCCGTTGGCAGGGACCATGCTTGGATAGCCCTAAAATATCACCACCTTGGACCAAAGCCCATGTAATTACAATAGATACTTCCACTAGGTAAAATATAATATAATGTTGTGCTTGCTATTTGGGCCATTATATATTAAACAAAATAAATTAAATTAAATTAAATGGTCTTCATCAAAGGTTTTCATACCCCGGTGGGCCCATCTTAATTTAGTTGAATTGTTTAAGTACATAATGGCCAAACACTCATACGTATGTACATTAGGCAAGAGTTGTCATGCTGCCGATTTTTCGCCATGCACTATATGTGTCCAATGGGTTCCTTGTTAACCCTTGGATAGCACACTTAGGAAAGAGACCGCATGACCTCGTGTGTGGGAGAAATAAGGTCGGAAGGATCTATTTACTTGCATGTGTGCATCACATGTCATTCATGCATATTAATAAAATAAATAAATAAAATAATAAATAATAATAATAATAAAATAAAAAAAAAGAGAACATACATTTCATTTTTTGTGTGTATATCCTTTTGCCTATGTATTATTTTTTACGTGTACATATCACCATATGTTCAAATTTTTTTCATACATAACCTCGTGTCACTGTAATAAATTGATCTTTCACTCATCGAGAACCATCTGCATATCACGATCATGCATTACATGGCATTCATGCATCATTCTAACTCCTTAATTTTTCAGCCACTGTAGACCATTTACCTGGGAGGTTTTGGGGTCCCCGTAGTTGCCTGAGGAGCAAGCAGAGTACGAATTGGTTGGTAGAGATCTAGCATCTTTATCAGAAAATCCACAGGCATTGAAAATGGCTGATCCCTTATGACAGATTGAAGAGGCTTGCACCTTAATGACCCAAGAGATGGATAGAAGGTTCGAGGAGATTGAAAAGAGATTATTGGCCACAATTAAGGAAAGGATGGATGCCATGGCCCTGGTTCTTCAAGCTCAACTTATGTCAATTACCCTTAACTAAGTTGGACCGGCCATTATCGAGAAAGCTTATACAGCGATAACTGCGGCGTCTCCTTCTTCTTCCAAGACCAGAGATAAGGTTACACTTGTTTCACCAGTCGAGCAAAGAGGAGATATGGGATCGACTCTAGAATGGGACATTATGCCTGAAGAGAGTGGAGATACAGTGAGAATGCACGATCTGAAAAATGAAAGCCCGGGTATCCGCAATAATAGTGGTAATAGGGGCAGTACTGGGGCAGCAAAAGTCTCAACCACGGGAGCGACTCGGCGCCACCTCACTATCTTAGGTAAGCCATTATCTTGGCACTTCACTCATCTCATTAAGGGAGGGAAATTACAACCCTTGCCAGCTGGGCCTGCCCCAAGCCAAGGCCAACCTAGACACAGAACATACTGGTATTATGCGTATCACCAGTACACGGGGCATAGGACAGACTATTGCCGTCCTCTGAGAGATCGCATTAAAGAATTGGTGCCAAACTCTGAAGAAGATTATTCAAGGCCTTATTGATGAGGAGCTGAGAGGCAGGGAAGACGGTTCTCATGAATGATAATGGACCATTGACTTTAGCACCTATGCAGAAGACCATGTTTTAGATGCTTTATTTCTTTTTATTTCAAGAACTTCTTATAACAGTTTAGTTATGTTGATATGATGAACAATTTGCTTATTTGTATGGTTTTTCTAATGATTTCATTTCTCATGATCACGATGCATTCATTTTTTGACATTAATTCAATTAATACTACTGTATTTAATCTCGAAACTTTGGAAAACCCAAAGAAAATCTTGATAGCATCTGATATAACTCCTGTATAGAGGGAAATTCAGAGGGAAAATAAATAAAAGAAAGAAAAACTAGTTGTAATTAGGGGATTGGATGGAAACTCACTAAGAGCACTAGAACCTTTCTGATTACCCGTCAAAGCGATTCCTGGATAAGACGAAACCTAGAAAATGATTTAGGCTGCCCTTCTTTGTATAGCTTTCTAAATGACCATTTCCTACCTTTATTTCGCAATCGCTTGCTAGCCCATTGAGCCTTTATGCTAGTATGCTAAATGCGTACCGATTTTGTTGTTACACATGTTGAAACTACCCTTCGCCTAAAATAATTTTTACCTCCCCTTAGAAAAATGGCCGCTCTAGTAAGAACGGATGTACATAATTGACAATTCTTTGGGTTATCAAAAAAATTGCCTTGATAAGGATAAGTTTACATTTTGGGAAGAGGGTTTTAGCCATGCGCAAAAGACTTGAGCTCGCATGAAAAAAAAGAAAAAAAAAACCAAGAAAAAACAACAAAAAAGAACAAAAAAAAAAGAGAAGCAGAAAAAAAGGGATAAAGAGAAAACGAAAAAGAAATAGAGCTTAAGATAGTAACCACTTGACTAGTTTCAATGATTACCCTTTTAATTGTTATTCTGATCTTGATGACCTAAAATGTTATCGAGCCCAAATTCAAGAATATCTTTGTATATGCAACTGAGCTGAGAACGGTTCACTAATCAGCCGATTAAATATTGCGGCCATTTTTCTCTAGCGACCTGATCTTTCTTTGATAGCCATATACCTAAGCCTAACATTACAACTAAAGTAAGACCTTTTGATTCTTGGTTCAGTCTTATCCAATTAGCGGAGATGACCTTCTAATAAGGTTTTGTACGTAAGAAGAGGCATATGGTGTTTCTTGAGCTTCAAGCGAGAAGCCACAAGTGCATTCATGCATTCGAGTTAAGTCTCGTCCCCAACGTTGCATCTAGAATCCATATTCAAAGAAAAAATTAAGAGCTGAAAGAAAATATTCTATCATGAAAACTCGAGAGGGCTGATTGATAACAGGAGTTGATGCTTTCAAGATCTATTCCGAGATTAGATGAGGTCTTGTATTTTTCAAGTTAATGCCAAATAACGATCATGTGTTATGAAATCAAATTGAAATATATGCATCTATGCAATGTTATTAATGTGACCAGAGCAATTCATCTTGCATACTCAAAGTTGTTTGGTTTCGGTATAAGATCAGCACATTGTTACTATCTACTCTCACTACTCAAGAGCTTCAGTCGACTCATCCTGCTATCAACTATGGAGCCAATTCTACAACATCTTCATGATAGGAATCAAGCTTGTACAACCATGATCTAAGATGTAAGCACATGCCGATCATACTCGGGAGAACTTTGATAACAGCTTCAATCCCTTTCTCTTAAAAAAAATAAAGGGCTGTTAGAGATGAAAACCGTGATTGGTGCTCTAAGCAAAAGTTAGGCCAAAGGGCAGGGTGAAAACCTAGAAATAGGCAGCTTGTCCTACAAAAAAAATGAAATGAATAAAAGCCGCTGGATTGGGTTGGGTCCAGTCCAAGCAAAAAATAAGGCACAGGGTTATGTGAAAATTCGAAAAGACACATTTCCCGCTAAGAAAAGCTAGTGTGAAAATCCACAAGGGACACACTACCTTTAAAACAATGACTTTTGAATCCTGGAGCGATAAGGCGACATTACTCCAAATAATTTCCCTTTAGGCACGTGGCGCAGGACACAAGTTAAAGTTTTGGGGGCAAAAATGCTTATTGGCCGGGGGGAAAAGATGTGCATGGGTCAGTTCTCTTTGAAAAGACTATGGGTCAGAATCCCTAAAGCCAAGACGATGCTTTTCTAAGATCCTTGGGGGCATCAGACAATGTGAGCAGCCGAGCAGTACACTTAACAAATCTCTTGACCACCTAGGATGTGGTTTATCTATTTTTGCATCTCACATGCATAGATCTTTTGCATATCCTCCTGTATATCACGTGCATTCAACCATTTACGCGTATAGTTGTGTACACATAATTTTGTACATTAATCCTTTGTTTGTGTTTCGTGTATATAACTTTATATATACATTTCGCACATTATGCACACACAATTTTCTTGTATATACCTTTATGCATATATTTTTGCAGGAAATATCTAAATCAGAACTCCACACTTTGTAAGCCTAGAACGGGCTCGGTACAGCTCAAAAGAGCAGTTCAGAAGAACACCCAGCTCAGAAGAGCAGTCCAGAAGGACACCCTGCACTTTTTATAGTCTTGTCAGCGGCTCAGTGCAGTCCTCTGCGGAGGATATTTCCTGTACTTTTTATAGCCTTGTCAGCAGCTCGGTGCAGTCCTCTGCGGAGGATATTTCTTGCACTTTTTGTAGCCTTGTCAGCGACTTGGTGCAGTCCTCTGCGGAGGATATTTCCTGCACTTTTTGTAGTCTCATCAGCGGCTCAGTGTAGTCCTTTGCAGAGGATATTTCCTGCACTTTTTGTAGCCTTGTCAGCGGCTCGGTGCAGTCCTCTGCGGAGGATATTTCCTGCACTCCGTAAGTCTGGAGCAGACTCGGCGCATCACCTTCAGAAGATGAAACCCTCGCACTTTGTAAGTCTGGAGCATACTCGGTGCAGCTCAGAAGAGCGAATCTCGCATTCTATAAGTCTGGAGCAGACTCGGCGCATTCTTGTGACCAGGAAGACAGCTGCCTCAGGTACGTGTCTTTTCTCTCTTCTTTGAGTTTTGGCTCACCTAGGCACCCAGGCACTACGTTCCCCAAAACTGGGGGCAACTGTAGACACCGGGTCCTGAGGCAGTCCAGACCAAAGTTACTCGATGATGAGAATGATGCCTGTTCATGGAAAAAATACAGATCGAAGTGATGGTTTCCTCAAAAACTATGTTTTTTGTTTTTTATTAAAAAAAATAAAAAAAAAAAAGAAATCTGGAGAGGGCTCTTGGGGGGCCTGGATAGTGAGGCCCATCTCACTTAGTGAGATAGCAACCTCACTAACGTGAGGCCCATCTCACTAACGTGAGATGAGGCCTCACATTAGTGAGGCCCCTCTCACTAACGTGAGGTGCAACTCTCACGTTAGTGAGTGGTAGCGTGAGGTAGGTCTCACCTGCCTCACGCGCTTCACTGTCCCTGCACCTCTCTTCCCTGTTTTCGGGAGGTTTGGTTTGAAAAACATTGTTTATGGTTGGATTTGGGGGAAAGAAAAGATTTTAACCTTCTGTGAGATATAAAAAGAAAAGTGAACAATTGAAAAGGAGGGGATGGTTTTTGAAAGCACGGAAAAACCCAGAAAGAAAACACAGAGAAGAGCTTGGAGAGCAAGAAAGTGATTCTTGTTCTTGAAGCATTCTGAGATTGCTCTTGAATCTAGGAAATTAATTCCTGAGGTTTAAGATTCAATCATCTTTCATCTTTTATTTTTCTTAAACGTAAATTACATTTTAAAGTTTTATTAGTCTCTGTTTTTATCCTTTTTAAGAAAAGAAAAGAGGAAACTAGAACTTCATCATCTATAGATCAAATATCATTCTGAGGGTAAATAACTGGTTACATTTGTGCTCGGGTCAGAGGACCGGCAGATTGGAGACCTCCAATTTAAGGTTTGCATTTTAATAGTTGTATTATTTTTATTATATTATTGTTTCTATGTGTTGTATGTAAAAATGTATTTTAAATTGTCCGCATTATGGAAAGTCATGTTTTTTAATAATTAATAACTTGGGAATTTCTATTAATAAAAAGGGGACCAATGTCCTATTTTAGCCAATAAAATGTCACTCTCAAAAAGAGAACTAAGTTTTCACAAAATGGGATCACTCCTCCCAGTTTTCTCAATCAATACCCTAAAAATAGTTCTCTAATTTTCTAATGATAAAAAGGAACCAATGTTCCTAAAATTTAATAAATGACCCGATTTATGTATGTTGCATTTTGATTGTTTTGTATTTATTTGTTTATTTTGAGCAAGTTTTATTTATTTGTATTCTTTTATCTTATTTATTTGGGGGATTGTTCTGTCCCAATTTTCTATTTTGTAATTTTTTTATTTATCGCTTTTTAATATGAATAAATGCGCTTTAATTTATTGCATTACCGCATGAGATGAGAGATGAAATTTGGATTTCTTAACAACTCATTTATAAAATTTAAGTCATTAATAAGAGTGAAGTTCCGAACACCTTTTCTGGTTTAGACCAATAGAGGTTAGAGACCTTTTCCAGTTTCTCGTAAACTGGGTGGCGACTCCAAAATACCTCAAAGGTGCCTAAAGGCGTTGTGGGTCCAGATCCTCCTTTCCAATGTTCTATTGAAAAGGAGGCATCCAAGATGGCTCATGACGTCCAAGATCATAAACGACGCGAACCAATCCCTTGATCCCTAAAAGCGGGTTCAATGAGGACCTTGCTGGTTCCGGCACGCGTCACACCTATCAAGTGGAATTAGGATTGTCAAAGGGCTTTTGATATGATTAGGTAATACCTAGAGAATTCCTTCATCTTATGGCCTTATAAATTGGGGAAGCCTTTAATCTTGTATTTAGCCATAGAGGATGGTTCTGTAAGCGCTATGTTAGTACAAAAGGATGAGTTTGGGGTAGATTGTGCCATATACTACCTTAGGAAGAAGTTGTTTTTCGATAAGCAAAAGTATGTGGAAGTAAAGAAGATCTTTCTACCTATGATATGGTCCTATAAGAAGCTTAGGCATTATTTCCAATCATACATAATGTAACCAGTAACTAGGCATGATTCTTTGAGGCATTTGTAGTATGCACCATCTTTGATAGGCAAGATAGGTAGGTGGCTTCTTTTGTTGCAAGAGTTTGAGATGCAGTTCATCATTATGAAAACCGTTAAAGGTAAGGTTTGTAAAAGAGACTCTAGCTAGCCACCCTATAAAAGGAAATGAAGCTGAGTATGATTTTCCTAATGAAAGCTTAGCTCTAATTATGGTTCAAGTTTGGCAGATGTTCTTTAATGGAACAACCAACAATAGAGGTATAGGAGTGGAGTTATATTGGTTATCCCAAAAAGAGAGAAGTTGCCTCTAGCTAAGAAGTTAACCGACAAAGCCACCAATAATACAGCTGAGTATGAAGCCTATGTCTTTGTGTTATAAGCTCTCTTAGCTTTAGGTGTTAAATATGTGGAAGTGTTTGGAGATTTCTCTATAGTGTTATATAAGGCCAAAAAAGCGTAGGCCATTCAGGAAGAGAGGCTAGTTCTTTATGTAGAATACCTTAGGAAGCTTGCTGGTCAGTTTGAGGTATGCTTATTTCATTCCAAAAAATGAGAGTTAATTAGCTATTGCTTTAGCCACCTTAGTGTCTATGTGCGACAATGCTAAAAGAGTAGTGATTAAGCTAGTGCTAATCTCTAGTTTTAGCATAGCTTAATTTCAATCAGACAGAGAAGAACTTGGGCTTAGATATAAAAGATAGGAAGTTATCTAGCTATGGATCATGACTGCTTAGTCTATGTGAAGAAATGTCAAAAATGTCAGCAACATGTGGATCTTAGTCATCTGCCAGCTCTAGAATTGCATAACTTAACTTCTCCTTGGCCTTTTGTAACATGGGGAATAGACATAATTAGGGAGATACACCAAACAGTCCTCAACGAACACATATTTATAGTAGTCACAATCAATTATTTAACCAAATAGGTTGAGGCTAAATCTTTTAGTAAGCTAGGGGTAAAGCAATTAAAAAAACTTTGATTTGCGAATATGGGGTGCTCTACCATATAGTATCTGACACTGGGTACATTTTTAAGCTAAGACTATAGATCTATTACAGAAGTATAGGATCAAGCATCATGAGTCACTCCATATCAGTCACAAGCTAATGTTGCAATGGAGGCAACTGATAAGAATTTAAAGAAGATTTTGGCCAAAATGGTTGAAACTTATAAGGGCTGGCTAGAAAAACTCCCTTACGCCTTGTGAGGTTACAAAATGATTGTTAGAACCTCTACAGGAGCAACTCTTTTCTCTTTGACCTATGAAAGCAATTTTGCTAGTAAAGTTAGAACTTTAGTCTATAAGGGTGGCTTTGGAAGCTGAGGTCCCTAAAGTATATAGAAAATAGAATACAATAGTTGTCTCTCTTATAAAATGAAGGCATACTATCACAATTAGATTTACCAAAAGCTCATGGCTAGGGCATTGTAAAAGAGTCAAGGTTCATCATTTGAAGCAAGGTGACTTAGTCTATAAACAGATAAGACAGGGTGTACCTTATCTAAGAGGAAAGTTTAGGCCAACCGACGAAGGACCATTTATGTTGAAAAAATTGCTATGTAAAAGGGCTACTATTTTTATAGATAGTGATGTCAATGAATGTAGAGAGCTTATCAACATTGATCAACTCAAGAGGTTCTATGGGTAAAGATTGAAAAAAAAAAAAAGAAAGAAAATAAAGCCCTACAAGTCAAAAACTCTAGAAAAGGGTGGCCTAGGCAAGAATGGGCATCTCGCTAGGGTGAAAAGAAAAAATGTGCCCTAGGCAATAATTAGAGGTATGCGAGATAATAGTCAATAAAAAATCCTACAAAGGCTGGTTAATGAGATTAGTCACTTGCAGCTAAAATGTCTTAAGCTAGGATTAAACGAAAAATGTGTGTTGCTGCATTAATGTTTATGTCGATATTATCATAAAATGCTACATGATGTATTTAGATAAGACGCATACTTAACTGAAGTTGATCATGCCATAAAATAAAAAAAAATGTTCTAAATAAGTTTAAAAATAAAATAAAAGCCTAAATAGAGGAAATAAAATAGAAGTTCCTATCTAAAAAACTATCTAAATATGCCACCTTTTATTGTTTGTGGTTACATAATCATCTTGATACCTTTTTAGGCATCCTACTCTATTATCACAAGTTAGGCTTGTCACCCAAATCTTGTAATCATCTAAGGTACTGAAGTCACAAATGGAGATAACGTTAATGTCTAAATGATAGGCAACTTCTTCAATATGTCATGTAGACCCGAGATGAACATTGTAGTCAAGCTACTGCCATGAAATCATAGTTGAGTGGTGACAATGGATCGTGTTTGTCCAAATTGCCTTGCATAGTAGGCGAGTACACAAAAAGACATTTTGAACAAATCATCAAGAAAGACACAGCATGAATGTTCGTCTTAGATAACATATGTGATGCGAAGCCATTCATACCTAAATCTAATATCCTTGTCTATCATGCCTCCAATCTAGACTATCCAATTATCAACAAACATGAAGTAATGTTGTATAGCTCAAGAAAGGTGATGTCAAGGCCCATATGCTACCATTACCTTAGGAAGTGGATCAACATAAAACTTCAGCTTCTCTTGGAGTCATATCTACAAAATGTAAAGCAATGTAAAGTTTGCATGTGAAAAAAAAGTCGTTAGGCTGAAAAATCCTGCGGGACCACTTAAGTAAAATTTGGCATAGTCCATTTGAGTGAAAACCTTAGAAGGGCACATCAAGTAAAAGTTAGGACAATGCACTAAAGGGAAAACCCCAAGAAGGCTCTCTATGAAAAAAAATAGGACAAAAATAAAGAGGCGAGAATAAATAAAATAGGTACCTATAGATAAAGAGGACATTCACGAAAATGGGGAAATGAGCCAAACTGCATAGCATAAAGTCCAATTAAAGTTTTTTCCAATATGGGAAGAAAGGGGTTGTGGCCCAGCCTAATAATATAAATAATGCTAAATAGTTAGTAATCGCCAAAATCTCCTTTCTGGGTAATGGTTAGGAACTTGGTAAAGAAGATTAACCATATGACCCCGATTTATAGTGAAGGCATCTCAGTATGTTTTTCGATGACATCTAGAAGTGGTCCTTTTAGAATAGCCTTGCTTTAGACTATAAGGCCATTAATCAGAAAAAGGATAATTCCTAGAGCTCGCACCACCTTGTTAGGGTAGTTGGTGACATAAGATAATCAATTAACCAAGGAGGACATACCTAATATAGCTACCAATTCTTCAGGTAAAGGACACAACTCCTGGTGTGAGAAGGAAAAGATGTATAATTTTGGGTTCCAGTAGTGAATAATGCTATGTAGGAATTCAATGTCTATGTGCACGCAACTTAACAATTTTAATTCCCTGAAAGGAGCAAACAGATATTTCTCACAAGTCCTAAAAGAGTCCAATATTTTGTTTAGCCTTGAAGAAAATGAGGGAGAATTCATCTTAAAAGTCTAAAAGAGTGGAGGAAGAAGAAAACAAGAAAAGTTTGTAAAGAGGCTGAAGGGCCTGCCCATTTATATAGGAAAAACTTGAAGTGTCAAGAAAAGAAGTCATAATCATGACACTCCAATTCATGGCGGTGTTCATACCTGTTAGCATCAAGTAAATATGCTATAGCCATGGGCGTGAATCCTCAGCCTCATGGCCGTGACACTACAGAAAGATGCCAAATCAAGCTTTTAAGGCCCATTCTTAGATCTATTAGTTTGAATGCATACTGTGCACACATGTATTATCATTCATGCCTATTATGCCCATCATAAGCCACAATTGGTTATAATGTACATTATAATTGACTGCCATGTGCATCCATATTTTGCCTGCACCATGCATTCGCATATATGAATACCAATGCCTATCCTTTACTAAACAATGTAAGGGGAAACTTCATAAAAAATAAGATTAGAACAAGATGGCAAATTCACTTAACCATCACTCCACATGTTCATAAGCTCAACCAAATTCAAGGGCCAAGCTTATAACTTTCTACAAAGCTTGTCGTTATAAACAAGAACATTGCCAAATAGGTAAGGTCCCTAAATGTCTAAATTGAATTATTGAATTAACCAAATTGTTCGTTTTTAAAACTATAGTAAGTGAGAATGACCAAACGGGGTAAGTATTTATCAATAAGTGTGAACGCCCAAACTGGGTACACATTTACGAACTGGTTCGGCAAGTAAACAATTTAAGAATCACTTATAGCCTACCAAAAAAATTGATCATATGGAGTCTCTTAATCATAGCCTGCCAAAAGAGCTGATCATTTAGAGTTTCTTAATAATAGCCTGCCAAAAGAACTTATCATCTGGACCACAACAAATCACACACCCCAACTAGGTACACATTTTTTAACTTTGGGCTCACCTCACACACATCTACTTGCTTTGCCAAAGTTAGAGGCAACTATAAATACCCTAGGTTGAGTTGTCCATGTTAGGGATTACCTTAAGATGAAGAAGGTCATGTGAAAGGAGTGTAGGTTTTTATCTAGTTCAAGAAATCATTTTAATTGAAAATAAGAAAAATAAGTTTTAACTAGCGTTATGTCCTTGGCTGAAGGCCTAAGTGCCCTTAATGGACCTAAATTAGGTTTAGAAAGGATAGGGCCTCATTTTAGGGGTCTAAAAGAAGCTAAAGGCACCTAGAAGGCAGTTTACGACCATGAGTTTCCAATTCATGACTGAGAAATGCAATTCACAACCATCCCTATTGAAAACACGCTTGATCTTGCGAAATAAGCGAGTCGTAGCCATGACTTTGCGTTCAGTCAAATTTGGTCACTCCCCTCTTTCTATAAATAGAAAAAAATGCACACTTTTCGAATTTTCTACTGTAAAACACTATTTTTAGCAACGAAAAACACAAAAAATATTATTTCTCTTCATTCTTTTGAATCAAACACTCATTTATTGAATCAAATTTATGCTAATCCTCGAGATTTCATAGCTAATCCTGACGATATTTAGACTGAATTCAATTCCATTTTCTCTTCTTTTTTTTATTTCTACTTTTTATTTATTTTGTTATATATTTTTGTTCATTTAATTTAGTTTAATTTTTTGTTCTTCGTTATCTGAGTCTCCATCTTTTATGAGATACCAACGATTAGGATTTGCCGTGAATGAGAGGATAATAATTTTTGCATTCTTTTCAAATCTTTTTAATTTATAATTATTTCATTTGTATTTTTTTATATTTTAATTTTAGTGTGATTTTTTGTTTTAGTCCTTTTTGATCCTTTGGTAATCCCAAGGATCGGTATTATACTGTGAAGAATCATATCCCTTTTCTTATCCTTTTTTATAAAAATTGTATTCTTAATTTATTCATATTTATTTTTCAGTTTTTTTGTTAAATTAAAAAACATATTTTGTCTTCTTGTTTCTTTTGAATTCCTATGATTGGATTTGTAAGGACCCAAAATACACTCTAGACAGATTAGCATATGTTTAGGGCACGACGGTGGCCAAAAATGCGTAATTGGAAGGTTAAAGTGGAAAAGTGATGTAGAGGACATAATCGGTATTAAGTAAAAAGCCAAGGGTAATTTGGTAATTTGATAATTAGTGATTTAAATACATAAATTAAAAAGTATTATATGTCAATGTATAAATTAGAATTAATTACAAGTTGAATGTATGATTAATTAAAAGAAGAAGGACCAAATTGAAAAGAAAAAAAAAATGACCAATAAAATTGCTACATCTAGCAATTCTAGAAGACTTGAGAGAAAGGAGTTGGAAGGCCATATAAATTGGCCAATTGGATGGATGAAGGAGGGGGAAGAAAGATAGAAATTGCTCTCTAAAACTACTTTTAAAATGCATTTAATTCCATGCTAAAAAAATCTCAAAAGGAAAAGGCTAAAATCTTTTTGCAATTTAAGTTGATAAGGTAAGTTCTGGTTGATATCTTTTATTCTTTTCTTCTCTATTTCTTTGAGGTTAGAAATATGAATTCAAGAGAGATGGTAACATGAGTTTTTGATGTATATGGCTGAGGAAATTGGACAAAGCAAATGAAAAGAAGTTGTGAGAGCAAAGGAGGTTTAAAAAGCAATTTTGGAACACAAAGAGGTTTGGAGACATCTAAATTCATGCATGTGTGTATTTGAGATTTTAAGCATGATATGAGTTAAACTGAATGTGTTTGCATTGATGTGTTGTGGAAATGATGAGATTTTGCATGGAAATTGAGTATTTAGGCATAAATACTTCATTAGTGAAAAACTATGTTAGGGTACACTTGACACCTTCTCGATTTTTAAGTCATAATTTGAGTTACAGACCTCTGAATGATGTGATTCAAGTGGAATTTGAACTGTTCTTTCCATACCTACAAATTTATAGAGATGTCATAGCTGAATCATGTTTTAAGTGTCTTGAAATTGAGCCCAAACTTAGTGTACCTTTTCTGCCTGGTAATGGGAGCAGGTTCTATTCTCAAGGTAATTTCTAGAGATGTAGTGATCCAAATATTGTAAATAAAAATTATTCAGAAATTAGACATCTAGGAGAGAAATATTCATGAAGAGAGTATGGTCAAATTATCCCTCCATCATTCCCAGAAATATTTTCAAATTTGGGACACAATTCTATCCCTGGAAATTATTCTAGAATAGTTTGTATTATCAAAGCCATAACTCATAGGATATAGCTCCAAGAATCTGAAATGTTACTAGTAGAACGATAAGACATAGGGGAACAAAAGTCTAGAAGACCATTTTTGCTAAAAATGCCATTTGCTAGCTCAAAATCACAGCACAAATGGAAAGTTGGTTCTGACTCACCACCTGACTCGGCACAAGGGCTACGACTAGTGATAGAAAGCTTCTGTCACGAGTTGGCACGACTGTCATGAGTCATGACAGTCCTAGACTAGTTCCCCTTTGTCCTTTATGCCTCATTCTTTATTCTAGAGCACCCAAATGCACTTCTAAAGCATGAATTAGGCTTGAGAGAACCTATATAGCACTAAAAGTGAGACATTAACTAAGAATGAGATGAAACAATTGAGAGTGATTATAAAATTATTAGATTAGAACCTTATATGTAAAGATTACATGAAAATAATAGTGATATACATATAACTTGAAATCCATGTAAATGAGATTATGGCATAATAGGTTAATAAAGGAATTAAGTGTATACATGATACTTAGTTATCGGTAATGACATAAAATGATGTGGTATGTGATATTGAGCATGTATAATGAATGTATGACCATATGTGATTGAATCATGATAAAATGCTTATAGTGTACTTGAACCACATGAACATAGTAGTGAAATGCATGTAGCATGTTTCGATACATGTTTCTAGACACACATAATTGATATATGAATATATGTGAATGTGCATTGGTGAAATGGGATAAATGAGTGTATGTTATGTAAAGTGAACTAGTGAATGTATGCAAATTGAATTAGTGAATGTTGTATGAAGTCAATTAGTGTGTATAGTCTATTCTATTCACCTGAATCATGCAAAGTCGTGGATAAATAGGCATGCCTATAAGGGATAGTGACTGCAGCTGCCTAGTGTTGACACCGAAAGATGTCTAGTGTTTGATACCTCTTGGTATCTAGTGATTCGAGACTTATGTCTCCTAGTTTTTGATACTGCTCTGCAATATCTAGTGTCTCCCGTTATCCACCATTAATGAAGATTCAGGCAATATAAGAGCTTGTAAACGAAAATGAATGTGAATTTTTGAATTGGTGATATATCTATTCATGTTAAAAAGGATTAATATTTATAAAGCATGCATTTGAATTATTTGTTTTATTATTGATATTGTGTTATATGTTAACTTGATTATATATCAAAAATCATGTGTAATGAAATGATGCATGTAGAGCTACATGTTCCGATTCACAAAATTATTGGGATACGTAAGAAGCTTGGAATTCTATTCCAAGTCCAAACCAAATTAGTGGAAACTATTAGTATATTTAAACTTTAATTAGGCAATAAGTGAATCTGTTTGTACCAAGTGATAGAGAATTAATAAATTCATGATAATTTAGATAGCATTTGATTGATTACCTTAATTGTTATGAAACATTTATTTTATTTATGCTATGTTACGTGTATGATTAGTATAAAGAACACATAAATGTTTGCTGGCATAACTAGTGATTATAATAGTGATCTCGAGCATTGTATTTTTATTAGTAAAAAAAAAAATATTCTTGAGTGGTGTGTTATGAGGTATGCACACTCTTATCCTTCCAAGGGATATGAGGGTGTTAATTATAGGATATAATCTGTAAGAATTAGTTGGATATTAAATCTAATGTAAAGCGTTTTTTCTTTTGTGCATTTTTAATTTTTAAGAATGTTCAGTGTAATTTAATTTATTATAATTTATATTTATATATTTATGTCATTTTGCAGCATGTTTATCTTTGTTTGCATTTGCAATTTTTATTCCTTGATTTTTGCTTTCCCGGTTGTCATATAAGCAATTCATGTGCATTCTCTTTTTGCCAATTCAAGCCCAGAAGCCTCAAGGTAACAGCCATGAATCCCTCAATTCCAGATTTTTTTTGGTTCTTTCGTGATATTTTTATGTTATTTTATGTTTTTCTATTTATTTTATCTTTATATTTATTTCCCTATTTATTATGTGTTTTTATCTTTTAGATTTAATTTTCCTTTTTTCTACATATAGTTTAATTTGCTTGATTTTATGCAATTGACATATCTCATTTGCTTCATTTGGTATAATTGTCATATTTAAAATTTGTTTAAATATATCACTATAGAAGCCCTAGATGGAGTCGCTCGTGTTAGGAATGGCCTAATGATAAAGAATGATTTACGAAAAAAGGAAAAGAGATTTATCCGGTTAAAGAGATTTTTTAAAATGTAGACTGAGTCTGGGAAAAGATCAAACCTCGTTTGAGGATCAAGTAGGGATTAAAAGGTTTGTAAGACTAAAAAATGGGTCAATTTCACTCATGGTCACTCAACTTATCACTTATCGCGCAAAAGTAACCGATTTTTTTTTTCTTATTTAAATGTCACTGAACTTTTAACATTATTACACAAAAGTCATGTTGACCGGAATCCGGCGACGACCCTTGCCGGATTGATGACTTTTTTGCAAAAATGTTAAAAGTTCAGTAACATTTAAGTTGAAAAAAAAAAGTTAATTACTTTTGCGAGATAAATGATAAGTCTAGTGACCGTGAGTGAAATTAATTTAAATGTAGCATTTGTTGAACTTATCAATCCGATAACAGTCATCGCCGGATTCCGGTCAACATGACTTTTGTGCAATAATGTTAAAAGTTCAGTGACATTTAAGTAAGAAAAAAAAAGTCGGTTACTTTTGCGCGATAAGTGATAAGTTGAGTGACCATGGGTGAAATCAACCCACTAAAAAATGCACCATTTTTTATGGGACAAAATCTCATGGGCGTGAACTAGCCCTATTTATAAATAGAGAGATGCGCACTTATCAAAGATTCAAATTTTTACTAAAAAACCATTGTTCCAGCAGCCATTAAGCACAATTTCCTCTCAATTTTTTTAATGCTCTTTCTTCTAAATACTCTTGAATCAGGGAAGTTCGATCCTAGTGATCTACGAAGTAATTTTCTTAAAGGTGATTAGACCGGGTTTCCCTTTTCGTTGTTCTTTTTTTTTTTACATTTTTCTTTTTATTTAAATTCTATATTTTATTTATTTATTATACTTGTTTTTTTTTTTCTTCTTTGTGGTGATTTTACAGCGATCACAATGATCGGTTTAATACCGCAAAGGATCAGAATCACAAACTTTATATTTTTTTTATGTCTTTTCAATTTCATTTTTAATGTTTAATTTTCTATTTTATTAAATTTATTTATTGATTTAGTATTTTTTTTTTTTTTGTATTGTTATAACTCGCACGGTTCCGATGATCGAATTTAGTCAGTAGAAATTAGTCATTTGATCAGTTCAATTCAGTGTCAACATGTGCGAGGTTATTTTAGTTTCTGCATTTATTTACTTTAATGCTTTATTTAATTTTAATATTTAATTCAACATTTTATGTTTCTGAATTTGTTTATTTATTTATGCTTTATTTAAATTTCTGCACTTTAATTTCAGTAATTTATTTTTTTGCAATTTACTTTATGTTATTATCTTTCTTACCTTCATTTTTCTTAATTTTATTTCATTTTTATTTTATTTGTTGAATTTATTGTAAATATCTTTTAATTGACATAAAAATGTATTAAATTAAACAAAAGATTTAATTTGATTTAATTAAGACAATTATCTCATTCATATTTAAAATTGGATTTGGATTTGAAAATCAAATCTAATCACATTTTTTAAAGAGGAAATTACCCCAATTGTCACTTTTTACATTTTATTTCAAAAATACAACTACTTAAGTTTTCCTTTCATAATTATACATATTTCTTAAATATATTTCATAAATGTTATTTTATTTTCCTCCAACCGTTTTCTGTGATCTCCCTCGATGGTATCGTTTTCCTTATTCTTTTACGTTTTTCTGTTTTTTCATTTACTCCTGCTCTCTTTTCTCACAATCTCTATTCGATCGATTCAGTTTTTTTACTCAGATTGTTTCTCTCTGGATCTATGATTTTTAGTCTTTGATTTTCTTTTATCATACTCTCTGTTTCTATTGATTCATTCTATCAATTCAGTATTTGTTTTGTATTTTGATTTTGTTCCTTCGATTGTTTCTATCATTGTTTCTTTCTATTTCTATTATATCATTTATATTTTTAGTTTATACCCTTAATCTTACACTCTCTGTTTTCTATTTTGATTCTCTTTATTCGATTATGTTTTTCATTGTTTATGCCTATTTCAATTCTTTCGTTTTCACCGTGTGAATCAGCAGTAACTGTTTGGACATTAGTTGTCTATTGTATCTGGTAAGTTTTTTGTTAGGGTATTGTTGATTTTGCATTTAATAGTCTGTGGGTTTAGTTGCTATTGTATTTTGAAATTGATAATTTTGGAAGATAAGTTAGTTTGATATTTTACAGATGCTCAGCACTTGCTCTTTTCATTAATGATTTTGTGATTGATACGTGCATTTTTATAGGATATTACATTGATGGAAGGAATTCCTATTTTGATGCAATATGATGGGAAATGGAGTGAAGAGAATAAGTACAAGGATTTTCAAGTTGATGGAATACTAATTCCATCAGGTTGCAGCTATAATAATCTTTTGGATATAATAAATAAACAGCTGAGCAGTGGAACTGAAAATGGCGTGTTGGACATCAGATATGCTATTGGAGATGGATATCCATCACTTAGAATAAAGGATGATATGACCTTGCTTTTCTATTTGGAGTTGAAAATCAAAGATTCATGTTTCAAATCATATCCTCTCTGCATTTCGAAGATGAAGAAGTGTGAAACAGGTAATTTTCTGAAAATGCATTTTACTTTTAAATATTATTTTGACGTTATTATTGTTTAAAGTTGTATTTGAGTAACAAAAATTGTCAGTAAGTATATGATATGTGGATGGATGAATTTTAATATTCATAAGTAGATATGAATACATGTATTCATATATTTTTGTTTGATTTATTTATGATTTTTGGGATACGTCTTTAATGTAATAAAATTTTTAAAACGTTTTTATTATAGGGGAGAGCTCCAAAACAAGCTCAAGTGATTTTGCAATAATAGAAGTTGAACCTGAAGTATGTAATTTAGTATTGAATGAAAATATATCGATTGTCAACCAAGATGAAACAATTATAGATTTGATGAATTATGCGAGTCTGATGAGCAAACAAACAGTTGGCAATTTGAATAACAAAGACACAGAAGTAGAAGGGGATGTAGAAGAAGTTATAACAAATGCAAAGTTTTCAAGAATTGAAGTTGGATAGATTTTTGAAGACAAGAATACACTTAAAACAGTATTAAGTTTCTTTGCAATAAAGAATGATTTTCAATTTAAGGTGTGCAGATCAATTGATATAAGATATGAGATTTGTTGCTTGCATGAGGCATGTCTATGGCAATTAAAAGCATCAAAAAAAGGAAATACTGGAATGTTCAAAATTAGGGAGTTCAAAGATACACATTCATGCGATTTGAAGGTAAGGTTAAGCAGTAAAAGACAAGCAACATCGACTATAATTGCTGATTTCATCAAATCTAAATATGTGGATGTGAAGACTATGTACACTCCAACTGACATTATAAGGGATATGAGAAATGAATATGGAGTGAATATCAATTATATGAAAGCTTGGAGGTCAATGGAGAGAGCTATGGATATCATTAGAGGTAAACCATTTGATTCATATTCATTATTGCCTAGGTATTTGTATATGCTGCAAAAGACAAATCCTGGTTCTGCAATACATCTAGAAACACGGGATAATATGTCATTTTTATACCTTTTCATTGCTTTAGATGCATCAATTAGAGGTTGAAAATATTGCTTGCCTATAGTGGTTGTAGATGGTACATTTTTAAAGGCAGCATAAGGAGGGACTTTAATAACAGCATCAACATAAGATGCTGATGGGAAAATATTTCTTCTAGCTTTCTCTATTGTTGATTCAAAAAATGATGCTTCTTGGGAGTGGTTTTTTAGTAAATTTAGACAAACTTATGAAACAATAAATAAAATGTGTATTATATCTGATAGGCATGAAAGTATACACACGGCATCTGCAAGAGTATATCCAGGTGTTCCTCATTGCATTTGTGTTTACCACTTGTTAAATAATGTTAAAATGAGGTTCAAGAAAAGCTCGAAAAAGATTAAGGATTTATTGTTTAAAGCAGCTGAATTATATACGATTGAGGAATTTGATTATTATATGAGTGAAATGAAGAAGGTAGATGGTAAATTATCAGAGTATTTACATATGGTTGGTTATGAGAAATGGTCAAGATTGCATTCTATGAATAACAGGTATTCAACAATTGCTGAGTCAATGAATTCTGCAATCAAAGCTGCTAGAAATCTGCCAGTAACAGGATTAGTTGAGTACATGCGCAATTTTACTCAAGAATGGACTTATGCAAATAGAAATATAGCCATGTTGACATTCACAAAGCTAACTAAGAAGTATGAAGACCAGTTGAAGAGAAGCTACATTTTATCGATGAGAATGAAGGTCAGATGCTGGTTATTTTCGTTTATTTATTTATTTATTTAGTGAAGAAGAGATTGGATGTCATATATTTGTGTTTTTCTTGTATGAGAAGCATGTCTATAAGTTATTGATAATATGTTACGTTTTTATTTGCTATTGAATGATTATAATATTTCAGATAGTACACGCATAATATTATTTTCTTCTGAAAAAAATAATTATCCAATTAATTTTTCGAACATAATAAAATGAAATATAAATGAAATATGTTAACAGTGGATATATGCTTGATCTTATTGCTGGATATTTATGTTTTTGCTATTGCTTTGATATTTATTTTTGGTGTTTGCTGTCACTCTGATATTTATATTTGGTGTTTGCTGTTGCTGTTACTGGATAATTAAGCTTTGTTGTTACTGTTGCTGGATTTTTATGGTTACTGTTGCTGCTGATGTTGCTGGACAGTTATGCTTATTGTGTGTTTGTTGATATTGTTGGAAGTAATGTGTTTATGTTTGTTGTTATTGCAGGTGATTCCATCTAATAGTGAAATTTTTAGCGTATTAGTACAAGAGAAGACATTCAATGTAGACTTTAAAGAAAGAACATGGACTTGCAACAAGTTTCAAATGGATGAATTACCATGCAGGAATCCTTTAGCAGTAATAAATGATAAGCATATGGACTGTTATGAGTACTGCTCAAGCTACTACACAAAAAAGACAATGTTAGCAGCATATGAAGGAATTGTGCATCCTATTGATAGTCAAATGTATTGGGACATACCAAGTACTGTTGGAGAGGATAATGTACTACTACCAATTGGAAAACTCAAATTAGGTAGACCTAAGAAGAGAAGAGTCAAAGCTAGATGGGAATCAAATATCAAAATAAGGTATAGCAAATGTCAGAAATGTGGGCACAATCGAAAGACATGTAGAGATATTCCTAAATAGTGATGATACAATCATTTTTAAATTTTTGTTACTATTTCATTCTTTATTGTAAAAAAAAAAAATTACAGCAAATGTGGAATATTCAAGCAAATTCAAAAGAGATTTATTTTTAATATTTTTTTTTATTTTAATTTAGTATCTAATTGTTCTACAAGCAAATTCAACTTCAAAGTGAGTGTTATTACTAAGATGAACAACTCAGAGAAATATAAATATTATGAACACATGGAAGAGTTGATTAAATGGAAGATGAGAACTACGTAGCTGCAATTTTTTATAGGATTTAAAAGGACTGAGTTTGTGAGTTTTGCAGAAAGAAGAACATAGGAATAACACCATGGAGTGGTGTGTAATAATTTTTGGCAACTGGAATGTATAATTGTGAAATATGCACTTAGCCACTTGATTGATTTGTATTAGTTTGTGTCCTGTTCAGATTATAAATTATTGTAAATATCATAATAAGAAGAGGCACTACCATTCCATATGAGCACACACACTTGTGGTGGCGCATCAAAGTAATAACACATTCCAGACACAGATAATTTTATAATTCAGATTATTTATTATCTCATATGTATGGAAAATATACATAATGAGCAAATGCCGAAGTTCAATTGGACACAATGAAATCCAATCCTATTAGTAGACATAATTTCAACTAGGAGAAAATCAAGTAAGTAAATTAACCGGAGCTGTACTCATTCATCATTCAAAATGCATGTAGGTAGATTGTTTATAAATAAATGAAAGAATCTGTACAGACCTATACATCAATAATACAAGTCTTGAAGTATTCATATACACAACATGGACACGACAAAGGCCCAGCATATAAGAAACTGATAAACTAATATTCAATATATTACAAGAAAGAATACATTCAGTCTTCAATAAGCACAACTTTCCTTTTGCCAATAGATTTTTGGTATCTCCTTTTAGGTGGTGCTTCATCATCACTTGCAATGTTTTCTCGCTATGTTTTCAGTCCATAGTGATACAGTAAAACTGAAAGCATAAGTCGATGTAAATCCACATCAAAATTTTCGTTTGGAATTTCTTCTCCCTCAATGAGATACTCAGCAAAGGATGGAACAAACAGGCCACAATCCCTACAAAATATAGAACAGAAGCACAATCAAGAATAAAAAATGGTGGCATCAAATATCAAGTGTAAAGTAAATTTTAGAACAGACATATGTAAAACTTACAACTTGCTTTGTCTTGTCAAATCTTCAATGTATTGAATCTTGAAAGGGTCAATTAATTTTAACCCTTTATAGGGAACTCGGTCAAGATTGGTGTCCTTTCTTGATTGACGAAACCCAATTTTGTCCAAGAATAAAGGTAAGATGACACTATAAGCTCTAGCGGTCTTAAGTGTAGATGCTTTACATGCAGCAGATCTCAATGAGTCATAAACATAAATTGTTTTTTCAATAATGGATAGATGACCAAGTACCCAATGGTACTTTCCTGTAACATTTATTGGAAATAGGATATGTTCAACTTCTGCCCATGGTCTACTATAGTACAAGCAATAACCTAAGATATATCCAACAATCATGTTGTCATTCTCAATTAAGCTCATGTCATTTCCTTTTTTCAAGAAATTCTTGTAGAATTTCTAAATATGTTGGTCAAATGAGTTGTCAGTTGTGGTATAGTTCAGAGAAATACCGTCTGAATATTCACCTTTCTTCCTCAAGTAATAAAAGATGACATTTATATGTTGTAGATAATAAATTTAGAGAATAATGAATTAGATTAACATCAAAAAAATGTTAAAAGTAAAATACAGTAAGAACACATAATATATGTTAAGTATACGCACAATATACAATAAATATACACAATTTTTACAACAAGTACACGTGAAGTATTCGTACAGTATACAACCTTTATACATACAATATACATTAAGTACATGTCTAGTATACACTCATTATATATTAAGTAAACATCAAGTATACAAAGAGTATACAGGAAGTATGCTATATACATACAATATACAGCAAGTATACATAAAGTATACTATAAGAACACATCAAGTATATGTAAAAGTACACACAGTATAGCAGCCATCAGGCATGACAGGTTTCACAGGCATAATCACATAATAAAAGGCAGATAACATTTGCACATACCAAATTTTTTTATATGGATCTCCCTAATATGCATATGTAAGTAAAAGGTTGCAAGAGTATGGCAATCAGTTCTTTAACATGAATATGCAATTATGCAACCATCATCCCTAATTAACATGTTTACCATAGAAGAGAATTGAACAAATATAACTACGATTGGAGGCACTTCTCAAGCTGATAATAAAGATTTTCCTAAAGTTGGCACAGAACATGTATATATAAATATATATACACACACACATAATGCATTAAGAAAATATCGTAAATTTACATACACTTGAGGATAGAGGTTGACCACCATATAACAGGTAATGGAAACATGACTTCTGTTTAATTTCTTCAATTTCAAAATCAAAAGAGGGATTCAGAATATCATGTTCTGAAGAATAAACCTTTCTCCTGAACAAAATAAATGAGCATAGGGTCAAGGCATATTAATAAATATTAACATAAACAAAGCATTAAAAGTTTAAGATTTTATTACCTATTGTTAGTTAACATCCCACTATGTACAAAGTCATTGAAAGTTTTGATCCAACTAGAATCAAGTGATTCACCAATCTTGTTGTCAAATGGCACTAAACCTTTCACCAAGGTTTTGCTGCAACTGATCTTTTCTTGCATTTCACTTGAACCAAATTTGTTAAGATATGGAGATTTCATCATAAATGACGGTTTAATATCCCTTTTCTCAACATATGGTGTCATGTCATCACATGGTTCTTCATATAAAATAATCTCATCTCCAGTTACAACAAACTTTTCACAATCCTAATTAAAAAATTAAACCAGAGAAAAAATTAAAAAAGAATTTAAAATATGAATGAAAATTAATCTTTTTACACTTAAAACACGCACATGTTTATTTTTTTGGTATTCATTGTTGATAGCAGCTTCATATAATTGGTCAAATAATATGCTATCCATTTCCTCAGACTTTAACAAAGTTGAACCAGTAATACCATATTCTGTTTTCATCTCCATATTGCTATTATCTATAGCCTAAAAATATAGTATCATGCATTATTAAAATAAATCCCAAATCAGATTTGATAAACTTTAAAAAATATAATTGAAATACATTAATAACATAATAAACATACCTCTTTATCACCAACATTTTCATTTTGTACAGTAGGTACATCTTCTAATGTATCATCGCTTTTTTTTGCATCATCATTGACATATTTTTCAGCATTTTCTTCCGCATTATCAGAAACTGATCATAATAAAAGAAATGATAAAAGATTGATTTTTATTCATAGTAAATTTATTAGGTGCACAATTTTTCATAATAAGTTAGTAGAAATCCGAATAAAAAAATTAAAACTGACCAAATGTACGCACTGATCTTCTCCTAGTCCTTCATCATCAGGTTGCTCTTCTTCAATATCATGGTCTTTTTTGAACACATTATTGCGAGATTGCTGAATTATCAAAAATATTATAAAAATTATATAAAATAATAAGATATTAAATATTATAATAAAGAAAATGATAAAAAGCATCTGAAGTTTACCTGAGAACTATTGACTGAATCTAGTTTATGTGAAAGTTCTGAAAGCATTTCAGTAGCTTTTTGAAAATTCAATTCAACATTGTAACACCCCAAACCCCTCACGTAGCATGCCGGAGGAAAAGGTAGGCAAGTGCTATGGTGAGTGGAGGGTGCTACCACACGAAAACATAACAGAAAACCGAACAATAAAATTTCTTAGAACCAAACCACTAAAGACATATACATCACATGCCTATAAAGCCAACAGACTATAACTCACCCACAACAAATATTACAACCCGATAAACTTTATATAAATAAACTTAATTACATCCCAAAATAAAAAAAAACACTTCCTATAAAACTTCTACCGACTTGTTGGCCAAAGTCACAGCGGACCGCTTGCACCAAACTCCCATATCCTAATCCTACACGAAGAAACACCCGTCCTAAGCGATAATGCTTAGTGGGGCTAAACAAATAATAACTAGCTACTCACAGTGGCTATTAAAAACAAACACACGCATAAGCAGTATATATACATAAGCATAAAGGAATACCGGCTAAAGTTATCACGAATTCATATCATTATTCTCATACGAAAACTTAAGCAATTTCACGCGCATATGCATTTTGTAGACCATCACCAGAAATACTTTATTACTCTTTAACCACGAATACATTATACGCACTCATCATTTGTCTACATCACTTAATTAACCATATTAATAGCTATACCTCATAGGTTAGCAAAAATACATTTTGCTAGTTAGAAAATATTGAGTCTTATCAAATGCCACTATTACGAATTTTTCCAAAATCATACCGATTACAATATCATTACTTAAGTCAAAACATTACATTGTTTGCAACTAAATAAAAACACTTAAGCCTTCAGATTTGGTTCGAGCTTGAAATAAATATTCCAAGCTTCCTACTGTAACACCCCTTACCCATACGTAGGCGATCCCATCCGATAAGGAATGAGATGCCGTATGAGTAAAGGTGCCACCACACAGATACAGAATACACATACACTCATCCATAACATACATAACAAAATACAAGGTAATTTAAAACTTTACAAGACCATTCATAAAAGCTGATCATGCATTAATATAATAGAAGCATTACATTACTGTTCTGATCAACTGAGAGATATAAAAGATAATTACAAATCCCAAAATTACATATACAAAAGCGGAAGCTATTACAAAATCATAAGAGAGTTCTATACAAAAAGAATCATAAAGCTACAAAAATAAGCCCTACACTAAGACTCTGCTGTGTTGGCTTCGATGGCGGCGACTCTCCCAAGACAAAGTTCTTCCGCACCTGCACGGGTAAACACACCGTGCTAAGCGATAACCGCTTAGTGGGGAAACAAACACATAGCATAAGGACAACCATTCACAACGGTCGTCAAGGCAGTTCACATGCGTACTTCATTTACAAACGATAATCATGGCATGACAATAATAATAAACTCATGCTCACATACATAAAGCCATTCCTCAGAAGATTCATAACAATAATCATATTCTCATAACAGATTACATTTTCACCATTGAATCCGTAAGGATAACATATGTTTCTTATAAAACAATTCATACAAAACACCTGCTGACCCGAGGGAGTGGATAACGAGTATACGGACAGTACTTTACGGGTACGAGCCGATACAGACAGTACTTTACGGGTACGAGCCGATAAAACAAATTTTCATTTAACTTTTACAAAACATTACAAAGGGGGATCTTAAACAAGATCCATTCGGATAAGGGTTCGCGCGGAACCATTCGAGGACCTGATCGGGGTCCAAACAGAAAACAGAAGCTGCAGTAAAGACTCTATTAGGCATGCCTAACTATCCACTGACTAGACTCTAGCAGGTCATACATAAATCATTCAATCCATTTCATAATTTCCAAAATCATCATCGTAAATGTGCATAATCATATCATATTTCCATGTTCATAAAATACCAAGCATAATTCTCATAACTGCTAAATAAAACTGAAGTTCAAGCCACAAAGAATGAAAGAAAACTCATACAGCAAACAGGGGACTATCGCGCTCGTGACGTCTGTCGCGCTCGTGACAGAGACCAAAGTCTCTTCGCTGCACGCGCGCGACGGATTTCGCGACCGCGAGGAGGACGGAAGGGCCAGGCTCTGTCGCGATCACGATAGAGGACAATTGGTGCTGTCGCGGGCTCGCGACGGGTTGCATGCTCGCGGTAGCACTTGGCCAACAATACGCTCTGTCGCGATCGCGACAGTCGTCGCGGTCGCGACAGAGAGTACACAGCACTTCGGCCGTCGCGGGCTCGCGACAGATATCGCGTGCTCGCGACGGCGAAGCTCCCAACACCGCTCTCTGTCGCGATCGCGACAGCGTCGGGACTTCGAAAATCTGCAGAAATTCTACAGATTTTCCTCTTCCAAATCCTCCTCCAACCACACAAATCTCAATCCAAGGTTACTTACCTCAAATCCAGCCATCCAAAAGCATCAACAACCATAATACGACATTTATTAATAATAAATTGCATACAATCCATTAATTTACACATTTAATTCCAATAATCAATCAAAAACCCAATTTATGCATCAAACCACATCCATTCTAAAATTACCCTAATTAACTCATGCCTTTGCAAGATCCACATTTCAAAGCAAATACCCATATCATATACATCAAAATAAAGAACATTTAACAACCTAATTCTATGAAATCATCAAAACACATATATGAACATATTCACATGCAAAAGCAAGAATTCCCAAACCTTCAAAATCCTTAGCTCCTAGTGCTTAGTTCCACTAGATCCAGCAACTTCCTTGCCTTTAGGATCCCAGGGAGGCTCAACTAGGAACAAAACAACACAACACATAAACACAAAACCTAACTTCAACCTAAATCCGAAAATAAGAAAAAGAGAAGAAGATGGAGAATCAAATGAAGAAAATGAGAATAAATGCAGTAGATTTACCTTTAAAATGCTAAGCAATGATCAATTTCCACCACTAAAGGCTTGAATCTAAGCTAGGGCACTTAAGAGAGTGCAAAGGAGGAAAAAGAAGAAGGAGAAGAAGGAAAACGGGAATGGGTTTTTTCAAAAATCTGATTTTTCCCTTTTCACCTTTTTCTCTTTCCCACTTTACACATGTCAATCATCTAGTGGAGGAGATTGCTCACTCACACCCTAACCTAGTGCATCACATACACACAATGAGACACTCTAATAATGCATCCTACATAGGTGTGAGCAACACACACAAGATTCTCCCAAATCATACACACCCTACACAAGTGCAAATGCATACACACAATTAATCCACTAGTGCATATCCTACTATGGTGCACTCAAGCACACACAAATCTATCTCAACTAATTAGCACTATAGTGCCAAACACACTCACACGCACCAGAAAAACCCCAAATCATGCAATATTACCAAAATGCCCTTATTACACATAACTCATGCAAATGTACACACATACATATATGGCTCATTCAACTAGGGGGCAAACGGGGTGTGACAACTCTCCCCTACTAATAAGAATTTCGTCCTCGAAATTCTCACCTGAACTGAACAATTGCGGGTACTGCAATCTCATCGACTCCTCCGGCTCCCAAGCTGCTTCCTCAACCCCATAGTGATTCCACAAAACCTTGACCAAAGGAATCTGCTTATTTCTCAGCTGTCTTACTTCCCGCTCTAGGATAGCTCTAGGCTCCTCATCGTAGGAAAAATCTGACTGTACTTGAACTTCTTGAACCGACAGCACATGGGAAGGATCCGATCTATACCGACAGAGCATCGAAACGTGAAACACATCATGAAGCTTCGACAATTCCATCGGCAAAGCTAATTTGTAAGCCACTGGACCAACTCTTGCTAACACCTCATACGGACCAATAAAGCGAGGACTAAGCTTCCCTTTCTTTCCAAACCGAAGTACTTTTCTCCAAGGAGACACTTTAAGAAAAACCTTGTCCCCAACTTCAAACTGTACATCCTTTCTCTTCAGGTTGGCATAAGACTTTTGTCGATCCTTGGCCACTTTCAGATTCCGCTGCACAACTCTAATCTTTTCCTCAGTATCTCTAACCAGATCTGGCCCAATCACTGACCTCTCAGATAAATCTGTCCAACAAACTGGAGTCCGATACTGACGTCCATACAGAGCCTCATATGGTGACATACCAATACTCTACTGGAAACTGTTGTTGTAAGCAAACTCCATCAATGATACGTACTTGTCCCAACTACCCGGAAAGTCCAAAACACAAGCCCTCATCATATCCTCTAAGATCTGAATCACACGCTCGGACTGACCATCTGTCTGACGATGGAACGCTGTACTGAACTTCAGCTTGGTACCCAAAGCTCGCTGTAATTCTTTCCAGAACTTAGATGTGAACCTTGGGTCTCTATCAGAAACTATGGACAAAGGCACTCCATGCAATCGCACTATCTCATCCACATAAATACTGGCCAATCTATGCATCGGATAGTCCATCCTAACCGGCAAAAAGTAAGCAGACTTCGTGAGTCGGTCCACAATCACCCAAACAGAATCATGCTTCCTCTGAGTCAAAGGTAATCCGGAGACAAAATCCATAGCGATGTCATCCCATTTCCACTCTAGGACGGACAAAGGCGTAAGCAATCCAGAAGGAACCTGGTGCTCAGCCTTGACCTACTGACAAGTCAGGCACTTGGATACAAATTCCACTATGTCCCTCTTCATGCCAGACCACTAAAAGAACTGCTTCAAATCCCGATACATCTTCACACTGCCAGGATGCATGGTGAAAACTGAACATGTGCCTCATCCAAAATCTGTCTTCTTAACTCTTCACTATCCGGTACACACAAACGGTTTCCAAACAGGAGAACCCCATCCTGAACCGAAAACTCTGACTGCTTGCCCAAACTAACTTCTTGCACAATCCGCTGAATTTTCTCATCAACCCTCTGAGCATCAACTATCTGCTGTCTCAGAGTAGGCTTGACCCTTAACTGAGCTATCAAAGCCCCATCTGAGCCAAACCTCCATCTGAATTGTCTCAAAAATAAGGCAGAAACTGACTTCCTACTCAACGCATCTGCGACTACATTGGCCTTACCCGGATGGTAATCCACAATGCAATCGTAGTCCTTAAACAGCTCTAACCAACGACGTTGCCTCATATTCAATTCCTTCTGAGTCAGGAAATACTTCAAACTCTTGTGGTCCGTAAAGATCCTGCACTTCTCCCCGTAGAGATAATGACGCCAAATCTTCAAAGCGAAGACAACCGCTGCTAACTCAAGATCATGCGTCGGATAGTTCCTCTCATGCGGATTCAATTGCCGAGAAGCATAAGCCACAACCTTACCTTCCTACATCAGAATGCATCCCAAACCGACAACTGAAGCGTCACTATACATAACAAACTCCTTACCCGAAGTGGGTTGAGTTAGTATAGGAGCTTCAACTAACAACTGCTTCAACCTCTCAAAACAGGCTTGACACTTATCCGACCATTCGAACTTAATTCCTTTCCTCAATAACCTGGTCATCGGAGCAGCTATCACTGAAAAACCCTTAACGAACCGACGGTAATAACCCGCCAGACCAAGGAAACTCCTCACTTCCTGGACATTCCTAGGCACTTTCCAATCCACTATCGCCTCAATCTTGGCTGGATCCACTTGGATACCCTCAGCTGAAACTATATGGCCCAAAAATGACACTTCCCGAAGCCAAAAATCACACTTGCTCAACTTAGCAAACAACCGATGCTCTCTCAAAATTTGCAAAACTAACCGAAGGTGCTCTTCATGCTCGGTCTCATCCTTGGAAAACACCAGAATGTCGTCTAAAAACACCACTACAAACCGGTCTAAGTATGGCCTAAACACTCTATTCATCAAATCCATGAATGCCGCTGGAGCATTAGTCAAACCAAACGGCATAACAAGGAACTCATAATGGCTATACCGAGTCCGAAATGCAGTCTTAACCACATCCTTGTCCTTAACACGAAGCTGATAATACCCAGATCGAAGATCTATCTTGGAAAACACACCCGCACCTTGAAGCTGATCAAACAAATCCTCAACTCTGGGCAACGGATACTTATTCTTCACTGTGACCTTATTAATCTGCCTGTAGTCGATACACATCCTCAAGGACCCATCCTTTTTCTTAACAAACAGAACTGGAGCTCCCCAAGGAGATATGCTGGGTCGAATGAACCCCTTATCCAATAGCTCTTGCAGTTGATTTTTAAGTTCTCTCAACTCCACAGGAGCCATCCGATAAGGTGCTTTCGATACCGGTGTGGTACCCGGCATAATCTCTATGGCTAGCTCAACTTCCCTCTCTGGAGGCAAACCAGGCAAGTCACTCGTAAAAACATCACTAATCTCTCGGACAATAGGGATGTCCTCAATCCTAACTTGATCCCTCTTGGAATCCAAAACCATAGCCAGAAAAGCCTCACACCCTTTTCTCATAAACCTCTTAGCTTGAATAACAGAAATCACATTGTGCACGGAACTCGCACCCAAACCTCTGACAAACACTGGAACTCGGTTCCTATCCCGAAGCACGAAAGTCTTCCTATGACAATCAACCACGGCTCTATGCTTGCTCAACCAATCCATACCCAAAATCAAATCATACTCTCTGAAGGGCAACTCTATCAAATCCACAGGAAACTCAACACCTTCAACCATCAACGGACAATTCCTATAAACTCTACTCACACTGACACTATGCCCTAATGGATTGGTCACACATATCTCATAGTCTAACTGCTCTACCACATGCAACTTATCACTAATCTTATGCGTGCACAAATATGAGTGCGTGGAACCAGGATCTATTAGAGCATATAATTCAGTGTCATGGAGTAGGAACTTACCAGCAATCACATCAGGGGCATCCTGCTCCTCTCTGGCTCTAACTGCATAAGCTCTAGCGGCCATTGGGGGAGGACGTTCAACTGACTCAGAACCAGCTCCATCTCTAGGTCGTCCGCCTCGACCCCTACCTCGACCTCTACCTCTCGCAGCCTGCGGAACATTCGATCCAACTCTGCTAGCTCCTCCCTGAGGACCCGAGTCTTCACCCATCTGAGGGCAATTAGCCACACGGTGCTCGGTGCTCCCACACCTGAAACATCCACCAGTGAGCCACCTACACTCACCCCGGTGAGCCTTACCACAATTCTCACAAACTGGAATAGCATCAAACCGACCACCTCTACCAGATCCAGATACTGCAGCTGAAGCTTGCCTTCTCCCTCTGGTAGCCGAACCAGCAGATGGTTCATCTTGCGGGTTCCTAGACCTCTTACCCGAAGATGAGGAAACACCACCTCTAGCAGAACTCCGGCGCTGAGCTCTCTCTCTAATCAAAGTCTCCGCCTTCTCTGCCCTCAAAGCAGCCTCAGCAATCTGATAATACTGTACCCCCGGCATACACATCAAAGAAACTAAAGCGATCTTCAAAGAATCATTCAACCCGGCCTCAAAGTGCTTGCATCTGAAATCATCCGTCATAACCCCACGTGGAGCATAACGAGACAACCGGTTAAACTCCTTCTCATAATCCGCAACCGACAAGGCCCTTTGTCTCAAACTCAGAAACTGCGCCCATCTAGCGTCCTTATATGCCTGAGTCACATACTTCTTAGAAAACTGCTCATCAAAGAAATCCCATGTCAAAGGGTCAGGCATCTGAGGTTGCCTACTCACCAACTCCCACCATTCATATGCTGAACCTTGAAGCAAAGCTACAGCACACTCAGCTTGCTGATCAGGATGACACCTGATTTCCCTCAAAGCTCTCTTAACTTTATCAAGCCACCTCTCCGCTATCTCAGACTCATCAAGTCCGGTCCCATAAAAATCTTCCACACCAGCTCTTCTCAGACTTACTATCGGGGCTTTTGGGGCAGTCACCCTTTCCAAAACCCGAGCCATATCTTGATGCAATCTGAACATCACCTCGAAAGGCATGGCAGCGGGCTCGGGCTGGACCCTAGCATGTTGAGCCGACACCGAAACAGAGACAGATGGATCTATCGCTGGAGGGTTCACACTTTCAGCGGACTCCTCGAGCGCACCGTGAGCAGAATCAGAATTCATCTAACAACAAGAGGACAACCACATCAGCCAACACAGCCCTAGACATAGACATATGCACACATAACATCATGTAAACAATCACCCAGAAATGCCTAAACCGGCGCTCTGATACCACAACTTGTAACACCCCTTACCCATACGTAGGCGATCCCATCCGATAAGGAATGAGATGTCGTATGAGTAAAGGTGCCACCACACAGATACAAAATACACATACACTCATCCATAACATACATAACAAAATACAAGGTAATTTAAAACTTTACAAGACCATTCATAAAAGCTGATCATGCATTAATATAATAGAAGCATTACATTACTGTTCTGATCAACTGAGAGATATAAAAGATAATTACAAATCCCAAAATTACATATACAAAAGCGGAAGCTATTACAAAATCATAAGAGAGTTCTATACAAAAAGAATCATAAAGCTACAAAAATAAGCCCTACACTAAGACTCTGCTGTGTTGGCTTCGATGGCGGTGACTCTCCCAAGACAAAGTTCTTCCGCACCTGCACGGGTAAACACACCGTGCTAAGCGATAACCGCTTAGTGGGGAAACAAACACATAGCATAAGGACAACCATTCACAACGGTCGTCAAGGCAGTTCACATGCGTACTTCATTTACAAACGATAATCATGGCATGATAATAATAATAAACTCATGCTCACATACATAAAGCCATTCCTCAGAAGATTCATAACAATAATCATATTCTCATAACAGATTACATTTTCACCATTGAATCCGTAAGGATAACATATGTTTCTTATATAACAATTCATACAAAACACCTGCTGACCCGAGGGAGTGGATAACGAGTATACGAACAGTACTTTACGGGTACAAGCCGATACAGACAGTACTTTACGGGTACGAGCCGATAAAACAAATTTTCATTTAACTTTTACAAAACATTACAAAGGGGGATCTTAAACAAGATCCATTCGGATAAGGGTTCGCGCGGAACCATTCGAGGACCTGATCGGGGTCCAAACAGAAAACAGAAGCTGCAGCAAAGACTCTATTAGGCATGCCTAACTATCCACTGACTAGACTCTAGCAGGTCATACATAAATCATTCAATCCATTTCATAATTTCCAAAATCATCATCGTAAATGTGCATAATCATATCATATTTCCATGTTCATAAAATACCAAGCATAATTCTCATAACTGCTAAATAAAACTGAAGTTCAAGCCACAAAGAATGAAAGAAAACTCATACAGCAAACAGGGGACTGTCGCGCTCGCGACGTCTATCGCGCTCGCGACAGAGACCAAAGTCTCTTCGCTGCACGCGCGCGACGGATTTCGCGACCGCGAGGAGGACGGAAGGGCTAGGCTCTGTCGCGATCACAACAGAGGACAATTGGTGCTGTCGCGGGCTCGCGACGGGTTGCATGCTCGCGGTAGCACTTGGCCAACAATATGCTCTGTTGCGATCGCGACAGTCGTCGCGGTCGCGACAGAGAGTACACAGCACTTCGGCCGTCGCGGGCTCGCGACAGATATCACTTGCTCGCGACGGCGAAGCTCCCAACACCGCTCTCTGTCGCGATCGCGACAGCGTCGGGACTTCGAAAATCTGCAGAAATTCTGCAGATTTTCCTCTTCCAAATCCTCCTCCAACCACACAAATCTCAATCCAAGGTTACTTACGTCAAATCCAGCCATCCAAAAGCATCAACAACCATAATACGACATTTATTAACAATAAATTGCATACAATCCATTAATTTACACATTCAATTCCAAGAATCAATCAAAAACCCAATTTATGCATCAAACCACATCCATTCTAAAATTACCCTAATTAACTCATGCCTTTGCAAGATCCACATTTCAAAGCAAATACCCATATCATATATATCAAAATAAAGAACATCTAACAACCTAATTCCATGAAATCATCAAAACACATATATGAACATATTCACATGCAAAAGCAAGAATTCCCAAACCTTCAAAATCCTTAGCTCCTAGTGCTTAGTTCCACTAGATGCAGCAACTTCCTTGCCTTTAGGATCCCGGGGAGGCTCAACTAGGAACAAAACAACACAACACATAAACACAAAACCTAACTTCAACCTAAATCCGAAAATAAGAAAAAGAGAAGAAGATGGAGAATCAAATGAAGAAAATGAGAATAAATGCAGTAGATTTACCTTTAAAATGCTAAGCAATGATCAATTTCCACCACTAAAGGCTTGAATCTAAGCTAGGGCACTTAAGAGAGTGCAAAGGAGGAAGAAGAAGAAGGAGAAGAAGGAAAACGGGAATGGGTTTTTTCAAAAATCTGATTTTTCCCTTTTCACCTTTTTCTCTTTCCCGCTTTACACATGTCAATCATCTAGTGGAGGAGATTGCTCACTCACACCCTAACCTAGTGCATCACATACACACAATGAGACACTCTAATAATGCATCCTACATAGGTGTGAGCAACACACACAAGATTCTCCCAAATCATACACACCCTACACAAGTGCAAATGCATACACACAATTAATCCACTAGTGCATATCCTACTATGGTGCACTCAAGCACACACAAATCTATCTCAACTAATTAGCACCATAGTGCCAAACACACTCACACGCACCAGAAAAATCCCAAATCATGCAATATTACCAAAATGCCCTTATTACACATAACTCATGCAAATGTACACACATACATATATGGCTCATTCAACTAGGGGGCAAACGGGGTGTGACACCAACGTATCCCCATAGCTGGGGAATCAGAACCACGTAATTCTACATAAAACCTTTATACCAATATATTCCAGAATTAAACCTAACACATTCTATAATTCCAGTTATTTACATCATGCTTACCACTCTATTTTCCTTACTTCTAATCGACACATAATTACCGTATTCATTGCAAACCAACAAACAATGCACATAAATTCCTTACCAGCATACTTACATTAGTTACCCCGGGCTAAGGTCCAGAAGGTAGATAACATTTAACATACCTGTATTTTCACTTTAAACATATAAACGAATACATATACAATTCATTTACAAAGAATTCATATAGGCAATCATACTCATAACTTTTGAACAGATTAATGACATGCATTTTCCACATACAAATTCTTATGCCGTCAGTATTCATTCATACTCGCCTATTTGAATAAACGTTATTTGCTATATCTCTTTCATTTAACTAACATTAGTTTCAGATACAAAAGCATCTAGGTACCCGAAGATACCACACAATTCCACATTGATGTCCATAAAGGATCCAGAACATGCATGTGCTTATTCACATGTCTTTTGCATTTCATCCAAGAACTTATCATTTTGTTCACATTCTTTTACTCTTTAATTGCCTGCTAAGTCAAGAGGGTGGATAAATGAGTGAATAGAACACATTGGGGTACCCGAGTGTACAATCGAAAATTAACATCTTCATTTTCTCATCAAAAATGTTTTAACATTGGGGGATCTTAAACAAGATCCGTACACATTAAGGATCGCGAGAATCCAAACGGGGACCTGTTCAGGGTCCAGAACCAAAGGGGCTGCAGCAACAGAACTCTATAAGCATGCCTATCTATCCACAGACTGACTCACGCAGGCTATACATTTTAACTTCGTCATATAATACTTATAACATTCTTTTATTTTCATATAGGCACATGCATTCATATATTTGCTCATCAAATTGCACTAATCATACGTATTATATTCAAGCTAATCATGCATTCTTTCATGGGTCGAAAGATTCATACAACATATTAAACATATTCACGTTATTAGGTATCATGCACTCATTTAAACTTAATAATTAAGTTTGCATTACCTTATCCATATACATTCAAATAATAGCAATCCATAAAATTCCCACATATTTCAATTATTACCACAAATAAGAACATTTGAATAATTTCCATTTTAAGTCATATTTGCATAACACAAGTGAGAAACTATGCATATAGGAACTTAGCAAAAATATTTTTAGGCAAAAAGGTCTATCGCGCTCGCGACGGGTGTCGCTCGTAACAGAAGCGTCCCAGGCAGGCTGTCACGAGTTGTGCTCAATGTCATGACTCGTGAAGGCAAAGCTCATCCAACATATCAAAAGAACAAAGGGCAAGTAAATGGAGGAGAGGAAGCTGTCATGAGTCGTGCTCAGTGACACGACTCATGCTCCAATGCACGACTCGTGACAGTAGCTTACTGTTACAACTCGTGCTCCATTACACAACTCATGACAATAGCTTACTGTCATGACTCGTGCTCCCTCGTCAATACTCGTGACAGCCAAAATCTTGCCGAGTCGTGAAGATTGTCATGACTCAGACAGGTCCTCCACTGAAAGCTGAGAGCTCAGCTGCCTACGAGATGCTGGAATCGCTGGCTCTGTCACGCATGCGATAGGGTCGCGCTCTCGACAGAGTCGCATTTTTCCAGATCTCCATAATTCTGCAGATATCATTTTCTTCCAAAATCATGCCCAAAACTCGCATTAAAATCAAACTTCAACACAACACAAATCGTTCATTCAAAACCTCATAATTAACACAAAACCCAACTTTTATACCATTAAACACAATTACATCATGCTATTAACATTATCAGAATCCCCGAATAACAAAACCAGAAATTTATTGCATAACCTCATAAATTTCCCAAACCTCAAACTCCTTTGCTCCTATTAGCTTAAATGGTTGCACTTCTTTGCTTCCATACTCTTCCATAGTTATATTAATCTAATTTCCTCATAAAAAACACATAACATTACTTAGGGTTTCTACTTAATCAAAGAGAAATTACAGAAATCAAACTCATAACTTACCTTTCCATCTCAAATCTCTCACTCAAACACTTGGACTTGAAAATTCCATCATCAATGTCTTAAAGCTGGCAATTAGAGTGAAAGGGAAACGGCAATGAAAGAAGAAGAAGAAGAAGAGGAAGAAGAGGGACAAACGTGAGGGTGAATAGAAAATCTGCCCCTCACTCACTTCTCTCTCTTCTTAAATACCTCACCCACTTCAATCCCATCTCTAATGCCACATGTCACCTTTCTATAGGCCTAAATTAGATTTTTATGTCAATTCTCCTATTTAGTCCATAACTCTTTTCTCTTATTACATTTGGCATCCATTAATATAATTCTTAATATTGGCCCACATAATTAATTTTACATTTGACCGCAGTCGCCGAAACTTTTACATTAATTCTTAAATTGTCCATTCGATACACCCAACACACTACAACTTGCATAACTTTGGTCACCACTTATTTTCAATATGCACAAATCCTTTTAGGGTACATTTCGGGTTGTTACAAACATAATCTTGCATATTTTCAATGCTAGATTCCACATAATTACGCAAGCTTCTGATTTCTTGTCTCATCATTTTTATCTCTCTGCCATAATTGTATTCATCAGATTTTCCATGGTATTTTTTGCCTCCTTATTCTTTTGAAGAAGCAGGTTCACATGGAAGTAGAGAAGGTGTATCATCACCAGGATGTAATTCTACATCAACAATTTTTTTTTTCCTTCTCTTCTCTCAAACATTCCATCCAAGTTTAGATTCTGAATCTCAGTTTCATCCGGCAATATGTTCTTCAATTTCAACTAAGGTAAAAAGGAAAAAAATAAAAAGAAGATTTCAAATAAATTTCAGTACCACAAATATAAACAAGTTAATAAATTTTGTTAACAGCATTATCTTGAGTATATTAATTCTATTAATAAATTTTGTTATATGCAGCAAGTACAACTCTTTTATTATAGTTATGTTGCCACGTTTTGTTTATTCAACATATACATAAAAGACATATTCACAGTACTAAATAAAAAAAAAAGAAGAAGAAGAAACTATAGCAATAAAATAGAAAATCTGGAGAAAAGTTGGTGTCTCTATGTATATAGGAGATTGAGACATAGAAGGAATGACAAAATAATTATTTTAATGACGTGATAAAAATAAATGAGTTTATCATATTGTAAAGAGACTAATTTGCAATAATAATAAAATATAATAAGACAACTTACATTTTTTGCAGGAACACTAAACAGTATGCTTAAGATCTCATCCTAATTAAAAATAACTTTCTTTTCTGTCCATCTTAGGATTCTAGAAATTTTTGTAGTTGCCTCAACTTCTAAATATTCGGAGATATGTTGGCAATATTCATAGAACCAAATTTGGAATGCATATGCAAATCCAAAAACCCTACACATGGACACTTTCTCTTCTTTCTTGTTAGGTCTGGCTCTTTTCCTAAGCAACTTCCCTTTTAGGCTACTAATAGTCAAATTGAAGACATCTTTTTCCCAAGGGTAATCATCAAAACAACCAGTATCGATGAATCTAATTTCCTCCTCACTAACAATTTTATGGTTGTTATGTGCTAGAAGAAAGCAATGTATAAAAAACAGCACTGCTAACTTTACAGAGTGGGGCCCATGAATAGTAAGGGTGGACCCCATGAATAGTATTGTCATCATTGACTAGGTCCTATAAATAGTAATATTATCATTGACTGGGTGTTATGAATAGTAATATCATTATTGACTGGATCCCATGAATAGTAATAGCATCTTTGACGGTCCCGTGAATAGTAACTATGGGTCCCACAAATGGGTTAATTTCACTGATGGTCATCGAACTTATACCAAAATTACGCAAAAGTAATTAAATAATTTTTTCTTTTAAAAAAGTCATTGAACTTAAAAGAATTATACACAAAAGTCATTATGAACGAATTCCGGTGTTGACGCTCACCGAAAAATCTAGCCGACAGCCCATGTCCATACGCGAACTTAAAACAATTTCACTGATGGTCATCGAACTTATACCAAAATTACACAAAAGTAACTACATAATTTTTTTCTTTCAAAAAAGTAATTGAACTTAAAACCATTATATACAAAAGTCATTATTAACAGATTTCGGCTAGATTTTTCGGTGAGAGTCAACGAGGATCAACACCGGAATCCGTTCATAATGACTTTTGTGTATAATGGTTTTAAGTTCAATGACTTTTTTGAAAGAAAAAATTATTTAGTTACTTTTGCGTAATTTGGTATAAGTTCGATGACAATCAGTGAAATCAACCCTCCCACAAATAGTGACTTCAGGGTGAACAGTACCCGAAAATATTTTATTTCACCATTAGAAAGAGGATGTTAAATGGAGGATAATGGTATAATCTGGTGTAAAAACAAGGTCAAATAGGCCCCCGAAAGTTAGTCTGAAGTTCCCTCTGGTTCGGTTCGGTTAAACCGAAGTTTGACTGAACTTTGACTGAATTTTTATAAATGGCTAGAGTGGATAAAAGGATCTACTGTAAGAGGATTAAAGGTTTAGAATGATTTTTAGAAATTTTTGACAGCATTAGAATTGTGTTTTACGGTAAAACCGGACTAAATCGAATTAGACCGATTTAAGTGAACCGGACCCCAAACGGACTCCGATTGAGCTGAAATTTTGCAGGGAGACTAATTTTAATATTTTAATAATGATGGATTGGTTGGAAGTTAAAATGAGTTCTGGAACATTCAATTACACCAAAACAGTGGAAAATGACCAGAAAACTGAAAATCGGACCAAGTCGGCTCAACCACTTTGGTTGGACCTAGTTGGGTCCAATTGGACCCATATAAATACACCCAAATATTTGGAAATCCCTTGGATTCCCTTTTATTTCAGCCTCATCCTTCCCCTCTCCTTGGTTGAATTCTTCTCTCCCTTTTCTCCACCATTTTTCTTCAATTTTTCCTTCATTTCTCCTCAAAATGAAACCTCTATAACATAATTCAGCTCATCTAGAATCCATTGGTGGTCTTAGAATTTCATTTGAAGGTGTAAAAGTGGGTGAAATCTAGACTTGAAAGTTTGGTGTAAAATTGAGGTAAGAGATTTAAGTATTTTTAATTTTGTTTTAAGGTTCCTAAAGGTAATATAGGATGTAAATTAGATGTTTATTAATTTTATTTGATGGAAAGAAGCTTGATTTTGATGAAATCTTAATTTTTGTGTTTGGACATAATTATGTCCATTAGGTGAAGGAACCTCTAATCAAGCTAAAGGTAAGGAAAAACATAATTGTGAGGTGTATTACAAGGATTTAAGGTTTGTGATTTCAAATTCCATTTAATTCCATGGTAAAAGTATGGATTTAGGTTATATTTGTGAAGAAAGTATGTGATTTATGCATGTTTAATTAAAAATAACATGATATTCATGCTTAGGGATGTTAAAAATCATTGTATGGGTGATTAAAATGAAGAAATAAATTTTGTGTGAAAAATTCCTTCTTTGGCCGAATGTGAATCATGTGATTTCATGTGTTTTCATGATGTTTTATGCATGTTTATGATGGATCTATGGTGTTTGGCATGTGAACTAATGAATGGTATGTGTTAGAGCATGTGAACACATCATGAGGTATGTGATGTATGTATAGCCGAATGTATATCATGTGTAAAGTCATGATTTTGATGTGTTTTCATGGAAATTGATGGTATAGTGATGTTATACAACATGTAATTGGCCTAAATAAATGATAAAATTGATAAAAGGAATTAATGTAATTAAATTTGGTATGTGGGTCGTATGCATGTATGTATGTATGCATGCGTACCATGATGAAATAATGAGTTTAGATGGCATGTGATGATGTAATGATGATAATCACATCTGTAATGATGAAATGGTATGAAAAAGAATAAGATATTATGATGATATACCATGAAATATATGTATATCACATTAATAATGTGAAAAATAAAATAATATTGCCCTATGTAGTGATCTGGTAGTCAAGTCTAGTTCAGGATATGTTGGCATGCTATAGGGACATAAGACCGCGGGTGTGAGCATGGCACCTCACTTTTTAATAGGTCAATGATGGTCCTATTTCACTGTATCTAAATATTTTATTGTATTATACTGTATTTAAAGACAGTGGTGGTCCCACAGGACTCTTCTGGTATTTCTGTTAACTTCTGGAGTTCACGTCTCGTTTATCCTATATATAGAGTCTGCCAGTGTGTTACAGTGGCATAATGGTAAAAATGAGATTAAAATAGTTAAAATGTGATTAAAATAATATTTATGTGGAAAAATGACATAAATATCATTATATAAAAAGTTTGAGGGCAAAATGGTAATTTTGTGTATATATGTGTTAAGGATGGTTAATAAGGATAAAAAAATATATATATGGTTAAATATGAAAATTGGCCACTTTATAGGGGTAAAAATGTAATTTGGCATGAAAATGGTAATTGGAGGGTAAAACCGTAATTTGGCATGTAAATTAATGGCAAAATTGTAATATTAGTGAAAATAATTAAACTAGTGGCATAATGGTAATATTAGTGAAATTAAAATGAACTAAAGGCATAAATGTAATTTTGGTGAAGTAAAATGAATTAAGGGTATTTTTGTCATTTTGAAAAAGTTTAAGGGTATAAATAAAATATTACCATAAGTTAAGGATAAAATGGTAAATTAAATTATTTATGTGATTAATTGTATAATTGCCCTAATTATGTAATTTAAAGATAATTAAATATAATATTGCATGAATAATTGGTAATTACATTAGATATGTTTACTTATGAATATTCAAATGTTATTATTTATTGAATATTATTCATGCATGTGAAATTAGTTTAAGTGGAAATTTCTGGAATTGCAATCACCACTGGGCATATTTAATGTTCAGCACGTAGTTTTATTTGACTACGTGTAGGTACTCCGTAGGATTTTGGGAGCAGAGCATAACTCACACTTTGGAAGTGGTATGGAAGAAATTAATTGGAATATTTAAGTATATTAAGAAGTTTGGCATGTATATGTCTTAAAATATTATTTTAGGATTTGGTCTGTAATAGATTATTATAACTGTCACTAGGTTATGTGTGTAGTAGTTCATTGCATGTGACTGAATGTCTGTGAAAGAGTGTTGGGCATGCCTAATAATTGGTAAAAATTAAGTTAATACCATTGGTAAAGTAAATTATAGATTTACAACTTAATAGAAAACTGACAAAATGAATAGTAACTTAGACAGCTATAAGCCAATCGGCATAATTAATAGTGAATTAAGGTAGAAATATTAAGTTTGATGATTAATTAAGGCCAAAGGTGCATTTTTGCCCTTATCGTTTGCCAAAATAGGCAAATTTACCCTCAATGTTTATTTTGGTGCAAATTTGTCCCTAACGTTTGTAAAATTAGAGATTTTTGCCCCTGCTGTTAGCGGTCAACTAATTTATTAACGGTCAACATTACCGGTAATTGACGGCAGGGGCAAAAATCTCCTATTTTACAAACGTTAGGGTCAAATTTGCAAGTTTGAAAAAAATGTTAGGGGCAAAAATACATCTTTGGCACCCAAACGTTTGATCCACATGTTCAATGGATGTATAACACGTGTCCCACTAACAGTCAACTAACGTATTAACGGTCAAAATTAGCGGCAATTGACAGTAGACGCAAAAATCTCCTATTTTGCAAACGTTAAGGGCAAATTTGCCTCAAAATAAACATTAGGGGCATATTTGCCCATTTTGACAAACGACATGGGAAAAAAATAAACCTTTAGCCATTAATTAATAATTATTAATAGACTTAAGTAAATTGTCTATGCCATACGGTACTATTCATACAGTATTATACATATGGTACTATTCATACATACGACACTATTCATACATAAGTTACTATTCATACATTACTATTCATATGGTACTATTCAAAAAAAATATCGGTTTTAATTAATTGTTTATTTAATAACCTGACTAGTTCAATTAGGTTAACTAGATTAAAATGAACAGTTAATAAATCGGAAAAACCAAAAGTTAGATCAACACCATCATATCTTAATCTAAACTCCTTTTCATTTTCAGCATGTACTTCTCTTAGAAATAATGAAAGAAATAGTTGATTATGAAGTACTATTTCAGGTATTTCTAGGAAGTATCCAAAACAGGTGTTTCTGAACTTTTCAAATTGATCAGCGGTAAGCTTGCTCTTTATAATAGATATAGTGGAAGTGTTCATGCAAAATTGGACTCGAACACTTTAAAAATTGTCATTTTTTAAAACAAAATCTCCAACCTGTAGTCACACACAATATACATCAAATGAACACAATATACATCAAGTATTAGTCAAGTATAAAAAAAATATACAATAAGTGTACATATAGTATTTAGCAAGTACACATCAAGTATAATAGCTAATTAGCGACGAAAATTTAGCGACGGAGTCATTTCCGTCGCTAAATAGCGACGGAGATTAACCTCCGTCGCTAATTAGCGACGGAATTTAATTTTCATCGCTATTTACCGACGGAATTTAAATTCCGTCGATAAATAGCGACGAAAAATAAAATCCGTCGCTAAAAATGGCGCCAACATTTCCCACCAAAATTGCCGACCGATATTTGCGACGGTTTTTATAAACCGTCGCTAAAAATAGCGACGGAAATTCTTTTCCGTCGCTGAAAAAAAAAAAAAACTTAATTGTATTTTTAGCGACGGAATAAATATCCGTCGCTAAAATAGCGACGGTATAAAAAAAACGTCGCTAAATTTAGCGACGGTTTGAATATTCCGTCGCTATTTTTAGCGACGGAATATTCTTTCCGTCGCTAAAAATACAAAATTTTCATTTCCCTCTCTTTTTTTAGCGACGGAAGATGCTTTCCGTCGTTAAAAATAAAAAAATTTAATTTCCCTCTCTTTTTAGCGACGAAATATGCTTTCCGTCGCTAAAAATACAAAATTTTCATTTCCCTCTCTTTTTTTAGCGACGGAAGATGCTTTCCGTCGCTAAAATTAAATTAAATTAAATTTCCCTCTTTTTTTTTCTCTCTCTCTCTCTCTTCTCTCTCTTTCTCTCTTCTCCCTCTCCTCGCGCCGTCTCTCCTCCCTCTGCCCAGCCGCCGCCGACCACCGCCCCTCCCCCTCCCTCCGGCGCCGATCGGCGCACCGTCCCTCCCCTCCCTCCCTCTTTTCCCGCTCCTCCTTCCCTTCTCTCTTTCTCTCTCTCTCTCTCTCTCTCTTTCTCTCTCCTCCCTCTCCTCCCTCTCCTCTCCCCGTTTCTGCCCTCTGCCCAGTCGCCGCCGACCACCGCCCCTCCCCCTCCCTCCGGCGCCGATCGGCCTCCCCTCCCTCCCTCTTTTCCCGCTCCTCCTTCCCTTCCCTTCTCTCTCTCTCTCTCTCTCTCTCTCTCTCTTTCTCTCTCCTCCCTCTCCTCTCCCCGTTTCTGCCCTCTGCCCAGCCACCGCCGACCACCTCTCCTCCTCCTCCGGCGCCAGGTACGGATCTGCCTCTCTCTTTTATTTATTTATTATTATTATTATTATTATTATTATTATTATTATTATTATTATTATTATTATTATTGTTGTTGGGTATAATAAGAATTATTATTATTATTAATATTATTATTATTTTATTTATGTTATATGAATATTGGTAAATTTTAATTATTGTTTAAATTTATATTTCTTAAAACTTTATTGTTATTAAATTTATTAATAGAATTTTTCATATTATGATTATTATTGTTAATTAGTGTTAATTTTAGTTATTATTATTATTCAACATATTATTATTATTATTATTATGTTAATTTGTATTGTTATTATTATTATTTATTTATAATTTGTATTGTTATTATTATTATTTATTTATGTTATTTGTATTGTTATTATTATTATTTATTTATGTTAATTGTATTGTTATTATTATTATTTATTTATAAATTGTATTGTTATTATTATTATTTAATTTTTTTTTAATTTTTAAAATTTCTCGACGGAAATTTAATTTCCGTCGGGAAATTTGCCGACGGAAAATCATTTTCCGTCGGTAATTCCCGACGGAAAAAATTTTCAGTCGGTAATTTTACCGACGGAATTAAATTCCGTCGGTAAAATTACCGACGGAAATTGATTTTCCGTCGGCAAATTTCCCGACGGAAATTTTTCCGTCGGGAAATTTGCCTACGACTATATTGCCGACGGAATGCATTTCCGTCGGCAATTTAGTTTCCCGACGGAAATTCCTTATTTTCCGTCGGGAATTTCCGTCGGGAAATTCTATTTTTCTTATAGTGTTATGCTATATGTGTGTTTCCCCACTAAGCGTTTATCGCTTAGCACGGTGTATTTACCCGTACAGGTGCGGAAGGAGTGTGCTTGGGAGAGTTGCCGCCATCGAAGCCAACACAGCAGGGTCTTAGTGTAGGACTTTCTTTTTGGTGTTTTGAGGATTCTTTTTGTATAGAACTCTCTTATTGGTTATGTAATAGCTTCCGCTTTTGTATTCGTATTTTGGGAATTGTAATTATCCGTTGTATATCTCTTAGTTGATCAGAACAGTAATGTAATGCTTCTGTTATATTAATGCATGATCAGCTTTTCATGAATGGTGTTGAGAAACTTTAAATTACCATGTATTTCGGTATGTATGTTTATGTTTGAATGTATGTATATTCTGTATCTGCGTGGTGGCACCTTTACTCATACGGCATCTCACTCCTTATCGGATGGGATCGCCTAAGTACGGGTAAGGGGTGTTACAGGATAAGTCTTATAGGTTTGAGAAGGATAAGAGGAAGGCCATAGAGGCAGAGGGTGATGACCCTACCACGAAGAAATTTGAGGTAAAGCTACAAGCTATGGCCAAAGTCATTTCTTTAGGCAAAGGGATTGACCCTAATGGCATGTCCCTTAATTGTCAGAAAGCTTTACCCTCTAAGTTCAAAATGCAAGATTTTTCCATGTTCGATGGGACCATTGATCCCAAAGCCCTACGTGAAGCAGTTTGCCACTATAATAAAAGGGATTGAGTTGTCTGGAAATTAAAAGATAGACTTATTTTGCTTAACTTTGATTAGAAGTGCACAATAATGGTACTATAGCCTTAAAAAGGAGGTGAGAAAGGATTGGCCTAAATTGCCTAAAGAGTTTCTAAACTAGTATGATTGTAGCACTAGTATGGAGGTAATTCTAAAGGATTTAAAGCTTCTGAAGAAGAAACATAATAAAGCCTTCTTGGAATTTTTGACCTGTTGAAGAGGTTAAATTTTGGAGATAAAGAAGAATCCGAATACGTTAGATCAGATCCAACTCTTTATAAGGAATGTGAGCCCGTATTTGAGAGAAGAGCTCAAAACAAAGGGAATCAAGCACTAGGAATCCTTGAAGTATATTGCTATTGACCTAGAGGAAGATAATGAGTCTAGAAAGAGCAATAATAGATGTAGCAATAACATAAACGTTTTTATTTAGGTTTCAAAGACAATGACAATGGAAATATGGTTGAGATCTCCACCACTCAAGGTCGGTATTACTCTAATTTGTGTAAACCTCTATCTTGGTGCTTGAAAAGGTTTCAGAAAGTAAGCAAATTGCACCTATTGCTAATAAAGCTAGCTAAGAATCAAGGTCATCCTAAGCACTAAAATGACTTGTATTGTGAGTACCACCAGCACACAGGCCATGACACTAATAATTGTACGACTCTTAAGAACATAATTTAAGACCATATTAATGCTAGGTAGGTTAATGACTGCAAGACTCCATTTTCATTAAACAATAATAGTCACAGTTTGAGTATATATATAAAGTGGCCCATTTCTATATAAGAGTGGAACTCATTTTGCAGAAATGTTAAAGCCTAACTTACAACAACAATAACAACAACAACAACAACAACAATAATAATAATAATAATAATAATAAATATTTCAGAATTTTAAAATAGGAAGCTGCTTTCTCCTTCATTTTCTCTCTCCTACTTTTCTTCTGTCATTTTGTCTCTGCTTGATTTCTCTCTAAAAATCTTCTTTTTTTCTACACCAAATCAAGCAAATTCAGTCATTTTCGATGGTTTTCTACCTTTTGAAGCTCATGGTGGCATTAGTTCGTAAAAAATGGTCCACATTTAAAGGTAAAAGAATATTTAATTTTGATTTTTTACTTATTCATAGCATTCAAGGCATTGTAGGTTAAAATGGAGGTCATATTTGTATTCTACAGTGAAAAAAAGTGGGATATAGTCTGTAATCATAGCAAATGGAGCCTAAAAATTAGTGAACGGAGCTCAACGGAGGCATTCAATTTTTTATGTTTTTCAGGACCATTGTTGGAGAAAATCAAAAGGTTAAAATCAACTCTTCCTAAGCTTTAAGTTGGTATGTCCTGCATCGAAAATGGAGCTTGACAAAAAAATTTTCGACGACCGGAGATAAAATATTCTGGCAAACCTGAAAATATTCCGGCAAGATGATTCAAACAAAATTTTCCTCTTAATTTAATTTAGAGGTGCAATCGAATTTTTATTTGGAGACTCGATGAATTAAATGTGAATTTTTGAATGAAATGAGATTATATTGTTTAATTATATATTATATATAAATATGTTCTTCTTATTGATTAGTCTATATTAACTATACATGTAAAGTATATTACAGTTATAAGGTGTATTTTAAGTATACGTGCTTATCTTGGTTGAGGCATGCTCTCAGTCACCTATTCATTAAATTTAAAAGGGCCATTTGGCTTAAATGTGATAGTGATTTGGGGTTTATTTTAGGGTTATGAGGTGTCCATTTCTGCTATTATTTGATCATATGTGCATAGCATATGCATGTGCATGTATATGTATATTATTTATATAATTGTGTATGGGATTAAAATACATTCTAATATTAATCATTCACTGAGATCTGACTCTTCTCATATCTTTTCATAGTCCTAGTCAGTCTCAATTTCCTTGTTCAAAAGTCCAAATTACTTCCTCTCAGACTTAATAAATGTAATAGTTGGATTCATGTATTTTTGTGTTAAATTGACATTCTAGATATCTGCAGTATTAAAATGTAATTTTGTAATAGTGTTTTCTGTAGTTGTTTTGTTTGCTTTTAAATCTATATTTTTCTCGAGATTTTATGTATGGTTAGGCTTGTTATGAATTTCGATGGCCTTAAGTCTTCCTAAATTCTGTCTCTGGTCATTACTTTAAGTGGGTCTTGACAAAGTTGGTACCAGAGCTTAGGTTTATAATTCATGTCTTATCCTGTGATTCATTTTCCTTGAATACTATAGATTTAGGGTCCTGTCATGTCTTGTTAAGTTTTCCTTAATTCTTACTTTTATCTTTCTAGTATCCTTATTGTTTGTTGATAGATCGTTTCTCTATTCAAAAATATAAAATGTGTATGAGCTATACATAAGCGTAAAGTCTAATTTGAGGTATATGTTCTTCAAGAAAATTATACTATGTAATTTTTCTTAGACTCTTTTGATATGAAAGATATATGCAAAGAAATTGAAAGAAATATTCACTTGAATCCTATTATCAATGGCACTTGAAGTTGCAAAAAGAAAAAAAAAAAGTTTAGTAAGTTAAGCTGGTAGGTCAACTAAGTTTTTCAATCCACTAAAAGTGTCATTCTAGCTAATGCTAGATGTAAAGCTTCTTCAATCTTAAGATGAGAAAAACTTATTCAAATCATCAATTTATAAAAGAGTCAGGCTAGTCCGAAACCCTCTCCTATTGATTCATTTCCTTCTATGAAAACCCGTGAATTTATTGTATTTCCTTTTCAATAAATGGTTTCTATCTTCCTTTTTACTATTAACATGGCCTAATTCATCTGCATCCATTGGAAGAATTGTGGAACGGATTGATCATATATCCAATGAATGGTTATAAAAGGCATCATGTTGTTTAGCTATTTCCTTATTAACCACCTAGTAAAGTCCTTAGCAAATATTGGTATATAATAAAAAATAAAAGCAAAGTTTATGTGTATTATTCATTTATGGCTTACATGGTTTTGGCTAAATATGTAAGGAGACACTCCAACTTGGCAATGTTTTTCATTTAGACACCTTAATTTAGTAAATGGCCAAATAAACACCTCAACTCAAAAAATGACATATTTTTAAACTATTCTTGGCGACATGGTAGAAAGCATGTAAATCATGCACAATAGGTACATGGAAGGGGGGAAAATAGGAATTCATCAACTGTAACTTTGCCGTTCCCAAAACCCTATATAAATTTCTCTATTTCTTCTTCAATATTCACTTTCTCTCTCTTTATCCATTACTTCTCCTCTGCAAATCTTAACCCTGGTCTTGAAGTCTTCATATACCCTGTAAAATTATTTTCAAATCATCACAATTGTTTTAAGAGAGCAATGAATCATATGAATGAAGATTTGTTTTGAGGCTGTGGAGTTATGGTGCTTTTAAGAATAGCATAGACTAGGGGAAACGTAGGCAGAAGATTTTATGGTTCAGAATTGGAAAGGTATGTCATTGCATGTGTTATCATTCATTTTCTTTATTAATTTATGGGATTCGTGAATTTTAGGAGGCTGGTGGCTATGGATATTTTGGGTGGTTGGATCCTAAATTTCATGAATAGGAAACACATGTTATTTAGGAACTATTGAAGAAAGTTAAAGAATATAAAGAGAAAGAGAAAAAGTGGAACCGGAAGAGGCAAAATTCATCTAAATGTTGATTTTCTATTTGTGGAATTTGTACTTGTATTTTAATATTTGTTTTTGGGTATGTAACTGGGTTTAGTCATTCAATCCAATGAGTTTGTTGCTCATGTTATTTGGGATTAATGAAGAAGAAATGTAAATGTGATTTTGTAATGACCTTTTTGTGGGTATTTTTCATTAGAGAAATGTCTTTTAGAAACTTAAATTATGCTGTATTTTGTGTAATTAATTTTCCATACTATAGCTTATGTGCACTAGAATTAGACACTAAAAGAAAATGGAAAAATTACTACGATAATTTCTCGACAGAACAAAATTTCATAGTTATTTATCGATAGAATTTACTTTCAGTAAGTAAATAGGAAAAAAATGTGTTTTGCCATGGAAAAAAGGAATATGTAGTTTTCATCGTAAAAAATAGAGATAAATTTTTACCGCTAAACTTTTTCAATGGAATAGTGAATTCGTTGTAAAATTAAGTGCCAATGTTTCTTGGCAAAAAATTTCAATGAAATTTTCAAACGGAAGCAAGTATCCGAAGGAAAATTACCAACAGTACTAGACAAATGCATAAGAAATTGTTAAAAGATAAAATAATTCCCTACGGAGCTATTTTTTTGTCAGTAAATGTTGTAGTTGCTGATGGAATAGTCAATTCTGTAGCGAAATATTCCCTACGGAATAACTTTTTTCATTGGGAAATATTGTATTTACCAATGAAATAGACAATTTCGTAGGTAAAATCTTTAATTTCCCAGCAGTATATGAAATGACTTTTTCCGTTGGGAAATATTGTATTTACCGACGGAATAGACAAGTACATAGGTAATTGTTTAAAGCTAAAACAATTCTCAAAGGAGTTAGCATTTTCGTTAGGAAATCTTCAATTTCCTAGACGATAAAGACAACTCCATAGGGATTTTTCGCTATGGAATAAGTTTTCTCCGTCGGGAAATATTGTATTTCCCAATGGAGTACATAATCCATAGGAAATTGTTGAAAGAAAAAATAATTCCTTATAGTATTATTTTTTTCGTCGAGAAATGTTTAATATATCGACAGTATATACTATTCCTTAGGGAAATATTCCTTACAGATTTAGTTTTTTCGTCGATAAATATTTTATTTCCCAACGGAATGGACAATTCCATAGGAAAATATTCCCTACAAAATTGTCAATTCCTTGGAGGAAAATGAAAGAAAACCCTAAATCAGATCGACCTGCAGCACGCTTTCTATCTCTCACTCAATATAAAACTTGATTTATGTCTCTTTCTCTCTCTCAATCTCAAGTTCCCTAATTTTTGTCGGACCGTCACCTCCCCGCCTCCTTCCACTGCCCTAAGTACTTCTGGCCGCCTCTTTACCTCCGTCACCCAGTTACCGGTCAGTGACCACCAGTAAAATATTTAAAGCCAAAGGCCCTTCATCAGGTTCGTGTTCTGCTTTGTGTTATGGGCTTCATCAGGTTCGTGTTTTGCCCTTCAATTTTAAGATTTTCTTGTTTGATAGGTATGGCAAAAATGGGTATAAGATATGTTAAAAGTTCAAGATTTTAGAGATTATAACCTTGTTTAAATGTAGTTTTTGTGAGATACCATTAAAATTAATTTAAGGGTTTGCATTAATTGTCTATTTGTCTTTATTTTTTTCAATTTTTTCTACTTTTTTCTTCTTTAATTGTTGTTCCAAGTTATTAGGAGTTGTAGTTTCAATTGGTGGTCATATATTTTAGTGTTAGCAATTCAATTTGTTTTACACATTCTTTTGCATTCAGTTTGTTTTGCCCATAAGCTGTTTGTTAAAAGTCCTCGCAGAATTTAGACATATATAATTACAATAGTCACTGTTTTGGAGTTGTAAGCTTTAGTTTTTTTTCTCTAGAGTTGATAGTCCTTGTAACAGGGGCGTAGCCAGAAAATTAGTACAGTGGGTAAAAAAAATAAAAATAAATTATTTAAATATTTTAGTGGGATATTTAAAAAAAAATAAGATTATAAGGGTTTTTTTAATTTTTTAGTGGGGTCAATTTTATAAAAAGAAGTTAAATTAAAGGATTTTTTTAAAATTTTTTTAGTTGAGTTGGGTCAATTGACCCCACTCAACTAGGGGCAGCTACGCCCCTGCTTGTAAATGACAAGTGAATAATTAATGCCTATGACAATTTTGGAATTTGCATAAGTAAATGGTAAAATCTAATTTATGAAGCTATAATGTCTTTAGATACTCAAATGTGAGGTAAATTCATGGATAGTTTTTGTATTCTGCAAGCTTCGTTTGCTATTTTTCATTTTTTTTCATGCTTGTTTTGTTATCAAATTTGGTCAAAATGTTGACATAATTAATCTGGATTGGATTGGAGGAAGCCAAGTTGGAGGTGATTGAAATTGCATCAATTTGATTTGATATTGTCTGCAATTAAGGTGTCTTCAATTTGCACTGGTATTTTATTTGATATCAAGGAGGATATAGGGTGGATTTAGGAATTTACTTCAGTGAGTCAATGTACATGTATACTCTGTCCCTTTCTCTCTCTCTCTCTCTATATATATATATGTACAATATGATATTTATATATTTCATGGCATGAGCGATATGTGCAAGTGATAATAAGAAGATTTAACCAAGGTACTTGTTGAGGTAGCAAGGAATTGTTCTCTCCTTTGGAAAATTGTGATATATTTCAATCTACCTTATGCTAAATCCTTCTGTTATTCCCTAGCTTGGTTTAGATTAAAAAAGTACAGTTTCGAGTCAGGTTACAGGAGGAGAATGAACTTAATCAATAAAAGTGCAATTGAAAAACTAATTCAGTTAGAATTTTAAAGTTGTGATCAATTTTTGACAAATAATAAATTCATTTCTTAAGACTAGCACCTCATTTTCATGCATTTGTTTCCAACCTCCTGTAGAGAAAAAGGCCGCAAACAAAGCATGCATCTCACTACAAGAAAAATCTGAAATAGTTACGATAGTTTAGCAGACGGAAAGAAATTTTGTTGCTAATATAGTAGCAAAGTTGAAAATTTAGCGACAAAAAAAATTCGTCGCTAAAAATAGAGGTAAATATTGCCGCTAGTTTTTACCGATGGAAAACTTAAACTGTCACTAAATACGGTGCCAAACATTCGCGATAGCTTTTTCTACAATAATTAGCAACAAAATATTTGTTTCCATCGCTAAATTGGAAAATTAGTGACCGAATAAGCTGTTCATTGCTAAAAATATAAATTTATGACGGAATAAAAAATTATGTTGCTAAATTCAGCAATGGAATTTTTTGTCCATCGCAAAAAATGAGATTTACCGATGGATATTTTCCGTCGCTAATATTCACTCTTAGTGACAGATATGAATTTTCGTCGGTAAAGGTAAATTTTAGTGACGGAAAAAGAATTTCTGTTGCTAAAATTCCCACATAAAAAAACACCCACCCTTTTTTCTCTCTTTCCCTCATTCCCTTCCTTTCTCTCTCTCGCTTGGATGTGCCCCTTTTTTTCTCTCTCTCTACCTCCCTCTCTCCCTTCCTCCCTCTCTCTCGGCCCTCGCACCAGATCTACCTTTGCCCCCTCTTGTCGCTTGCCCCCCCCATTGTCACCCCCTTCATGCACTGTGGCCCTTGCACCTATTGCTCTGCCCCGTTGCTCGCCACTCGTCACTGTCGCCCCTGCCACTCGTTCAGTTTCATTTTCTTTCTTTTATTTATTTTTTCGTTTGGGTTCTTAGTATAACTACGTTCTTTGTTCAGCAAATGTTTTTGCTATATATATTGGTTTTAGAAGAAGTTTGACAGTTGAAGAACCTTTTAAATTGTGATTTTGTTTGTTTAATTATTGTCTTTCTCTTTTTGTATGTTATGTTCAGCTAGCCTTTTCTCATTGTTTGCTTTATTGTTTGCTTAGTGAAGGGAAAAATTCATTTTATAGGGAAAGTGATATAAAATTTGAAATCTTCAAGTGGGAAAAATGCCGTCATAAGTAACCAATGGGTCTAGCAGTTGGACTCACATTGGGAGATACGAGCTAGGAAGGACTCTTGGAGAAGGAACATTCGCGAAAATGAATTTTGCTCGGAGTATCAAAACTGGAGAGCATGTTGCAATTAAGATTCTTGATAAAGAGAAGGTTCTTAAGCATAAAATGACCGGTCAAGTATGCAAATGAATTTTTATTTGCCTTTTTTCTTGCTGATCATTTTATTTTTATTTAATTTTGTGATTAGTTTTAAGTTTTTGATAATCAAGTTGATTTGGGTTGTATTTTCATTTGCTGTTTGTTTGCCGAAAATGAATTAGTTAAGTAGGAAATGAATCTGTGTTTCTGTTTAACTTTTGAAATTTGAACTGTTTGTGATAGCAACTAGGCTTCAGATTTGGATATCTTCCTCGTGCATTTTGCTATTTTCACTTTAGGGTTCACATTTTTTCTACAGTATAATTCTTTTTATGGACCTGTATTTACACTAAGTATCCAAATATTAGCACATTCTATTCCTTGATTTGCATAACTAACTTCTAGTGGGATTCTTTTTTCAAGTGATGGCGAGCAAGACGAAAATATATATTGTGCTAGAATTTGTTACTAGGGGTGAACTATTTGACAAAATTGTATGGCAACTATGATCAAAATAGTAACTTTCAAGTTATTATTCTTGAAATGTTTAAGATCTCTATGTATTTATTTTGTTTTTGTGATATTTCGGTCAGCCAAGTAAAGGAAGGTTGAAAGAGGATGAAGTAAGAAAGTATTTTCAGTAGCTTATTAATGCTGTAGATTATTGCTATAGCCGAGGTGTATACCATTGTCACTTAAAAGTTTGAGATATATTACTGTTTCTCTTCTATTTTTTTTATAATTGATTTAAATCTCAAAATTTCTTTATTACAATTATAGAGCTAAATGCCAGTCTCTTGTTGCTACAAGTAACATTTATGTGCGTGTGTGTGTTTAAGATTAAAATGTTTAAGTGGTTTTTAATCACAGCCTTAAAATTTGCTACTTGACGCTAGTGGAACTCTTAAAGTTTCAGATTTTAGATTAAGTGCACTACCTCAACAAGTCCATGTAAGTTAGATTACTACATGGTTAATACTCTATAATTGTTTTTTTTTTTTTCATTTTGAAACAAAAAGTACGCAGGCAGATTGCAAAGCATAAGTTCTTAATTTTTCTCTTGCAAATATTCATAACTGAACTATTATTATTGTTGTTTTTTTCCATTGGTAATTTAGGAAGATAGATTACTTCACATAACTTGTGGAACTCCAAACTATGTTGCTCCAGAGGTCTGGTAGTTTTTCTACAATCCTTTCTGACCTTATCAACAGGCTCAGAATATGTCCCTTTACTGGGAAGAAAGCGAACAGGGCAAATAAAGTTTCATTTTCAAACCACAAGACTAAGAAGTTGCAGTTTTTGAATTTACAGTACAAGAAGATTTGGTGGGAAGTCGGCAACCGATATGTCAAACTACAGTTGTCCACCAAGGCAATAAAAATAATAGAGAAGAATGGACTTGATGCTGTTGCTAAGAAAGCTGGCATAGATCTTAGAAAAGAGTAGGAAATTTCTCCCAATTCAATATTTAGTTCTTTGTATTCCTCTGGTTTCTTCCCTTTCTTTGTTGAAATCTTTTGCCAATTTTATGTATATATTTTTATATATTTTTTGTTACATTTTTATTTTAATTAATACATTTTCAATTATATTATTTTTGTCAATTATAATTTTTATACTATTGATGATTCAATCATTTAAAAATAAAAAAAATAAAACAAAAAAAAATTCATAAATTTAGCGATGGAAACTTTAATTTCATTTGCGACGAAATAAATGTTTTTATTGCTAAATTTTGGGACAGAAAGTTAGTTTTCAACGCTAATATTAGTGACGGAACCTATATTTACATTTATTCTATCACAAACTTTAGCGAAGGAATTAAAGTTTCCGTCACTAAATTTAGCAATGACCTTGATATTGACGGAATTTTTCATTGCTAAATTTTGTCAGTAATCTGGATTAGCGATGAAATTCTGTCCGTAATTTTTGTTGCTAATTAAAAAAATTAAATTAGGAAGTGGCCATGAATGTTATGTGTTGGTCTCTTTTATTGGTTGTGTACATGCAATAAAAGCAATTGTGTATTTTCTTTATATATTTGTGTGAATCATCTACTCCTTTGCATACTGTTTTCTATGGGAATTTAATGGACAAAGACCGGCCTTTTTTGAACAAAATAAAAGCCTGAGCCTAATGATTTTTTTTGAAAGTCAAATGAATTTTTATGATTAACTTTATTTGAAGAATATTAAAAAAACAAAAATTATGAAATGAATGGGTCGGAAAAGAGACATAATTGCCTAATGGTTAAATACATGCTAATTTGTATAGTGAAGTGGTAAAATTGGAGTGGATTGATGTTAATTTTCTGAATGATTAAAAATTAACTCATTTACAAGTGGAGATTTAGATTGAAGTTTTGAATTGAAGGTTACATATTAAAGAGTATATGTATATGTATACAAGTTGATGATCTATGATGAGCAGAAGTATATGCTCCTATATATGTTTGAATGTATTAATGACATAGACAGTTGATGTTATATGAAATTAGTTCTTGATTGGCTATGTAATTCTAGTTATTTCTAACTATGAAATCACTTTTTTTTTTTTTAATTTATACTCCTATACGTTTTATCTTCACTTCATTTTTGGAACTTTTCTATTAGTGGACTAATCAATTTCAGATATTTCAGGTTAAAAATATAGCACTGAAGAGAAAGAATTATATTATACTGCCTTCAAGGATCAGGTTACCACTATTGGAAGTAGCTACTAAACGTCCAACTGAGGCATCATAAGCTCTAGATTTTATGGGACCAGCTTCCTTACCACAGAGTTCCCTATCCCCTACTACTACATCACCTATTATAGAAGCAGCATCTACTCCTGTAGCAGACAATGCATCTATATCATCACAGATATCAAGGACAGATGCAATTAATGGCCTTAGGCCTGAAGAAATCAGAGTTGATGGAAGGATCTATGTTAGCATTGTAGATAATGGGTGAGTGATTAATATATAAGTTTATATTGATGTTATAGTATTTAATTTGAAAAAGCTTATGAAATTGCTTGTCTATTAGGTTGGTTCTATCTGGAAAGTGCTTCTGCTTGATTTCAGCAAAGTTTAAGGAGAAGACAGATTATAATATTTATGGAAGAAAGTATACCAAGAGACAAAGAATTTTTATTATAAGGAGTTTTAAGCAAATAAATTAAATTCTTTAATCTTAATTATTTTATCTAACTTTAAATATTAATTAAATTAACATTGTAGTTTATAAATACTTATAATATGTTTATCTTCTTTTTTTTTTTTTTTTTTTTATCAGAAAGAGTTTTATTGGGATTCATAATTTGATCCTATCATGTATGGTGCATGGGAGATTTGAGCTCGTGCACGTTATCAAAACTTTGTGAGTATCAAATGGAAATAGGGTGTATGTGTGACGCGCGCCGAATCCCGTCAACCACGGAGGCTCGCTTTTAGGGTCCAAGAAGGTTCATTAAACTTATGAAGATTGATCGCTTTGCAATAGACAGGGAATGACCCCTACTCTACTTTTGGCAATCAACCTATGAGGGTGTCTATATGGGCACCAAGAGGTAGGTATTATCGAGTCGCTACCTAACAAAATATTGGAAAAGTAAATCTAACCTCATGAAGCCTAAACCAAAGAAGGTCCAGGACTTCACTCTTACTTATACCTTGGTTATTGTCTATAAATGAGTTTTTAAGATTAACTTTCTATCTCTCTTCTCACGCGACTAATACAAATAAATAAAGGCGCACTTCAAGCAATTAAAGAAAGCTAATAAATAAAAATACAACTATCCCAAAATAAAGTAAAAACTATCCTATAAAAAGGAAAGAAAAAAATACGTGAGACGGGATATTCATTTGGTGAGAAAATTGGTTCCAATATGCATATTTACAAAAGAATGAACAGTCTTTTTACAAGTTTTAGAAAACCGGAATGAGTGATCTCATTTTGATAAAAAATAACTCTTCTTTTGGAGTGATATTTTTTAGGGAAAACTGGACATGGGTCCTTTTTATTAAGAAAATCCCAATTTATTAGTAAAAATAGTTAAATGAATTTTTATATCAACGTACGAAATATCCTTTATTATTACAAAGCCTAATCAAAAATAATAAAAAGCAAAGTAAGCTAAAATATAATAAAGTACACAAATAAATTATTAATCCATCCTGATGCACTCTGTCCTCCAAATCTCCACCAATTAGGAAAAGCATAATATGAGATGTGTTTCGGCCAATAAAACAAGAAGGGAAAATAAGTTAGAAACACAATAAAAAATTTTAAATAAATAAATAAATGCGATTTTGAAATTATAAACAAAAAGACAAAATATATAAATGACAGAAAAGTGTTATTACATAATTAAAGAAATGAAATTGTAGTAATATATGCAATGTGACATCAAAAAACGAGAAAACACATTAAGAAAAGACCAAATAAGACCACAGACGGCCATCGAGCAAGGGAGACGGGCAAAGGAAGGGATGACGGACAGGAAGGAAGATTTTTGTTAGTGAGCGACGTGAATCTTCTTCCCATCTGTCACACCTAGAAGACAGACCTGAGCACAGAAATCTATTTTTCAACCAAAATTCATGTTTTTAAGTCTAAGCATGCACATAATGATCTAAGAATGCAATGAAATCATACGTAAGACTCTAAAAGCTCATTTAAATCATGAAAACTAAAAATAAATAAAAAAAATCAAATACAAAAAAGCATCTATGTAGACACCGGGTCCTGAGGCAGCACAGATCAGAGTTACCTAGTGTAAAGAGTTGTCTGTGACATGAATGGAAGAATGGAATTGCTTGGTCTTGATCTTTGACTCTTATATTTTCAGTGATTTTCCTCTCTCTTAGCTTGTCACATTTTTGCCGGAGATAAAATGATGGTCTTAAATACAAAATTTTGAGTTTTTGTTGACAGACTGCCATCTATCGATGAGTGACACCCATCGATCATCACTGACGTCTTTTTATGGCGTCTGGCACTAGTCAGTGGCATTTTCGTAAATCATCAAATGAGCCTTCAATAGACGCCCGTCTATCATCGTGTCTGCTCAGGGCAAGAGTATCTTTGACAGACACCCGTTTGTGAGGAGATGGGCTACCCTTTTGTTGTCACTTTTGCAGAATTTTATAGAATTCTTATCGCAGTGGGAAAGAAGGGATAAGTTTGATCTCTCCCCTGATTCTCGCCACACTAAGGTCCCAAAGTTGAAGTTTTGCCCCAACCAAAAAGGGAAACCCTACCCTTGAGAATTTAGGTATAAAAGGAAAGAAGAAAATAAAACAAAAGAGGGAGACAACGCAATAGGGAAACCAAATATAAAAGAAAAGAGAAAAAGGAAAAAAAGGGCGAAGAAGAAAGAGGCAGTGCTGGCCACCTCCTGCAGCGGACCACCCTAGGAGGCGAGATAGTCCGTCCGCCACCCTTCGTTCGCCATAGAGGAGCAAATCGGCAACAGTTGAGGTGAGATGGTCCGGCGCTATTTTCGGCCACCTCCAGCATCCGAAGGCAACACGACTAGCAGCAAAAGACTCCTGAAGGTGAGGCACGTCGGTACCGATGTTTCTCCCCATTTGCCGAGGCACTACTGTCCAGTGCCATTTTTTATGAGCCAAGGCATCGGATGGTGGCACGAGCGGCACCATCGAATTCCTAAAGGCAAGATGCATCGGCTGGTACCCTTCGTTCCTCCTCATTCACCGGTGGTTGTTAGATCGGCGTTGAGGGGCCAACATCATTTCGGTGTAGATCCCGATCAAATGATAGAGCTTTGGGGTGCGTGACCACCGACGGGGGACTTCTGGCTCTCCGATCTTCCCTTCGGCAAGGGCGGTGTCATCGACAGCGGATCTCCGGCGCAACTCCGGCAAGAAAATTCGGTGAATGCTATTTCTTTTATTTATTTCTTTTATTATTATTATTATTATTATTATTATTAATGTTGTTATTATTATTATTATTATTATTATTAGTGTTATTATTTTTATTTTTATTATTATGATTATTATTATTGTTATTATTGTTTTGTGACTATAATTATTATTATTGTTATTGTTATTATTGTTTTGTGACTATAATTATTATTATTGTTGTTGTTGTTGTTGTGTTGCTATTATCATTATCATTATTATTATTATTATTATTATTATTATGTCATTTATGTCTTATATTTGTTAATTTGTTAATTCGTTTATTATGTCAGTTCCTCTTTGGGTTAGGCGAAGCATGGTCGAGGTGTATTGTTAAGATTTATTTACTATTCATTTTTTTTGGGCATGTATAATTATTATTTCATTTTCTTTTTATTTCCTTTGAGGTCTATAATAATAAAGACTTTTTGATCGCATCAAAAAGAACCACCACACAAAATATTTATACTAATTAAATGAATCTTTACTAATAAAACTGGACCAATGTCCTGGTTTTCACCATAAAACTCACACTTGAGTTTATGACATTTCCTCATAAGATCATCTTTTTATAATAATTGCATGTGGGAACCAATGTTCCCATCTAAACAAATACCCCGATTTATATATGTATTTCATTTTCTCTTTATTATGGACTTTGTATTTATTTTTTAGGACAATTGTAATTTTATTTATCGCCTCATTTATTGCTTTTCTATGTGCTTGTAATGCACTTTTATTTACTTGCATGAATTGTGTGAGAAGAGACATAAAATATTTAACTCTAAAATCAAGTCATATAACATTAACCAAAGGTATTAATAAGAGCGAGGTCCCGAACTCTCTCTGGTTTTGGCCTTATAAGGTGAGAACTCATTTTCGAATATTTTATTGGGTGGTGACTCCGTGATACTTACCTTGTGTTGTCCAATAGATGCCTTTGTAGGTTTATCGCCAACAATGGAATAGGGGTGATTCTCTATCCATTGGGAAGCGACCAGCTTTCATGAATTTACTGAACCTCCATCCGGTCTGGGGTCCTAAAAGCGGACCTTTAGAGAATAATTCGGATGTTGATTGGGGTTTCGCTCGCATTACAGTGGCGACTCCACTGGGGACTCAAGAGATCTTGCTCCTAAAGCATCTTGGTTAAATTAAATATAATTGGGTTTTTGAAATTAAAATTCTATCTCTTTTCGAAATTGCATACATGTTAAGGCTTTAGACTTATGTTAGGCATCCTTATTTACCTCAGTGTATTCCCAAAACGTCACCCTATGTTCACTCAATGTAGGAAAGTGCCAAGGATGACCACGAGCCCAAGTCTTGTACTAATTGGTATATTGAATAGTAACCCAATTGGCCGTTATGCTCGTGATGAGCTAAACACATTGGCAGGGGCCATACTTGGGTAGCCCTAAAGTATCATTACCAGACTCAAGCTCATATAATGGCAAGTAGATACTTCCCTTAGGTTTTATATACCATAATACCTTGCTTGCTATGTAGGCCATTATGTATTAAATAGATCCAATTTAATTGGAAGGTTGTTCATCAAAGGCTTTCATGCCCTGGTGAGCCCATCTCAATTCAGTTGGAATGCCCAAATACATCGTGGTTGAAACTTTTGTGCATGTTCTTTAAATAAGTGAGGTTATGCTGCCGGTTTTTTACCGCGCACCATATGTGTTTGTTGGGTTTCCTGTTGACCCATGGATTAAGCTCATTAGGGAAAAAGACTGCATGACCTCTGGTGTGGGAGCGATAAGGTTGGGAGGCTCTACTTGCTTGTATGTGGTTGCAAATGTTGCATAAGCACGACCATGCAATGCGTTGCATTCACGCATCATCCTAACCTATTGAGTTTTGTAGCCATTATTGAGTCATCCAAATGGTCTAGGGGGTCTGATGGATGATTTATCAGAAACCCACTTTTCAAACTATTAGGGTTAGTACCTGCACTAGGTTTAGATTCGATTTTAGTGGACGAAAGCTTAGATTTTTCTTCAGGACAGTTTTCGAAACTAGAAATGGCAGAGGAAACTAATGCTGTGATGGCCTAGGAGGTGGACTGAAGGTTAGATGTAACACCCCGAAATGTACCTTAGACGAATTTGTATATGTTTGGGAATAGTAGTGTGCTGAAAGGACGAGTTTGAAATTAATGTAAAAGTTTCGGTAAGTGCGACCAATTGCAATTTGTGAAGTATGGATTTAAGGACTAAATTAAGGTAACAAAATTGTTTTTGTGGCCAATGTTAAAACTTATAAAGTTATATTTTAAATGTAAGAAGAGTTAAGAGTTGAAGGACTAAAGGGGAATTTTGACATAAAAATCTAGAGTGGACCAATAGCAAAGTGACATGTGGCAAGGGGATAGGAATGAGTTGGAGAGGTATAAAAGGAAGAGAGAGAACGTGAGAGAGGGCAAAAATCTGCTCTCCTCTCTCCCGTTCATCCCGTTCTTTTTCTTCTTCTTCTTCTCTTGTCCCAATTCCATCCTCTAGCTATTGTGCTTTGATTGGTTAGCAATTCAAAGGTTTATCAAGTAAGTAATTGGTTCCTTTCTTCTTCTTTTCCCCTTCTTTTACATGATTAAAGGATATATTTGATTTGTGTTGACCTTTGAATTTTGGGTTGTTTTGTGTGTTTTGATGAAGAAAATGGATAATTATGATTAGGGATGAGTATGGGAGCAAGGAAGAGTGGTTTATGAAGCTTATAGGAGTATAGCAGGTTCAAGTTTGGGAATTTTATGTTTTTAGTGTGATTTTATTTTGAGTAATTAATTTGAATTTCTGGAAATTTGAGGAATTGAGCATATTTACATGTATATTTGTACTGGGTTTTGTCGATTTTGAAAGGAATTTGGAAATGGTTTTGTGTATGAAAAGTTTGATGGATTTTGAGTGAATTTCCATTGATTTTGTGCGTTTGAGATTTGATTATGTATATTGCATAATTTTGTCAAATTAGTTACTTTTAATTGGTGTAAAACTTTGATTGAATGTTTAAAACATGTTTGAATGATTTGTGGTAAGTGGGTTGAAGTTATTTGGTGAATTGCATGGATTTTTGTTGAATTTGGTGTTAGAGGAGATGTTGAGCTTGGAACTAGTGTGCAAAACACGATTCTATCGCGAGTGCGACAGAATGAACGGCACCCGAGCTCCAGCCAAGGCATCCTCTATCATGAGCATGACTTTGTCGCGGGCGCGACAGAGTGTTCGGTAGCCGAGCCTCTGTCGGGCTGTCTTCTGTCGCGATCGCCCTCATGTAAGTGTGTGTAAACTTGTTTTGTGAGTTTAAATGTGTGCAGGATATCGAATGGTATGAAGTTATCTGATATGTTTATATGATCATATAGATTTATGAAAAAGTACATGGTTGTTATGAATAACATGTGAATAATTTATCTTATTAATGATACATATTATAAAGAAAAAGGTGTAAGTGCGATATGAGTATTATATGATGAATTTAATATGTGTAGCCTGAGTTAGTCGGTCGTGGATAGATAGGCATGCCTATAGAGTTCTGTTAGCTGCAGCCTCAATGTGTTCTGGACCCTGATTAGGTCACCGTTTTTGTCCTCACGATCCTTATTAGTTTGGGAAACGGTTGTGCTTCGGGTTAGAGATCAGTCTCCTGTGGTTGTCAAAGGCTTAGGTTCTGGTTGTTTGAGTAATGTGATCTCCGCTATGCAAGTGAAGAGATTCATTAGGAAGGGTTGTGAGGCTTTTCTAGCAGTGATATTGGATTCTAAGCAAGATCAGGTTAGAATTGAGGACATCCCAGTTGTTCGAGAGTTTGGAGATGTTTTTTTGAGTGAATTGCCTGGTTTGCCTCCTGAGAGAGAGGTGGAGTTGTCCATAGAGATAGTACCGGGTACTACTCCCATATCGAAAAAACCTTATTGGATGGCTCCTGTAGAGTTAAAAGAGCTCAAAACTCAGCTATAAGAGCTATTGGATAAGGGGTTTATCAGACCCAACATATCTCCATGGGGAGCTCCGGTTCTATTTGTTAAGAAGAAGGATGGTTCCATGAGGATGTGTATCGACTATAGGCAAATTAATAAGGTCACAGTGAAGAACAAGTATCCTTTGCCTAGAGTCGAGGATTTGTTTGATCAGCTTAGAGGTGCTGGAGTCTTTTCGAAGATTGATCTTCGGTCGGGGTATTACCAGCTTCGAGTTCAGGATGCTGATGTGGTTAAGACTGCATTTCGGACTCGATATGGCCACTATGAGTTCTTAGTGATGCCGTTTGGTTTGATCAATTCACATGCGGCTTTTATGGATTTGATGAACCGAGTGTTTAGGCCATATCTTGACTGATTTGTAGTGGTATTTATAGATGATATCTTAGTTTACTCGAAGGATGAGAGTGAGCATGAGGAGCATCTTCGGTTGGTTCTGCAAGTGTTGAGAGAACATCGGTTGTTTGCGAAGCTTAGTAAGTGTGACTTCTGGCTTCGAGAAGTGTCCTTCTTGGGTCATATTGTATCAACTAAGGGTATTCAAGTTGATCCGTCTAAGATTGAGGTGATTGTTAATTGGAAAGCGCCTAGGAATGTTCCGGAAGTGAGGAGTTTTCTTAGTTTAGCAGGGTACTATCGTCGGTTTGTGAAAGGTTTTTCTGTTATTACTGCTCCAATGATGAGGTTGCTGAGGAAAGGGATCAGATTTGAGTGGTCGGATAAGTGTCAAGCTTGTTTTGAGAAGTTGAAGGGGTTATTAGTTGAAGCTCCTGTACTTACTCAACCCATCTCGGGTAAAGAGTTTGTGATGTACAGCGATGCTTCCGGTGGATCAGATTTGAGTGGTCGGATAAGTGTCAAGCTTGTTTTGAGAAGTTGAAGGGGTTATTAGTTGAAGCTCCTGTACTTACTCAACCCATCTCGGGTAAAGAGTTTGTGATGTACAGCGATGCTTCCGGTGTTGGGCTTGGTTGTGTGTTGATGCAAGAGGGGAAAGTTGTGGCTTATGCTTCCTGTCAGTTAAAGCCACATGAGAGGAACTATCTGATGCATGATTTGGACTTGGCGGTTGTGATCTTTGCTTTGAAGATTTGGCGTCATTATCTGTATGGGGAGAAGTGTAGGATCTTCACGGATCATAAGAGCTTGAAGTATCTCCTTACGCAAAAAGAGTTAAACATGAGGCAGTGCCAATGGCTAGAGTTATTCAAGGATTATGATTGTATAGTGGATTACCATCCTGGTAAGGCCAATGTGGTGGTAGATGCTTTCAGTCCAAAGTCGGTTTTAGCTTTGTTCTTGAGGCGGTTCAGGTGGAGATTGGATTCAGATGGCGCTTTGGTCACCTAGTTGAGAGTGAGGCCTACTTTGAGACAGTCGATAGTGGATGCTCAGAAAGAAGATTTGAGATTGTAGCGAGTTTTGCAAGAGGTCAGATCGGGTAAACAGTCAGAGTTCTCGATTTTGGATAGGTTGCTTATGTATATGAATCGTTTATGTGTGCCCAAGCATGATGAGTTAAGGAAGCAGCTTTTGAGTGAGGCACACTCTACGATTTTTACTATACATCCCGGGAGCGAGAAGATGTATCGAGACATAAAACAGTTCTATTGGTGGTCTGGTATGAAGAGAGATATTGTGGATTATGTGGCAAAGTGCTTGACTTGTCAGCAGGTAAAGGCTGAGCATCAAGTTCCTTCGAGATTGCTCACACCTTTATCCATTCCTGAGTGGAAATGGGACGATATTGCCATGGATTTTATGTCTGGTTTGCCATTGACTCAGAGGAAGCATGACTCGGTTTGGGTGATAGTGGATCGACTTACGATGTTAGCTCATTTTCTACCGGTTAGAGTGGATTATCGGATGGATAAGTTGGCCAGTATCTATGTGGATGAAGTGGTCAGATTGCATGGAGTGCCGTTGTTTATAGTGTCAGACCGGGATCCAAGGTTCAGATCTAAGTTTTAGAAAGAACTACAGAGAGCTTTGGGTACCAAGTTGAATTTCAGTACGGCATTTCATCCTCAGACAGATGGTCAGTCAGAGCGGGTTATACAAATCTTGGAGGACATGTTACGAGTTTGTGCATTGGATTTTTCGGGTAGTTGGGACAGATATGTACAGCTTATGGAGTTTGCCTACAACAACAGTTATCAATCGAGCATCGGTATGTCACCGTATGAGGCTTTGTATAGTCGACAGTGTAGGACTCCAGTTTGTTAGACAGAGTTATCCGAGCATTCGGTTATTGGGCCAGAGTTGGTTAGGGTTACCGAGGAGAAGATCAGAGTTGTGCTGCGGAATTTGAAAGCGGCTAAGGATTGGCAGAAGTCCTATGCTAACCTTAAGAGGAAAGATATGCAATTTGAAGTCGGGGACAAAGTTTTCCTTAAGGTTTCTCCTTGGAGAAAAGTGCTGAGATTTGGTAAAAAGGGTAAGCTTAGTCCTCGATTTATTGGACCGTATGAGGTGTTAGCTAAGGTTGGTCCGGTAGCCTATAAGTTGGCTTTACCGATGGAGTTGGCGAAGTTGCACGATGTCTTTCATGTTTCTATGCTTCGTCGGTATAGATCAGATCTGTCCCATGTGTTATCAGTTCAGGATGTGCAAGTACAGCTAGATTTTTTATATGTTGAGGAACTGCGGGCCATTCTAGCTCGAGAGGTGAGACAATTGAGAAGAAAGCAAGTCCCTTTAGTCAAAGTGTTATGGCATCATCATGGGGTAGAAGAAGCAACTTGGGAACCAGAGGCTACCATGAGGGCTTAGTATCCGCATTTGTTCAGTTCAGGTGAGAATTGCAAGGATGAAATTCTTGTTAGTAGTGGAGAATTGTCACACCCCGTTTGCCCCCTAGAAGTTTGAGCCATGTTTGTGCATGTGCATTGTGTGTGTGTGTTGGCATGTGATAAGGGCATTATGGAAAAAATGCATGTTTTATGGGTTTTGTGATAGTGTGGGTGCATATATGATATTAAGGTGTATGTAAGTTGAGTTGTATTAGTGTGTATGTGTGTGTGTGCTCACACCATTGTAGGGTGTGAATAAGTGAGATAGCCTTGTGTGCATTGTGGTGTATGCTTGTAGGGTGTGAATTACTAAGACCCACCAATCTTGGGGTGCCATGTGGAAAGGAGAATAGTGGAGAGTATTAGTGAGGAAAGAGAAAAAAGAGAGCAGAAATTGAATTACTGCTCTCCCGTTCTTCTCTCCCCTCTCTTTGCATTCTCCTCTTCTCCCTCTTTCTCTCCCTCCTCTTGGCTCCCTCCTCTTGGTTGGATTAGTAGTGAATCTTGGTAATTTTAAGAAGTTTATTTGCTAAGTTGCCGCATTTTCTTCATCTTCTTCTTCTTCATTTTTCCCATTTCTGGTTTGGGTTTCTAATTTAGGTTTTGGTGGTTTGTGTGGTTGTGGGTTTGGTTTTTAATTGAGCCTCCTCGCGATCCAAAAGGAAAGGAGAAGGCGTCGGGAAGTGGTGCTCACTAGATTGGAGCATAGGAGTAAAGGTTTGGTAATTTCTTGAATTTGATGTCTTATGGTGATTTTGAGTCTTAGAACGATTTCTGAAAATTTACTTGATTATGGAGTTGTAGTGAGTTGTATGATGGTTTTAATGTTTTGAGGTTTGCGTATGTTGAGTTGAGATGTTAGTTTGTGATTATGAGATTGTGATTTTGATGGGTTATGCATATATGAATTTGTTAAGTTGTAGATTTTTAATTGGTTGGATGGATTGAATGATTAAGTATGCTTATTGCATGTGGTGCTTGAATGTTGAGCTGGAAATGTGAGTTTTGGGTTGATTTTTATGGTTAGGTTGTGTGATTTTCGGAAATGTGTTGTTTTGGGGTTGTTACTCTACAAAAATCTGGAAATTTGGTGATTCACACGGCGGTATGGAGGGCCTTACCACCGTGTGAATTGTGAGCCTTCTTCAGGAGCTGAACTGGACATTTTACACGGCGGTATGGGATTACCCATACCCTTGTGTAAAATGCTTCTGCCCAGCTCCGTGTTGGCCATGTTACACGGCGATATGGGCTATACCATACCCCTGTGTAAGGTGTCTTACACGGCAGTATGGGTTTGTCATACTGCCGTGTAAAATGCCTCTGTCCCCAGATTTGAAGATTTTCGATTTTCTTCGTTTTCGTTCCTCTTTCGTTATTTATTAGTTTTAAATATCATTTAGTGTCATTTCATATAATTAATATCATTAAAGTGTATTTTGCTATGTTAAATTATATTGAACGTTATGTTGAAGTTGGATTGTATTATGCAAGCCTAAGATTATGATTCTTGCTATGAATAATGTGCTATGCTTACATGTGAACGATATTATGCATGACCTGCAAGAGTCAGTCTAGTGGATAGTTAGACATACCTAATAGAGTCTCTTAGCTGCAACCCTCTGTTCCGTTTGGACCCCGAACAGGTCCCTGTGTGGATCCTCGCGATCCCTGAAAAGTTTTGGATCTTGTTTAAGATCCCCTCTGTAAAATGTTTTGAATGTGATAAAATAGAATGGTTTTCGATTCGTACCCGTAAGGTACCGTCACTGTTTACTCGTTATCCACTATTTTGAGTCAGCGGGTATTTATTCTGTTTTTCTTTGGCATGATATAAGAATGTGATATCTGAATGAGTAGGATGACAAGTATGAGAAATCAGTGAATATAGGTATACATATGTGAATATGATTATGAGCTTTTGAAGGCCATGAATGCGAATCGAGTGTGATGTATATACATATGTGACTCCAGCATGTTTATATTGTATATGATTATTCGCATATGACATACTAGGGGTGTACACGGATTTGGATCTTTCTGTACCGAACCGAAATTCCAAAGAAAAAGATCCAGAACCGAATTGTACCGTTGACTTTTTTTACTAAAACCGAACCGAATTGTACCGTTGACTTTTTGACTAGGACCGAACCGAATTGTACTGAAACCGGACCGAGAACCGTATTGAACAGTACCGAACTGTTTTGGAACCGAATTGGACCGAAAGAACCGATATTTATTACTTATTTTATATAATACTAGTAATTTATGTATAAATATTATTTATAATTTATATTATATATTTATCATATAAATTTAGTTTCATAATTATTTGTATTAAATATTTTAATGCACTAAATTAATATAATAAATAGTTAATAAATTAAAATGGATATTTTAATTATTAATTTGATAAATTTAATTATTATATCTATATGAATATGCAATTAATGTTATTTAATTTTAGTGTCACTCAACTAATACTTATCTATTTTCTTCACAATTTTTATATGAGTATGTAAATTAAAAATCTATTTATAAATAAGAATGTATTAAAAATGAAATTTTACCAATTGATGTAAATTTATGGGTATATAATATTAATCACCTTATCAATAATTCAATTTATTTTTAGTATTACTCAACCAATACTCATCTATTTTTGGCATAATATTTATATGAGTAATTGATTATGTATTTTAATAGTATAATTATATACAATTATTGTATCAATGAAATTTTACCAATTAATATAAATATATAAGAATATAATAATCTTACGAATAATTTAATTAGCTTAGTAATTAATACTATAAAAATGTTGGTTTTTCATTATCACAATATTTTATTTTTCATGAAAATTGTTATATATATGAATAATTTGATAAAAGAAAATTAAGACATAAAGTAATTATTCAAGTTCAATACATATTATTAATTATATATTCTATTAAACTACAAAACCTATAAAAAGATGGCTGCATTTCACATTCACCCTTATAATATAACTATTGACTATAATAGCAATTAACAATCTCTTAACTGTTAAGCCAAATTTAATGATATTGAGTATAATAATTGAGTTAAGATAATAAATGTGAATAAACCCTAAACATAATCATAGTCAATAGAGCCATATTCTATTCTCTAAATATAATTAGTTAAGGTTATATATATAACTAATTATACGAGTATGTAATTTTCTTATTAATTAATTTGATTTATATTTAATATCACTCAGCTAATACCCATTTATATCTAGCACAATATCTAATTATCTATATGAGTAATTGAATACGGATGAAATATTATATTTAGTCAAACCTATATTTAATATATATGTCAAAATTATAAACATAGTACACATTTTATATATAGTTTAAAGTCTCTATATATCCAAAAAAAATAACTAGAATTTCCTTCCACTACTATAATATGAATTAATATATGTCAAAACTTTTGCCATTACTATTAAAATTTTATTTCATATTTACTTTGCACTTTTTGGTTGACATAATGAAATGTATAAATAATCTACCTCAACTCAAGTTTTTCTATATACATTTCAAACAAAACCAATTTATTTTTATAAATTCATATATGATTGAAGATAGTAATATATATAATTTTTATTATCAGAAACTTAATTAATATATGATTAACACACCAATCATCATCAAGGATTATTAAAAATAATGTCAATATTATTTTAGTTGTAAAACAATATTATTAAGAATAAAATTTGAAAATTTTTAGGGGGGTGAAAATTTTTATTTTGAGTTTTTGGAGTGAATTAAAATTTAAGTTTAAAGAATTGATAATTTTTAAAATATTTAAAAAATAAATTATTAAAATTATCCGAAATATCGTATTGTACTGTATTGTTTTATTTTGTACCGAAAGAACCGAAAAACCGAAAATTAAAAAAACCTTACCAAATTGTACCGAAATTTTTAAGAACCGAATTGTACCGAAATTTTTAGGAACCGAAATTTCAATACAATACGGAGATTTGGAAATCTCCGAATTGTACAGAACCGTGTACACCCCTATGACATACCATATGTGTCATGCATTGACAACCATTGTGAATGGTTGTCCACTCTTTTGTTGTGTGTTCCCCACTAAGCGTTATCACTTAGCACGGTGTTTTATCCGTGCAGGTGCGGAAGGTGCTGTGTTTTGGGAGAGTCGCCGCCAGTCAAGCCAACACAGAAGGGATTAGTGTTAGGGCTTATTTTGTAGTATTTTATGATGATTCTTTTGTAATTGAACTCTCATTGTATCAACGTTTTTGTAAAGCTTCCGCTTGTATATTTTGGATATGTAATTATTTTGTTTTGGCATTTGATCAGAACATTATGGTAATGAATGTTGTTATATTAATGCATGATCATGATGATGTTTCTCAAAAGTTTTAATTTTCGCTGTATTTTCGTATGTTTATGATGTATGAATGTTTGCTTTGTATCGATCTGTTTGGTGTGACACCCCTGCTCCTATGGCATCTCACTCCGATTCGAATGGGTTCGCCTACGTATGGGTAGGGGGTGTTACATTTCCTGCTAAGAAAAGCTAGTGTGAAAACTCGTAAAGGGCGCGCTACCTTAAAATGATAACTTTAATTACCTGAAGCAATAGAGGGCTTCCGAACATGGGGGTAACGGAGTCAACACAGATGGCATCCAGGCCTAGTAATATCTCCGCCAAGATTAGTGGGAATGGGGTCAGCCCATTGTGTATGCCTTCTACAACACTGAATACTCGATAATCGCTGATCGGTCCATCTAAGGTCACTATCAGATACCGCACTAGACAAGTCAGTAAACATTAAAGAAGTCATCCAAAGCGTTAGTTAGGAGCTCCAAGGAAAAAGGGGCATAACGACGTACCAATTTGACAGTTGACGAAAGAAGTATCCCTAATGCTTGCGCCACTTCCCTCGGATAATTCGGTATACAGCTTGAAATATAAGGGAGAGTGCCAAGAGGAAACCTCGTTCCAACAATCGCAGGAAATTCTTCAGCAATGGGGCATAACTCCTGATGGGTGAAACCATGAAACCGAGGATCCCAGTAATGAATAGCAGCCGACATGAGGGTTGTATCAAGCTTAATTCTCCAGAGAAATTTCAAGCCAGAGTAAGGAGCCAAGGTGGACTTTTCCCAAGTTCTTGGGGTATCCAAGAGTTTGTGCAGCTTATTAAGGGTCGGTGCTGACATGGTGCAGGCTAAGTAATATCTGAAAAAAAGGTACATGTATGTGAAAAATAAGAAGAGAATACATAAAAAAAAATGAAAAAGGAAGGGAGAAAATAACTAAGGAGAAGTTCTTGTCCAAGAAGCGACGAAGGTTGGGTGCTTAAACTCCAAGATTCGAGCTCCTTTTATAGAAATGTCTCAACAGATGGGTGTGGCTCAATCAGCAAGTCACGGCCAACCTGTCTGTCACCCCTGGTTGCTTGGATGGATCTTTTCTTTTGCATTTTTATATGGTAATACATTTCGCACGCATGTACATTCGTTGCATATTTGTTTTGCCCATTTTTTTTTGCAAAAAGAGGAGAAAACTCATTTTGGCTGGACGCGAAACCTGATGTAGGCCGAGTTTCAATGTTTAGGGAGTATTTATTGATAAAAAAAACATATATTTAGATATTTCAAATGACAAACAGGGATGGAGCTTGCGCCCGTCACTCGCTAGGGATAGATGGCTTGCCCATCTATCACGTTGTAACTATAAATATCCCCTTTTCTTCTTTCTTTTTCCTTCTTTCTTCCTTCTTCTTCTTTCTCTTTCCTTCGTGCAAACCGATGCCCCCTTCAATTTTTGGTTGATTTCTTCTTCATTTTTGCCCGTCTGTGCTCAAACGATCCTATAAGAGTCGTGCACATTAGGGAGCCATTTATTTTAAGTTTTGCCAAGTTTTGTGAATTTGCCTTTTACACTCCACACGTCGGCTTTCTATGATTTTCTCCATCTTTCTGCCATTTTCTTGTATGATTTTTTCCTTTTATGTGATTGTGGGTTGAACGAGACAAGAATTTTGTGTTTATTTCTGCTTTTCTAATTGGAAGTGGTAGCACCGTGTTGCTAAAAATAATAAACAATAAGTGTATGTATAAATGTGAAGAATAAAAAATAAATAAATAGCAAATAGCAAGAATAATACCGAAGATAGTAATATATAGAAATGTGTAGACAGTTTTTTATGTGGCCTGAGGACGCTTAGAACTTTATTTAAATTTGATCTGCATGGCGAAATATTGAGAATTGTGTTACAAATGGTGTCTTTTTGTGCAGGGAGGTGGGCTAATTTTTTAGCCAAAATTTTTAAAAATAAATATATTTTATGAATTAAAATTTTGTCCAAAATATATATATAATAATAATAAATAAAATAATAATTTTTGCAGGAATCATTGTTGTGTGGAAATTGCTGCACAGAGTAATTATTTTTTCTTATTTTTTTTACAGATGCCTCCCAAAAGAGAGCCACAGGTACCTAAGACACCACCCGTACTTAAGTGGATGACCCCAAAGCAGAGGCATCTGTATGAGTCTCTGGCCCTCGTACAGTTCAGGTACAGTAGGTTCATATCCCACTTATTTCTTAGTGAGATAGGCATGCAAGCAGACACGAATGCTTTGCTTGCGGAGGGAGGGTGGGCCCAGTTATTTGCGAAGCCTATCAAACATATCCCGAGGTCACCAGAGAGTTTTTGGCCACCATGCAGTATAGGGGGTTTCAGAGGCCGGATACTGATCCAGGAGTGGTCACCTTTAGGGTAAGAGGGAGGTCTTATAGTATCAGCTAAAGGCGATTTGCGGAGGCCTTGCAACTCCTGACAGGAGAAATGATCTTTACTGCCGAGCGGATAGTGGAATGGTAGCATTGGGCCATGTTTGCATTGCCAGGGGCCGTACCATCGGGACACTGCAAAGAGCACACTCCTATCCTCTCAAATTTTCATATATATCTAGAGAGTGTTGTCTTCCTCATACCTAGGCGACATGGGTAGCCCGGGGTCACTGAACGAAGCAGAGATAGCCTCTCTATGGGCCATGACTGTTGAATGACACATTGATATCAGCCACGAGATAGTGGTGAATTTGGTTCATCTTGCCAGTTAGCCCGCTGCGTAGATATGTATAGGGGGAGTGGTGACGAGGCTCCTACTACGCTTGGGGGCATAGGAAGACACCTTCGAAGAGCCTTTAGAGGAGGATATTTACGTTGATCATATGCCGGCACGCATCATGAGGATGGCTGTTCCCATTTTCGGACATCCGAGTCAGTATAAGCTCCTCAACATCTTGGAGACGAGGCAAGCCTATAGATTGCCAAAGCTCCCAATAGCGGTGAATGCTCCGCGAAAGGCTCGGCCACATTCACCTCAGCCAGAGAAGCCTACACCACAGCCTGTACAGTCCCCCCCCCCCCACACACACACACTTCTCAGCATGACATGGACCTTGACAGGGATTTGGAGGAGATGTTACACACCCCGCCTTCACAGTCGGTACTGCAACAACCCAAATAGGGCCTAGTCGGAATCTGTGTGGTAAGTCAGTAAATTAGGGGTATTTCAGTAAATTGAGCAAGAGAAGAATTTGGATAATAAGGATTTATTGCAAATAAATTAATTAATTAAGTGAAGAAGAGAAATTATTAAGTGTGCTTGTAGTGTATGGTGTTAGGATGTAAGTGGGTTAAGGGATTTTATTGTGTGGTTTATGTCTGTATTGTGCCTTGGATATAAGTGGTTTATTAGAAATTATATGGTGTGAGTCAAGTTTGGTGCCTTGGAGATATTTTTGTAAGAGATGCTTGTGTGTGTTTTGTGAATGGTGCAATGTATGAGTAAGTCAAGATAGTGGATTTTAGTCCAATGGGAGAGTGACACATGGCTTTGGGTTGGTGAACATTAAATGAAAAGGAAGAGAGAGGTAGGGAGGGCAGAATTGGATGAAGCTTCCCGTGGAAGCTGCCCTCTTCCCTTGCTATTCCATTTTTCCCGTCCCTTCTCTCTCTCTTGCTTCCATTTTCTGCTCTCATCTCCTTTCTCTTGTGTTCTCCTTGAGCTTGAGTTGGAATTCTGAGTTTTGAGCTGAGTTCAAGAGGTAAGATCATGGGTTTTTGTGGCTTCTTCTTCTTCTTCTTCTTCTTTTTCTCCCGCATTTTTTGGATTTTGAATGGGGTTTTCATGGTTTGATTTTGTGTTTTGGCTGGGTTTTGTACAAGAATCGGAAGAAGGAAGAAAGAGAAAAGAGAAAGAGAAGGTGAGATCGTGAGAGGGTCAAGTTGAAGCTGCAATTTCAGGTTTGGGAGCTGTGTTTGTGGATTATGTTTTTCCCCTAATTCCACCTTAGATCAATTCTATTTTGTGATTGCATGTCATTAGTAATCTTGAGTGTTTTGTTTGGATGAATGCATGTTTAGATTAAGTAGTGATTCTGAGTTAATTGTTAGTGATAAATTGGTGTTTGCATGTGTATTTGAAGAACATGAGCATTTAAGAAGAATGAATTTTGAGTTTGGTTTGAGTGAATTCTTGATGAGTGGTGGTTGATTATTGTATACGAATGTGTTTATGTGGCCTTGAGAATGATGCGGTGATGTACTAGAGGCTTGAGGTAAGTGTTTGTGCATGGTTGAATGAATGTATGAAGGGTTGTGTTGTGAAGAGAGTAGGAAGAGTGCAGATCTGGGCAATTATGGGTTCTGTCACGATCGCGACAAAATGCGGAATTGTTCCTCGTGGCTGGAGAGCCCTTTGTCGCGACCACGATATTTTCGCGAGCGTGACAGAGAGCTCGGTAGTCGAGTCCTCCGCGCGAGCATGCTGCCGAGCGTGCTTGCGAGGAGGAAGGAACTGGTCTCTGTCGCGAGCGCGACAGAGCTCAGTTGTGTGAGTCTGCCGTGCGTGCTTCATCGCGAGCGCGCCTCCTGGCGCAAGCTTGCGATGGGGTGCCCCGTGCTCTGTCGCGAGCGCGACATTGTCGCGATCGCGACAGAGGCCCTTCCTGCTTGCCCTGTTTTCTGAATGTGATTTTTTTGTCCCACTTTGCACGGTTTCTCACTATTGCCTGGTTCATGATTTGAGTTATGTCTTGTTGACCTTTTTATACTCGTGTCATTGTAGTGAATTAATATGATGTTGGGATTTTTGCTTTGAGTTTTGTATAGTAAGTGTTGTGATTAAGTGCGAGTTGTCGAGCCTGAAGTGTCAAGGTAGTGGATAATTAAGCATGCTTAAGAAGGGTTTGTGAGTGCAGCTGCCCGTGTTCGCCCCGTTTGGGCGAAGCGGTCGACCTCCGAGATGGTCATCTTCCGTGTAGTGATAAAATGTTTTGAGACTCCGGTCTCCCATGCTACCTTGGGGTATTAAAACTATTTTTGAGGTTTCGGTCTCCCGTGCCGTGTTCCCATATCCTCCACCATTGAATTCGGGCTATTGTGTGAGTTGTCTGGTATTAGTGTAGTGGAATGTTCTGATTATGGCGTGATTCTGATTATGATTATTGCTTCATGCTTTCTGTTTTAATTTTGATTTCATATAGTGACTCTTGATCTGTGCATATATTTCTGTTCTCTAGTAGTTAGTAAATTCTGTATGTTAGTGCTTAATATCTTGTATAGTGTTCTGTTGTGTTTTGTTCCTCCCCACTAAGCGTTATCGCTTAGCATGGGTTCTTTTCCCGTGTAGGTGGCAAGGTTTTGAGTTCCTGTTCGAGTTTCGAGTCGCGCATCTGCAGGCTGGCCACATAGGAGTAGAGTTATTTATTTTTGTCTCCTCCTGTAATTCTTTTTGTATGTAGTATTTTTGTATAGTGGCTTATGTAACTTTTTGTATAGGAATGATGTAATCTTTTGGGATTGTATATAACTCTATATCTTGATTATATGAGATTTATGTTTTGCCTTTGTTATTATTGTTAGTGAATGCTTTCGCTCAGTATATGTATCTCTGTATGTATGTTGTGAGTGAGCGTCGGGTAGCGCTCTCGCCGGTGCCCTTCCAACGGGGGCGGCGGTGGGGGTGTTACAGGGTCCCTTTGAGACACAGTGGCATACCCTCCTATCTTCATATATATAGTGCACATCCATCCAAGCATCCAGCAGGTACATGCTATACGACCACCCAGGGGCATCCACATCCGTGAATCCACCAACACCTAAGCCCTAATCGGAGCTCGCACAGGTGGACACCCAAACATCCACCTAGATATCCACACAAGAGATCATAGCCACTGTGGCCACTGCTATAGCTATGCTAGATCGATGTCAGGGGGAGAGGTTCAAGGTACTAGATGAGGTAGTGGCAAGGCAGGGAGAGCACCTGAGCAGACAAGGAGAGACTATTGAGGAGCTGAGAGAGACCCTAAGGACATCGTGGGTAGCAGCCGCCCAAAGGATTGATAAGGCTATACAGTTAGTTAATGAGTCGATAGCTGCTGTGAGGTTATGAGTTAAGGCACTTGAGGGCACTATCTTAGGAATGTCAAGTGCAGTGAGGGAACTGCGGGAGGAGATGGACACTCAGTTTACATGGACGAGGCACCACTCTAGATAACAGGCTATAGAGCAGACTCAGGCTATCAGAGGCTTAGAGAAGGGCTTCACGGAACTCTTGAGATTCTTAGAGACTTATGTACACCCATTTACAGAGGGATAAGTGGAGATCCAGATTCATTAGCCACTACAGCCGGAGCATCCAGGAGTTCCCCGATCCCCGACCGTTGACCTCTAGCGACCAGCCCTCTTTTTCCAGGACCCAGCCAATCCACATATCAGATAGTGACCAGGATCCGAATGAGCCAACAGATTGTTCTCCTTTGAAGTTAATATTTCAAGGAGATTTGTATATACATACCTGTTTTGTGTATAAACTTTCCATATTTAGTCATTTTTTTATGCTTATTATGTTTCATTTGAATTTTATTTTGCTTTTAAAATACATAATGAATGAATAAAAAATGAAATGAATAAAAAATGAAATGAAAATGGAAATGAATGAAAATGATTAAAAAAGGAGAGGAAGAGACTAAAAAAAATATATGAATGAAAATAAAAAAAAATGAAAATGAAAAATTATTTAACAAACAAAATAACAAGTTTGTGCTTTGAAAAAATCTAGTAGATATAATAAATTAACAAAGTTCTTTAAACTCATAGGGATTACACTGCAACAATCTGTATAACAACTCAATGGTGAAATTCACCATCAATAATCTGCACAACGACTCAGTGGCATTAATGATTAACCACAATGATGGTAGTCTTTAGAATGACTCAGTGGCTTTAATGATAAGCCACGTCGATGCAGTCTTCACAACGACTCAATGGCATTAATGATATGCCACATTGATAGTGGTCTTGACAATAGCTCGGTGGCATTAATGATAAGCCACATCGACGGTAGTCTTCAAAATGAATCGGTGGCATTAATAATAAACCACACCGACGACAATCTTCACAAAGACTCAATGGCATTAATGATAAGCCATACCAACGGCAGTTTTCAGAATGACTCAGTGGCATTAATGATAAGCCACACCTAAGGCATTCTTCACAATGACTTAGTGGTATTAATGATAAGCTACACCAATGGCAGTCTTCAGAATGACTCAGTGGCATTAATGATAAGCTACACCAATGGCAGTCTTCATAACGACTCAGTGGCATTAATGATAAGCCACACCGAATGTCGGTCTTTAGAATGACTCAATGGCGTTAATAATAAGCCACACTGATGGCAGTCTTCAGAATGGCTCAGTGACATTAATGATAAGCCATACCGACTGGAGTCTTCAAAATGACTCAATGGCGTTAATGATAAGCCACATCGATCACAGTCTACAGAGCGAGTTAATGGCGATAATCATATGCCAACGGCTCGGCAGCAACAATCATATACCGATGTCTCGAGGGTAACATTCATATGCCGAATAGACCAACTGTAGTCTACAGAATGGAGCAATGGCGACAATCATATGCTAATGTTTCGATGATGACAGTCGTATGCTGATGTCTCGATGGTGATAATCATATGCCAGACGAATCAACCACAATCTTCAGAATGACTCGGCAATAATAATCCTAAGCCAATGTCTTAAAGGCAACAATCATATGCCAGAAAGATTAATCGTAGTCTTCAAAATGATTAAGTGGCGATAATCATAGGCCATAATCTTCAATCAAGATCATCATTACTCCATCAATCACAGCGAAAGGGTAAGGACTCCCTCAGGTACGCTCCTCTTCCCCTTACTCTGAATTTTGGCTCACTTAGGCACTTTGTAGCGGCCCAAATACCGGTCTAAAAGTATCAGTGTATAATTTTAGTTTTATCATGACAATCGCAGTGTCAAACAGTGTAGGGAGTGAGTTTGCCAGTGTTAAAGTTTAGTGTTAAGTGTGCCGGAAGTATAGCGATTCCAGGACGGGTAACGGGGGTGGCTATACAACGAACCCAGCTGTCCATTGTTAGAATTTTTATTATTTAGCAAAAATAATTTGTAGGTTGTCAGGAGTCTATTGGTAAAATTTGAGCTGAAAATGGAGTTGGTCGCCAGCTGACCTCTGAAAGTCATTCTGAAGTTGGTCGCCGGTTCGGTTCAATTTGAACCGGGGTTTGACCGAGGTTTAACCAAAGGTTTAAAAATGGTTAGTGGGTCCTAATGGATGTTGTGTGTGTATAATAAGTGTATGGCATTGTTTTCTGTGAATTTTGGCAGCTTTACAGTTGAATTTTACGGCAGAATAAAAAATGATTGAATCGGACTGATTTAAGTGAACCAGGGTCCAAATGGACTTTGATTAAGCTAAAAATTTGTAGAGAGACTATTCTTGATATTTTAAGAACAATGGAATTGGTTAGAAGTAAAAATAATGTGAGGAACATAGAGATCCTTTGAAAAAGTGCAATTGAACCGAAAAATTAAAATTTTAGTTTAAATCGGTCGGACCGCTTTGGTTGAACTATTCGGTTCATTAGAGGGCTATATAAGAAGAGGGAAGGCCGGATTTTTCTAGAAAAATATAGCCAAAACTGCCTCTCTTCTTCTTCCTCCAAGCCAAATTGGTTTCTCTTCCTTTATCCTCCATTTTCTTCACTTCTCCTCCAATTTCTCCCTAAATTTCAGCTCTATAGATAAATTTCAGCTCCTCTACAATCCTATAGCAGTTATTTGAGTTCATTTGGTACACAAAAAGTTGGAAAAACCTTATATGCAAAGTTTAGGGTGAGTTTTGAGGTATGAGATTTAAGGGTTTATAATTTGTTTTGTTGGTTCCTATAGGGGTTTTTGAGGGTATAGAACATGTTTCTGATGTTAGATTTCATATTGGAAGCTTGGTTTTAATGTTATGAGCTTGTATGTATTCGGCCATGGTAGGTGATTCAAGAGAGGAAGGAGTTTCTCAAGAAAAAAGGAAAGAAAAGGAAGCCTAAAGTGATCCAGAGCTTGGGATTGAGGTTTGTGGTTACTAAATCTATACATTTCCTTTGATTAATGTTGGTTTTTAAGTTATATTTAAGTGTAGGTATATAGAAATGATGTGTTTAATTAAATATAATGTGATATTCTTAATTAGTGGACTTAATATAGTGTATAAATATGATTAGATGAAATTAACTCAAACTGGTATGAAAAACCTAAGGTTGGTCGAATAGTAACTTAAGGTAACTGTGAAGATGTAATGGGTTTTAAGGCATGTAGTTGATGTTTTTAATTTGTTTAACATATGTAAAGCATGATGGAATGATTAAAAGTTTTAAAAGAAATCATAAGGTAGAGATGTTAGTTTGGCCGAATGGTTTAATGTGAGTATACATGAAATATATGATGAATATTGCCCTTACTAGTTATCTGGTAGTGAAATCTAGTCTAGGATATAATTAGCTAGCCATAGGAATTTCACACTGCGGTACGAGTTATGGCGACTCGCTATCGATAGGCCAATGACGGCTTATCGTAGTGCTCAGTATATTTTCAGTGTTCAGTGTAGTGCAGTGCAATGAAAATGGTTCTACTGGGATCATTTTATAGTGTAGTAGGTCTATGGGGCCCACGTCCCACATATTCGGTCAGTAAATTTTCTATCGGGTCCATACTAGGGGCATAATAGTAATTATGTGATAAAAATAGTTAAAATAGTAATAGTAGTGAAAATGAGTGAAAACTACACTAAAATATGATAAATAGAAAGTTTAGGGGTAAAACGGTAATTTTATAACAAGTTAAGTAAAAAGTGAGGAAATTAGGTAAAAAGTGTAAGGGTAAGGGTAAAATCGTAATTTTGGCAAAATATAAGTTTAAAATGGTAAATTAGTGAAAATATAATAAAATAAGGAGTAAATTGTAATTTGGTAGAATTATAAGGTTAAAATGGAATTTATGTATAAAAAGGGTAAAAACGTAATTAAAAGAGTTAATGAAGGGTGGAAATGGAAAAAGAGAATAAATAAGGTTAATAGTGTAAATATTGAATAAATAAGGGTATTTTGGTAATTATGTGAAAAATAAGGACATAAGTGTAATTTAGATAAAAGATGAGACATAATTGGTATTTATGTAAATATGGGGACATAAAGGTAATTAATGGAAAAGATGAGGATGTAAATGTAATTAATGAAAAGTTAGGGACGCAAATGGAATTAAGTGAAAAGTTGAAGGACTTAAATGTAAATAATGGCAATTGAAGGATAAATTATAGAATTTGTCTATATAATGTAATTAAGTGATTTAATAAAGAATAATATAATTAATTTGAACTAATGAGTAATTTAGTAACAAATATAATAGGTGTAATTATAATATGTATTATGTTAATTAAATAGGAATTTGTTAGGAAATTTATAGATTGGTAACCACTACTGGGCATTCTAATGCTCAGCACGTAGTTGTTTTTGACTGCGTGTAGGTACTCCATAGGTCGGAGCAAGGCATACTTCAGTCAATTTGGGAGCAAGCGGAGAAGACGAAGTTTAAGTTTATATTTTGTATGTGTTAGTTTTGTAATGGCATGTATATACTTAAGTTGGCAAATTGAGATGGGTTATGTAATAGTATTATATATTTATTCGTGTGGATTATTTATGACTGCTCGATGTATGTTTTGGGTTTGATATTGGTTGGTGTTATATGATATTATTGTTGTGCCCTTCCCGGGGCTGTGGTTTTTGAAATGTGCAGGTTTGGGTAGTAAGAAAAACAAGCCGTTATACAGCCGAAATTTTTACCAAATGAATAGTAAATAAGACAGTTATAGGTCAATCGGTAATTAAGCATTTAAGTGATGTGTTAAGTGAATTAATGAATTTGTAAGTTAAGTGATTTAGAATAACAAGTGTGGAAAAAAAACATTTACCCGTATTTTTGCATTAAGATTAATTCGACCTTAGCTCGATCATGGTAATCGCATAGTATTTCTAAGTCGGCAGTATACATATAGAGCATATAATTTACATTTATTTTGGTATTAGAGCATTGGTTTAGGCGATTCTAAGATCAGAGTGGGGATTGTTAAGTGATTGTATATACATGCCATTGAAAGTGAATATTATATTATGGTATTGATGTATGCTTGCTCCATGTTATAGTGAATAAATGGCGTCCGATCAAAGCTACTGCGTAGGTGATGGTGAGAGTGAGGCTTCGGCCAGTGTTGGTCTAGCTGAGACTCCACATCAGTAGACTACTCCTTCAGTGACACCGCCACCTCCTCTGCCACAGCCAGATTTTATAAATACCATGGCGGACTATATCCAACACCGTATCAGAATATAGATGGCCCAGCAATCCCTAGCGCCAGTGCCAGTGCCACTAGCAGCTCCAGTACAGAGAAAGCCTATCCTGGAGCAGCTTAAGAAGATGGGAGCTGAAGATTTCTTTGGTAGGGATCCCATGACTCTCGAACAAGTTAAGAGTGGTTGTTTTGTATTAAAAGATTGTTCGAGATTCTTCGTAGCACTCCTGAAGAGAAGTTTGAGGGGACAATGGCATTAATGTAGGGTCCAGCATACTTCTGGTGGGACTCAGTCAGAAAATATACTCCAGCCGACCAGATGACCTGGGAGTTCTTCCTAGAGCAGTTTGAGAAGAAATATATTAATGCTAAGTATAAAGCCTCGATGCAGGATGCTTTTTGGAGGATAAGACAGGGGAACAACACAGTGGCTGAATATGAAAGAGACTTTGAGAGATTGAATGCCTATCTGGATGATGTATTGAGGACAGAGGCTAGAATGATGGAGAGGTTCGAGCGGGGTCTCCATAACCGCATTAAGTAGCTTGTTAGCGGTCAGAGGCACCCAGACTTGAGATCCTTAGTAGCAGCAGCCATTAAAGTGGAGACAGCTCAGTTTGATGAGTTAGAGAGACAGGGTCGGTTTCAACAGAAAAGGAAATCGGGTTAGTCTAGTGGCACAGGTAGTCAGAGTAAGAGATCCAGAGGACCACCACCATCCCAGAGTAGGGGACCAGTAGCACCGATTCGCAATGGTGCTCCAGCTTCATCTGTAGGCAGTGTATCCCGAGGCAGAGGCAGAGGCACCCCATAGCAGTGTAATCATTGCGGTCGATCTGTTGGGTTTCATCGCAGTAATTCAAATTAAATGCAGCGAAATATAAATCAAAACCCAAACAAGATCCATGTATTTTCAATTGATTCAAAAGGAGGGATTAAGAATACCTACCTTTTGGTGTGCTAAAAAAATGAACTAACTCTTAGTTATATCGGATTGTAGGCGTTGCTGCAACCACGAACGCCCTTTATCGGTATCTACACGCACGAACCGATGAACAAAAATTGCAGGGTTGCTAACTCCCTTACGTGCGACTGGATTTTGTGTTTTTCTTTTTAAGAATATGGAGGCTAGGGTTTCTTGTCTCTCTCAAGAATGGCAACCACTCTCTATTTTCTTAGAAAAACGAAAATTAAGGTTAAGTTATTATTAACATATATCCACATATATATATGTATAAATTTAAACCCTAAAGAGATAAATTAGGGATATTATCTATAAGATATATATATATATATATATATATATATATATATCTTATTTTTGAATATGAGATAATAATATTTCTTATTATTTCGAATAAGAAATATATATATATATGATTTCGAAATTAAATATAAATATCCATATTATAATTTCGAAATACCCTAATTAAAACCCATTCTGTTCATTTTGGTCTTGGTGTGTGATCTAATAGGTTTATATTAAGTTGGCGGTGTGCCCAATACCATAATAGGCCCACAAGTCATAATTGGTCTCTAGCAAGACATTATGACTACCCAAATAATATAAATATCGTTAGTCCGATTTTAACCTGACAATAGAACATGCTATTATCCTTTTGTCACACGATATCTTGTTTGAACATAAGTCATGGTCCATGTCAAACTTATATTGTTCAAACATATCATTTCCCGATCACTAAGTAGACTAATAAATTCAAATGACACTGATCACACTATCAATTCATTCGAGCACGGCCATGCAGTTTTACAGTCCTACTTATCAAGGGGCCCAATAGATATCTCTCTCATAAGAGAGGGACAAATTCCATCTTAATTATTCACTTTCCTCTGCATAATTCTCATTATGTCCGATCATAAACTTTATAATTATCCGATTAAAGATAATGTTTGATTATGTCAAAACATAATGTTCCTTATGTAGGAAACCGTGATAACCTCAGGTCAAAGGATTCAATAGCATATCCATTATAAGATCACTTATGACACCATCCCATGTAGTGATCTCACAGTGGGTCTATCCAGTACTTTTTTCTCTAACAAGTACCTATAGATTTGATTTATATCATCATATATAACCATCCTATGATTAACAATGCAAATCTATACTAGTCTTAATTTATCTTTATGCCCTTTAGTGATAAATGCCTAGAGACGACATGTAACACCCCGATTACCCCCGTTGGAAGGATACCGGAGCGTCACGCACACAAATACATTTACATACTCAAGCATGCTAGAAACAGTTACATATAATAATAAAGATATCAAATTCTTATATAAATAACCATATAGTTTTACAAAAGGGGATTTGTAAAAGATAAACATTTACATATACAAAATGATTCTTATACAAAAATTACATTTTCTAAAATCAGTCCCCATATACAAAAATACAAAATACAGCGGAAGACAAAATAACTCCAACTAAAGATTTCTAGTGGCCGACCTGAAGATGTCCGACTCCAAGAAGAAACCGCCACCTACACGGGAAAAGAGTCCGTGCTAAGCGATAACGCTTAGTGGGGAGAAACAACACATGAATGTACATATAATTGCAATAAACATATATACTACTCATGCTTATCACAAATATATTGCAAAATAACCATTCATATGCGAATACAAGTATTTCATTTCATCATGTCATAACGCAAATACATATACCTGTAACATATATTCATTTTATATAACTAATAGCTTCATAAATCGATCTCATGTAATAAGCTCAAGCAATAGCCACACAATATAGACACGTATAATAATTTCATCATATAAAACACAACCAATAGCCTGATATTCAATAACTAGTGGACACGGGAATTTGATACTGATAGGACACAGTACCCAACTTGTAGAGACATAAGTCTCAAATCATGTAATCATGTATACCCGAAGGTATCTCAAATCATGTGGGAACCCAAACGGGATCGTCATATTGCAGCTGCACTCACACATATACGCATACCCTAGATAAGCGCTTATCTAATCCACTAACTATGACTTATCAGGCTCAAATTGCATTTATACTACAATAAATACATATATATAACTCCTTTCAATATAGAGGTATAAACTACCAAAGTATTCATGTAACTTAACCACACATGTATATAGATCATAAGTAAAGTCGTGTAAATCATTTACAGGTATAATCAACATGCAACTCTCAAATGAATAACTAATATACAAATAGCATTTATCATGCTATGAAAACTTATTTAGATATGATAAACCTATTATGAAAGCCAATAATCCTCATAATTAACATTTGAGAATGCAAAAAGGAGAAAAATTACATTTTGAAGATACCTCACGGTGGCAACCAAATGGTTGTGACTGTGACATGCATAACAAACAAAACAGAATGCAAGACTGAGGTACCTCACGGTGGCAATCAAAGTGGTTGTCACCGTAACATACCTCGGAACTCAAAAAATAGAAAGCAAAACTGGGTACCTCACGATGGCAATCAAAGTGGTTGTCACCGTGACATACCAACTACACGCGGCAGAATGCAATCATAACATACCTCACGATGGCAACAAAACTGGTTGTCACCGTGACCTATGTTAAATTCCAATTCCACAGCACCCAAACATATATTCAAGCCTTCCCAAACCATCACAACCCTAAATAATCATACATAATCATTCATTCCTTTAATCATATCCTTAGCATATACCATAATGAACTCATATCCATGCTACACTTATAATGCTTATAACAACATAACTCACTTACACAATAATTACACAAATCAAAACAACACATATTAAGGTTGCACAAACCCCAGAAATTCATCATATATTCCTGCATATACACTCTAAATCAACATGCAAACCACCGTAACTATCTCATCACAAATCATGTACACAAATCAATTATACTCATGCATTTTCATATACAAAAACTCACAAACAACAACAATATTTGACTCAAAAACATGATCCAAAGCAATGATGTAAAACACTCCCAAACCTGGAATGGAGCTCAAAAATTCCACTGATTTCAATCTACAACTTTTCCTTTCCCTTTAATCTTCCTCTTTTCTTCAGATTCTTGCAACTAATCAAAACAATAATTCTATTAATCCATGAACATAACCTTTAAAAACCCAATTAATCCGGTAGAAGGAGAAGAAGAAGAATACCCAAAGCAACTACAACTACTTACCTCTTAGAATCCTTCAAAACTCAAACCCTAGCTCAAAGATGGAAGAATACCCACATGCAAGACTTGAGAGAATAGAAAATGGAGATGAGGAAAAGAGAGAGAGGATGTGAGAAGGGAGAGGGCACTTCAAAAATGGCTTCCACGGGAAGTTTCACTTCCTTACTCCCCTCTCTCTACTCCCTCAAATCACAATTAATGCTCCCAACAACTCTGACACATGTCACTCTACCATTGGCCCTTGATCTCATCTTTGACTAACAATCCATGGCACCAAACTAGACTCACACCATATAATTTCCTTATAAAACACTTCTTACATCCAAGTTACCATGCACACATACTACTAGATTATTCCACAACAAAAGTACACTACATCCATACATCACATGTATACCATATAATTCCTTCATTTAACTTAACTAAATTAATTCTTTGCAATAAAGTCCTTATTATCCAAATTTTCTTTTGCTAAAATTACTGATATGCTCTAAATATTCCGACATACCACACAGATTCCGACTAGGCCTATTTTGGGTTGTTACAATCACTCCCCTTAAGAAATTTTGTCCTCGAAATTTTCCCACTAACCACTTATATCCAGCTACCCAAAACTCAAAATCGAACTTGACAAAAGCTAATAGCACAACTTACCGGAAGGTCCTGCAGCCTCTGGAGTATCCTCTCTGATCATTGCATATACTCTAGCTGGAGCATACTCTCCCGTAGTCCTTGGCCGATGCATGGTTTCCGATGGCGCCTGTAGAGCTCTATTTCGATCACGATTGCCTTTGGCTGCATTCGATTTACCTCCACCCGCTTTGCTTTCTTGTTGGCTCTTATTCTCTTATCGATCGGGGCAATTAGCAAACCGATGCTCCATGCTTCCACACTTAAAGCATGCACCCGTGATCTTGCGGCAAGTACCCCAATGGTGCCTTCGGCAATGCTCACACTCCGGTGCTCTATTTCCTCTACTCGTGGGCGATGCTACACTTCCCACCTCAGAAGGCACTTGGGCAGTCCCTCTAGTTCCTTGGTTAATCGGACCACCTTTAAACTTCTTATTACTAGCAGCTCCACCATCAAATGCTCTTTTCTTCTGTTCTATTCATTACTTTGCCATCTCAAATTCTTCCAACTTAATTGCTGCAGCTACTAATGATAGCAGCCAACCAGATGCATAACTGCCATTGCTGACAATGGACCTCTAATGATTTTCCTTAATCCTCCCTGAAAATGCTGGCACTTAAAGTCTTCCGTCAACAGTGGTTGGGCACATACTTGGTCAATCGACTAAACTCTTTCTCGTACTTGCTGATCGATAGGTTCCTCTATTTCAAATTGATGAATTCATTCCACTTTGCCTCTCGGTAGGCCTTGATCACATATTTCTGCTCAAACTCTTTCACGAAAAACTCCCATGTTAATTCAGCTGGTCTCTTGGGACTGAGGAGCACAAGGTTCCACCAATCATATGCTGATCCCTGCAAAAGCGATATAGCACAAGTGACTCGTTGATGCGGAGGGCAAGCTATCTCTTGTAAAATCCTATCAGTTCTCTTCAACCAGAATTCCGCTATATCTGATTCGTCCAAGGAGGTTCCATGGAATTCTTCTGCTCCCCTTTTCCTTATAAGCTCAGTAGGGGCCTTAGGAGCAGTCAATCTATTTACCAATTGTAGCAAACGTTGTACCAAAGCCGGATCGAAACCCTGACCTTCTACTGGTGCACGTGCAGGCCTATCCTGACCAACCAAATTACTTCAAAAATTCCACTGACTTCAATCTAGAACTTTTCCTTTCCCTTTATCCTTCCTCTTTTCTTCAGATTCTTGCAACCAATCAAAACAATAATTCTATTAATCCATGAACATAACCTTTAAAAACCCAATTAATCCCGTAGAAGGAGAAGAAGAAGAATACCCAAAGCAACTACAGCTTCTTACCTCTTAGAATCCTTTAAAACTCAAACCCTAGCTCAAAGATGGAAGAATACCCACATGCAAGACTTGAGAGAATAGAAAATGGAGATGAGGAAAAGAGAGAGAGGATGTGAGAAGGGAGAGGGCACTTCAAAAATGGCTTCCACGGGAAGTTTCACTTCCTTACTCCCCTCTCTCTACTCCCTCAAATCACAATTAATGCTCCCAACAACTCTCACACATGTCACTTTACCATTGGCCCTTGATCTCATCTTTGACTAACAATCCATGGCACCAAACTAGACTCACACCATATAATTTCCTTATAAAACACTTCTTATATCCAAGTTACCATGCACACATACTACTAGATTATTCCACAACAAAAGTACCCTACATCCATACATCACATGTATACCATATAATTCCTTCATTTAACTTAACTAAATTAATTATTTGCAATAAAGTCCTTATTATCCAAATTTTCTTTTGCTAAAATTACTTATATGCTCTAAATATTTGGACATACCACACAGATTCTGTCTAGGCCTATTTTGGATTGTTACACGACATAAATAACATTGTTATTTATAAATATTACAATAATGTAACATGCCAATAATATTAATGTGAAGAAAACCATCATATAAATGAAAATGTAATGATTACATCAAGGTCTAAATATTTGGCCTAGGGCATAACCACTAACAGATCTCACCTTGGCAAGTGTAGATATCTATTGGGTGCTTATTTTAAGTGTGGGTCCAAGGAACATCTGGTAAAAGATTGCCCAGATGCAGTGCCATAGTCAGTGACATCTCTAGCACCTAGAGGGTGAGGCAGGGAGACAGCCTATCACACTTCAGCCAGACCTCCCCTACCATCATATCAGGGACAGGGTCGTCCTACAGGTCGAGCATATACTATGAGGGCCCGTGATCAGGAGGACGCACCAGACGTGATAGTAGGTAAATTTTCTTTATTTTCAGATTCAGTGTATGCACTCATAGATCCCGGGTCCACACATTCTTATATTAGCACAGATATAATGGGTTAAATAGCTCCCCTTTAGATCATGACATCTTAGTGAGCAACCCATTGGGCCATAGTGTTATAGTGAACTGAGTGTACAGAGTTTGTCCTATTAGTGTCCAGAATTGTGTTTTTCCTGCCAATTTAATTGAACTCCCCTTTAAAGAGTTTGATGTTATCTTGGGAATGGATTGGTTGACTGTAAAAGGAAGAGAGTGACCATTAAAACTTCAAATGGTCGAGAGATAAATGTAGTGGGCCAGAAATCGGACAATCTTTCTAATGTTATCTCGGCCACAACAACAAAACGGTTGATTAGAAAAGGTTGTGTTGCTTACTTATGTTATACAATGGAAGCAAACAAGTGGTCATCCAACGTATCAGATGTGCCTACAGTGTGTGAGTTCTCAGATGTGTTTCCTGAAGATCTTCTAGGCTTGCCACTAGATAAAGAGATTGAGTTCTCCATTGATGTAGCCCCAAGCACTGTACCAGTTTTCATTGCTCCATACAGAATGGTACCAGCAGAGTTAAAGGAATTAAAGATTCAGCTGCACGAATTGCTTGAAAAAGGCTTCATTAGGCCAAGTACCTCGCCATGGGGAGCACCAGTGTTGTTTGTGAAAAAGAAGGATGGGTCACTCAGGCTATGTATCGATTATAGGTAGCTGAACAAATTTACAATTAAGAACAAATATCCTTTGCCACACATTGAAGACTTATTTGATCAATTGAAGGGCGCTGGTGTATTTTCAAAGATGGACTTGAGATCGGGCTACCATCGGCTAAAGATAAAACTAGTAGATGTGCCCAAGACAACTTTCTGTACCAGATATGGTCACTATGAGTTTTTGGTGATGCCTTTTGGGCTCACAAATGCACCAACAGCTTTTATGGACCTTATGAATAGGATTTTTCATCCATATTTAGATCAATTCATAGTAGTCTTCATTGATGACATTCTGGTATATTCGAAGACTCCAAAAGAACATGATAAACACTTGAGAATTGTTTTGCAGACTCTCAGAGATAAGAAGTTGTATGCCAAGTTTAGCAAGTGTTATATCTAGTTGAATAAAGTGTCATTTTTGGGCCACGTAGTGTCAGTAGAAAGTATCAACATGGATCCAAAGAAGATTGAAGCAGTTTTACAGTGGAAAACACCCAAGAATGCCACTAAAATTAAAAGTTTATTGGATTTAGCAGGCTACTGCAGGAGCTTTGTTAAAGGATTTTCCATAATTGCAGTGCCTTTAACACGCTTACTGCAGAAGAAAGTGAAGTTTGAGTGGAAAGAAAAGTGTCAAGATAGCTTTGATAAGCTTAAAAAGATGTTAATAGAAGCTCCAGTGCTAACCCAACCCAAATCTATTAAAGACTTCACCCTCTACAGCGATGCATCTTTGAATGGTTTGGGTTGTGTATTGATACAGGACGGCAAAGTGATCGCATATGCCTCCCGCCAGCTTAAGAATCATGAGAAAAACTATCCTACACATGATCTTGAGCTCGCTGCCATAGTGTTTATATTGAAGATTTGGAGGTATTATCTGTATGGTGAAAAGTATTATATCTTCACTGATTATAAAAGCTTGAAATACTTGCTCATGCAAAAAGAGCTTAATCTCAAACAGCGAAGATGGCTCGAATTGATAAAAGATTATGAATGCTTCATCGACTACCATCCAGGAAAGGCTAACATTGTGGCTGATGCACTTAGTCGAAAGTTCATGGCAGCATTGAAAGCTATGAATGTAAAGCTTGATGTAGCTGACAGTGGGGCATTAATAGCAGAGTTATGAGTGAAGCCTGACTTTATACAGCAGATAAAAAATGCCTAGAAGCAAGATGACAAGTTGATTGCAATGATAGATCGAGTGAAAGATAGTGACAATAGTGATTATACAGTGGCTTTAGATGGCAGTGTATATATATTACAAATAGAGATTATGTGTGCCTAATCAACTAGAGTTAAAGAAGAGTATTCTGACAGAAACGTATCACAGTAGCTATTCAATGCACCCAGGGGTAATAAAATGTATCAAGACTTGAAGATGCACTATTGGTGGCTAGGAATGAAGCGAGATGTGTCAGATTTTGTGGGAAAGTGTCTGATATATCAACAGGTGAAAGTAGAACACCAAGTTACATCCGGGTTACCCCAGCCCATTGCTATACCCGAATGGAAGTAGGATCGAGTAACAATGGATTTTGTGACAGGGTTACCTCTCACTCGAAGGAAGCATGATGTAATTTGGGTAATCATTGATAGACTCACCAAATCTGCCCACTTTCTACCAGTGAGGATGGATTTTTCTTGACCAAATTAGCAGAGTTGTACATCAATGAGATAGTAAGATTGCATAGTGTACCCACCTCCATTATTTCAGACAGAGATCCTCGCTTCACTTCCCAGTTTTGGAAGAAGCTACATGAAGCCTTGGGTACTAGATTGCATTATAGTACGGCTTTTCACCCACAGATGGATGGACAATCAGAGAGAGTTATCCAGGTACTCAAAGATATGCTCAGATGTTGTGTGCTTGAGTTCAAGAACAGTTGGGAAAGGTATTTACCCTTGGCTGAATTTGCATACAACAACAGTTATCAGTCAAGTATCACGATGGCTCCGTATGAAGCTTTATATGGCAGAAAGTGTAGGACTCCTCTATGTTGGATAGAGTTGAATGAAAATAAGCTAGTGGGGTCAGATTTGATCAAAGAAATAGAAGAGAAGGTTCGAGTGATCAAGCAGCAGTTAAAGGAAGCCAGTGATCGACAGAAGTCATATGCTGACTTGAAGAGGAAAGATATAGAATTTCAAGTGGGTGACAAAGTATTCTTGAAGGTTTCTCCATGGAAGCGAGTTCTCCGATTTGAAAAAAAGGGCAAATTATCTCCAAGATTCATTGGGCTATATGAAGTGATTCAATGAGTGGGTCCAGTGGCATATAGATTGAAGCTTCTACGGGCTTTGGAAAAGATCCATGATATGTTCCATATGTCAATGTTGCAAAAATATCGGTCAGATCCAAGCCACATGATTGAACCAGAAGAAGTACAAGTACAACCTGACTTGACTTATGAAGAGTATCCAGTGAAGATCTTGGCCAAAGAGGTCAGGCAACTCAGGAACAAGCATATTCCTCTAGTGAAAGTGCTATGGAACCATCACAATGTGGAAGAAGCGATATGGGAGCCTGAAGCAACCAAGCAACAGCAGTATTCACAGCTCTTCGGTTCAGGTAAATTTTGAGGACAACTTTTTTCTTTTAGTGGTGTGATGCGCGCGGACCCGACCCATTCCCGAAAACCCGCTTTTAGGGCCCAAGAGGGGTTTGCGTCTTTTGATCTTGGGCAATCAAGAGATATTTTGGACACCACGTTCTAATAGAACACTGGAAAGATCATCTAATCGCATGAAGCCTTTAGGCACCTTTGAGGTATTTTGGAGTCGCCACCCAATTTACAAGAAATTGAAAAAGTTCGTTTAACCTTCGGGGTCTAAACCAGAGAAAAATTCAAAACTTTACTCTTATTAATGCCTTGGTTAATTATAAATGGGTTTTTAATTTTAAATTTGTATCTCTCTTCTCACACGGTCATGCATGAAAAATAAAGCGCAAATCAAGCACGAGAGAAAGCAGTAAAATAAAGCAAACCACCAAAAAATAAAGGAAACATAAAATTGGGACAAAATACAATCCCCCAAATAAAAAAGGTATTAAAATATGGGACAAAAGTACAATCCCCCAAAATAAAATCAAGCCAAAAATAAATAAATAAATAAATCAAATGAATAAATATTCATAAATCGGGACATTATTTAGGATAGGAACATTGGTCCCTTCATGTCCAGTTTAGAAAATCGAAAAGTTATTTTTGGTATACTTGGAAAAATTAGGATGAGTGATCTCATTTTAAGAAAATTAACTCTTCCTTTTAAAGTGAATTTTTATTGGTTGAAATTAGGACATTGGTCACATTTTATTAGAAAATTCCAATTTATTAATATAAAATTTTTGTATTTTTTAATTAACGTGCATAAAAATAAATAAACTTATTACAAATTACATAATAAAAATAAATGAAAGCAAAATAATAATAATACTCAAAATACTAAAAATGCTAAAAAGATAAATTCCACCAAAATGGTGCCTTCACCAAAATGTTATCTTCAAACCTCCAAGGGCTCCCACTTGCCATTGAAAAACCTCACTCATGAAAATAAGTATTGAAATAAAAACACAAATAAAAATGATGTTAGTAATAAAAAATGAATTTAAACATGTAACATCTAAAAATTGAAGAATAAGTAAAATAATATGTATTATGCATGACAAATCAATTAAATGACATAATAAAAATAAGTAACGTAACATATGAACAATTCAACATGCATAAAAATATAAATAATAATAATAATGATAACAATAATAAATAATACTAACAAAAATAAAAATAATAATAGCAATGATAGTAGTAATAATATATAATAATGATGATAATAATAATAATAATAATAATAATAATAATAATAATAATAATAATAATAATAATAATAATAATCACAATAATGATAATAATAAAACAAAAGTAATCATGATATTAACAATAACAATAATAATAATAGACAATAACAATAAAGAAGATGAACAATCAACAATAAGGAAGATGAACAATCAAGCAAGCAAAAATAAAAGAAATAAAAAAAATAAAACATGTTAAACCATGTTAAATAATAATACTAATAATAATAATAATAACATATGAACAAAAGTGATGATAATAATAATAAAAATAACAACAAAAGATGAACAATGAAATAAATATACAAGAATACAATAAAATGTGCTAAAATATTAAATCTATGGCTAAATCACATGAACATAAACAAAATAAAATAATAGATCAAAAATCTACATGGTTGCTAATTAATTATAAACAAAAAATTATAACAAAAATTAAATTAAAAATTGAGTTTAGAATATTTACCCTCAAATTTTGATGTAATGAATGAAGGTAAATGATCAATTTGCTTGTCTTGATTTAAAAAAATAAAATATATAACAAAATTTTATCCCAAAAATAAATAATTAATTTATTTGTCTTAAGAAAGAATTGTAAAAACAGAAGTAAGAAAATTCACAAGAAAAAAAATTGTTCTTTTTGTCTCAAGAATTAACTTAAGAAAAAAATTAAAAATACTTGGGGAAATTGTTCTTGAAGAAGAAGAAAAAAATAAGAAGAAAGAAAATAATTTTTTCTTAAGAAAAATCCCCCCTAATTCTCTTCCAAAAAAATTATTTTATACCCCCTAAAAAATCAGATTTTTGTTGAATTAAATTAAACTAATTTAATTCCCATAATCACAAAAAACTGAAGTATTTTAAAGGTTTAGAAGACAAATGGTTTTAAAATTAAATTATACAAAAAAAATGAGTAAAAACACTAAAAAAATGCCAAAAAACGCCCAAAGGGCTGCTGGAGGGGCGACAGGGCCGAGCGACACCCGTCGGCGCACCCGACGGGTGTCGCATCGCACAGCAGCGCGCAGCGCTACGCGAGGCATGCAGGCGAGGTCACACTGCGTGCGGGCGAAGGATGCCCACGCGCGCTGCCGCAGATCGACACTCGCAAATTTATTTTTTTTTTAAAACACTATAATTTCAAAACTCACTTTTTTTATCTTAAAATAATTTTTAAAATATTTTTAAAACACATTTTTATTTATTTTTAATAAATCAATTTTGAGAAGCAAATCATTACTTCCAACTTTCATTTTTGGATAATCTTGATTGGCTAATCCTGATCTAAACTGTCTCGGGAGCCGATGTCTACAGTTGCCCCCAATTTTGGGGACGCTAGTGCATGGTTGCCTAGGTGAGCTAAAATTCAGAAAAGCAAAGAGACGCATACCTAAGGCTGCCTCCTTCCAGCTACTCCCTGGACAACAATACTGTGATTTGAACCGCAAATGTTATCCTTCCAGATCGCACCGAGTGGCTGACAAGGCTATGAAGTGCAAGTGCCATCCTCCAATGGCGATGCGCCAAGTCTGCTCCAGACTTACAAAATGCAAGAAATGTCCTTCTGGACCTCACCGAGGCTGCTCCAGACTTATAAAGTGCGATGGACTATCCTTAGATGGTGATGTGCTGAGTCTGCTCTAGACTTACAAAACGCGAGGTTGTTCTCCTGAATTGGACCGAGTCTGCTCCAGACATACAAAATGAGAGGTGCCATCATCCAATGGTGATGCGTCAAGTCTGCTCTAGACTTACAAAATGCAAGAAATGTCGTTCTGGACCTCACCGAGCCTATTCAAGACTTACAAAGTGCGATGGACCATCCTCAGATGGTGATATGCTGAGTCTGCTCCAGACTTACAAAACGCGAGGTTGTTCTCCTGAACTGCACCGAGTCTGCTCTAGACTTACAAAATGCGAGGTGCCATCATCCAATAGCGATGCACCGAGTCCTCTCCGGACTTACAAAACGTGGGATTGCTCTTCTAAGCTACACTGAGTCTGCTTCAGACTTACAAAATGCCTTAGTGTCATCCTCAAATGGCGATGCGCCGAGTTTGCTCTAGACTTACAAAATACAGGAAGTGCTCTCTTGAGCTGCACTGAGTCGCTGACAAGACTACAGAGTGCGGGTGTTGTCCTTAGATAGTGATGGTTTTCACTTAGACATTTCCTACAAAATTATGTGCACGGAAATATATACAAGAAATTGTGCATGTATGTGTAAAAAGCAAAATGCTTATGCTTGCAAAGGAATTGTATGACATGATATGTAAATGCTCGCAAAAATGGATAGGCCATGTCTTGGGTGATCAAGGGTCCATTGAGGATACGGCTTGGCTGCTCCACCATGCCCCCCAAGGATCCAGCAGAGTGATATCTTTGCTTTAGGGACTCTAACCCAAAGCCTTTTCTGAGAGACCTGTCAGGTGTGTATTTTTGCCCCTCGACCAATGATCATACGCCCAGGATTCTAACTCCTATCCCTGCATTACACACTATCCGCCTGAAGAGAGATCACCCGAAGTAATGCCGCCTTATTGCTCCAGGCATCGGAAGTTGTTGTTTTAAAGGTAGTGCGTCCCTTGTCAATTTTCACACTAGCTTTTCTTTGTGTGAAATGCGTCCCTTTAGGGATTTTCACATAACCATTTGCCTAATTTTTGCCTGGAATGGACCCAACCCAATCCAGTGGCTTTTATTCATTTCATTTTTTTGTAGGGTAGACTGTCTGTTTCCAGGTTTTCACCCTGCCTTTGGCATAACTTTTGCTTAGAGAGCAAGTCACGGTTTTCATCTCTAACGGCCTTTTTTCTCTTTTTTTTTTTAATTTTTTTTGTGCTTCAGGAGGGGCTATAAGAAAAAGCTGAAGCTACTATCAGGGTCACCCCCTAAGGCAATAAGTAGTTATCCGTTGATGCATTTCCTTCCCCGGCAGCTGTTGTATTCGTCTGCATCTCTCAACGGAGGTGCTACTAGATTGAGTGAGGCAGTAGATGAGGATATCAGCTTCATGTACCCCTGGTTCCTCCCTCGAATTGTGACTCTGGATGGTTTTTTAGGATGTGCCCTGTTGTGTGGGATTCATAAAGCTACCTTCTACCTTGTCGCCCGCTATGTTCGACAATTCGGAGGGGTTCAAGATGTTGTGAGGGATCCTCTATCCTTTCAAGGTGGCATCTTATCTTCGACTTTCACCTCCAAGTACCATGGCCTTTGGACTCAGCTACTTGTGAAGGCTATTATACAACTAATCGGAGGTTGCCCCTTTGCTTCTACTAGTGCATACAAGATATGAGTACCCAGTCCAGCGGTTGATAATAGGACCCATCGGCTTAAGTGCCTGGCCAGCAAGAGCAAAGTATAGTTATTTAGATTAGATGCATTCAATAATGAATGATGCTTTTCCTTTTATAAAAGAACTAGAAGATAATGAACACATAAGTCTAATTGCCTTTGTTTCATATCTTTCTTGCAAAATTGTGTACATTTCAGTATGATTTCTCTATACATGATCATTATCTAACATAGATTCAAAATGCAAAACTACATCTAATCTCAGAATGGATCTTGAAAGCATCAAAACTCTTATTTCCAATCAGCCCTCTCGGGTTTTGTTGATTGGACATTTTCTCTCAAGCCTCTAATTTTTGCACAGGATGCCTTTTTTCGATTTTCATCCTGACGAGGCGCCCAATTTTAGCAAGGCAGTCTTTTTTCGATTTTTAACGCGCGGGGTTTTTATTCTCTTCTTTTAATTTTTAGTCTTTAGCCATGGAACCTTTTGCATCTTTTAGTGCTGACTGGTTTTTCATATTTGCTTCCATCACTATCTGTCGGAAACACTGCTCCCTTAGACAATAACTTCTCAAGAACAAATGGGCCTTCCTACATTGGTCTGAATTTGCCTCATTTGTCTAGAACATTCGAACTCATTTGCTTAAAGATTAAATCTTCCTCTTTCAATAGGTGCTTTCTGACTTCCTTCCCCAATGATCGAATAGAGTGTTTTTTGATAGATCTGATTGTGATAGTAATCCCATGATCTATCCTCATCTGACGTGTTTAACTGCTGCAGCCGTTGCCGCGCCCAGTCGGCTTCCATGACTGTCCTTAAATATTTGAGCTCTACTTCGACCGACCGTACTGATTTTGCCCCATGTATCGAAGAATAAAAGGTGACTCCTGTAGAGGTTCTAACGGCAGTTCTCTAGCCCTAAAGTGCAAAAGGCCATTTCTCTACCCAATTATTGTAGTTTCGAACCATCTTGACCAAGATATTCTTGTTAGCAGCCTCTCATGCCCTATTGGTTTGAGGGAAATACAGAGAGGACTTGTGGTCTTTAATGCCATACCTCTGGAGCAACTCCCTAGCCTTAGCCATAAATTGCCCTTCCGTCCTTGGATATAACGTGGTGAGGGAGACCATATCGACAAATTGGATTCCTTTCGATGAACTTGTCCGCAGGAGGCCGTAGGGCGCACCTCCCCTATGATGTCTATTCCCAAGCTCAAGCAATCCGCATCCATTGTAAGTCAATAGAACCCTTTTGGTCCTTTTCGAAAGTCAAGAAGAATGGCAAAGTACGGGTATGTGTATATCAACGGGATTTGAACAAAACTTGCCCCCAGGATTACTTTCCTATGCCCCCATATCAACATTTTTTAGTCGGATCTAAATATTGATTCTTTTCCTTCCTTTTTTTTTTATTTTTTTCGCATTATTTTTCTTCTTTTCTCTTTTTTTTTTTGTTTTTTGTTTTTGTTTTTGTTTTTTTTACAGGCTTTGTTCAAATCCTGATAGTTTACACATACACACACTTCTCTTCCTAACTATTGGGCACAACGTAGATCAACCCAGTTGAGTGTTATGCTTCAATAAGAAATTTGGCCCTGTTTCTGCTTATCGATCTCTCCTTTTAACCTTTTCTGCCCCTTCCGGCTTAAGTCTTCTGAGCTTCTGCGTGACTATTACATGATCGTAATATGCTGGCATAGTGTGTTCAGCGACTTTGCGATCATCTCCCGGCGTGTCTTCGTAGGTCTAGGCAAAGACTTTTTCACACTTTTTTTTTTATTCTCTCAAATTTTATTCTCTCTTTAAGAGTTACATATGCTATCAAGATTTCCTTTGGGTTCTCCAAAGTCTATGAGATTAAATAAAATGGCATCAGTTGAATCAATGTCAAATATGAATGAGTCGTGATCATGATTAGCACAGTAAAATCATGAGAGATATCACACAAATAAGCAAAAACCATTCATTTCATTTAATAAAAACTAGAATTAAAATGTCATTATCAACTAGTTTCAAAACAAAAAGAAAATCTAAATAGCTATCTTCTTTCCATATTCGCTAGCACAGGTGTTATAGTCGATGGTCCATTATCACACACGAGAACCGTCTTCCCCACCTCTCAGCTCCTCATCAATGAGGCCTTGAACAAGCTTCTTCAGAGTTCGGCACCCATCAGTCTCATGCCCAGTATGCTGATGGTAGGCACAATACTGATCCACTCAATGGCTAGGACACCCTTGGCTCTTGGCGGGTTTCACAGGCTTCGGCTGTAACTTCCCCTTGTTAATGAAATGAAAGAGATGCTAAGATAAAGGCTTATCCCAGATGGTATAGCAGCCTTGAGTAGTTCCAATGGTTAAAATCTTGGCGGCTCCAATGTCTCTTGCGCTGTCATCATCAAGACTCGAGTTCCCATGATTACCTCCTCCCATGCCATTGCTCCTTCCTTCAAGGATTACCAGCTGCTCATTATTAATGGAATCCTAGATAGCTGGTGTGCTGATGATGATTTAGTTGCCTCTGACCTCTAGTTGGCCTGGCTGAACCTGGTCGCGAGTTCCCCTCTAACGCTTAAGGTAAAGATATGCCTATACCGAGACCACACTTCTGGGATGTTCTAATCGCTGATACTCCTTCCATACACCCATGCTGTAACACCCCAAAGTGGCCCTAGAAGAATTACGGAGTTTTGTTCGGAAAAGTAAGTGTTGTGTGCGAGAGTTCTATTGCGAGCGCGACATAACACGCCAGTGGTTTTCCAACTATAGCTGGTTGTTGTGGATGTGAGCATTCTGTCGCGAGCGCGACAGAACCCTCTCGTGAGATGCTTACACAAGTGGGTTTTAAGAGATCTTGAGATGTGTATGGGACACGTGGCATCGTAGGAGAGTGACACGTGGCGGCATAGGAGATTGACAAGTGGTATTGTAGAAGTGTGACACTTGGCAAGGGATTTATTTGTATGCATAAAGGAGTGTGCCAAGTGTCATTGTAGGGAAGAGACACTTGGTTTGGCTTGGTTTGGCTTGGCTTGGCTTGACTTGGCTTGGCTTAAGATATGGATGAATTAAAGGAAATGGTTGGCATTTATGGCTTGTAGGTGAGCATTATGTGAGAAGGTTTGGCTTTATTAGGGTTGGATAAGAGTTGACCGGCCACTTTCCTTTCTCCCATTTTCAATTTCTGCATTTGGCCTGATAATTCTCCTTTTTATTTTCTTTGCTCTTAGTTACCGTGTCCCTCCTTCTTGCCATTTCTTTGTTTCTCTTCTTCAATTATTTGCTTTGTTCTATAAGAGAACCACTTGGATTGGTTAAAGAGAGTGTAGAAGGGGCTTGATTAGGTCTCTTCAAAAGGTAAGCTGGATTTGTTTTCCGATCTGACCTCCTTTTTCTCTTTGTTTTTGATTTAAAGTGAAAAGAGGGTTAACCTAAGTGTTTTGGTCTGGTTTTGCATGAGAGTTATGGACAAGGGAAAGGAGAAGTTCGGAATCAATTAGAGAGAAGCAGTTAAGTCACCTAAGGTAGGGATCGAGTGTGATTGTGTTAATTTTGCATGTGTTTACATGAAAAATGCTTGAACAAAGACATGTGGAAATAAAGAGATGCTTATTGAGCTTTAATTAGCTCAAGATGTTCATTTTGATTGCTTTCAATGCTCATGACATTTGTATATATGTTTATAAGTATGTAACTTGATCATTTGAGTGTGTGTGTTGATGATAGAGTTTGATTTTGTGAAATTCTGTTTATTTTTCATTTGACCTCTATGAAGAGTTTTTGTCATAAGTATAGTTATATACTTCTAAATTGAGTGATTGTTGAGCCAATAGAACCATGACTTCACTATCATTAAAAGTCACATAAATGACCTTGAGCAAAATCTTGCTCTAAAACCTTAAAAATTTGCTGAAACCGGAGTGTCTCTGGTTGGGTCGGGTTACAGGAACAGTATATCTTATTTAGCTCATATCTGGAGTTTTAGATGTCAAAAAGACCTGAAATTTGTCCCATTTAAACGATAACATCCTACCGAACAATTATTATGAAGACCACTTTGCCTAAAAATGTGTTCTAGAGGGTAGTTTTAGCGATACAAGTTTAGGGTAAAAAGTAGTCTCGTGAGGCACCAGAAGCGAGCCTCTGTCGCGATCGCGACCTCGCGATAGAGCATTGCCTATAAGGCTTTTTCTTCTTCTTTTTGAGCTCCTAGTTGCCGTGGGTCAACCCCTTACCCTTCCCCTTAGCTTATTATGCATGTTGAGGGTTAGCAAATGACTATAAAGTAGTTATCAACGGGAAAATGCATTTGAGTTTGTTTAAGATTGGTAATTTAACTAATAAAGTAACAATGTATATGGTATTAAGGATTGCAAATGGTGTGATAAAAATGTATGAACCTATGAGTGCATATATATGATGATGTGATATAAGAGTGCATGCATGAAATTTAAATGTTACATGCTTTTAGTTGTTGAACATGATTAATAAAGACTGTATATGAATTAAATGCCTTTGAAGTTGATGAGTTGTTTTATTTTGAGCCTAATTACCGTTATAGTGGATAGATAAGCATGCTTATAAAGGGCTAGAGTGCAACTGCTAGAGTTGGCCTTAATTGTGCCCAGAGTTTGGAATACCCTGTGTATTCCATAGAGTTTGAGTTAATTCTCCAAATGTAAGATACTGTAAACAGTATCCAGAGTTACCCGTATCCACCATGTAAGGAATTCAGGCTTGTTTTGTTAAATGTTGTGTAGTGAACTTGAGATGATTAAAAGTATTATTCTGAATAGATGCTATAGTACATGAGAGTCATGTTTAAGTACATTATAGTTCTGTATATAAGTGTATGATTACGTGAGTGTGTTTACATGTATGTGACTACATGATAGCGTATATTTGAATAAATGAGATGTACAAGTTATGGAGTGCATGAATTAGTGAAAGAGTAGATGTTACTTATAGGTGAGCTCAGAGTTTTTAATATTTGAGCATGCAACCTATATATGTATAAGAGCTATATGCATGAGCTATTTGATTTTTGTCATGTGAAATGTGTGATTTAATTGTGACTTCGTAAAGAAGTCCTTTGCATTATTTTATCCCCACTAAGCGTTATCGCTTAGCACGGATGTTTATTTCCGTGAAGGTTTACAGGTTCGGATCAGTGAGCGGACATCTGCGGGTCAAGGCCACTAGAAGTTTTATTTTGATCTCCTTTTTTGTAGAAGTTAGAGATAGAGTTTTTACATTTTGAGTAACATCATTATGTAGATAGAAAGTACAGTGTTTATATGTAAATGCATATGTAAAGTGAAATGAAAACAATTGTAATATGAACATGTATAAAGAGAAATATGTATATATGTAGTTGATATGAAATACATGTTGGGCCCTAATGTAGTAGTAATTTATTTTGTATGTATATGTATACGTATGTGCCCGCGTGGCGCCTCTATATTCCTTACCGGGGGTATGGGGGTGTTACACATGCAGTCGACCTCCCTATCCTAAGTTCACAGAGACTTCCTTGCGAGTAGCCAGGGAAGTCGCACATTTAGCCTTTGAAATTTCTCCTTCGAGGATGTCCATCCTTCTTTTTAGGCCCCATGCCGCTGCCAAAAACCCATTCTCTGAAGCATGCCCTTTGCCTTTTTGCTCAGATGACGGAGCAACAGGCGACTCTCCTCTAGACTCAGTGGGTGGTATGCATACTTCCTTAGCTGGATCATGCTCTTTTTGGGGCAAGGTAGGAGCAATAGGCTATTGCCCGGAGGGTGGCATCACGGCAGCTACTAAATTCTCTATAATAGCTATCGTCCAGGCTTCAAACTTTTCAAACCTCCCTTTTATCTTCTTCCACATTACCTCCTCAACTTTAGGCGGCTTGCCCTTTACTAAGACCAAGTCCTCTTCGAAGAAATCAATGTCAGGATCTACGACCTCTTTGGGCTCTGGTGCACCCTTGAGCTCAACCATTGGAGGGAGTAAAATCACTGGAGGATCCTCCCTAACCGGATTTGATTTCTCTTATCCTACTATAGGAGTGACTAATGGCTGCCTAGTGGGCTGGGTTGTTGTTGTAGTCAAATTCCTCATCATGGCCATTACTCTACTCTCAAATTCCTCTAATCTCCTACTTACTTCTTCAGCAATCAAAGCGAGGATCGCTTTCGTCTCTCTTGGAAGATCAGCCATTCTATTGAAAAAAATGAAAACAAAGTCTCAATGCCCTCTGAGAGTGAATCTGAACCCCAAATCGATACCCTTTTTGGCAACTCGAAGATAAGTTTTCTGCTCAACCGTTCGCTGGGATCCCTAGACCACTTAGATAAATCTATGATGGCTGCAGAATACACCTTGTTAGGATGATGCATGATTGAAATGCAATGCATGGTCGTGATGATATAGCATAGACAAACACATGCAAGTAGATATATCCTTCCAACCTTATTTCTCCCACACACGAGATAGTACAGTCTCTTTCCTAGGTGGGCTTTATCCAAGGGTTAACAGGGAACCCATTAGATGCGTGTAGTGCACGGTGGAAATCCGACAGCATAACATCTCTTGCCTAATGTACATATGTATGGGTTTTTGGCCATTATGTATTGAAACACTTCAACTAAATTAAGATGGGCCCACCGGGTCATGAAAGCCTTTGATGAAAGACCATTTAACTTAATTGATTTTGTTCAATATATAATGGCCCACATAGCAAGCACGGGATTACGATACATTTCACCTAGTGAAAGTATCTATTGCCATTACATGAGCTTTGGCCAAGGGTGATGATACTTTAGGGCTGCCCAAGCATGGTCCCTACCAATGGGTCTAGCTCATCATGAGCATAATGATCGATTGGGTTTTTATTTGATATACCATAAGGTACGAGGCTTGGGCTGGTGATTATCCTTAACACTTCCCCACATTGAGTGAACCTAGGGTTGTGCTCTGGGAATGCACTGGGGTTAAGAAATGGACCAAACTAGCATAATTCTAAGGCTATAGCATGGATGCAATGAAATTTTTTGAAAAAAGAGATAGAATTTTAATTTTAAAAACCCAATTATATTATTAACCAAGACAGTTTTGGAGAAAAATTTCAAGATCCCTAGTGGAGTCGCCACTGTGACGCGCGAGGACCTGATCCATTCCTGGAAATTCGCTTTTAGGGCCCGAGAGGGGTTTGCATCTTTTGATCTTGGGCAATCATGAGATATTTTGGACACCTCTTTCCAATAAAACACTGCAAAGATCATCTAATCCCATGAATTCTTTAGGTACCTTTGAGGTATTTTTGAGTTGCCACCAAATTTACAAGAAATTGAAAAAGTTCGTCTAACCTCGGGGGTCTAAACTAGAGAAAGATTCGAAACTTTACTCTTATTAATGCATTGGTTAATTATAAATGGGTTTTTAATTTTAACTTTCTATCTCTCTTCTCACACGGTCATGCATGAAAAATAAAGCGCAAATCAAGCACGAGAGGAAGCGGTAAAGGAAGCAAACCACCAAAAAATAAAGGAAAGATAAAATTGGGACAAAATACAATCCCCAAATAAAAATGGTATTAAAATATGGGACAAAAGTACAATCTCCCAAAATAAAATCAAGCAAAAAATAAATAAATAAATCAAATGAATAAACATTCATAAATCGGGACATTATTTAGGATAGGAACATTGGTTCCTTCATTTTCACTTTAGAAAATCGAAGAGTTGTTTTTAGTATACTTGGAAAATTTGGGATGAGTGATCCCATTTTAAGAAAATTAACTCTTCCTTTTAAAGTGAATTTTTATTGGTTGAAATTAGGATATTGGTCCCATTTTATTAGAAAACCCCAATTTATTAATATAAACTTTTTGTATTTTTTAATTAACGTGCATAAAAATAAATAAACTTATTACAAATTACATAATAAAAACAAATGAAAGCAAAATAATAATAATACTAAAAATACTAAAAATGCTAAAAAGATAAATTCCACCAAAATGGTGCCTTCACCAAAATGTTATCTTCAAACCTCCATGGGCTCCCACTTGCCATTGAAAAAACTCACACATAAAAATAAGTATTGAAATAAAAATACAAATAAAAATGATGTTAGTAATAAAAAATGAATTTAAACATATAGCATGTAAAAATGGAAGAATAAATAAAATAACATGTATCATGTATGACAAATCAATTAAATGACATAATAAAAATAAGTAACTTAACTTATGAACAATTCAACATGCATAAAAATATAAATAATAATAATAATAATGATAACAATAATAATAATACTAACAAAAATAAAAAATAATAATAGTAATGATAGTAGTAATAATATATAATAATGATAATAATAATACTAATGATGATAATAATCACAATAATGATAATAATAAAACAAAAGTAATTATGATATTAACAATAACAATAAAAATAATAAACAATAACAATAAAGAAGATGAATAATCAAGCAAGAAAAAATAAAATAAAAAAAAAATAAAACATGTTAAACCATGTAAAATAATAATAATAATAATAATAATAATAATAACATATGAACAAAAGTGATGATAATAATAATAAAAATAACAACAAAAGATGAACAATCAAATAAATATACAAGAATACAATAAAATGTGCTAAAATATTAAATCTATGGCTAAATCACATGAACATAAACAAAATAAAATAATAGATCAAAAATCTACGTGGTTGCTAATTAATTATAAATAAAAAAATTATAACAAAAATTAAATTAAAAATTGAGCCTACAATATTTACCCTCAAATTTTGATGTGATGAATGAAGGTAAATGATCAATTTGCTTGTCTTGATCTAAAAAAATAAAATATATAACAAAATTTTATCCCAATAACAAATAATTAATTTATTTGTCTTAAGGAAGAATTGTAAAAAAAGAAGTAAGAAAATTCACAAGAACAAAAAATTGTTCTTTTTGTCTCAAGAATTAACTTAAGAAAAAAATTAAAAATACTTGGGAAGCTTGTTCTTGAAGAAGAAGAAAAAAAGAAGAAGAGAGAAAATAAATTTTTATTAAGAAAAATCCTCCCTAATTCTCTTCCAAAAAAATCAGATTTTTGTTGAATTAAATTAAACCAATTTAATTCCCATAATCACAAAAAACTGAAGAATTTTAAAGGTTTAGAAGACAAAACATTTTCAAATTAAATTATACAAAAAAAAATGAGTAAAAACACTCAAAAAATGTCAAAAAACGCCCAAAGGGCTGCTGGAGGGGCGACAGGGCTGAGCGATGCCCGTCGGCACGCCCGACGGGCGTCGCTCCTGCTCGTCCATCGTGCGCTGCCGGCGTCGCCCACGCGCGCTGCCGCAGGCTGACACTCGCAATTTTTTTTTTTGTTAAAATACTATAATTTCAAAACTCACTTTTTTATCTTAAAATATTTTTAAAACACATATTTATTTATTTTTAATAAATCAATTTTGATAAGAAAATCATCACTTCCAACTTTCATTTTTGCCTATAAACGGGCACACTTAATTTTATCATTGGGTAATCCAGATCTAAGCTGCCTCGGGACCCGGTGTCTACTAGTGGGGTAGAATTATAGTGGCCCAAATACTGGTCTAAAAGTATTTTTGTATAATTTTAGTGTTATTACGACAATCGCAGTGTCAAATAGTGTAGGGAGTGAGTTTACCACTGTTAAAGTTTAGTGTTTTATGTGCCGGAGGTATAGCGATTCCGGGACGGGTAACCCCCGGGTGGCTATATAGCGAACTCGACTGCCTGTTTTTAGAATTTTTATTATTTATCGAAAATGATCTGTAGGCTATCAGGAGTCTATTGGTAAAATTTGAGCTGAAAACGGAGTTAAATTGACCTCCGAAAGTCATTCTGAAGTTGGCCGCCGGTTCGATTCAATTTGAACCGAGGTTTGACCGAAATTTGACCAAAGGGCTAAAAATGGTTAGTGGGTCCTAATGGATGTTGTGTGTGTAGAATAAGTGTATGGGATAGTTTTCTGTGAATTTTGACATCTTTAGAGTTGAATTTTACGGCAGAACAAAAAGTGATTGAATCAGACCGATTTAAGTGAATCAGGACCCAAATAGACTCCGATTGAGCTAAAAATTTGTAGGGAGACTATTTTTGATATTTTAAGAACAATGGAAATGGTTGGAAGTGAAAATAATGTGTGGAACATAGAGATCCTTTGAAAAAGTGCAATTGAATCGAAAAACCAAAAGTTTGGTTTAAATCGGTCGGACCAGTTTGGTGAAACCGATTTGGTTCAATAGAGGGTATATAAGAAGAGGGTAGGCCGGATTTATCTAGAAAAATCCAGCCAAAACCGCCTCTCTTCTTCTTCCTCCAAGACGAATTGGTTTCTCTTCCTTTCTCCTCCATTTTCTTCACTTCTCCTCAAATTTCTCCCTAAATTTCAGCTCTATAGATAAATTTTAGCTCCTCTACAATCCTATAGCAGTTATTGATGTTCATTTGGTGCACAAAAAGTTGGAAAAACCTTATATACAAAGTTTAGGGTGAGTTTTGAGGTATGAGATTTAAGGGTTTATAATTTGGTTATTTATTCCTATAGGGGTTTTCGAGGGTGTAGAACACGTTTATGATGTTAGATTTCTTATTGGAAGCTTGGTTTTCATGTTATGAGCTTGTATGTATTCGGCCATGGTAGGTGATTCAAGAGAGGAAGGAGTTTCTCAAGCAAAAGGGAAAGAAAAGGAAGCCTAAAGTGATCTAGAGCTTGGGATTGAGGTTTGTGGCTACTAAATCTATATTTTTCCTTTGATTAATGTTGGTCTTCAGGTTATGTTTAAGTATAGATATATAGAAATGATGTGTTTAATTAAATCTAATGTGATATTCTTGATTAGTGGACTTAATATAGTGTATAAATATGATTAGATGAAATTAAATCAAAGTGGTATGAAAAACCTAAGGTTGGCCGAATAGTAACTTAAGGTAACTATGAAGATGTAATGGGTTTTAAGGCATGTAATTGATGTTTTTCATGTGTTTAACATATGTAAAGCATGATAGAATGGTTAAAAGTTTTAAAAGAAATCATAAGGTAGAGATGTTAGTTTGGCCGAAAGGTTTAATGTAAGTATACATGAGATATATGATGAATATTGCCCTTAGTAGTTATCTGGTAGTGAAATCTAGTCCAGGATATAATTGGCTAGCCATAAGGATTCCACACTGCGGTACGAGTCATGGCAACTCGGTATCGATAGACCAATGACGGCTTATTGCAGTACTCAGTGTATTTTCAGTGTTCAGTGTAGTGCAGTGCAGTGAAAATGGTCCTACTGGGATCATTATTTAGTGTAGTGGGTCTGTGGGGCCCACGTCCCGCATATCCAATCAATAGATTTTCTACCGGGTCCATACTAGGGGCATAATATTAATTATGCGATAAAATGGTTAAAATAGTAATAATAGTGAAAATGAGTGAAAACTAGACTAAAATGTGATAAATAGAAAGTTTAGGGGTAAAACGGTAATTTTATAAAAAGTTGGTAAAAAGTGAGGAAGTTAGGTAAAAAGTGTAAGTGTAAGGGTAAAATCATAATTTTGGCAAAATATAAGATTAAAATGGTAAATTAGTAAAAATATGATAAAATAAGGACTAAATTGTAATTTGGTAGAATTATAAGGTTAAAATGGAATTTATGTATAAAAAGGGTAAAAACGTAGTTAAAAGAGTTAATGAAGGGTGAAAATGGAAAAAGAGAATAAATAAGGTTAATAGTGTAAATATTGAATAAATAAGGGTATTTTAATAATTATGTGAAAAATAAGGACATAAGTGTAATTTAGATAAAAGATGGGATATATTGGTATTTATGTAAATGTGGGGACATAAAGGTAATTAATGCAGAAGATGAGGATGTAAATATAATTAATGAAAAAGTTAGGAACGTAAATGGAAATAAGTGAAAAGTTCAAGGACTTAAATGTAAAGAATGCCAATTGAAGGATAAATTATAGAATTTGTCTATATAATGTAATTAAGTGATTTAATAAAGAATAATATAATTAATTTGAACTAATGAGTAATTTAGTAACAAATATAATAGGTGTAATTATAATATGTATTATGTTAATTAAATAGGAATTTGTTAGGAAATTTATAGATTGGTAACCACCACTGGACATTCTAATGCTCAACACGTAGTTGTTTTTGATTGCGTGTAGGTATGCCGTAGGTCGGAGTAAGGTATACTTCAGTCAATTTGGGAGCAAGTGGAGAAGACGAAGTTTAAGTTTATATTTTGTATGTGTTAGTTTTGTAATGGCATGTATATAATTAAGTTGGCAAATTGAGATGGGTTATGTAATAGTATTATATATTTATCTGTGTGGATTATTTATTACTGCTCAATGTATATTTTGGGTTTGATATTGGTTGGTGTTATATGATATTATTGTTGTGCCCTTCCCGGGGTGTGGTTTTTGAAAAGTGCAGGTTTGCGTAGTAAGAAAAACAAGCCGTTGTACTGCCGAAATTTTTGCCAAATGAATAGTAAATAAGACAGTTATAGGTCAATCGGTAATTAAGCATTTAATTGATGTGTTAAGTGAATCATTGAATTTGTAAGTTAAGTGATTTAGAATAACAAGTTTGGAAAAAAAATTACTCGTATGTTTTCATTATGATTAATTCGACCTTAGCTCGATCATGGTAATCGCATAATATTTCTAAGTCGGCAGTATACGTATAGAGCGTAGGGTGTTACACAATCGTACACTAGCCTCCCTAAAATTTGGGGCAACTGTAGACACCGGGTTCCGAGGTACCCTAGATTAGAGGTTATCTAGTGATGAAGAGTTGTCTATGACACGAATGGAAGAACGGAAGTGCTTGGTCTTGATCTTTGACTCTAATATTTTCAGTGATTTTTCTCTCTCTTAGCTTGTCGCTCTTTTTAGAGCTAAAATGATGGCCTTAAATGCAAAATTTTGAGTTTTTGTTGACAGGCAACCGTCTGTCGATGAGTGATGGTCGTTGGTCTTCGCTGATGTCTGCCTATGGTGTCTGGCGCCCGTTGGTGTTATTTTTGTAAATCTTCAGACATGCCTTCGACTGACGCCCGTCTGTCATCATATCGACCCGTCTATGGCATCTACTGCCCATCGATGGCATTTTTGTAATAAGGGCAAGAGTATATTTGATAGACGTCCGTCTGTAAGGAGAGGGGCTGCCCATCTGTCTTCACTTTTGCAGAATTCTGTAAAATTCTCAATGCAACAGAAAAGAAGGGATAAGCTTGATCTCTCCCCCTGATTCTAGCCACACTAGGATCCCAAAGTTGAAGCTTTGCCCCAAATAAAAAGGGAAACCCTAGCCTTGAAAATTTGGGTATAAAAGGAAAGAAAAAAAAGGAAAACCAAAGAGGGGGACGACACAACAGGGAAACCAAAAAAAAAAAAGAAAAGAGAAAAAGGAAAAAGAGGGAAAAGAAGAAAGAGGCGGCACCGGCCACCTCCGATGGTGAACAACGACGCACAAAGCAGTGAACCACCTCAGGAGGCGAGACAGTTCGTCCACCACCCTCCGGTAACTCCTGTCGGCCACAGAGGAACAAATCGGCAACAGTTGAGGTGATATGATTCAGCGCCATTTTTGGCCATCTTCGACGTTCAATGGCGACACGACCAGCGACGAAAGACTCCTGGCGGTGAGACGTGTCAACCGGTACCGGCTGTTCCTCCCCATTCGCCGGCAATCGGGAGATCGAAAGAGGCAAGGCGCTACTATCCGGTGCCATTTTCGGCAAGCCACGGCATCAGACAGCGGCACCACCGGATTCCTGAAGGCGACATACGTTGGCTGCTACCCTCCATTCCTCACTCACCGGTGGTTGTCAGATCGGCATTGAAGGACCAGCGGCAATTCGGTGTAGATCCTAGTCAAACGGCAGAGCTTTGGGGTGCTTGACCATCGGCGGGGGACTCCTGGCACTCCGATCTTCCCTCCTACAGGGGCGGTGTCATCAATGGCAGATCTCTGGCACGGCTCAAACAAGAAAATTCGGTGAGTGCTATTTCTTTTATTATTATTATTATTATTATTATTATTATTATTATTATTATTATTGTTGTTGTTGTTGTTGTTGTAATTATAATTATTATTATTATTATTATTATTATGGTTGTTGTTATTGTTGTTGTTGGATATTATTATTGTTCTTGTTATTATTATTATAATTATGTCATTTATGTCTTATATTTGTTAATTCTGTCAGTTTATTCTATTTCTATTGATCAATTATTTTTCCAATTTATTCAATTCATTTATTTTTTTCATTTATCATTTTGTTTAATTTAATCCATTACTGCCCAATATCGTTCTTTGTCAAGACCATGACCGCAACCGCGAGGAGCATGCGGTTCGCCTTTGGGTTAGGCGAAGCATTGTCGAGGTGAATAGTTAAGATTTATTTATTATTCGTTTATTTAGAGCATGTATAATTATTATTTCGTTTTCTTTTATTTCCTTTGAGGTCTGTAATAATAAAGACTTTTCAACTGCATCAAAAAGAACCACGACACAAAATATCTATACTAATTAAATGAATCTTTACTAATTAATAAAACTGGACCAATGTCTTGGTTTTCACCATAAAACTCACACTTGAGTTTATGACCTTTCCTCATAAGATTATCTTTTTTATAATAATTGCATGTGGGAACCAATGTTCCCATCTAAACAAATACCCTGATTTATATATGTATTTTATTTCCTCTTTATTATGGACTTTGTATTTATTTTTGGAACAATTGTAATTTTATTATTTATCACCTTATTTATTGCTTTTCTATATGCTTGTAATGTGCTTTAATTTACTTGCATGGTATCAATAAGAGTGAGTGTAGACACTGGGTCCTGAGTAGCCGTAGATCGAAGTTACCCAATCATGACAATTGCCTTCATAGGCTAAAAAGATTAAAAGTGATGATTTGCTCGTCAAATTTGCATTTTAGAGTGAAAAATTGAAAAATAATAAAAAATATTTTAAAAATTAGTTTTGAAAAATGGGGGCTTGAAATTACAATATTTTTAGTTAAATTTTAAAAAACAAATTCGGCGAGTGTCGGGCGCGGCAGCGGGCGCCAGCGCGCACCGCGCGCGCGACGCCCGTCCCTCAATAGCGACGGGCGTCCCTCCTTTCCTGGTCGTCGCTGAAGGGTCTGATGTGCTCTTTTCCGATTTTTCACCCCAAAAAACGCATTTTTTCACCCTAAATGAAGGTTTTTGAATCCAAATTAAATTCTAAGATATTTTTTTAGGTAATTAATTAATAAAACTTGATTTTATCATTAAAAATAAAGGAATTTGTGTTAAAATAAAATTCTTTTCCTTAGTTAAATTAGGACAACATTTTTGATATCTTATAAATATTTTAGGATGAAAACCTAAAAGGGAGAGCCTCCATAATTATTTCTTTTCACCAAAATTTCAGATTTCCTCTCTTCTTCTTTGATTTTTCTTCCAAAAATTTCAGAATTCTTCTTTCAATTAACAAGGATTGATAGAGATTGAAAAATTGATTTTCAATTCTTGATTATTCCAAATTAATTTCTTTGTTTTCTCCATAAACATAAGAGATTAATTTTCACTTTCAAAATCAGTTTTTTATTGATTCTTAAGCAATTAATTTTGTTGCTAAATTATTTTTTTCAAGCCTATTTTTATTAGAATAAAATTCCAACATTTATCATATTCAACTCTAAATTTTTGAAAGTCACAAACAAAGGAAATCAAATCATCTTTTACCTTCATCGAATCCGACTCTGAGGGTAAATATTCTGGGCTTGATTTTTATTTACTTTTATTTTGTTTATATTTAATTTATTCGTGTATATTTTATTGTTTTTATTAATTTACTTATTGTTTCCATTTATTTGTTTATTCTATTATTGTTATGTTTGTTTTATTTAATATGTTTATATATGATTTTTTTTATTCATGTAAATTTTGATTTCCTATTAATTCCTAACATGTAATAATTTATTTTATTTTGATTCATCATTATTTTTCAGTATGTAATTAATTAATTAATTTTGATTAATCTTTTTGCCATATAAATGGTTTATGTTAATTGTGATAATAGTAATTAATCATGTCATTGTTTTAATTATTTTTATCATTCTTCTATTCATTATCTTTTTATCATTGTTACATGTTATATTTATTGCTTATTCAATTTATTGTTTATTTTCATTATTTTTCATTATGTTCATAATTTTCATGTATTATTTCATTAACATGTTATATTTTATTCTAATCACATCATTTATTTAATTTGTCATAAAAATGCATTTTTCACATTTATTTTAATTGTTAACATATTAATTCAATTGTCATTTTGATATCATGCTATTTTATCTTATTTTATTCCATTTTATCTTTTATTGTTGATTTAATTGATTTAATTACTAACATTATTTTGTTTATATTTTGTTTTTATGTCAAAACTCATTTTTTTGCTTGGGCATTTTTTGCGAGCGCACGGGGGATCCAGAATGGCTCGTTTGGATTATATGTTTATTTTCTTTATTTGTAATATTTTATTTATTTGGTTTTTTTATTTTTATCTAATAATTTTCTTATAAAATTGTTTATTTAGATCCGCTAGAAAGAAAATAATGTTTTTTATTAATTAAATTGGTATTTTTTCCTAAATAAAAATGGGACCAATATCTCAATTTTCTCCATCCAAAATCATCACATAAAAATTGTTTTATAATAAATATGCATGCGAGGACCAATATCCTCATCATTAATAAATATCCCGATTTATGTATGGTTTGTACTTTATTTACAATGGGGATTGTATTCCGCCCTTAGTTTTGTTGTATTTTATTTTCATGTACTTTATTTTATTTACCCTTTTATTTATCGCTTTCCTTAAATGATCAAACTTGCACTCTAATTATTGCATCGAAATGTATGAGAAAAGGGATGAAAACTTAAATTCAAAACTTAATTATAAAATAACCTAGGTATGAATAAATGAGAAGTCCTGAACCATCTCTGGTCTTTGGGCTCAACGAGGCGAGAGGACCATTTCGATGTTTCATTGGAATGGGATCTCCAAGATACCTCTTGTGTCCCACCAAAAGACTTAAATTTACAATTCTAGGCTCTATAGGGTTAGAGCGTCATTCCAATATTCTATTAGGGTGAATGCCTCCAAGACCCCTTTGGTTTGCCCAAAATGGATAAGATGCGCCGTCTTAGGCTAACTGAGGCGAGATAAACTTTTTCAATGTTTTATTGGGTGGCGACATCAAGAAACCTCCTTGTTGCCCAAAATAGGCGCCCTTGTACATACCTTACAAGTTTTCATAAACCTCTCCCGAAAACCCTAAGAGCGGGCCTTCAGGGCATCCTGCGGGGTTCGGCGCGCGTCACAGTGGCGACTCCGCTGGGGACCTCTCAGTGGCTTCGATTTGAAAGTACCTTGGTTAAAATTTATAATTGAGTTTTAATTTAAAATTTTTATCCCTTTTCGAAATTGCATATCATATCATTAGAGCCTTAGATCTATGCTAGTTTGGTCCCTTTATTAGCCCGGTGCGTTCCCGAAGCACAACTCTACGTTCACTTAATGTAGGAAAGTGTTAAGGATAATCACCAGCCCAAGCCTTGTACCATCAAGGTATATCAAATGGTGATCCGATCGGTCATTACGCTCGTGATGAGCTAGACCCATTGGCAGGGACCATGGTTGGGTAACCCCAAAATATCATCACCCATGACCAAAGCCCATGTAATGGCAATAGATACTTTCCCTAGGTGACATGTACCTTAATACAATGCTTGTTATGTGGGCCATTATATATTGAACAAATTCAACCCAATTAAATGGGCTTTTATCAAAGGCTTTCATGCCCTGATGGGCCCATCTTAATTTAGTTGAAATGTTTAAATACATAAAGGCCAAAATCCATATGTATGCGCAGTAGATAAGAGATGTTATGATGCCGATTTTCCACCGAGCACCATACGAATCCATTGGGTTCCCCGCTAACCCATCGATCAAGCCCACCTAGGAAAGATACCACATTACCTCGTGTGTGGGAGTAATAAGGTTGGAAGGATCTATTTGCTTGCATGTGATTGTAAATATTGCATAACTCACTATCATGCATTGTATATGTCAATCATGCATCATTCTAACAATCTAATTTTTTCAGCCATCATAGATTCATCTAAGTGGACAAGAGGTTCTGACGGTCGACTAGTAAGGTCAAATCCGCTTTTTGAGTTGCCGAAATTGGTGCCCAACTGGGAGTCTGTGTTACTCTCTCTAGAACCACCAATGGCAGAAGAAACTGGAGCTTTGACCACTCAAGACCTAGCTAGGAGGCTAGAAGATTTTGAGCATAGAATGATGGATATGATGGGCGCTATGGCTGAAAGGATTGCCCATCCACCTGCTGCCCTACAAGCACCTGCTGCTCTACAGCCACAGGCAGCCCCTCCTCGGGGGCAAGCCGAACCACCTGCTGGTGGGGAAGCTCCCTTCGTTTGAGTTGTTGCTTGCCAACCCAACAATGATCACAGAGCTGCCGCACCCATCGAGCCAAGAGGGGAAATGATTCATAATCCCAACGATGATTTTCTGATGGAGGAGTAAGACGAAGAGCCAATAGTCCACCATGCTGTGAGGCCCAGGACACCCAGGGGGGAAGATGAAGCCTTAAGGGGGATGAGGCAACAAATTGAGGCAATGCATGCTGTCAGATGAAAAGGGGGTCAACCCAGAAGACAGAGATCAGGGGGATGAAGAGCTGCTGCCCCAAAGATTCAAGATGCCCGAGCTACCGAAATTTGATGGCACCTCTGACCCATCCGCCCACGTCAAGCAGTACACCTTGGTCATGAAAGGCACAGGGTTGAGTAAAAAGCAGAAGGTGGAATATTTCTGCCTTAGTCTGGTGGGTCCGGCAGTTGACTGGTACCACGGGTTAGATAGGAGGTCCAAGGAGGACTGGGACCTTTTAACCGAAGAGTTCATGAAGCAATACGACTGCAGCACCAGGATAGAGGCCACCCCAAAAGACCTTGAGGTCTTACAGCAACAGAGCGATGAATCATTCCATGAGTACCTCACCAGATGGAGGAATAGGGTCATGGAGATGAAGAGGAAGCCTGACACCGCTGACCAGATCAGGTTATTCATCAGAAACTCCTGCCCTTATTTAAGGGATTTGCTTAGCTTTAAGGGGCTCAAGGACTGGGAGTCGCTCAAGGATATCACTGTAGAGGCTGAGGCGTCTTACCTAGCAAAGAAAGCAAGCCAAAATAACTTTGCTGGGAAAGGCTATGGGAACCAGTCGGATTCAAATCAGGAGGTGCCGGGGGCAGCAATAACAGAAATGGCAAGACAGTCGAAGTGCCAGCCACTGGAGTTGGGCAGCGCCAGAGAACTACTCTAACTTAGGCTGCTCTCTGTCCTGGGTGCTGGAGAGGATGATGAAAGAGGGCAAGTTGCAACCTTTAGCGCCTAGACCGACTATGAATCAAGGGCATCAAGGGCACAGAGAAGACCAGTACTGCGCCTACCACCAGCACACCAGCCACCTGACGAATTACTGCCGAACATTGAGAAATAAGATCCAAGATCTCATTGACACCAATCAGATCACGGATCCTGAGAGGAGAGAAAAGAAGAAAAAGGTAGGTTACAACGCGGTCCCTCCACCATGATTATGATCGGGTCCTCTTAATCCACTAGTGAGAGTGGAAATGAAGATTATGTTCTTTCTTTCTCAATCTTTGTTATTATTTCGAGAACAATTTTTTATGACAATGTTTGGTTATTTCAATAGAACAATTTTTGCTTATTTGTATAGTGTTTCTAATGATTTCATTTAACATGATCACAATGCGTTTACTTTGACATTAATTCAAATAATATGACTGCAGTTAATCTCGGAACTTTGGGGAGCCCAAAGAAAATCTTGATAGCATCTGATATAACTCCTGTAGAGAGAGAAATTCAGAAAAAAAAATAATAAAGAGAAACTAGTTGCAATTAGGGGATTGGATGGAAACTTACTAAGAGCACTAGAACCTTTCTAATTACCCATCAAAGCGATCCCTGGATAAGACGGAACCTAGAAAATGATTTAGGCAACATTTTCTTTGTATAGCTCTCTAAATGACTATTTCCTACCCTTATTCTGCAATCGCTTGCTAGCCCGTTGAGCTTTATGGAGGTATGCTAAATGCATGCCAATTTTGTTGTTACACATGTTAAACCTATCCCCTCGCCTAAAATGATTTTTGCCTCCCCTTAGAAGTGTGGCCACTCTAGAAGGGATGGATGTACGTTTTAATAATTTATTTTTTTGGGTTATCAAAAATTGCCTTGGTAAGGATGAGTTTACACTTTGGGAAGAGGGTTTCAGTCATGCGCAAAAGACATGAGCTCAAAAAAAAAACAAACAAAACAAAATAAAATAAAATAAAATAGAGCTCAAAATAGTAACCACTTGACGAGTTTCGATGATTACCTTTTTAACTATCATTCTGATCTTAATGAGCTAAAATGTTACCGAACCCAAGTTCAAGAATACCTTGTATATGCAACTGAGTTAAGAATGGTTCATCCATCAGTCGAGTAAATATTGCGGCCATATTTTCTCTAGCGACCTGATCTTCCTTTGACAGCCATCTACCTAAGCCTAACATTACAACCAAAGTAAAACCTCTTGATTCTTGGTTCAGTTTTATCCAATTAGCGGAGATAACCTTCTAATAAAGTTTGGTACGTAAGAAGAGGCATATGGTGTTTCTTGAGCTTAAAGCAAGAAGCCACGAGTGCATTCATGCATTCGAGTTAAGTCTCGTCCCCAAAGTTGCATCTAGAATTCGCGTTCAAAGAAAAGTTAAGAGATGAGAGAAAATATTCAATCATGAAACCCGAGAGGGCTGGTTGATAACAAGAGTTTGATGCTTTCAAGATCTATCTCGAGATTAGGTGAGGTTCTATATTTTTTGAGATTAATGCCAAACAATGATCATGCTTAATGAAATCAAATTGAAACACATGTATTTATGGGATGATGTGATCAGAGTATTGTACCCTGTGTGATCAAAGTCATGTATCTGCCTACCCTCTGCTACTCTCAGTACGCAAATGCTTCATCCGACTCATCCTGCTATCAAGTGTGAAGAATCAAACTCATACAACCATGTCCCAAGGCTCCTGAAAGATTTTTGCCAACAGCTCCAGCAGTCTGCAAAAAAAAAAAGGCCGTTAGAGTGAAAACCGTAACTGGCGCTCTAAGCAAAAATTAGGCAAAAGGATAGGGTGAAAACCTGAAAATAGGCAGTCTGTCCTTCAAAAAAAAAAGCCACTGGATTGGGTTGGGTCCACTCCAGGCAAAAATAAGGCATAGGGTTATGTGAAAATCCGCAAAGGACGTATCTCTCGCTGAAAAGCTAGTGTGAAAATCCACAAGGGACGGACGCACTACCTTCAAATAATGACTACAGGTATCAAATGAGAATCTCGCAATCCCAAATAGCATGAAAGTCAAAAGCAGCTTAAAAGGCATCGATCCTATTGCAAATTGTAGCTAGCTCGGCTATCTTCTCCAAGTCCATATAGATGAATTCTTATACTGTATTTCTGCATGACTCATGCATTTCACTTGCATGCTCACTATTTTTCCTGCATATTTTAGTTTTCCTATTTTGTAGAAGGAGAGATTTGATGCGGACATCGACCAAAGCCGAGTGACGACATCAGTCCAAACAATCAACCAAAGACCTCTCCAGGGGCAGAACTCAACCAAAGAGCTCTCAGGGGGCAACCAATTAATTAAAATATCAATCCAAACAACCAGCCAAAACAACAATCCAAACATCATCTCAACCACTAATCCAGATCAAAACCAAAGACCTCTCCGAGGGCAGATCTCAACCAAAGACCTCTCAGGGGGCAACCAATCACAGAAGGGTTAGCACAATGGCGGCACTACAACTCTACGGAGGGTTAGCACGACCACGGCACTACTGCTTCATCAAATCGAAGGGTTAGCACGATGGCGGCACTACTACTCTACGGAGGGTTAGCACGACCATGGTACTACCACTTCATCAAATCGAAGGGTTAGCACGATAGCGGCACTACCACTCTACGGAGGGTTAGCACGACCACGACACTACCACTTCATCAAATCGAAGGGTTAGCACGATAGCGGCACTACCACTCTACGGAGGGTTAGCACAACCACGGCACTACCACTTCATCAAATCGAAGGGTTAGCACGATGGCGGCACTACCACTCTACGGAGGGTTAGCACGACCACGGCACTACCACTTCATCAAATCGAAGGGTTAGCACGATGGCGGCACTACCACTCTACGGAGGGTTAGCACGACCACAGCACTACCACTTCATCCAATCGAAGGGTTAGCACGATGGCGGCACTACCACTCTACGGAGGGTTAGCACGACTACGGCACTACCACTTCATCAAATCAAAGGGTTAGCACGATAGCGGCACTATCACTCTACGGAGGGTTAGCACGGCCATAACACTACCACTTCATCAAATCGAAGGGTTAGCACGATAGCGGCACTACCACTCTACGGAGGGTTAGCACAACCACGGCACTACCACTTCATCAAATCGAAGGGTTAGCACGATGGCAGCACTACCACTCTACGGAGGGTTAGCACGACCACGACACTACCGCTTCATCAAATCGAAGGGTTAGCACGATGGCAGCACTACCACTCTACGGAGGGTTAGCACGACCACGACACTACCGCTTCATCAAATCGAAGGGTTAGCACGATGGCAGCACTACCACTCTACGGAGGGTTAGCACGACCACGGCACTACCACCTCATCAAATCGAAGGGTTAGTACGATGGCGGCACTACCACTCTACGGAGGGTTGGCACGACCACGACACTACCGCTTCAACAAGCAATAGCACGCCTACAACATGGCAACAATCACCACCACAGACTCCCTATATCGGAAAGACAGCTGCCTCAGGTACGTGTCTCTTTCCTTTTCTCCTTTGAGTTTAGGCTCACCTAAACACTAGAGTACTAGATTTCCCTAAACTGGGGGCAACTATAGACACCGGGTCCTGAGTCAGCCTTGATCGAAGTTACCTGATGATGACAATTGCCTTCATAGGCTAAAAAGGTTAAAAATGATGATTTGCTCGTCAAATTTGCATTTTATAGTGAAAAATTGAAAAATAATAAAAAAAATATTTTAAAAATTAGTTTTGAAAAATGGGGGCTTGAAATTACAATATTTTTAGTTAAATTAAAAAAAAAATTCGGGGAGTGTCGGGCGCAGTCAGCGCCCAGGCGTGCGTGGGCGTCCCTCGTTTCTTGGCCGTCACTGAAGGGTCTGATGTGTTCTTTTCCGATTTTTCACCCTTTTTTCCGATTTTTCACCCCAAAAAACGCATTTTTTCACCCTAAATGAAGGTTTTTGAATCCAAATTAAATTCTAAGACATTTGTTTTAGGTAATTAATTAATAAAACTTGATTTTATCATTAAAAATAAAGGAGTTTTTGTTAAAATAAAATTCTTTTCCTTAATTAAATTAGGGAACATTTTTTATACCTTATAAATATTTTAGGATGGAAACCTAAAAGGGAGAGCCTCCATAATTATTTCTTTTCACCAGAATTTCAGATTTCCTCTCTTCTTCTTTGATTTTTCTTCCAAAAATATCAGATTTCTTCTTTCAATTAACAAGGATTAATGGAGATTGAAAAATTGATTTTCAATTCTTGATTATTCCAAATTAATTTCTTTGTTTTCTCCATAAACATAAGAGATTAATTTTTTACTTTCAAAATCAGTTTTTTTTTATTCTTAAACATTCAAGTTAATTCTTTTGTTTTCTCTATAAACAAAAGCAATAAATTTTGTTGCTAAATTATTTTTTTCAAGCCTATTTTTATTATAATAAAATTCCAACATTTATCATATTCAACTCTAAATTTTTGAAAGTCACAAATAAAGGAAATCAAATCATGTTTTACCTTCATCAAATCCGACTCTGAGGGTAAATATTCTTGGCTTGATTTTTATTTACTTTTATTTTGTTTATATTTAATTTATTCGTGTATATTTTATTGTTTTTATTAATTTACTTATTGTTTCCATTTATTTGTTTATTCTATTATTGTTATGTTTGTTTTATTTAATATGTTTATATATGATTTTGTTTTTATTCATGTAAATTTTGATTTCCTATTAATTCCTAACATGTAATAATTTATTTTATTTTGATTCATCATTATTTTTTAGCATGTAATTAATTAATTAATTTTGATTAATCTTTTTGCCATATAAATGGTTTATGTTAATTGTGATAATAGTAATTAATCATGTCATTGTTTTAATTATTTTTATCATTCTTTTATTCATTATCTTTTATCATTCTTTTATCATTGTTACATGTTATATTTATTGTTTATTTTCATTATTTTTCATCATGTTCATAATTTTCATGTATTATTTCATTAACATGTTATATTTTATTCTAATCACATCATTTATTTAATTTGTCATAAAAATGCATTTTTCACATTTATTTTAATTGTTAACATATTAATTCAATTGTCACTTTGATATCATGCTATTTTATCTTATTTTATTCCATTTTATCTTTTATTATTGATTTAATTGATTTAATTACTAACATTATTTTGTTTATGTTTTGTTTTTATGTCAAAACTCATTTTTTTGCTTGGGCATTTTTTGCGAGCACACGGGGGATCCAGAATGGCTCGTTTGGATTATATGTTTATTTTCTTTATTTGTAATATTTTATTTATTTGGTTTTTTTATTTTTGTCTTATAATTTTCTTGTAAAATTGTTTATTTAGATCCGCTAGAAAGAAAATCACAAATGTTTTTTATTAATTAAATTGGTATTTTTTCCTAAATAAAAATGGGACCAATGTCTCAATTTTCTCCATCCAAAATCATCACATAAAAATTATTTTATAATAAATATGCATGCGAGGACCAATATCCTCATCATTAATGAATATCCCGATTTATGTATGGTTTGTACTTTATTTACAATGGGGGTTGTATTCCGCCCCTAGTTTTGTTGTATTTTATTTTCATGTACTTTATTTTATTTACCCTTTTATTTATCGCTTTTCTTGAATGATCAAACTTGCGCTCTAAGTATTGCATCGAAATGTATGAGAAAAGGGATGAAAACTTAAATTCAAAACTTAATTATAAAATAACCTAGGTATGAATAAATGAGAAGTCCCGAACCATCTCTGGTCTTTGGGCTCAACGAGGCGAGAGGACCATTCCGATGTTTCATTGGAATGGGATATCCAAGATACCTCTTGTGTCCCGCCAAAAGACTTAAATTTACAATCCTAGGCTCCATAGGGTTAGAGGGTCATTCCAACGTTCTATTGGGGTGAATGCCTCCAAGACTCCTTTGGTTTGCCCAAAATGGATAAGATGCGCCATCTTAGGCTCACTGAGGCGAGACGAACTTTTCTAATGTTTTATTGGGTGGCGACTCCAAGAAACCTCCTTGTTGCCCAAAATAGACGCCCTTGTAAATACCTTACAAGTTTTCATGAACCTCTCTCGAAAGCCCTAAGAGCGGGCCTTCGGGGCATCCTACGGGGTTCGGCACACGTCACAGTGAGGTCCCAAACTCTCTCTAGTTTTGGCCTCATAAGGTTAGAACTCATTTCCCAATGTTTTATTGGGTGGTGACTCCGTGATACTTAGTTTGTGTTGTCCAACAAATGCCTTCGTAGGTTGATCACCAACAATGGAATAGGGGTGATTCCCTGTCCATTAGGAAGCGACCAGCTTTCACGAATTTATTGAACCTCCATCCGGTCTTAGGTCCTAAAAGCAGACCTTTCGAGAGCAATCCGAATGTTGACCAGGGTTCGCCTGTGTCACAATCTGCATAATATTTAATATATTTTAAACATGGAGATATAAAAAATGAGCCTATAATATTTACCTTCATAATGTTTTAATCTCTAGAGAATAAAGTCATGCTTTGTGTCCTTCTCAATTTCCACAATCAATTTCAAGAGCAAGAGAAAACTTCATTTCTCTCTCTAAAAAGCTTTTCCTTTTTCTATGTTTTCTAAAAGAAATGGAAAACTCTAGTAGAAAATGAAGATGGAAAACTCTAGTAGAAAATCAAGTCAAAAGGAAAAAGAAGTGTTTTTCCAAAGAAAATCTCTCTCTCAAAATCAGTCTCTCAAAACTCAGTTCTCCAAACTTTTTCTCTTTCTAGGCTGTCGAAGAAGAAAAAAAAGTCCCCCTCCTGTGTTTTAGTTTTCTTTTTATATCCCAAATATGGAAAAATCCCTAATTTCTCTCAGTTTTCCCTTCTCATTAGGAGAAAAAAATAGCCCTTTCCTTTTCAAAATCGGAAAATCTCCCTCTAATCCCTTAAAATCAAAATAAAAATTGCCCCCTGATCCCGCTGAAGAAATCCATTTCTGGGTTTGAAATTCACGATAAACAGGCATCTATCCCTTCACAGATGGGCGTTTGTCAAAATTTGTAATAAAAATTGCAAAAATGCCTCTGTGCTCAATAAATAAGCTTCTTTACTTGAGAGATGGCCGTCTATCATTCCAAAAGCCAAATTTTGCAATTTAAATCATCATTAAAGTGCAAAAGGCTAAGTCTGAGAAAGACTTTCAAAAAATTTATGAAATCCAATGACAAAAACCAGCACTTTTAGTTCTCTATCTATGAAACAGGTATTAATATCCTCATTGGGTAACTCTGATCTAGGCCGCCTCAAGACTCGGTATCTAAAGTTGCCCCTAATTTTGAGAAGCTAGTGCACTAGTGCCTAAGTGAGAAAAAATTCAAAGTGAAAGAGGTGTACCTGAGGCAGCGATCTTACCATTGCGGTGATAGGTGATACGATTAATTTGGATATCTGATGCCAGCTTGTTAGCATGTCAAATCTCCATGGATGAATTGATTAATGTCAAATTTCCATTGATGAGAAGTGTTATTAATGCTATCTTGTTAGCATGTAGAACCACAGTTGATGAAGGTTGTGATTAGCGCCAGTTTGTTGGCATGCAAAAATACAGTGGAGTTGATGAGGAGTGTGATTAGCGCCAGCTTGTCAGCATGCAGAATCATAGTTGAGTTGATGAGGAGTGTGATTAGTGCCAGCTTGTCAGCATACAGAATCATAGTTGAGAAGGAGGGTTAACCCCATCCCATGGGTTTGCATGATTCTTCTTTTTTCATTCTTACTATTCATTCTATTTTTTTTTTATCTTTGAATATTCAAGCTTGACCCTTTCTTATGTCCACATCGGATTTATTTTCTTGCAAAATTGGCAAAACAAATACACAGGAGAAAGAGAGTGAGCATGCACATGTAATCTGTGCTATAAGTCGGTAAAGTAAGGGTATTTTCGTAATTTGAGTAGAAGAATTTTGGAAAATAAGGAATTATGTGTATAAGAATTAATTATGTAGGTGAAGAGGAAATATTAGTGTGTGTTGATAGTGTATGGTTGTAGGGTGTTAATGGACTTAAGGTTTTTATTGTGTGGTTTGTGGTGCATGGTACCTAGGTAGTTAAGAGGATTATAAGAAATATTAAGGTGTGGGTTGTGTATGGTGCTCTGGAAGATATTTATGTAAGAAAAGGGCTTGTGTGTGTTTAGGGTATGGTGCCACTAGTGGATGAGTAAGATGGATTGATGGATTCCCTTAAATTGTGACAAGTGGCAAGAGGTTGGTGAGTAATTAATGAAAAGTAGGAGAGAGGAAGAGAGGGGCAGCTTTTGGGTGAGGCTTCCCGTGGAAGCCATCTCATTTTCTTCCTCCTCTTCATCATTTCCATCCTCCTCTCTCTCCTTCTTCCATTTTGTTGCTCTTATCTCTTTCCTCTTGTATTTTCTTGAAGTTTTGAGCTAAGTTCTTGAGGAATAGTAAGAGGTAAGTGTTTAAGTTCGGATTGAGGTTCTTTTATTTAATTAGTGTTCTTTGATTTCTGGTTTTGACTTGGGTTTGGTTTTAATTTAAGTGTTTTTGGTTGGGTTGTGCAAGAATCGGAAGAGAGAAGGAAGAGTAAGGGGAAGGACAAAGTGGATTCGTGAGGAGCTCGGTTTGAAGCTTCATTTTCCAGGTATGGGAGCTGTGTGCTTGAGTGTTATTTTGGAATTGGGTTTAAGTGCATGTAAGTGTTGTGAGTTGTGTTGTGGATTGTGGTTTTCCCTAAATTCTTTCTTAGATCAACTCTATCTTGTGTTTGCAAGTCATTTATAATCTTGAGTGTTTTATAAATGCATGTTTAATTGGAGTAGTGACTTAGTGAAGTGTTAGTGATGTAGTGAAGATATTATGTGTTTACGGAATTTGAACATGCCATATTAGTGTGTTTGAGTTTGGTTGTGAGTGATTTCATGTTGAATATATATTTGATTATTGTGTAAAATCTGTATATGTGGCTTGAAAGTGATGCGGTGATGTGCTGGAGGCGAGAGGTAAGTGTTTTGAGCATGTTGTGTGCATGCATGAAGAGTTGGGTGTGAAAAGAGTAGGAAAAGAGTAGAATTGGGCGAATCTAGGTTCTGTCGCGATCGCGACAAGTGCCGCGATCGCGACAGAAGGCAGACTTGGCCCCTTGTTCTTGAAGAGCCCTCTGTCGCGATCACGACGCTTGTCGCGAGCGCGACAGAGAGCTTGGTATCGGAACCCTCCACGCGAGCGTGCTGCCAAGCGTGCGCGCGAGGAGGAAGGAACTGGTCTCTGTCGCGATCGCGACGCCTGTCGCGAGCGCGACAGAGCTCGGCTCCGTGAATTCTGCCGCGAGTGCTTCGTCGCGACCAGGCCTCTTGGCGCGAGGACGCGACGAAGTACCCCGTGCTCTGTCGCGAGCGTGACACTTGTCGCGATCGTGACAGAGGCCCTTTCTGCTTGCCTTGCTTTCTGAATGTGTTTTGTTTGTTCCGCTTTGCACGGTTTCTCACTATTGCATGGTAGATGTGTGTGCTTTTGACTCGTGATATTATTGTACTAGTGTCCTTTATATGGATTTATATTATATAAGAGTCTTAATTTGAATATTGTTTTTGTTATGTATTGTCTTGTGAGTTGTTGTGTTGTCGAGCCTGAAGTGTCAAGGTATAGGATAATTAAGCATGCTTAAGAAGGGTTAGTGTACAGCTGTTCTGTCCGCCCCGTTTGGGCGAAGCGGTCGACCTCCGAGATGGTCATCAATCGTGTAGTGATAAAATGTTTTGAGACTCCGGTCTCTCGCGCTACCTTCGGGTATTAAAGTGTTTTTTTTAGGCTTCGGTCTCCCGTGCCGTGTTCCCGTATCCTCAACCATTGATTTCAGGCTATTGTGTGAACTGTCGGGTTTTGATACAGTGAAGTGTTCTGATCATTGTGTGACTCTGAATAGAGTAATGGTTTAGTGCATTGTATTATTTCATCCTGTATATATTTATATCTGTGTACTCTGATGCATAATGATTCATGTATGTTAGTGCATATTTCCTTGTATAGTGTTCTGTTGTGCTTGTTTCTCCCCACTAAGCGTTATCGCTTAGCACGGGCTTTTATCCCGTGCAGGTAGCGTGAAGGATTTTGGGAGTGCTCGAGTCATGCATCTGCAGGCAGGCCACCTAGGAGTCGAGTTAATTATTTTTTTGTATCCTCCTGTAATTCTTTTTGTATATGTATTAATTTTTGTAAAGGATTTTAAGTTGTAATCTTTTGGGCCATTGTATATAAATCGTATTTTAATTATTATTGTATTTATTTATTTAATGAAGTATGTTTTCTTTTATTTATTCTTATTTACTGTCTTGATTATTGAACGCTTCTGCTTAGCGCATGTTTGCTTCCGCTGTACGCTTTGTCGCTTCGTGAGTGAGCATCGTGCGTAGCGCGCCCGCCGGCGCCCTTCCAACGGGGGCGGCGGTGGGGGTGTTACAGGTTGTGGTATCAGAGCGCCGGTTTAGGCGGTTCTGGATGCTTTTGTTTGTTATGTGTTGAGTCTTGGTATGCGAGTCGGTTTTGTGTCGTGGCCTAATGCAGATGTGTCTTGTCTTGTGTAGTGTTTAGATGGAGTCTGATCCAAGTGAGCATGTGGGTGAGACGGTCGGTAGTGCAAGTGTAGTGAGAGGTGAGCAGCCTGCTCCGCAGCAGCAGCGAGAGGAGATTCCTGGTATGGGTTTTGGTCAAGAGAATCCGGTTTTATTGCAAGGTTTGCTTCAGTTGGTAGAGAGGCTGACTGCTCCTAAGGCTCCGACTGAGTTATTAAGAAAGAGAGGAGCCGAGGATTTCCATGGAACTGCTTTGGACCAATCTGATGTGGCCGAGTTTTGGCTTAAGAGAGTAGGTCGGATTTTGCAAGAGATTAGATGTCCTGCAGAACAGAGGGTGCTTTGTGCAGTGTCGTTGCTTCAAGGGCCAGCATATGATTGGTGGGAATTGGTGATGCGAAATCCTCAGCGACCAGCCGAGTTGACTTGGGATTTCTTTAAGCAAGAATTTGAGCAAAAGTATGTGACGAAGGCGTATCAAGAGGCTAAGTGGAGAGAATTTATCAGTTTGAGGCAGCGAGGAATGACCGTGAGCGAGTATGATAAAGAATTCAGCCGGTTGAGTAAGTATGTACCTGAGACTTTGTTGACGGATGAGTTCAGAAGTCGACATTTCTTAGAAGGACTGCGGGAGGTGTTCAGAGGTCCTCTGTCGGCTTTGTCAGTCTTGCAACCCGTGGGGTATTATCAGCTTGTGGCAGCGGCAATGAAGTTAGAGGAATCAGAAGTGATCAAGTAGAGGATCGAGAGCAAGAGGAAAGCACCGGAAGGTGGGTTTGGAAGTGGTAAGAAGTCGAGAGGAGTTCCGAGTGGCCAAAGTGGGAAGAGTTCGATTCCGGTTCGTTCGGAAGTCGAGAGTGTAGCGCCACCCTCTAGCAAGGGAAGTGTTATTCCGGAGTGTGAGTATTGTTATAAGCGCCACTGGGGCGAGTGTAGAAGGATCTCTGGAGCGTGCTACAGATGTGGCAGCCAGGAGCACATGGTGGCGAATTGTCCGGATCGAAGAGAGCTTCAGGATAGACCAAAGAGTAAAGCCAGTGGTCAGAGAGCGAGAGAGAATCAGAGTGGAAGAGGCAGTAGACGTCCTTCGCAAGCACCATCAGAGACAGTGCATAAGTCGCCAACCAAGGAAGTGCCTTCGCATCCGAGAGTTTATGCGATGCAAGTAGGGGATATAGCAGATCGAGCTGGACATTCTGGTAAGTTATGTTATTAGCTTTCGGTTAAGTTTCGGTTTGAGTTTTGGGTTGTTGTTTAAGGGATTTAGCAGGGAAATTTCGAGGACGAAATTTCTTAAGGGGGAGTGATTTGTAACAACCCAAATAGGGCCTGGTCGGAATCTGTGCTATAAGTCGGTAAAGTAAGGGTATTTTCGTAATTTGAGTAGAAGAATTTTGGAAAATAAGGAATTATGTGTATAAGAATTAATTATGTAGGTGAAGAGGAAATATTAGTGTGTGTTGATAGTGTATGGTTGTAGGGTGTTAATGGACTTAAGGTTTTTATTGTGTGGTTTGTGGTGCATGGTACCTAGGTAGTTAAGAGGATTATAAGAAATATTAAGGTGTGGGTTGTGTATGGTGCTCTGGAAGATATTTATGTAAGAAAAGGGCTTGTGTGTGTTTAGGGTATGGTGCCACTAGTGGATGAGTAAGATGGATTGATGGATTCCCTTAAATTGTGACAAGTGGCAAGAGGTTGGTGAGTAATTAATGAAAAGTAGGAGAGAGGAAGAGAGGGGCAGCTTTTGGGTGAGGCTTCCCGTGGAAGCCATCTCATTTTCTTCCTCCTCTTCATCATTTCCGTCCTCCTCTCTCTCCTTCTTCCATTTTTTTGCTCTTATCTCTTTCCTCTTGTATTTTCTTGAAGTTTTGAGCTAAGTTCTTGAGGAATAGTAAGAGGTAAGTGTTTAAGTTCGGATTGAGGTTCTTTTATTTAATTAGTGTTCTTTGATTTCTGGTTTTGACTTGGGTTTGGTTTTGATTTAAGTGTTTTTGGTTGGGTTGTGCAAGAATCGAAAGAGAGAAGGAAGAGTAAGGGGAAGGACAAAGTGGATTCGTGAGGAGCTCGGTTTGAAGCTTCATTTTCCAGGTATGGGAGCTGTGTGCTTGAGTGTTGTTTTGGAATTGGGTTTAAGTGCATGTAAGTGTTGTGAGTTGTGTTGTGGATTGTGGTTTTCCCTAAATTCTTTCTTGGATCAACTCTATCTTGTGTTTGCAAGTCATTTATAATCTTGAGTGTTTTATAAATGCATGTTTAATTGGAGTAGTGACTTAGTGAAGTGTTAGTGTTGTAGTGAAGATATTATGTGTTTACGGAATTTGAACATGCCATATTAGTGTGTTTGAGTTTGGTTGTGAGTGATTTCATGTTGAATATATATTTGATTATTGTGTAAAATCTCTATATGTGGCTTGAAAGTGACGCGGTGATGTGCTGGAGGCGAGAGGTAAGTGTTTTGAGCATGTTGTGTGCATGCATGAAGAGTTGGGTGTGAAAAGAGTAGGAAAAGAGTAGAATTGGGCGAATCTAGGTTCTGTCGCGATCGCGACAAGTGCCGCGATCGCGACAGAAGGCAGACTTGGCCCCTTGTTCTTGAAGAGCCCTCTGTCGCGATCACGACGCTTGTCGCGAGCGCGACAGAGAGCTTGGTATCGGAACCCTCCACGCGAGCGTGCTGCCAAGCGTGCGCGCGAGGAGGAAGGAACTGGTCTCTGTCGCGATCGCGACGCCTGTCGCAAGCGCGACAGAGCTCGGCTCCATGAATTCTGTCGCGAGTGCTTCATCGCGACCAGGCCTCTTGGCGCGAGGACGCAACGAAGTACCCCGTGCTCTGTCGCGAGCGCGACACTTGTCGCGATCGCGACAGAGGCCCTTTCTGCTTGCCTTGCTTTCTGAATGTGTTTTGTTTGTTCCGCTTTGCACGGTTTCTCACTATTGCATGGTACATGTGTGTGCTTTTGACTCGTGATATTATTGTACTAGTGTCCTTTATATGGATTTATATTATATAAGAGTCTTAATTTGAATATTGTTTTTGTTATGTGTTGTCTTGTGAGTTGTTGTGTTGTCGAGCCTGAAGTGTCAAGGTATAGGATAATTAAGCATGCTTAAGAAGGGTTAGTGTACAGCTATTCTGTCCGCCCCGTTTGGGCGAAGCGGTCGACCTCCGAGATGGTCATCAATCGTGTAGTGATAAAATGTTTTGAGACTCCGGTCTCTCGCGCTACCTTCGGGTATTAAAGTGTTTTTTTTTAGGCTTCGGTCTCCCGTGCCGTGTTCCCGTATCCTCAACCATTGATTTCAGGCTATTGTGTGAACTGTCGGGTTTTGATACAGTGAAGTGTTCTGATCATTGTGTGACTCTGAATAGAGTAATGGTTTAGTGCATTGTATTATTTCATCCTGTATATATTTATATCTGTGTACTCTGATGCATAATGATTCATGTATGTTAGTGCATATTTCCTTGTATAGTGTTCTGTTGTGCTTGTTTCTCCCCACTAAGCGTTATCGCTTAGCACGGGCTTTTATCCCGTGCAGGTAGCATGAAGGATTTTGGGAGTGCTCGAGTCATGCATCTGCAGGCAGGCCACCTAGGAGTCGAGTTAATTATTTTTTTGTATCCTCCTGTAATTCTTTTTGTATATGTATTAATTTTTGTAAAGGATTTTAAGTTGTAATCTTTTGGGCCATTGTATATAAATCGTATTTTAATTATTATTGTATTTATTTATTTAATGAAGTATGTTTTCTTTTATTTATTCTTATTTACTGTCTTGATTATTGAACGCTTCTGCTTAGCGCATGTTTGCTTCCGCTGTACGCTTTGTCGCTTCGTGAGTGAGCATCGTGCGTAGCGCGCCCGCCGGCGCCCTTCCAACGGGGGCGGCGGTGGGGGTGTTACACAGGGCGCCCAACTTTAGCAAGGCCGCCATTTTTTGATTTTTGACCCATGGGGCTTTGTTCTCTTCCTTTTATTTTTAGTCAGCGATGGAAACTTTTTAATCTATCCACGTTGACCGGCTCGTTGAACTCGTTTCCATCACTATTCATTAAGATTGCCGCCCCTTTTGACAATAGCTTCTTTAATATGAAAGGTCCTTCCCAAGTTGGCTTGAACTTGCTTTGAATATTCGAAACACTTAATCTCATTTGTTTGAAGACTAAATCCCCTTCTTTCAATGAATGCTTTCTAACCTTCTTCTTGAATGACTGAGCTAGTCTTTTCTGATAGACCTGATTATGATAATAATCTCTCATCAAATCCTTATCTAACAAGTTCAACTGCAGCAGCCTCTGTTGTGCCCATTCTGCTTTCGGTAACTTGGCCTCTAAAACTACCCTCAAGGCTTGGAGTTCAACTTTTACTGGTAACACTACCTCTGTTCTATAAACCAATGAAAATGGTGTGGCCCCTATTGAAGTTCTAACAATAGTCTTGTAACCCCATAGCGCGAACGATAGCTTTTCTGCCAAATCCTTATATGTTTGCACCATCTTGGATAGTATCGTTTTCACATCCTTGTTAGCTACCTCGATTGCCCCATTAGCTTATGGCTGATAAGGAGAAGACTATGGTGTTGGATACTATACTTTTGAAGTTATTAGACACAACGTGATGTGGAAGACCATATCTGCATATCAAATGTTGTTCGATGAACCTGGCCATTTCTCGAGCAGGCCCAACTTTTTAAAGTACTCAGCTTCTACCTATTTGGTGAAGTAATCAATAGCGATTACAATATCTGTGCCTGTTTGAAGCTGTTAGATGTAACTCTTCCATGATATCAATTCCCCAAGCTGTGAATGGCCACAGAGATGTAAGGTTACACAACTCTGAAACCAGTAGGTGTCTTAAATTTGCACACTGTTGGCACAGCTGGCACTGCTTTATATACAGGGATCAGTTTGTATCCATGGTGAGTCAAAAGACCCTTGGTGCATAATCTTCCATGCTAAAGTTAAGCCATTCATGTGAGCTCTATAGATCCCGGTATGTGTCTCCTCCATAACTTTTTTAGCTTCCTTCTCATGTAAACACCTCAGCTGGATACCATCAGCTTGTCTTTTGTACAATTCCCCCTTCTATACTGATAAATTGTGTGGACAGCTTGCGAATCATCTTTTAGCCCTTCTCAGTAGCTTCTTCTAGGAACACTGACTTCTCCAGGTTGTTCTGAACATCATAATACCATGGCTTCCCATCTGTAGTCTCGATATCCATTACTAGCTCGATTTCAAAGCACGGCTTGTCTGAACTAGTAATCAATACTAGCTTTATGACCATCCTTTCTGAGTTATCCCATATGGATACTAAGGTAGCGAGAGTATCAGCCAACTGATTCTCATCTCGAGGCACATATCCGAAAGTACAAATCTCAAACTGACTACTTAATGCTTTTAAACACTTTATGTATGGTAGCAATCATTCTTCCTTAATGGACCACTCACCCCGAACTTGATGAATCACCAATGACGAGTCAAAAAACACTTTCGCAGTTTTTGCCCCCATAGCTAAGACTACTTCTAACCCAAGAATGCTAGCTTCAAACTCTGCTTCATTATTGGTAGCCTTGTATCTCAGCTTCTTGGCCAAGGGAAGTTTCTCACCATCTAGAGTTATAAGGATCACCCCTGCTCCAACGCCCTTACTATTAACAGCTTCGTCAAAATACATCTGCCACCCTTGTATTGCAATAGTAGTGACATCTTCATTAAGGAACTCATATTCAACCCGGTCTCCTTTAAGGGGATGCTCGGCTAGAAACTCTTCTATGGTCTGTCCCTTAATGATTTTCCTAGTGATGTACTCTATGTCAAACTCTTGCAGCAGTATCAACCATATTCCCATCGCTCCTAATAAATAAGGTGAGTCCTGAAGATATTAAGGGGACTCTGTTTAGCAACTGCTTGTAACTTGTACGAATGGAAATAGTGTCTTAACTTCTTAAAAGCCCATATTACTGCTAAACAAATCTTTTCCACTTCAATATACTTGGCTTCATACGGAAAGAACTTCTTACTAAGATAATAAACAGCAAATTCAACCCTAAATTCATCTTCTTGAGACATTATGGCACCCAAGGAGCTTTTCTTTATTGCTAGGTAAAGGATTAAAGGTTTAACAGACTATGATGGTCGCAGGACCGAAGGGTGTAGAAGGTACTCCTTAATGGTATCAAAGGCTTTCTAACAGTCATAATTCCATTTGACCAGCTAATTCTTCCTGAGAAGCATGAAAATTGGCTCACATACCGAAGCGAGCTTAGCAATAAATGGACTAATGTACTGAGGTCTACCTAAAAACCCTCTAATCTCTTTCTCCTTTTGGGGCACTGGCATTTCTCTAATAACCTTGACCTTATCGAGATCCACTTCAATTCCAGTAATTTACCTGAAGTAACTTCGAATATACACTTCTTAGGATTAAAATGGAGATTGTACTTGTCGATCATTTGAAAGAATCTCTAGAGCTTCGAATTGACCCTCTTGAGTAGTTGACTCGATCATCATGTATTCAACGCATAACTCTACCTCCTTATGAATCAAGTCATCAAGGATCTTAATAGCCATTCTCTGATAGGTTGCTCCAGTATTCAAGGCATTACCCTGTAAGAAAAGGTCCCCAATTCAGTAATGAAACCTATCTTGATCCAATCCATAATTTTGTTAAGGATTTGGTTGTATCCAACATATCCATCTATAAAATTGTACATACAAGCAGCAGCACTATTGACCAAGACATCTATATGAGGCAAAGGAAAGTCGTCCTTGAGACATGTTTTGTTCAAATCCTGATAGTCAACACATACTCGAACCCTTTCATATTTCTTTGCTACAGGGACAACATTAGCTAACCAAGTCGGGTATTGGACTTCCACTAAGAACTTAGCCTCAATCTATTTATGCACTTCCTCCTTGACCTTTTGTGCCCACTCTAGTCTAAGCCTCTTAAGCTTTTGCTTGATTGGCTTGTAATTTGGATAAGTAGGAATGTCTTCATAGGTCCAGGCAAAGACTTTTTCATATTTTTTAATATTCTCTCAAAATTTTTCCTCTCTTCAAGAGTTATATTAGATGCTATCAGGATTTCCTTTAGACTTTCCGAAGTTCCGAGATTAAATGGGGTAGTATTAGTTGAGTTAATATCAAATATAAATGATTCATATTCGTGATCATGTGTAATGAAATCATGAAAAACATCACACAAGTAAGCAAAATTTTTCATGTTATTAATATAGCGAGAATTGCAAAAATGCATCCTTTTCATCATGTTAACTACTTGTGGGCTTTCTATTGACTTGCTCTCCTCATTAATCATTTCCATATGAAAACCACTAAAAGGTTGGTTGGAGATCGCCAAAATAGACACTTGATTCTCCCTAGTAGCCCTTAATATCACAACCTACCCTCGTGTGGGATTTTGATGATCTAGTGGAGAGTAGATGGAACTCAACCTAGCTTGTAGAACCATGGTCTCCCCAGTACCATAGAGAAATTTGCTGAAATTGGCAAGACTACAAATTCAGCTTCGGTTTCCACTGGCCCCATTTTCACAACTGCTCTAAAGGTCCCGGCTGCTTGCCTCCTCAAATTGTCATAAGTCGTGATGGTCATATCAGACTTATTTAACATGGATTCATTCAGCCCAAAAGTAGGTATTGCCATCAACAGACAAACATTAATCGAGGACCTATCATCTACCATCACATATGCAGTGTGGTTACCATTAATCTTAGCTCTTATGTATAATAGGCGGTTGTGATTACGACCTTTAATAGGTAGATCTGCATCAGTGCACACAACATTCTCCCTCGATCCTCCTTTCACCAAATCTAGCAATTTTATAGTGGAGATAGTAGTAGCCACGGTAGACTCACATAAGGCCTCAACCAATTTCTGCTTGTGAAAAGGTGATTGTCTAAGAAGATCCCATATGGAAATTTAAGCCGAAGTCTTCTTTAACTGCTTCATAATATGATCCTCTTCTTGCTCTTTTTCTGCACGTGGGGGTACATAATCTTGTTGCTTTTTTATTTCAAGCACCACCCTACCATTTCTCATGACCGCTTAACTCTTTTTTCATTCTCCTCATCCTCAGAGTCTTATAAATCTGCTGGTTCACTAGCTTCCTCACCTTCACTCTCACTGGTTGACCCCCAGCAATCAATCATGCCAACAGGTAACTCTTCTTCACTCGCCTTCTGCATAAAGTGGGTAACAGCAATATATTCATTTCCATACAAGTCCCTCAACACGTACCACTCAGGCAAGCTTAACCCTATCATAAAAACCGATAGTGGAACAACATTATAGCTAGTCTTCTTTTTCTTTTCCTCCTTTTCTAGATTAAAAATTTGTTTGTTGTTGATAAGGTCCTAATCCGAACCCTCAATGTTTGACATTGATCCATCAAATTTTTGGTGTGCTGGTGGAATGCATAGTACTGATTCCCTCGGTGGCCAGGCTATCCACTATTCCTAGTAGGTTTGGTTAGCAATGGCTGTAACTTTCCCTCTTTCATCATCCTTTCTAGTACCTATGATAAAGATCTACCCAAATTAGAGTAATATCTCTAGCTTACCTCTATGGCAAAGACTTTCACTATTTTCCCAGTTCTATTTCTACTACTGGTGCTCGCTGACTTGTTTACCCCCTAATTTCTATAGTTTCTCCAGGCGTAGCTCTCGTTGCTCACTTTCTTAGCCAAATACTCACCCTTGGCCTCGATGGCTATGTCCTTCAATGACTCCCAGTCTTTGAGCCCCTTCATTTTAACTCCTTTCCTCAGAAATGGGCTCGCATTTTTAATAAAAAGCCTAATCCGGTCAACAGTGTCGGGGCTTCTTTCATCTCCATTACTCTATTTCTCTATCAAGTAAAATACTCGTGGAAGGACTCTTTTGGTTTTTGCTATAGGAGCTCTAGGTCTTTCAAGGTGATCTCTATTAGTGTACTGCAATCGTATTGCTTTAAAATTTCTTTAGTTAACAGGTCCTAGTCTATCCTTGCCCTTCTATCTAGTCCGTGATACCAGTCTATTGTAGGGCCTATTAAGTTGAGACGGAAGTACTCAATCTTCTGCTTTTTGGTCAACATTGTTCCTTTCATCACTAAGGTGTATTATTTAATATGTGCCGATGGATCTAAAGTGCCATCAAACTTAAGTAAATCTAGCATTTTGAATCTCTGAGGAAGCATCTCTTCATCCTCTAAGTCTCTATACTTAGGACTTATCCCTTTTCCCACTGACAATAAATGGGCCGTTTCTTCAATTTGCTCCTCTATTTTCTTCCACATCGTTTCCTATACTCTAGGCGCCTTATTCTTTATTTCGCTCCTCCTCCTTTTCTTCTATAAAATCCTCCTTAGGAACTTGAACCCTATTCCTTCTCTGCTCTACATTTGTTGCTTTTTTGGGCTCAACAGCTGGTAGATGCGCTGCAACTATTGCTTAGGGAGCCTCCCTAACTAGATTTAGTTCAGTTTGCCCCATGGAAGGAGCAGCAGGCTGCTGCCTAGTAGGTGGTGCCAGTGTGGCAGCAAAATTTCTTATCATAGTCATCATCCTTCGTTTAAATTCCTCGAATTTTCTGTCAATTTCTTGGGCAATTAGGGCATGAGTTTCATCAGTCTCTTGCACTAAATTGGCCATGTCTAACTCTGATGAATGTTTTAACGAAAATACTTATTCGCTGTCAACTGAAGCTGACTTTAAACCCGACTCTGATATTAACTCTGGCAACTCAAACAAAGGATTTTTGACGAGGCAGCAGTCTGATCCCCTAAACCATTTGGATGAATCTATGATGGCTGAGAAACTCAAATCGTTAGGATGATGCATGAATGACATTTAATGCCTAATCATGTTTATGAAACATCTATAAGCACATACAAGTAGATAGAACCTTCCAACCTTATTGCTCTCACATAAGAGGTCCTGCGATCTCATTCCTAGGTGGGGCTTAGCCTAAGGTTTAATGGGAAACCCAATGGACGTGTATAGTACACGGCAAAAAATCGGTAGCATAACCTCTCTTTTTTAAAGCGCATAAATATGAGTTTTGGCCATTGCATATTCAAGTATTTTAAATGAATTAGAATGGGCCCACCAGGGCATGAAAGCCTTTGATGAGTGACCACTTAATTTTATTGAATTTGTCCAATACAAAACTGCCTACATAGCAAGCATATAATTACTCTCCCTCCCTCCCTCTTTCTCTCTTTCGGCCCTCGCACCAGATCTACCGTTGCCCCCCTCCTTCCTCCGTCACCCCCTCCTGCCATTTGTGCACCCCGACCCCCATCGTCACCCCCCTTGCGCATTGTGGCCGTTGCACCTGTAGATCTGCCCCACCGTCGCTCCTACAGCTCGTCGCCGTCGCCTTTGCCACTCGATTAGTTTCATTTTTTTCATTTATTTTTTTTCATTTGGGTTCTTAGTATAATTATGATCTTTGTTCAACAAATATTTTTACTATATATATTGGTTTTAGAAGAAGTTTGCCAATTTTTTCTTCAAAACCATTGAAGAACCTTTTAAAATGTGATTTTGTTTGTTTAATTATTATCTTTCTCTTTTTGTATGTTCTTTTTAGCTGGCCCTTTCTCATTGTTTGCTTTATTGTTTGCTTAGTGAAGGGAAAAATTCATTTTATAGGGAAATTGATATAAAATTCGAAATCTTCAAGTGGGAGAAATGTCTTCACGAGTAACCAATGGGTCTAGTAGTCGGACTCGCTTTGGGAGATACGAGCTAGGAAGGACTTTTGGAGAAGGAACATTCTCAAAAATGAAGTTTGCTCAAAATATCGAAACTGGAGAGCATGCTGCGATTAAGATTCTTGATAAGGAGAAGTTTCTTAAGCATAAAATGATCAGTCAAGTATGCATGCAGATGAATTTTTATCTACCTTTTTTTCTTACTGATCGTTTTGTTTTTACTTAATTTTGTGATTAGTTTTAAGTTTTTGATAATCAAGTTGAATGGGGTTGTATTATCATTTGCTATTTGTTTGCCGAAAATGAATTAGTTATATAGGAAATGAATCTATTTTCCTATTTAACTTTTGAAATTTGAACTGTTTGTGATAACAACTAGGCTTATGATTTGGATATCTTCCTTGTGCATTTTGATATTTTCACTTTAGGGTTTACATATTTTCTACAGTATAATTATTTTTAAGAACTTATATTTACATTAAGTATCCAAGTATTAGCACATTCTATTCCTTGGTTTACATAACTAATTTTCGATGGGATTCTTTTTTCAGATAATGGCGAGCAAGACAAAAATATATATTGTGTAGGAATTTGTTACTATGGGTGAACTTTAGGGTTGATTTCACCCATGGTCACTCAACTTATCACTTATCGCGCAAAAGTAACCGACTTTTTTTTTCTTACTTAAATGTCACTGAACTTTTAACATTATTGCACAAAAGTCATGTTGACCGGAATCTGGCGACGACTCTTGCCGGATTGATAAGTTCAACAAATGCTACATTTAAATTAATTTCACTCACGGTCACTAGACTTATCATTTATCTCGCAAAAGTAATTAACATTTTTTTTTCAACTTAAATATTACTGAACTTTTAATATTTTTGCAAAAAAGTCATCAATCCGGCAAGGGTCGTCGCCAGATTCCGGTCAACATGACTTTTGTGCAATAATATTAAAAGTTCAGTGACATTTAAGTAAGAAAAAAAAAGTCGGTTACTTTTGCGCGATAAGTGATAAGTTGAGTGACTATGAGTGAAATTGACCCGTGAACTTTATGACAAAATTGCATGGCAACTATGATCAAAATAGTAACTTTCAAGTTATTGTTCTTGAAATGTTTAAGATTTCTATGTATTTATTTGTTTTTTATGCTATTTTGGTCAGTCAAGTAAAGGAAGGTTGAAAGAAGATGAAGCAAGAAAGTATTTTCAGCAACTTATCAATGTTATAGATTATTGATATAGTCGAGGTGTACACCATAGTGACTTAAAGTTTTGAGATATATTACTATTTATCTTCTATTTTTATAATTAATTTAAATCTCAAAATTTCTTTATTATAATTATAGAGCTAAATGCTAGTCTCTTATTGCAGCAAGTAACATTTATGTGCGTATGTGTGTGTGTGTGTTTACTATTAAAATGTTTAAGTGGTTTTTAATCACAGCCTGAAAATCTGCTACATGATGCTAGTGGAACTCTTAAAGTTTTAGATTTTGGATTAAGTGCACTACCTCAACAAGTCCGTGTAAGTTAGATAACTGCATGGTTGATACTTTGCAATTTTTTTTTTCATTTTGTAACACAAAGTACCCAAGCAGATTGCAAAGGATAAGTTCTTAATTTTTCTCTTGCAAATATTCATAACCGAACTATTATTTTTTTTATTTTTGTTCTATTGGTAATTTAGGAAGATGGATTACTTCACACAACATGTGGAATTCCAAACTATGTTGCTCCAAAGGTCTGGTATTTTTTCTGCAATCCTTTCTGACCCTATCGACCGGCTCAGAATATGTCCTTTTACTGGGAAGAAAACGAACAAGGCAAATAAAGTTTCATTTCAAACCACAAGACTAAGAAGTTGCAGTTTGTGAATTTACAGTAAAAGAAGATTTGGCAGGACACCGACAACCAATATGTCAAACTACGGTTGCCCACAAAGGCAATAAAAACAACAAAGAAGAATGGACTTAATGCAGTTGCTAAGAAAGCTGGCATAGATCTTAGAAAAGAACAGGAAATTTCTCTTAATTCAATATTTAGTTCTTTGTATTCCTCTGGTTTCTTCCCTTTCTCTGTTGAAATATTTTGCCAATTTTATGTATATATTTTTTGTATATTTTATGTTACATTTTTTTATTTTAATTGAAACATTTTCAATTATATTATTTTTGTCAATTATAATTTTTATACTATAGATGATTTAATCATTTAAAACTTAAAAAAATAAATTAAAAAAAAATTAAAAATTCCATAAATTTATCAACAGAAACTTTAATTTTGTCGTTAATTTTACGACATAATAAATGTTTTCGTCGCAAAATTTTGTGACAGAAAGTCAGTTTTCGTTATTCCATCACAAAATTTAGTGACGAAATTAAAGTTTTCGTTGCTAAATTTAGCAACAGAAATATTTCATCACTAAATTTAGCAACGACCATTATAATTAATTAATTTTTCGTCACTAAATTCCGTCAGTAATCTAGATTAGCAACAGAATTCTATCAGTAATTTTCGTCGCTAATCCCTATTTTTCTTGTAGTGCCTTTAAAAAAATTAAATTATGAAGTGGTCATGAATGTTATGTGTTACTCTCTTTCATTAGTTGTGTATATGCAATACAAGTAATTATGTATTTTCTTTATATATTTGTGTGAATCATCTGCTACTTTGCATATTGTTTTCTATGGAAATTTAATGGACTAAGACCGGCCTTTTTTGAACAAAATAAAATCCTGAACCTAATGGTTTTTTTGAAAATCAAATGAATTTTTATGATTAACTTTATTTGAAGAATATTAAAAAACCAAAAATTACGAAACGCATAAAAAATAGACATAATTGCCTAATGGTTAAATATATACTAATTTGTACAGTGAAGTGGCAAAATTAGAGCAGATGTTAATTTTTTGAATGCTAAGTGGCAAAATTAGAGCAGATGTTAATTTTTTGAATGCTAAAAAATTAACTCATGTACAAGTGGAGATTTAGATTGAAGTTTTGAATTGAAGGTTATATATTAAAGAGTATTTGTATATGTATACAAGTTGATGACCTATAATGAATAAAAGTATATGCTCCTCTATATTTTTGAATGTATTAAAACTAAGATGGACAAGAAAAGATAATGACATAGACTGTTGATGTTATTGAAATTAGTTCTTGATTGGCTATGTAATTCTAGTTATTTCTAACTATAAAATCACTTTTTTTTTATAATTTATACTCCTATTCATTTTATCTTCACTTCATTTTTGGAACTTTTCTATTAGTGGACTAATCAATTTCAGATATTTCAGGTTAAAAATATAGCACTGAAGAGAAAGAATTTTAATATATTGCCCTCAAGGATTAAGTTACCACTATTGAAAGCAGCTACTGAACGTCTAGCTGAGGCGGCATAAGCTCTAAATTCTATAGGACCAGCTTCCTTACCATAGAGTTCCCCATCCCTTACTACTACATCACCTATTATAGAAGCAACATCTACTCCTACAACAGACAATGCATCTATACCATTACAAATATCAAGGACAGATGCATTGAATGGCCTTAAGCCTGGAGAAATCAGAGTTGATGGAAGGATCTATGCTAGCATTATAGATAATAGGTGAGTGATTAATGTATAAGTTTATATTTATGTTATAGTATTTAATTTGAAAAAGCTTCTGAAATTGCTTGTCTATTTGGTTGGTTCTGTCTGGAAAGTACTTTCGCTCGATCTCAAAAACGTTTAAGGAGAAGATGGATAATAATATTTATGGAAGAAAGTATCCCAAGAGACAAAGAATTTTTATTATTAGGAGTTTCAAGCAAATAAATTAAATTTTTAAATCTTAATTACTTTATCTAACTTTAAATATTAATTATATTAATATTGTAGTTTATAAATACTTATAATATGTTTATCTTTTTTTTTTTTTATCAAAAATAGTTTTATTGGGATTCACAATTTGATCCCTTCATGTATGGTAAATGAGAGAGTCGTGTCCGTGCATGTTATCAAGACTTATGAGTATTAAATGCCTGAAAAGTGCATGTGTGACCCGCGTCGAACCCTATCAACCCCGGAGGCCCGTTTTAGGGTCTGAGAAGGTTCATTAAACTCGTGAAAATTGGTTGCTTGGCAATAGACAGGGAATCACCCTTACTCTAATGTTGGCGATTAACCTACGAGGGTGTCTATGTGGGCACGAAGAGGTAGGTATTATGGAGTCGTCACCCAACAAAATATTGCGAAAGTAAATCTAACCTCATAAAGCCTAAACCAGAGAAGGTTCAGGACTTCACTCTTACTTATACCTTGGTTAATGTTTATGAATGGGTTTCTAAGATTAACTTTCTATCTCTCCTCTCACAAAATTAATGCAAATTAATAAAGGCGCACTTCAAGCATGTAAAGAAAGCTAATAAATAAAAATACAATTATCCCAAAATTTTTCTCTTTCTAGGTTGCCAAAGAAGGAAAAAAAAAGTTCCCCTTCCTGTGTTTTAGTTTTCTTTTTATATCCCAAATATGGAAAAATCAATAATTTCTCTAGGTTTTCCCTTCATATTAGGAGAAAAATAGTCCTTTCCTTTTCAAAATCGAAAAAATCTCCCTCTAATCCCAAAATATCAGGTCTTAAAATCAAAATAAAATTTTCCCCCTGATACCATTGAAGAAATTCATTTCTTGGTTTGAAATTCAAGACAGGCGAGCGTCTATCCCTTCACAGACGGGCGCCTGTCAAAATTTGTAATGAAAATTACAAAAATGCCTCCGTGCTCGACAAATAGGTATCTCTACTTGAGAGATGACCGTCTGTCACTCCAAAAGCCAAATTTTGCAATTTAAACCATCACTTTTGCTCTAGCAAATTGCAATAGGCTAAGTCTGAGAAAGGCGTTCAAAAAATTTGTGAAACCCAAGGACAAAAATGGGCACTTTCAGTTCTCCACCTGTGATACATATATAAATTTTCTCATCGGGTAACTCTGATCTGGGTTGCCTCGAGACCCAATTTTTACAGTATGACCTCCTTATATATTCGAAAAAATATGGCATACTGGCAGTAGTACTGGACAACATTCGATGCCCTCTCTATTTTCGAGCTGAATTCTAATAATAGATGGAGAGGACCAAAGGGGGTCAGTGTATCCTTACACATTAGAGGATCAATGTCCTATCGAGAGCATGCAGATAGAATTATAAGTATTTAAAACTTACTCTTATATTTTGACTTAAGCACTAATTCAATCCAAATATATTTCAATGTAATTTGCATGAATTTATGATGAAAATATATGTATATTATGGAGAATGAATAACTAGGTTGTTGAGAAAATTTTTTGTTTCATAGGAGGTAAATATCAGTTAAATAGAGGAAACTCTACTGAAATTTTTATAAATTGTAGTTCAATTATAACACATTATTTATTTGCAGGAAACATTTATGGATAGGAGGCCTACACCATATGAGGTGTTTGTGCATACCTACACATGGAAGCATGACACTGTGATATTCATCAACACTCGATCCAGACAAGTCCATGTATGTTAAAATTATACTTCATTATTATTTTGATGTATCATATTAGTTAAAAATTATCACTAATTAATATAAAGAATTTATTTTATGACAAGCACAAATACAAGAGACTCTTCAATGATAGTTATAGGATTCTAAAAATGTTGATGACTGACCTTTTATAATGCAGTTAGTGGTAAAGACTGCTGTCGATGGATTTTTGGCTTAGGTTCTTTTTCAAACTCCTACTATTCGCAATCCTCCACATCCACTATAGCTGCGTCGGGTAGGCGGTCCACATCCAATCAGAGAGCACTTCAAGTTGAGAATACAGTGGAGATACTGGTAGCTCAATTGCAATAGTCAATGGACTATATAGCTCAACTGCTTAATGAGTTGGATGAGTTAAAGGAGAGAGGCAGCACTTCATTTTAATCATCCACCTTCACCAATTGCTTAGTTAGGGATTGGTCATAATTTAGTATTTGTAATTATTTAAGTTGATTATATGTTACTATTATGTTTTTAACATAATTATTTACTATAATTAATACATTTTAAATTATATTATTTTTGTACATTAAAATTTTTATACTATATTACCAATGATGATTCCATCATTTAGAAATTAAGTGTAAAAAAAGTATCAATGAACTATAGTAAATTTTTTGACAGGAAAATAAATTTCTGTATGTAACTTTTCCTACGGAATGCTTCGTTTCGTAGGTAAATTTACTAATGGAATGCTTCATGCCGTAGGTAAATTTACCGATGGAATGCTTCGTTCCATAGGTAAATTTTTCGACATAATGCTTCGTTCCGTAGGTAAATATATCGATGGAATACTTCATTTCGTAGATAAAATTATTGACATAAAGTTGATTTTCGTCGTAAATATTACCAATGAAAATTATATGTTCATCGCAAATATAGTTCATTTTTAATACAAAATTAAGGACTGATTTCTTCTATCCATCATAAAATTTCCTGAAGGTTTTATTTTCTATCAAAAAGATTTCCTTCAACCATTTCTCCTTTGACTTTTTCCATCAGTAATCTTAATTCCCGACCAAAAATTTTCATCGGTAACCATTAATTTTCTTGTAGTGGGATAAATCTCAACCTGTCTTAAAAACCCATTTATAGCCAACCCTTTTAGAACCTTATGACAAGTTTATAAGATCCCAAACATTGTTTGAGCCATCAATTTTAGCTCTTATTTTATATCATCAATCCATCTTTTAGACTTATCTCTACCTATGATTTGTTAAAATGAAACAAGATCATTATTAATGCCACAATCAAAATCTGACTCTTGAAAATAAACCACATAACCATCAGAAATAACCGACCTTCTAACCCTTATAAGTTTATGGCTATACCAACTGGTTCATTTGTATGAGCTGGTGGTAAGTTAGGTTCTTCATGGGGTGCTTCTTCGTTATCCAAATGTTTTTCTTGATTATTTCGATCTTACAAAATAGGAACAACATTTTTTGTGGTTGTGGGTTTAAGAACATTTATGGACAATACAACATCAACCCTTATTTCATTAATATCCACAACTTGATTTTTAGCACTCCCACTAATCTCACCATTCTCTAAACATTTTGCATTAGCTATTTCAATAATTCTAGAACTGTGGTTTGGATAGTAAAACCTGTACCCTTTGGATTTCTTTGAGTAACCAATAAAGTAACCATTAATTGTTCGAGAATTGAGTTTTCTTTCATATGGATTATAAATTCTTGCTTCTGTTGGACAACCCTAGACATGTAGGTGTCCTAAACTAGGTTTTCTTCTAGTTTATAACTCAAAAGGAGTTTTAGGAACTGCCTTACTAGGAACTCTATTTAACAGATACATAGCAATTCTAAGTGCATACATCCACAAACTTTTGGTATTGAGGAGTTACTCATCATACTCCTAACTATATCCATTAATGTTCTATTTTGCCTCTCTACCACACCATTTTATTGCGGTATGCCTGGCACAT